>HG992176.1:18514092-19764092 GCA_905220545.2 Melitaea athalia
AATGATTTTGATGTAGGTATTGCAATATCTAATACAATTAAATGAGCAATTCTTGTATAAATATTTATTCGGAGACGGCTCCAACGATTTTCATGAAATTTAGTATGCAGGGGGTTTCGGGGGCGATAAATTTATCTAGCTAGGATTCATTTTTAGAAAATGTCATTTTATCCCTGTTTTTAGGCAAAGAAAAAATTGCTACAATATTATTGGAATACGTAGGTAAATTTCGCAAATGTCATTAAAGTTGTAATAGCTCAAATGGGAAATCGGACGGCCGGAATTGACCGATAAAACCACGATTCAAATCCCAGTCTCCAGATAGATTTTTTTAAATGAAAATCTATACCAATATAATAAAGCTGAAGAGTTTGTTTGATTGTTTGTTTGTTTGAACGCGCTAATCTCAGGATCTACTGGTCCGATTTGAAAAATTCTTTTAGTGTTAGATAGCCCATTTATTGAGGAAGGCTATAGGCTATATATCATCACGCTAAGACCAATCGGGCGAATGATAGTAACGTCGACCTTAAGTAAATTTTGTTTTTTAAATCCACGCAATCGATGCCAAGAGTAAAAGCTAATACAATATTTTTATCAATTTTGTATGTGTCGATTGTTTTCTTGTAAATTAACCCGCTTTATACAATTATTAAAATAATAATACATTACGAATCGTAAAAACCCTACGTCAAGATCGTTTTGAGACGTAGGAACGATCCTTACGCTGGATTAGCGTCAGAATACCGATTGTGTGTGGTCCCTCTATACTCTATAGTAAGACGAACTGTGATGACAAAGATAAGACATCTGTAGGTAAACAAACTACATAATTATAATACAGATTTTAAAACTATTTCATGTTCGTCGATAACACACTTACGCATAGTTCAATGGATTTTCAAGACTAGATTGTGATAGGCACAACAATACGAAGTACAACATTGGAAATAGACTTCAGGTAAATTAACATGACTTAGGTTTTGTTGAGCAACTGTAGCGAATATTGGTCAGAATAATTCTATGATTTTTCATGTATCGTATTAAAACTTGGTTTGCTTTAATAAATAAATAAATAATATAATATAATAAAGAAAATAAATGACGAAATAAAAAGATGATTTGGTAATTATGAAGCGTGTACAACATGCATGATAACTATTAAAAAACAAAGAATATATGGGTAGAACAATAAATTTGCTACGAGTAAATCTTACTCTCATATTCAATAAAATAACTAAATGTCGAAATTTCTTTCGAGTTATCGTCATTATCAGACATTCATTCAATTCATTCAAGGACATATTTGGTATTCTATTCAGCACTGAAATTGTTTATAAAGTATTTACTTTGCTCACAATCTATACAAATAAATAAAATTGGACTGTCTGTTTGTAATATTAAAATAACCGCATTTTACTAAATGCATACACGGTACATATACCAAAATAACATTTTGAATTGAAATTAGAATCGTTGTGATTTCAAACCAGATGGATGCAACAAAAAAACGACAGGGAAGGGCGAGCCGCGCTGCGGCCGCGCCGCGCTGCACACCGCTAATTTTAGTTTATTTTTTAAAAAATTAGTTTGCCAAAGAAGTTTCACTTCTATCGTGTGTGAGTCACACACACACACACCTTTTTTACAATTTTTGTCTGTCTGTCTGTCTGTCTGTTTGTTCCTGCTAATTTCTGATGCAGCTGGACCGATTTTGACTGGACTTCACTGGCAGCTAGCTGATGTAATAAGGTGTAACTTACTTTTTTGTTAAATTCCACGCGGATGAAGTCGTGGGCACAGCAGCTAGTATATAATAACAATTTCAAGTGACAAAGATTAAAGAAATTTATTCATTTTTTCAATTTGTATTTAAATATGATATGAAGACGCAATAATGCCTGCTTGAATGTTTGACTACGTTACTTGAACGGGCATATTGCTTGATAGAATTTTACATCCCTGTATTTGCCTACTCAAGTCAGTGACCTATACTCGTATATAAAGATTACTACCTACCGGTATATAGGTAAACAAAATAGAGACTAATTCATGCCTGTATGTATTTGTTTCTTTTTATATATGTAGTAGATACTACTTTCTAAATTATTAATTTTGTTAAATCAGGTTCCATGCAACAATGGATACCACTCGATTTAATATTTTGAATTTGATTATTATCAGCATTAAATATGTTCATTAATAATCTTGTAGCATTAGAATTTGTAAAATAATAGTTTTAAAGAATTGTTTTACTTTATGCAGGTGTTATAAACTTTATTCGGTGCTGGCTTGTAATACCTATGTATTACGTTACATAATAAAATTGTCAGTTACTTTAGTCCTGTAACAACATCCAGTCAGTTTTGAACCTTACATGACTGTGTCATAACTCATAAGTTAAAGGTGACAACTTATTAATGTATTTAATAAAATGTGCGGCCCTCAAAAACTAAGGTTGCCAAATTAGTAAAATAATGACACATTATTATCTTTTAAGCCAAAATAATACTAAACCGAATATTACCATCAAAAATAAAATTTTGTAAAAGTATTGTTTATGACGTTAAGTTTGTTATTATTGTTTATTAACATGCTTTTAAAATTATGCAGTGTCCATATATGTATATAAGTGTTAATTAAGCTTGTCTCACAAAGAATACCTTTAAAATTTCTAGTATTTTCATAGTATTTTAAGTAGTCAATATTTAAAACAAAAAACTAGTCATAACTTTATGTAAGCTATCTAATAGCTTACATAAAGTTATGACTAGTTGTCTCTAAGACAAAAATTTATTAAAATGATTTCTCATTTTAGTTGCAACCCTAATTAAAACGCGAAGAAGGTTCGCGAATTTTTCTGTGCTATAAATAAATACATTACCCTGCAAAAGTGCAAACAGTGGTCACTAAATTAATTAGCCAGAAAAATGATGTCACTGCCCGGTGTAGGTACACAGTACATGTTTGAGTAGGTACTTATAAATAAAATGATAAAAGTTATTGTGCTAATAAAGCGTAGGAATATTATCTAGGAACTGATTTATTACCTTAATATTTTTGTTGACGTGATTTTTCAACTAATTTATTGTGTTCTTTGTACCCTTTTTTACGGAAATTGCGCGTACGTAGGAGTATGAAATTTCGCACACTTATAGTTTATATAGAGAAGGAGTGCGGAATTCTAATATTATTTCGAAATTATACATAAAATAAACATTAAATTAATGAAAAAAGCATTACACACACTACTACACGTGCACACGCATATATACCCTTTTGTTTATTGTTATAGTTTGTTGACAAATTGAAAAATTTTAAAAAAGGTTCTTTATTTTCATAATTATTTGGTTTTCTTTAATTTAAAATTTTAATTATGGTCGAATTTCGACCTCTGGGCGACCACTAGTAATTATTAAAATGAAATATTTCGGTAGCTATTTGGATAATCATTGAAATTTATTATTTTTGTCGGAACTTACAGTCATTAAATGACGAAAATTGTATTGAAAAGGAATGTTATTGAATATGTAAAAATAAAATAGTATTAATTTTTTAATTTATTTATTTTATGGGTACATACACAGAATACTTATAAAACATTACATTGAATCATTATTACAGTATTATCTAATATGTATCCTTATTCCTTACACAACATTCCACAATATATTAATGTCATGAAGCAAGTATCTATCTATCTATACATATAATAAAATGATAGGAAAGTCAATGTATGTCCGGGATAAACTGCATGGATTAACTTCTGGCACGAATATTATTAAAAAGTCGGGTCAGAATATAGGCTACATATTACCTATCACGCTATCACCTACGGGGAACGAGCAGTGAACGCACGCAGACGACGTCGCGGGCAGTAGCTAGTACATATTTAAAATTATTATACACTAGCCGACCCGTGCCCACTTCGTTGGGCGTTATAATCCATTTCACATAAGAAGGGTACGGTGAAATTTGATATGTTCCAATACGCTCTCACTATTTTCAGTAAATCAGATAAATATAAATGTTTTAAAATCACCAATTAATTTCTAAGGCAAATAATAATGCTTGATTAGATTGAATTGTTGACACGGCACGTCAGAGGGCGCAGGTTCAAATCCTGCTGATTTAAAATCTTTATATTTTTATCTTTTTCCTTTTATCTTGTCACTCCTGAATAGTGTAGCTTTCTGTTAGCGAAAGAATTTTCATGATCGGATCAGTATTTGCGAAGATTACCCCGTATATACAAACAAAGTTATAAACTTTACCTCTTTATAATATTAGTATAGATAAAAATTATAAAAGTAAATGTCCTACTAATTAACATTAAAATTCATTTAAAAAAGATTAATAAACAGATAGTGATTTTTTTCCAATTTTTACGCAAATTTTTAACAAATTTCTGCATTTAAAACGATATTTTAATTTCTAACAATTGAATCCCAAAACTTCTTCCTTTTCAATAATATTTTATCAAACCATCTAAGAACCTTATTTTTCTTATTGCGATGTTCGTCGCACGGTTTTAATAGAACAATTAAGATCGTTCTATAGTACAAAGGCGTAGTGAGAGTTAAAGCTCTTCAAAATTTTGTACTAATTCGTTTACAAGTATCCTTTTGTTCACCACTGTTTGCCACATTTATTCCCTAGAAATTATTCGTCTAATCTCTCTGAACTTTTTATGAACATTGACACGGAATTATAATTTTTTGAACTTAGATATTTGGTATATGTCTCATTTTAAATATTTGGTTTTAGTTTAAATAATACAATATGTACAGTGATTATTATGGATTACGGGCTCCGCTGTGAAATGATTCATGTTCAGAAATTCAAAGAGCTAGTTAAGCTTTGTAGCACACAATACATCTATTTATACCTAAAACATAAAGTCATGTTAGTTATTCTTAGTTATAGGATCAAAATACAAACCAGTATTCAAAAAACAATAATCTAATAACTATTTTTATTATAAATTATATTTTTTAGATATCTCCACGTCAATGAAATACATCAAATTGAACCAGAGACGTTTTCCAATTTGCCACGACTCGAACGACTGTGAGTAACAAATACAGTTTTACAATATTAAATAAAATAATGATTTACTAATAAGGTTCTACCTGTTTTAGATATTTGCACAATAATAACCTGAAGACTATTCCTCCGGGATCATTCAGAGGAATGCCAAAACTGCAAAAACTTCGCTTGGATAGTAACGCATTAATTTGCGATTGCGCTATGCTATGGTTTGTCCGAATGCTTGCGGAACATAGTCAAATGAGCATAGCTGCCACTTGTTATGAACCAGCTGGAGCTACGGGAACATCTTTAGCTGCGATGAAAGAGAAAGATTTTCACTGTCGTAAGTTTTATATTTTTGAATTAAAACATATATTTTTGATTGAGCTTTTTATTATTTTATCTTTAATTTTTTAGGACATCCTGAAATTGACTCTGACCCCGAGGACGTTGTAGTAAGTTTTGGAGACGATGCCATGTTTACTTGTAATGCAACTGGAGAACCAACACCCGAAATTATTTGGTACCGTGATTCATCTGTACTGCCTGTTGATAACACTCGCTATGAAGTTATGGATAACGGCACTCTTATGATACACAACGCGGATGAAAATGATGTCGCTGTATTCGAATGTAAAGCCAAAAATCCGGCTGGAGAAGTGCTCTCTAAACCAGCTAAAATGATGGTGCAAATGAAACCAGATGACAATGGTATGAACTGCTAGATATGAGTTAAAAAAAGTAACTATAATATAGACGTGTATTGTATAAAATCTCTTTTAATTACAGGTTATCCAATTTTCACCATAATGCCTCGCAATCAAATTGTTAAAATGAACCAACCTCTTACGCGTATCGATTGTGTGGCACATGGCAACCCGAAACCGCATATTTCATGGTATTTTAAGGACCAAAGGATATTACTAAGTGATCGAATATCAATGCGTCATAATGGTTCTATAGTCATTGAAAATGTTCAACAAGAAGATTCTGGTCTTTATACCTGCCAAGCTGAAAATATTAATGGCAAAATAACAGCAGCAGTCATTCTTGAAGTGATGGGTAAATAGCAAAAATAAAATATTCATAGAAAAATATATTTACACAACGATTCTTTTAAATTTCACTATTAAACATTTTTGTTTTTGTTTCAGTTGCACCAGCGTTTATAGTAGTCCCGAAAGATCAAACTGTAACAATAGGTGACACTGCACAATTTATGTGTACAGCTAGAGGAGTACCTAAACCAGTAATAACATGGTACAGAAATACGATGGTATTGCCACCGAGTGAGAATATATTGTTGCGAAACGATAACCAAAACTTGACAATTGTCGAAACATCTGAAGACGACGCTGGCTTATATCATTGTAGAGCAGAAAATTCTGAAGGACTTACAGAAATCTCTGCTATTCTTAAAGTGCAGGATTATCAAATTGTTATTCCAAAAATACTTTTAAGACCTGAAGATACTGACGCGTTTAAAGAAACTTCTGTACAAATGCCTTGTGAATATGAAAGTGACCCACCGGCAACCGTGGAATGGAGAAAAAATGGAAACCGAATTGTTCCTAGTGAAAGAATTACAATATCCCTTATTGGAAGTTTAATAATTAATAACATAAGCCTTACGGACGCAGGTAGTTACGAATGCTCAGTGTATAACGAGTATGGTCGTGATACCGCATCTGTATTTTTAAGTGTGAAGGATCACATTCTACCTGGTGACGAATACGTTAATATTGCACTTACTGAAGCCACGAGAGACGTTGATCAAGCTATCGCTAAAACCATGAAACAATTATTCAACAACGGTAGTTCGACTCAAAATTTAAACGATCTTTATAGAGTTACTCGATTTCCAAATGCACCAGCAAGAGAAGTAGCACGAGCAGCAGAAATATATGAAAGAACTTTGGAAAAGGTTAGAGAATTTATACAATCTGGATCAAAAGTTACTTCTGTTCAACCTTTTAATTATGAAAATATCCTATCAGCTCAGCATTTAGAAGTTATAGCACGATTATCTGGTTGTGTGGCACATAGAGAACCTAAAGATTGCTCGGATATGTGTTTTCATCAAAGGTATCGTAGTTTCGACGGTAGCTGCAATAATTTTGTATTCCCTACTTGGGGTAGCTCTCTCAGTGGCTTTCGAAGAATTCTTTTTCCCGTCTATGAAAATGGATTCAGTCAGCCGACCGGATGGAATAAGGGAGTGAAATATAATGGATACTCTTTACCAAGTGCGCGACTAATATCTACGACAATAATAAGTACAACGGAAATATCACAAGACATTGAGATTACGCATATGACAATGCAATGGGGTCAGTGGCTTGATCACGACTTAGATCATGCTTTACCTTCTGTAAGTTCACAAACATGGGATGGTGTAGATTGCAAGAAAACATGTGATTATGCAGCTCCATGTTTTCCGATTGATGTACCTGAAAGTGACCCCCGAATCACAAACCGTCGCTGCATTGATTTTATCCGAACAAGTTCAGTTTGCGGTTCCGGGATGACATCAGTACTTTTTGGTAAGCTGCAACCTAGAGAACAAATCAATCAACTGACATCTTACATTGATGCTTCCCAAGTTTATGGATTTGAGAAGTCAGTTGCTGAAGATTTACGAGACTTATCGAATGAAAATGGTACTCTCCGTGTTGGAGCAAAATTCCCTGGAAAAAAACCGTTACTACCTACTACTGGATTAAATGGCATGGACTGCAGACGTAACTTGGAAGAAAGTGATCGAAATTGCTTTGTAGCTGGCGATATCAGAGCTAATGAACAAATTGGTCTGGCTGCAATGCATACCATCTGGATGAGAGAACATAATCGAATCGCCACAAAATTGAAGGGATTCAATCCATTCTGGGATGGTGACAAAGTTTATCAGGAAGCAAGAAAAATTGTTGGAGCTCAAATGCAAGTAATAACTTATGTGCACTGGTTACCACTTATACTAGGCCCTGAAGGCTACGAAGAACTTGGTAATTACAAAGAGTATGATCCGAATCTTAATCCATCTATCTCAAACGTATTTGCTACAGCCGCTTTACGATTCGGACACTCAATTATAAATCCAATATTACATCGTTACGATGAAAACTTTGAACCAATACCTCAGGGACATTTGCTTCTACGTAACGCCTTTTTCTCACCTTGGAGATTGGTAGATGAAGGTGGTGTTGATCCTTTACTGAGAGGAATGTTCACTACGCCTGCCAAACTTAAGACGTCCACGCAAAATCTTAACACAGAGCTTACTGAAAAACTTTTCCACACTGCTCATGCAGTTGCTCTAGATTTGGCTGCTATCAACATACAGAGAAGTAGAGATCATGCCATTCCTCCTTACACTAAATGGCGACAGGTGTGCAATATGAGCGAAGTGAATGATTTTGAAGATTTAGCCAATGAAATATCAGATAAAAATGTCAGAGACAAGCTTAGAGAACTATATGGATCCGTGCATAACATCGACGTCTGGGTTGGTGGAATCTTGGAAGATCAAGTAGAAGGTGGTAAAGTTGGTCCTCTCTTCCGTTGTCTACTGATTGAACAATTTAAGCGTTTACGAGATGGTGACCGTTTTTGGTATGAAAACCCTTCTACTTTTAAACCTGAACAATTGCGTCAAATCAAAAAGACAAACTTGGCGAGAGTCTTGTGTGATAACGGCGATAATATTGACACCATCAGTGAGAATATATTCTTACTACCCGAGGTCCAAGATGGGCTAGTCTCGTGTGAGGACCTACCTTCGATCGATCTTCGTTTTTGGACTGATTGTGAGACTTGTGGTGATGATATTCTCAGTAATGAATTGAATCGAGTTCGAAGAGACGTTTCATCTGGCGCTGAGCTATACACCCAACTTACTGAAAATGACCATCGAATTAATACGCTCGAAGATTCTCACAGCGAGCTACAAAAAACAATTGTAGAATTGAAAAAACGAATCGAGGAATTGGAAGAAACATGTCAAAAAAACTAAAATGACGATACGTTGAACTTGCAAGCTACATATATAGAAATTTATTGATTTTACCCGGTGACATGGCAACAATTCGTATATGACTCCTTCTTGTTCTTATTGCTGTATGTATATTGATGTTTAAAAAAATAAAAAAATAAAAAAAAAACACATAAAAGAAAAAAGCACAAAAAAATTGTTTTGATGTTAGTCAAAATATCAGAAAAACGACAAAAAAAATATGTGTACACCAATTTAAAAATATATGTATGTATTTGTAAAAAAAAAAAAATTAAAAAAAAAGTTCTCTCCATATACATAATATTCAGTAGATTTCTCAGACATAGTCGTAAGTCTTCTCGATGTGGTCCAACTAATTAAGAATTTATGTAAATTCCACTAAATTAATATTTTATTTTATGCTCGTCACTTTATTTAAGTTGACCATTTATTTTTTATCAAGGAACTTATACTTGTTTTTTATTTAGTAATTTTTACACCAAGGCGTAAGTTAGTTGTACTTATGTCTGTACTTGTTAAATTCTATTTTGTTAATGGAAATATGTCCTTCATTGTAGGCTAAATACATAAACAAAATACATGTAACAGTTTTCAGTGTTAGGTGTCTATATACGACATAATCTAGTCGTAAGAGTTAGAAGAAAGTACATAATTATATAAGGGTAACTTATTTGACAATATACGTATTGTGATTCAGTTCCAATAATATTTATTTGCAACAATTCGTTTTAAGTATAATATATAATAATGAATAACTTTCTGTGCCATTACTACATCTAAGTTTACTACGTCATTTATCACTTGATAAATTAAGTTTCGAAGTATTAATGTTATTTTCGTTTAAAGAATAATAGTATCATAAGGGTATCGTGGCATATGTTTAGGGAGAGAGGTCAAGATCCGTCCTAAATTGAATAATGCGGGGTCAGTGAGACGAATTAAGAATGTGTCTATAAGGACTGAGTATTTTTCGAGTTCGGATGAAATTTATGCGATTATAAATTGCACTTAGATGTTTTTGCTGTTTATGTAATGTTTATAGAAGTAAGCTGGATGAGACTGCGCTACCCTTGTTTAATATCTTGATTAATGTTTACCGCTATTTTTATTGATACGCTTTGAAAGGATTTCGCGATAGCTGTGTAAATAGGTATAAGGTAGTTAGTAGTGATAGGTTTATTTAAAATATTTCACGTAACACTATTATGTATAATCTAAATGTAAATCGTCAGTCATGTAACTGCTTAATCTCTAACCATTCTATCAATAATATTAACTTGTATAATAATAATGGTAAACACATAGGTATCTAGGAAGCGTTGATGCAGTTTCTCTCAGAAGCAATTCATGCAACTGCAAAGCAGACGGTGATTGCTATCTGACCTCAGTAAACATTGTGTGAGAGAACAAGAAACTGCATTCTATGTTACCCCGTTTCAATCAATGTTAAATTAAGACGAAGATTTCTTAATAATAAATAAAAAAGTTACACGTTACATTTACTCAAACAATGCATTTTATAAAATTATTATTTTAGTAATTAATACATTTAATATTTAAAATAAAAAAATTAAACTCATAAGCGTCACACGGTTACGTCTAAAAGTATTTTACCAAAGCGTCACGAGAAAAGCTTATCGTCCTCGAAGGAGGTAAGTATTTATAGATGAGTTTTAATTTATTGACAATAATGTACTCGTTTCCGCGGTATCTACAACAAATATTTAATCCCAATGTCTATATTCAAAGACAAGTCCTTTTGAACCACAAAGTTTCGAAAATGTTAATTAAAAAGGATCGCTTTTTAAATAGAAACCGGGTGTAAGAACAATCTAAGTATATTGTATATTTAGTCAATAAAATAACAAAAATCTATTTACCGAGGTGGCAGTTTTCTATTATTTGTCTAAAATTGCATTTGCGGTGTCGTCGCTGCTAAAAAAAAATCGGGCAAGTGCGAGTCGGACTCGCGCACGAAGGGTTCCGTACCATTGACTAGGTACATTGATTGTAATAACGGGCAAAAAGCGGCTAAAATCACTTTTATTGTATGAGAGCAAAAATAGGCAAAAATGACGTTTTTTGTATGGGAGCCCCCCTTAAATATTAATTTTATTTTAATTTTATTATTTATTATTAAAGTAAAAGTACAACTGAGTATTTTGTGAATATTTCAAGTGCCTAGCTGTTGCCATTATTGATATCGAGCAAAAAGGGCAAGAAAATCGCGTTTGTTGTATGGGAGCCCGCCTTAAATATTTATTTTATTTTGTTTTTAGTATTTGTTGTTATAGCGGCAACAGAAATACATAATTTGTGAAAATTTCAACTCTCTAGCTATAGCCGTTCTTGAGATACAGCCTGGTGACAGACGGACGGACGGACGGACGGACGGACAGCGAAGTCTTAGTCTTAAGGTTCGGAACCCTAAAAAAAGAGTTTGATATTATGTTTATTCATATTTATCATTAATTAATTATATTATATTAATAATAATTAATTAATTGCGTTTTAGATATTTCAAGTCTCAGTCATGGACTTATTCAGCTATTGCTTTGGGGAAGGGGTCACTACAAGATCTTTAAGGAAAATTAAAAAAAAGTGATTAGATCTGTTACGATATTGATTGCGTGTTAATTTAAAAGATTTTCATAGTATCAGATCTTTAATATTCCTCAACCCTTCCCGAGTACGCCCATGATCTAAGCATTCCACACCAAGCTATCACTTGTTTATCATCAAAACTTCTAAAGATGTAACGGATTAGTTACGGATTGTTTGACAGATGGACGGATTTGTTTTTACGGATTCATAGGTACCTACCTATGAGCGCCCTAAATACCTACTTAGTTTTATCAATTATGGGAAATAATTAACGACTCCAAGAGACTATTAAATTACTTTTCATTTCTTTTTAACCGACTTCAGAACTTTTTACTGATTTCGATGATTCCTTTTTTAATCGAAAGGTAGTGCTTGTCACGTGGTCCCATTTAAATTTACGACCAGTTTCAATATTCTATCTCTCTCTGAATTTGCTTATTAGGGATAGAATTTGTCGTAAGATCAATACAAATTGTGTCAAAACTCTATCGCCAGTAGGCAAAACCTAATTAGCCCAGTCGAATTAGCTATAAAACGGGCTGAGATTTACAAAAATTGGAAGCAGCAATTTTCCTTCGGAATTCGTTGGAGGGGGTCACTGGTAGTCTAATAAATCAAATATAGTAAATCAAAAAGTGAAAAGGTATTCCAGACTTGTTGCTTCGATCGACATTTTTTTTGATTTATTTTACAACATCAATAATAAACGCGATAATACAATACCTAGGTTGACCCTCAACTCTTGTCAGGTATAAATCGAAAAATATCGATCCTACGAAAAAATGTATAGGAACCAATTGTAGGAAAAAAATTTGTAGGAAATTTAATTTTAAACAACTTTTGTCATAACTATTTTTGATGTGAAATTGAAAATAAACGATTTATTCAAGAGACAAAAACTAAACCTTTAAATCAAGATGGCGGATGAAGCAACAAGTCTGGAATCCCTACTTTTTAACCGAATTCCAAAAAAGGAGGAGGTTCTCAATTCGACTGTATTTTTTATGTATGTTAGCTCAGAACTTTTGACTGGGTGGACCGATTTCGACCAATTTAGTTTTAATACTTTTAATTAAAAGGCGTTGCGTGTAATGTGGTCCCATTTAAATTGATTTGAGATTCTACAAGTACTTTTAGAGTTATATCTATTAATGCGTATTTACTTGACTACTTTTTCGTCGACCTACGTTGTATTATACCGCACCGGAAGTTAATACTTGTCATGTAGTTTTGTTTAAATTAGATCGAGATCTGATTACAACTTTTTTAAGTAATCTTTAATAGCGCGTATTTACTTGACTATTTTTTCATCTTTTTACGTTGTATTACTTGTCCATGTAATTGAAGTCGGTTTTTTTTTCGTTTGCAAGCAAACACGATTATTGAGTTTAGACTACCAGTGACGCCCTCCAACGCCTTCCGAAGGAAAATGCCTGCTTCCAATTTTTGTAAATCTAAAATACTAATTCGACTGGGCTAAATATATTACGTAATATATACATTATTGAAACCGGCCGTTAATTGGGATCTGACAAGTAGGTACTTTTTGAGTTATATCTAATAATGTGTATTTACTTGATTATTTTTTCGTCGACCTACGTTGTATTATTTGTCGATGGAAGTTGGCTTTTTTTTTCGATTGCCAATAGACACGATTATGTATTTCTTTATAAATTACAAATAATCTTGTAATAGAAATATAATTTACATTTTTTCCGAATTTATCCATGCCTGGTATTCTATTGTCTGAAAGCTGACTAAAATTACGACAGCCAGTCTCTTGGGGTTCTATAAAATACATTAAAATAATTGTGATGAAATAATTTTGTAAAGTATTTTAAAACCTATTAAGCGAACAGGGTTTTAAGTTTATATAAAATTCTTTAATTTAATGGAAACTATTGTTTTAACGATATCACAACAAAATTTAAAACTTCATTTTCATGGAACGAGATTTACATTTGAAAAATGTATTATTGCCTTCATCCAATATTTTCAGTTTTGATCAACAGGGTTGAGTGGACGTAAATACTATCATTATTAATATTTTGTAAGTTTGTAACGTATTAAACAAATTTAAAACGTTGTTATAAAATTCGAAATAATTAATTACATTATAATATATCCGAAACAGTCAGTTGGATTTTTAC
Source organism: Melitaea athalia (assembly GCA_905220545.2). Lineage (NCBI taxonomy): Eukaryota > Metazoa > Arthropoda > Insecta > Lepidoptera > Nymphalidae > Melitaea > Melitaea athalia. The sequence continues at coordinate 18,527,887 of HG992176.1, forward strand.
GGTTTTCCTCAGAATATAGAAACTGAAGTTAAATATATAATTCTGTACTTTTATATATTTTATAAAGTGCAGCTTCTAATCTCTGTTGTGAACAATTTTGTTTGTCTTATCTCTTATGTAGGTACATACTATGACTTAATATCCTACATTTGGGGCGTTCGTAATGTAGGTACCTAATTACTATAATGATGATTATGTGAATGTCTAGTTAAATGAAAATAAAAAGTAAATATTTTCTTACGTTTCAATAGAAATACCTACACAGTCATGTTGTCAATGAAAATGAATACAAAAACGAATAATTTGTTTAATTTCGTTTTCGCTACATTAGATCACGAAGTAAAACCAATATGAAATATCATACCTAATCATAATAATTAATTTTCTACAGTGGAATATATATTATTCTTGTAAAAATTACTCCAATGAATATTGTTTGTACATTCTATTAAACGTAACAAAATATTCTCAAAAGGTTCTGTTAGTATAGACATAAGTTTTATCGCAAACAAGATGTTGTTGAGGACGTTCTATGTACAGTTCTATCTATAGTTATATAAATTTACAAAATAATTTCGAAAATACAGTTTGCTGATTTTTCGAACCTGGGTACTATTTATTTATATTTAATTTTATAACTTGTACCGTGTAACATTTGGTTGACACACTAAAGTCCGGTTCCTATAATTTAAAAACGATTCATATTGTAAAAACCACAGATAAAATTAAAAACCTTTTTGTTATTATTTTTTAAGTTTTTAGAACGTCTCCTTTTTGTCCTCTTGTCAGCAAAACGAAATCGTTTTTTTAATATAGGAACCGGACTTTAGCCATTTTAACTATTGGCAAGTTTAGAGCAAGCTCATGTTATTTATTATGAAAACATTGATATATAGACAACTCGTATGTATAATGATATTATTCAAATTAAATAACGTTTGACCGGTTGGTTAAAATAAACTTTGTGTCGGTATAAACGGCAGGACACATGGAACGCGTTGCGGTTCCGAGAGGCGACATTTTACAGAATTCCAATACTAAATTCTAATTGCAGCGTCGCAGTGGATTGTGACCCTAAACTGCGAAGTTTACAGTCAGTTGCACAAAGATAACCATTAAATGTACTTTAACTAATGGCTCATTATAGCTAATGAATTCATTAATTTAATGACGTTGCACAAAACTCTTTTAACGTCAGATAAAGTGTCTTTAGCGTCACAATCCACTGCGATGCTCCAACGCGTTCAGTGTGTAACCCAATACCCTCATTAGCAAAATTGTACTTACTAATCATAACACTATTAATAAGTCTGTAATAAATAGTCATTAGTCAATAACGTATTGTTTGCGATTGTCTCTCATATTATTATAATTGATGTTGTTATGTTACTCATGTACTACTGTGACTAGAACATCCCAGTATTGAACTATTTTCAATAAAGACTGCTCGTGAAAATACGACTGTGACTAATGAAAATGAATTTTACGACCTCTGAGAATGTGCTATGAAAGTAATTTCACGTGAATATTATTGCATTGTTATTGGTATGAAAATGGGACGTACGGAAATGTTCTAGTAGTACAAAGATTATTTTAGTTACAGGATTGATTCTTGGAATTGACGTAGTAATTTTTTATACGCTAGGATACATTTTAATCTATTTTAATTTTTTTAGTTATAATCTGTATCGAGGTACATCCTCTTTTATAAGAATGAAACATTTTAATTTACCAGTTTTAAAAAACGAGGATAACTTAAAATGAGAACAGTTGTTTTCTAGACGCATATACCTACCTATTGATTGCGTTACAATTTTATTATTATTATTATTTTACTTATGAATCAAGGAAATTACTTTGTTAACAAGTTAGGTACTATAAATTAAAAGAAAAGTACCAATTTGTTTTTTATTGAACTAAAATATGATTAAACTCATTTTCATTTTAATGCTATTGGCAGCGTAACTTGAATGCATGTTTAAATAAATTGCAAGGTAGGTATATAATTTTTAATGATAAATAAGTACCTACCTATTTCCTACTTTAACTACGTGCCAATAATTAGACTAGTAAATGCCAATATTGAGAATTTCTATGCCAATAATAGGATTTTGTGTAGTCTTTCGTATTTAAGTGTAAAACATTTATTTAATACTATTCAATCGCATAAAAATGATTATAAAAACAAAGATTAAAGTATTTTCTTTGACTTTGTCACATGTTTTGTCTACTAGCTTTTGCAAATGAGAGTTTATGGTAATTTAAGTTCAGACTGACACGAAGCTCAGTCAAGTGCCAACAATTAGGTAGTTTACCCTATATCGTTTAGAGAGCGTTGTTTTTATTTGTATGGTACCTATAGATATAAATCATACTACATCACTGGTATAAAAAGTTACTACGGCATTATTGAAAATGTTTAGCTATAAGTATAGTAGAAGTAACCGCAATGAAATTTTTGTTTACAAAATTAATCAAGAGAAAACTACGGCAAATAAGGACAATGTTTTATAAGTAGGCACTTTTTGTGTAAAATTTAGTAGCAATCACTTACATAATTAAAACACACACACACACACACACACACACACACACACACACACACACACACACACACATACAGAGAGAGAGAGAGAGAGAGAGAGATAGAGATAACCACACACACATAAAGACACACAAACACAGAGAGACACACGCACGCCAACTTAATTAAATTGACAAGTAACTAAATTATAAAAACAAACAAGTTAAATTTTATCTACTTGTTTTAGTTTGACAGTTTCTGTGCGGTTCCTTTTACTGTAAAAAATCTAAACATTCTTTGTTTTGGTGTGTATGCTTAGAAATAAAATATTAAAAAAAAAAAAATATTTCATTTCCACTACCTACATTTCTATTTTATCTACATGCTAGTTTGTCTGAAAAAATTCTCAAATTAAAGTAAGATTCGAGTAACGATTTCCCCAACTATATAGCACAATCCCCAACTATATAACATAATATTCAGCTATATAGCACTTGATTATTTTAGTAAACGTTAGATTGTTCTTTGATTTCATTATATTATCTTATATTGAAGTACAAAGAAAAGCAAAATTATTTAGTTTATTTTAAAATATTTTTATATAAATAGTTTAACGCTCTCTTCAATGTTAATTGTAACGTGAACATATTTGAATAAACAGTAAATTCAAACAACGTTACTTTCATTGTAAACAGTTAATAATAATACAATTAGTAATCAAATTTCTAGAAATAAAGTAAAATTTTTTTATTCATACATACACAAGTCATTTGAGATAAAATTAGATATGACAATAGTATATTCAGAGATATAGAATATGTGAAATAAAATCCATGTTATGAAATAAAAACATTATATTTGTACTAAGCAATATTTTTTATACTTAAATAATTTACAATAAATAAAAATATTACAACTCCATTTTACTATTTAGTAATTGTTTAAATTCCTACATACTTCGTATGTCTTCCGGTAGCTAACAGTTGATTTTTATCTTTATTCCTTACTTCTACTTCAAGGAAGGCTAATTTTTTACCAAGTTTTCTAGTAACTGCTTCCACTTCAACATTATCACCTTCTTTGGCGGCATTCATGTAACTAAAAAAAGTTTTCTAAATTTTATAAATTATATTTTTTTTTTGTATCAATCCTATTAACAAATATTCAACCTACATATCTTATCCATTTATAAAAATTGACAATTTTTTTTTAAAGAGTATCTGTACAGTTAATTACCTGTTATTCCCTGCAGAAGCTACATTCCAAATCAGTGATAGCTTCATCATCTAATTCATTTTTTAAAAATGAATATGTTAGATAATATAATTGAAAAATGACATATATTATAAATAATATAATTGCAAAAGGATGTATATTTGAAGCCTACTTGAATAATTAAAATTTTTGATTTCGATTAAAAGTATTTATAAATTATCAATAACTGTCAAAAATACCTGACACTGAGATCAATAGAAACTCCTCTAGTTTCAACATTATCGTTAGCAGTTAGAGCATATGTTGAAACAGCATCTACCAGATGAGCAATAAATCCTCCATGTAATGTACCACGTTGGTTCAAATGTTCTGGGCCAACTTGAAACTGACACACCATTCTACCAGTATCACAGCATAAAACCTTCACCTGTATGTATAATAATTATATTATATATATATATACTATAGTATAATATAATTATTATATTATACTATAGTAAACTATGTACTGGAATTGATTTCCATTTTACTGTTACTGTTTCAGACTTGCCTCATGGCATGATTATGGACAGCCTGTGATATCAAAAAAAATCTTTTTTTTGAACTAAAATTGGACCTGAATTGGAGATTATTTAGAAAAAAATTAGGTGGAAAAATTAGGTCCTACTATGTGGAAACATTAAAAAAGTAGTACAGATGTTCAGATATAATTTACTGCAAAATTAGTGGCCAGTATTTATCATAAAGTTTTCATAAATATTTTTATTTTAAAGTGTTCTACTGCTGTGATTACATATCGCTGTCCCCGGGCAATAAAGCGGTAAAATCAAAAATCAAATTTTACAGGAGAAATAAAACAAGCTGATTTGTTTATAGTGCAGCGTACAGTGATCCAAAACAGATGTTCAATATGTCAAATAAAAGCTAATTTTTTTACCAATTTAACCTTTTAAAAATAATTTTAATGGTATATATATTAATTGAAATAATTGAAAAAATGTATAATACAATTTAAAGATGATAATATGTTAATTGTAACATCATTAATAACTTTTATAAAAACACCAACCACTGAGATTCAGAAATGTAAGAAACTAATACGACGTAATTTCTACTTTAGATTTCGAGCGTACCAGCCGATTACCACCTTCTTCAGAAAAATTTTAAAGGCGTAATAGCATTGTACAGAATAAAATTTCTTGTGATTAGTCAGTATTAAGTGTTTACAGTTTATTGATATAATACGTTTATTTCCAAAAGCGCGGTTAAATTTATTACTGTTACTCTTTGTTTAAAAATTTAGTGTAAAGATGTTCACCGGTTTTTTGTGTTATGTTTTCTCCGTGCAATAAAACTGTTATTGTCGTTTATTTTATAGAAATATTAATACAAAAAATAAGAAAAAAATAAGAGTGATAGATTGATACTCAGATAAGCCAAAAATCAAATAACATTAAAAAAGGCGTAACTGGCGTTTACCGCTTTATTGCCCGGGGCCAGCGATATGTTACTAAACGATTTTTATTGTTGATTTAATATTACTTAAATTAATTAATGTTAAGGTAATTTATATACGCAAAACATTATCACAGAAATTTAATACCTATGCCTAATAAAGTTTAATTAGTAACTTATATTAATGAGTATTATTGAAATTATACTATATTCACATCAGTTTAGAAATGCTGTTTTTATTCTATAAGTACCTGGGTGACCGAGCCTAGCTCGGTATTTTCATTTTATTTTTTGTTTTTTTTTTCTCGGTATTTTTATATTTTAATTTTATTTAAATAATAAATCACGAGTGAAATTAAAAAAAAAAGAAAAAAAAATTATCTGGAGACTGAGATTCGAACCCGGGTCAACACGATTTGACACCCGCCGATTTCCTAATTACGCCATTAAAGCTATGTTGACGCGTAGTGAAATTAAGCTTCGTATTCTAATGATATTTTTTCATTGCTTAAAAACAGGGATAAAACGACATTTTTTTTAAATGAATCCTAGCTAGATCAATTTTTCGCCTCCGAAATCCCCTGCATACTAAATTTCACGAAAATCGTTGGAGCCGATTCCGAGATTCAGAAAATATATATATATACAAGAATTGCTCGTTTAATAGTATAAGATTTACCTTTTTTAAGTGTTGATCAAAGCATTTTGTTGTAGCAATGGTCTTGGTAAAAAGCTCTGCAACTTTTGCTGCTTTAGAACTCATATTTGAAAGTTATATAAGGTTATAAAACTGTATGAATTAATACATAATTCAATTCACAACAACCTCAATGTTTACGTTAGACATCTGACGTAACAAAATGTCAATATTAGAGTGACAATTGACAACTTGCAAGCATTTATAAGAGCGCGTTCTACTAAGCGATCGTAACGAACGCAACGCCTTTTCTATTGTTCCACCAAAAGGCCGTGGTCGTCGCGAGCGATCGCTCGACGTCATAGATGACATCACTGTTCGCGACCACATCGCGCCCACTTTGCCCACAAAATATTGGTGGGTCAGAGTTGGCTTTCATCAAAACGTGGCGGCAATTTTAAAAAACAACTGTCAATGTCAAATTGTTAATGTCATATCTCATTCGATTCGGCAAAAATGCAACGATAAATTCCCAGGAATCCATGTTGAATTAAGTTTTACTCCAATACATCTGAAATATTTACCCACAACCCCCATAGCTTCATGATTTCACCATGCCGCCATATTGCGAGCACACAGCTGACATGAAATATGCGTTCCACTTATAAAATTCGCCAAAAATGCGCCAACCCTCTTGCGTGGGTGTGTGTTGAACTCATTTAGAATTTTTTGCACAGCTACTTCAAAGTTCAACACTTGGGTGTTTCAATTCAAATGCAAACTGCACAAAGATTAATTAGTAATATTTTTGTAAATGGAACATTGTATAAAAAACCAAAAATAAAAAAATATGTTTGATGATACAACAGTGTACATATTATATTTATTTTTACCTTTTTTTTTAAATAACTAGGTTGACAAATAAGCGTACGGCTCACGTGATGGTAAGCGTTTACCGTAACTTGTAGACTCTTGCAACACCAGAAGCATCGCAAGCGCGTTGCCGAACCTACCCCCCACGAAGTATAGATAGGACTTCGTGCTACCCCCAATCCGCCCAGAGCTCTGTACACCTTACTCACCATAGGAACATCACACTGATTGAAAGCAGTATTATTTAACTATGATCTTCTGAGACTATCCGTGAGAGAACGAAAGTAACCGACATAGCCCACAGAATCAGCAAGTTGAAGTGGCAGTGGGCTGGTCATCTGTGTCGCAGGACCGATGGCCGTTGGAGCAGACGTGTCCTGGAGTGGAGACCGCGTATTGGCAAACGCAGTGTAGGACGCCCTCTGGCCCGCTGGACCGACGATCTACGTAAGATTGCTGGTGTAGGCTGGATGGGGATTGCGGAAAACCGGGATGTCTGGCGCGAGCTTGGGGAGGCCTATGTCCAGCAGTGGACTGCAACAGGCTGATATGATGATGATGATGATGATGATCTTCTGTAAGGTCGAGGCACTTCCTCAGTCGGGCTACGCACATTTTGAGCAGGTACTGCTGTGCCCTACCTCAGTAAAATAATAATATTAATTTATAATAGAAACAGTGTCTATGTTATCTAAACGTTCATAACACTAAAGCATAATTATAGTTTTCATCGATAATTTTATTTTTAAATACTATAATGATGAAGTGATACGAATAGAAGATATGAGTATATTCTGTTATGTACATCTTTGCTTTTTTTATTGGTCAGGCATCAAATTTTTTCCTTTAATAATATAGCAAATTAATATTATTTATAATAATGTAAATGCACACTATAATGAATGAAATACAATTTATGTATTATATAATTAATAACCTATACTAATATTCTAAAGTTGAAGATTTTGTTTGTTTGTTTGAACGCGCTAATCTCAGGAGGTCCGATTTGAAAAATTCTTTCAGTGTTAGATAGCCCATTTATCGAGGAAGGCTATATACCATCATGCCACGACTAATAGGAGCGAAGCATCAATTCGGAATCAAAATCGGGGCTATTTTTCCTTTTGAGAGCTTCCCCAGCTAGCTCAAAGTAGGTAACTATTCCACGCGGACGAGGTAGCGGGCAGAAGCTAGTATAATATAGCTATGTATACCACCCTAAGCATTATTTATAAATTAATGCTTTACAAAAACATATAGCTGAGCGTGTCATTTGAAATTTTAAGCATTTTATGTCAAGCATGTTTTGAGGAAAAATGCTGCAAGAATAGTTATTTGCTGTGCAATCAGTATATTTAATATGAAATTAGTTTGTGTACAAAACATTTTTTTTTGTTTACATCTGAGAAAAAAAAACAAAAAGCCAACAGTCACACGGTGTTCCCAGGCGGTCACCCATCCAAGTACTGTCCGTCCCTGACGCTGCCGCGTTACCGGTCGCTTAAATTTTACCCCTCATGCGCCTAAAGAAGTTTCACTTCAAAAATCAAAAACTATTGATGTTATTTTTCGATATACCTATTTTTAATATTAGTTTTGATAATCAAATAACATCGCTTACTTGCTATGAAACCTATTTCACGTGAAAATTATTTAAATGAAATAGGTATGTACACGTATATTGCTGGGCGAAAAGTTTTTTGATCTGGAATTAAAAATATTGGTCTAAGATCCGAAAAGCTAAATCTTCCCTCATCTGTTAATTAGATGAAACAATTTTTTATAGGCTTATTTCAATATTGTGAATTTATAAAAACAACCTCTGCCACCATAAGCCTGCTGCAATTTTTTTTTTATCTTTTCCCTCTCATGTTAATTACATGTAGTAAGCTAAAACCGTTAATATTTTATATTATATACCGGACTGTAGTAGGCAGCCATCTCTATGATTGCTACACTTACCTGCAGCCAGGTCAGTAACCTCAGTCAGCAGTAAGCGGTTTTTAAATTTCATGATGAGTGAATGACAACGATTTTATAAAGACCCTTGTTTAAACACAAGTTTCATTCAGTTTAGGTTGTCCATACTCTTGCTTCGTGTTGTTGAAAATAAAATTATGATACATTCCTGAGTTCGAATATTATAATATATAGATTTAATTTCAATATACGACAAAAATATATTTGTATATTATGTATATGTTACTGTAAAAGCTCGAACTACGGTAAATCCTAAGATTTGAGAGTAAGTCTTAGGATTTACCGACATGGTTTGGTAAATGTAAGGATTTATGAAAATGGGACATTTTATTCGAGCTTATACTATTACAATTTAGTACATGCTAGGTTTTACCACTGACAGCTAAAGTTGGTTTTGGGAATAAAACAAAGATTAATTCATAATCATTTATTTCAGTCAAAAACTTAAATCGGTATGTCTTTAGATTAAGATCTGTAGACCGTTTGTCGGCATAATTTCGTTACAAAAAAAATAGATAATAATAACCCTAACCTATCTAACTTCAAAATTAAACCGACGGGGGTCTTAATGTAAAGACTTATAATATGTCTTTTTCAATATTTACCGTGCCTTTAATGTAAATCCTAAGACTTACCAAGTGTATGGTGGTAAAAGTGCGAATCGCAAAATCGTACGGGCTTTTACCATAAGGAGTTGGTAAATCTTAGGTTTTACTCTTAAATAGGATTTACAGTAATTCGTGCATTTATTGTATACATCTATACAAATAAATAAAATTGGTGTGTCTGTTTGTAATATTAAACACGGTACCTACATACACCAAAATAACATTTTTTTTACAATTTTTGTCTGTCTGTCTGTCTGTTTTTTCCAGCTAATCTCTCAAGCAGCTGGACCGATTTTGACAGGACTTTCACTGGCAGATAGCTGATGTAGTAAGGACTAACTTAAGTTACTGTTATTTTAGACATTTATTTATTTTATAACTCTGCGAACTGAACAATAGTCTTTTAGTTAAATTCCACGCGGACGAAGTCGCGGGCACAGCTAGTTGTAATTAAAATAAAGGTGTTAAGATAATCTTATAAAGTAGTTTTTTTATTTTAATCGATAAAAAAGTTATAATAAAAATGTAGACACGAATTATTTTCTTTATACCTTGAATAGAACTTTAAATTAATAATTATTTTATAATAAGGAACTTCGTTCCTATCCGATGTCCCACAACACCACACGGTTTTTTATTAGTCACAAGTTTTGAAAGCATTAGACATAGATGAATGTAGATTGAAGCAGGATATCCATTGGATTGTGTATAATTTAGATTTTCTGTCGTTTTGATGAATGATTCAATACAGCTGGATTTTAGGACAATAAGGCTTACAGGCATAATGTCCTAAAAGTAGCGTTTTCACTTGCAGAATGGAAAAATAATTGTGATATAATGCCAGAACAACTAAACTAAATTAAACATATTATTATAGTTTCGTTTGTGTTTCGTACAACTGATTCAACTTTTCTTTCTCTTGTGATGACAACGGAGTTTTACCGTTATATTTATAGATTTCTGATATAGATTGTGGGTTGTAATTGGATTGTGGGTGGATGGTGATAGTGTTTCATTTATCTTCTTTTTTCACTTCTGTTAGTTTGAAAGTAAGACGTACGCAAAGTCGAATGTTTTTCAGGTGGCAATTGCCATTTTCTGGTTCTTTGATCCATGTTTGAATGGAGAGCGAAAGCTTTAAAGTAACTTGTTCCAATTCTGTTTTCGATTTTTTAAAAAGCCTTCTTTATTTAAATAATGTAATGACTTGACGTATTTAAATTTTCCAGTAAAACAATTAATATTTTAAAATGATGTCGAAAGCTCTAGAGTGTTTTATTTTCACCGTGTGTTTGCCAGAATTATAAAAATTAAAATTTTAATTTAACATTTGACTAACCAATGTGGTTAAAAGTCTTATCAGTTTGATGATAACCACGAGAGTGTCGGAAGCAAGAGTTCTTTTTTCAATATTAGTCAATGACGTATATGGCTATTCTGAAACAGGAAGTAAGATGTGCCGTTAAAGGTGCTTTTTTGACTTAAAACTATATATTTCAATATCTGCTACCTGCTTTTGAATATTTCAAAAGCTTTTAGGATGTTCTGACATAAACCTATAGTTACCATTCCGCTTTTATATAACATACATTATATAAAGACAAATAACATATCGTTAAATATCAAGTGCATAGTAACTAACTTTTGCTCTCGTTATTCGATAATCGAACTGGTTCAACAGGAATCTTATATAATAATTAGCTCCGATTGAATACCGGATGACTTTTTGTATCGATTTTAATCACCTGCCAATTGATAATATATTTCCAAAATGTACACGAAGAACGCACTTTCATTTCTCTAAACGATGGATTACTTTTTATTACTTGAAGGACCGTTTTGTTTAAGCTGTGCCATAATTATTACGTTTGAGAAAATTGAACAAAGGTCCTATTGTTGTTATGAATGAATTTTTGTAGCCCTAGTTTTAGTTTAGTTCGCTTTCAAGGTACGATGAGTTTGTAATGTCTTACGAAATACAGTAAACTTCGTACTGCCATATTTTTCGTTTTCTTAAGTATACGTTCCTTAATCTTGTTCTATATAAACTTTGCCTTGGCTATAGCCATTTTACTAACGGACATGAAAAAAGGAATAATCCAATTTGGTTTAGTTGTTCGCAAGTGCAAAATATACCTATTATTATTTTTAGATGTCCACATGAAAATCATACAGATATCTCTATCTCTATATATATAAAAATGAATCGCTGAATGTGTTGCTAAGCGCAAATCTCAAGAGCAGCTGAACCGATTTCGCTAATTCTTTTTTTATAATATTTCTTGAAGTACGAGGATGGTTGTTACGGAGAGAAAAATTTAAAAAATTGCCTGGAAATTCTGAAAACAACACTTTTCTATATTCCCATAGAAAAGATTCGTAATAATACTTAAAGGTCAATTTGAACTTTAATACCATACTATAAAGTTTAAGTATTAGTGGAGGGGATCCAGGAAGAATAAGTATTAAAAAAAACATATTAAAGAATCGACTGTTAGGCGGTACGAAGTTCGCCGGGTCAGCTAGTTTTTAATAAAAATTTTGTAAAACATATAGTATTTAAGATACGTTTATTTTAGCTCGTTCGACAATTCAAATTTTCCCTCTTTTCGTTAAATGTATTGTGTTGAGAACTATGAAATACATTTTACACTGCAATAATTTCAAAATTAAAAATGTATAGGTACCTACCTAATCGATTTATAAAAATTATAAATGCTTTTGAATCACATATACTCGTATGTGTTACGTAACAACGAAATAAATTTTAATCATAAACTGCAATAACTATGTACCTTTAAGTGTATTTATATATTTTTAACAGAAAACTTTACGGGTCGGTAGACGGGTAGAACGCCGCGTTGGCGCAGCGGTTACAGCACTGGATTGCGATTTGCTGTTGCGCGGGCGGTTGCGGGTTCGATTCCCGCACACTACAGCATTTGTATTGGCCATACAGATGTATGCCGTGGTCTGGGTGTTTATGCAGTTCTTGTGGGTTACCCCACCGTCCCTCGGAGAGCACGTTAACCGTCGGTCCCGGTTGTTATCATGTACACCTGATAGCGATCGTTACTCATAGTAGGGAATATATCCGCCAACCCGCATTGGAGCAGCGTGGTGGATTAAGCTCCAATCCTTCTCCTACATGGAGAAGAGGCCTATGCCCAACAGTGCGATATTACAGGCTGAATCGTGATCGTGATCGAGACGGGTAGAAGATTTTCTCGGTGCGTAATTATTATATATCTTTACCTACATATATATTTTATTCTTTACCAGCTCTCATGAACATGTGTGCATTATTTGATCATACAGGAAGATACCTCTGGCATATAAACATTTAACATGATGCCTGCAAAGATTGCTATAATAGAGAAGAGAAGAAGTAAAATAAAGTAGTCAAAACGCGCGATAAAATTGATTAGGGCAGCTGCCTGGAAATTTGCGGGCAGCGGCACATGCGTTCAATGAAATGGACCAACCCTCGAAAACAGCGTCGTGGCAGCGGCGCGGTAGCGGGCAACGAGCGGTGACTCCAGTCAAGCGGAGCATTGCAGTGTTGTTGTGTGATCGCAACAGCAATATGTTTATACGCGAGCGACAAAGACAAAAGATGGGGGGCCGGTGTACGAAGTTCTTCGTCGTAAGCGGCCGGATTATAGCTAGCCACGCGATCTACACGCTAGTTTCGAGAACGGGCCTTCGTTGCCCGCACCGCTCCCGCCACGCGCGCCGCCGCTGCCGCCCCGCTGCCCGCAAATTTCCAGGCAGCACACTTATGGGCCCCGTAAACGATCAAACTTGTTTGTCAAACATGTTTGATCAAACTTCATGTTTCATATAACAAACATATCAAAAAAACCCGCAGCCCCGCACACGATCAAATAATTTGACAAACACGTTTGTCAAACAGAAATTTAATATGAAGTTTGATCAAATATTTGATCGTCTAGGGGGCCCTTTATAGATGTCACTCAACCAGGCGTTTCAATTTAAACTACAATTTAATTAATCAAGGGCCGTGGCTAATTGTAAGCTAAGTTATAGCGACGACTTACTATTTTCTCAACGAAAGTATACTATACCTACACATACTGTATACATATTTTAAATACGTTACATATACAGTTTTATGTTTTTATACTTTTAATAATCAAACAACTTATTTAAATTGGCTATCTAAATTATTTAGCAAAATATTAATTATAGCATTATTTTGTAACACACAGTTTACCATTTTCGTTCAAAATTAAGTATTAATTTACCTAAATGCAATGTATTAAAATGCAATGTATTAAAAATTTAAATATTTATGTAATAAATACGGAAGTATAATAAAAATACATTTCCCTAGATTTCATTCTATTATGTCATTCGTTACAATAATATGTATAATAAGGATATGTGTACATTACCTAATACCGGTATAACTACCTACATTTATATATGCGTAAAATCTTACATAGAACTCATACATACAAATATTTTAACGGGCTATTATTTGTAGGTACATAAGATATCATTACATATTATAAAACACTTTATTATTTATTAATATTATTAGCTAGCCGTCGCGTGCCCACTTCGTTGGGCGTTAATTATTTTTGTAAAAGTAATCTATACTATAATATAATAAAGCTGAAGAGTTTGTTTGTTTGTTTGTTTGTTTGTTTGTTTGAACGCGCTAATCTCAGGATCTACTGGACCGATTTGAAAAATTCTTTCAGTGTTAGATAGCCCATTTATCGAGGAAGGCTATAGGCTATATATCATCACGCTAAGACCAATAGGAGCGTAGCACTAATGAAGAATGTTTCAAAATCGGGTGGTGCTATTCCACGGGGACGAAGTCGCGCGCACAAGCTAGTAATTAATATTATTATATTAATAAATTTTAAATTATTTTATTATATTAATATTAATTAATACTTTAAATTATTGCAGGCGGTGGACAAACTAATAACTCAAATAAATTCAATTTATAGAAGTTTAAAAAAAAATAAAAAAAACTTAAAAAATAAAGTCGCTTCCCGCTGTCTGTATGCTTAGATCTTTAAAACTACGCAACGGATTTCGATGCGGTTTTCTTTAGTAAATAGAGTGATACCAGAGCAAACTTATTGCATCATTTTTTTTATATCACCTAATGCAATTTCTCTAAATGGAACAGCATCTTATTTGAAATAATAATAATCTAAATATTAATTAATTATTATACCTAAGGGGTCGTTCAAGTATTACGTAACGCAAATTTTGAAGATTTTTGACCCCCCCTCCCCCCCATGTAACGCGCCGTAACGTTTTCCTGTACCCCCCCCCCCCCCAGCCTATAAACGTTACGTAACACCCCAACTGACCATTTTTACCCAAATGTCACAACTTTGTTGCGAAAACTACCGAAAAGTCGCTTAAAAAAATCGCGTTTGCGGTAAGTATAAATATATATATACAAAAAGGGATATAAACGAAAAGGGTTGCCAATTTGGGAGATTTTAGTACACTAGTTTTTTTTATTTAAATAAAAAACAACGTTACGTAACGCGTTGTTCGAGACCCCCCCCCTCCCCCCTGTAACGCTTCGTAACGTTTTACAAGACCCCCCCTCCCCCCCTAATTGCGTTACGTAATACTTGAACGGCCCCTAAGTATCAACAATTAATTATAAAATATCATACAATATCCACCATTAAGGAGTAGAGGGCGTGGTAGATTAAATCAAATCAAATCAAATCAAAAATAACTCTATTCAAATAGGCCCCATGAGCACTTTCGAATCGTCAATTTGTCTTTTAAGGTCCGATCCTTCTCCTAAATGGAAAAAGAGGTCTATGCCCAGCAGTGGCATGCATAGCAGTGTAAGTATTTTTAAGTAATTTGAATTATAAGTATTAAAAGCGAGTACAAATTGGTCGTCACTCTTCCAATTTGTTCACGTAATGACGTTGATTTTGCACCAAAATTCTAAATTTAGATTACGAAATAAAAGTCGTTGCCCTGAAAAACAACAACGTTATAAGTACCTAAGGACTTTAATGTCACATAAACACACTAAATGAAAGTCGTTATCCTTAAAAAAAAAAAAAACTAGACAACGTTACAAGTAAGTACAGGTACTTACTTTAATGTTACATAAATCAAATACGTGTAGATGTCTGTCTACAGAAAAATCTATAAAGGTTGGTAGAAGAACCCAAGGGAAATAAACGCTAGGTATTTTTGTTCTTTCTACAAATAAATTCAAATAGATATAGGTAAGCAAGAGAAGGCTTAAACAATAGAAATTCGCTAACTGAAAGAATCTTCTTTACTTTGTGTGTGTCATTGTTAATGAGCAAGCCAGAGCTGCCGCTCTTTTTTAAATTAGTCGTTACCGTTAATATCAGTTTAAAAATCCATTAAAACTATCATATTTTAGTCCACAGCTGAACATAGGTCTCCCCACACTCGCGCTAAACATCCCATCATTTTACTATCAAATTTAACCAAACTTATTTTAAAACTTTGCATGTATTTAAATAACTGTGTATAAATCAGGTGAGTATATAATATTATGACACTATTGTATATATTTGATGTGATGACGATATTCTCATTTTGGTCACTTCTTAATTAAAGACACCTGATAGCGATCCTTACTCATGTCAGGGAATTTATCTCCACAAGTTCGCGCCAAAAATGGCGTGAACTTATGTGTGTTGCCCATAGTCACCACGCTGGGCAGATGGGTTGGTGACCGCAGGGCTGGCTTTGTCGCACCGAAGACGTTTCTGCCCGTCTTCGGCCTGTGTATTTCAAAGCCAGCAGTTGTATGGTTATCCCGCCATCGGTCGGCTTTTTAAGTTCCAAGGTGGTAGTGGAACTGTGTTATCCCTTAGTCGCCTCCTACGACACCCACGGAAAGAAAGGGGGTGGCTAAATTCTTTGCTGCCGTAACCTCACAGCAGACCGTAACCACACAGCAGCACAGTACATTATGGTAAAACAATGAAATATTAGATTCCATTAAAATTGTTCATTTAATTTGGTTGAATATAGTTATTTTCGGAAAAGAGCATATTAGTAGCTCAACCTGCTGTATTATTACCAGCTTTATTGTTACCAGCTTTATTACACGCCAACCCAGAGTAATTAACATGCGTTAAGTTAAGCGTACGTTAGCGTATATTCATTTTATAATTATGTATTTCAAGTCAGCTCGTTACAATGTCTGCATCAAACTTGTATTAATTACGTAACGACGTCTGCATATTAAAGCGCAGTCAGTTTACGGATAAATGTTGAATATAAACTATTTCCTATATTCTGTAAAGGATTCGTCTTGTCCACAGACTTATATATAATTATATAATATACCAGGAGATATAACGTGGTTTATCTCAATTTCCGTCCTTGTCTGCGTCTATTCATCCGGTGGGTAACTTTCCTTTTCTTTAGGTCTACACCTAGAGCTGTTTGATTTTAGTTTTATAATAATGGTAGGTGAGCTCTTCTGGATATTTTCGGAGTTTCTCGAGCACGTTTTCTTGTGTCGAACATCTAGGGCAGAAAAAAAACGATTGTTAGAAAAACTTGAGCGCATATGCTCATTATGCAATACAGACGCTTCATCTTGATGTTCTCGTCGTACTGACACATAATCTGGCAGTTAGGTATATATTAACTTACAACTTAAATTTTTCTTCGTTAATTACGATCAAATACATATATTCCACGAATACAAAAAAAAAAACTAAAATTTATATTGAGAAAGAATGTTTCACTCTACCAAACAAGATACTCCAATTGAGTCTAGCCCATTTAGTTCACCAATAAGATTTTTTTAATCTTGCTGTTGCTCACTTGTAAAATGATGATTTTCGACTTGTATCACTTGTTACAGGAGGCATAGACTCATCTGTGTCATCACCTATTTGCTTAAAATCAAATATGATATCGTATCATATTTGATTTTAAGCAAATAGGTGTTATAGACACATACAGCCGACCGTTGGCGGGATAACCATCCACCGAACAACAACTGGCAACTGCTGGCTTTGAAATACAGAGGCCGAAGACGGGCAGCAGCGTCTTCGGTCACCAACCACTACTGACTATGGGCAACACAACTTGTGGATGCCTATGACCAGCAGTGGACTGCGATAGGCTAAAGTGATGTGATATGATGAGACACATACCTGTCAACAGTAACCCGAAGTGTTTATAGACTTAAGTTAGTTTAGTGTTTGGAGATTTTCATCTTTAGACACTAAACAATCTTAAACTGGAACATAGTTACTGTAAAGATTTTCAAAAATTTAGTTTAACGAGGAGCTTTTAGTCACATCTTTCTCTATAGCCTATCGCAGTCTTAGTCCAGCCTATTGCTGGACATAGACCTAACCAAGTGCACGCCAAACATCCCGGTCTTCCGAATCCCTCATCCAGCCTCCACCGGGAATCTTACGTAGATTGTTTTACCAGGAACGCTGATAGTTTTGGCAACCGTGCGAAGCCGGGGCGGGTTGCTAGTTTTTATTTAAACTCTTGCACCACTTTTATAATTTATTTCGATTAAAAAATTTTACAGAATTTTAATTCCCTTCTTAGTGTTCAATCGATATCCTCAGAAAATTACAAGCCTCTATTATTATTGATGTAGGGAGAGTCCGGGACACTTGCCCAGGGGGAAAGAGCTGCTCCACTTCGAATAAATTATTTAAAATTTTGAGCTATCTAGTTTGTTAAAAGGTTAATGCAGCTCGTTTAATGCTTGACTCATGTATTATGCCATATTGACTGCTATTACGCTGACTGTGAGCGAACATTGCTTTTTATTCGTATACAAATAATTAATATACATATCTATATTCATTATTTTGATAAACATTTCTAATCTGTCTAATAATAATTTAAGATCATTGTACCTGTGCATAAACTCGTTCAGAAGATTGAACAAATTAATGCAGTTTTTTCTGTTCTTGCGCTCAATAGCAAAGAATGTTAGCGTACGCTTAGCTCTATTATACCTTTTAGTTCTGCAAGCGATTTACAGGAAGTTTCAGAAATATCACATTATTACTCTGAATATTTCAATAAAGTGACGTACACTTATGCAAAAGGGTACTTTCAAATTGTTTCTACACGAATATTGCATTTTTAAACACAACAAATAAATTTAAAAACTGAATTGTAACTTATAAAATAGTAAATACATTATGAAACAATTGTACTAATAACAAAACAATTATAATCATTGGTGCTGACAGCTGTACTTTTCATATTTGTTTAATGAAAGCACTTATAGTAGAAATACTTTTAACCATTTTCGGTAACATTAATTGCTTTCCTTTAAAATTCTTAATGCATAACACAATAATATTAGACTTGTAAATTGTAAAATTATAGTTCTTGACCTGAATGTATGAGTTAAAGAATGAGTTAAAAACGGATATGTACAAAACTCAGGTGATTGCTCGAAATGAGAGTAGAGGATAACCATTACCGATGATGGCATTAAAATATTTCGTTGCAGTGCGAGCAGTAATGGCCCGAATTAAGTAGGTACCAGAGCTCGTTACCGCCAACGACAATGGCATTATTTCGAATTTACTATAGTATTGCTTTATTTTATACAATGTTAACTTATTATTTAGTAGTGTAACACGAAGTTTTATCCGTGTGTGGTGTACAAAATGAACTAGTTACTGTTTGATTCCAATTGCTTATAGTGTAATATAATCTGCTTAACCTATGGAATCGTTACTGTGAAAACTAAATTCATTTTACCAATATAGAGAAAGACTGACGGACAGATAGGTACGTAAGCACAAGTTGCAAAAATAACTTATCAGGCAGAAAGACTATATATTTCATTTTCTTATATCTCTAATGTGCAGATAATTATAATTTTTGTATGTAGGTATAGATGGTACAGCATAACAAAAGTTAAAATATAAAACTAAAGATAGATTGGACGTAGGTACAACAAACAAAAATATTACTTTCTGCCATTAAGCTAAGAAATTACAATACATCTTAACTACAAATCGTTACATGGTATAAAACAAAGTCGCTTCCCGCTGTCCGTATGCCTATATCCTTAAAACTACGCGACGGATTTTGATGTGGTTTTCTTTAGTAAATAGAGTGATTCTGGAGAAAGGTTTATAAGTATAATACATGCATAATAAAGTAGAGGAATACTGATAGTTTTAGAGGTTTCTTATGTGATGTCATAAATAAACACCTTTTTTGCGCTTAGGTACATTGCAAATATTTATTTTATATTTTATATTTAGTATCAGCATTGCACTCGTGCGAAGCTGGGTCGGGTTGCTAGTCTATATCTATATCTATTATATATATAAATCAATTGCTGTTCGTTAGTCTCGCTAAAACTCGACAATGGCTGGACCGATTTGGCTGATTTTGATCTTGAAATATTTGTGGAAGTTGAGGGAAGGTTTAAAC
Organism: Melitaea athalia; assembly: GCA_905220545.2. NCBI lineage: Eukaryota > Metazoa > Arthropoda > Insecta > Lepidoptera > Nymphalidae > Melitaea > Melitaea athalia. The sequence goes on from HG992176.1 coordinate 18,547,631, forward strand.
GGTGAGAAACATAAATAATAAGTAACGGAAAATACTAAAAACAACAATTTAATTTTCCAATACAAAATGTTCCTAGCGGTGAAATTTGATGCGTTCTGAGTGTTTTGTCCACATTTTTTACAAATATATGTAGGTGATACGAAGTTCACCAGGTCATCTAGTAATATATAAAAATTAAATGTAAAGAATGTAGATGTACTAAATTAGCTTTCATTTTACTATAAACTTTTTGTCATGGACTTACAAAACCACGCTCTTGTAGTTTATTACTTAATTGCGCATTTATGAAACACTAGATGCCCGGACAGACTTCGGACAGTCTTTGTAGAAAATTAAAAAAAATTTTTTTTTAGTATTAAAACCTTTCGTGGGCCCTAAGGAACATACAAAAACATAAATTAGCCGAATGAGGATCAGTAAAGTTCTAGCAAATTCAATAGAACTAGTATCCACGTTATTCTCTATGGCATAAGAATGATATTTCTTTTTGAATTATCCAAATCGGACCATTACTTACGAAGATATTAAGTTATAAACATTATGCCGTTCTTGCCGCTACGTCAGTGTACGCGGGATACGTGTGACGTCACTCCGACGTTCCATGCCAGTTAGCCCTTAGCAGCGACAAGATGCGATGGTGTTTTCTTTTAAACTATGTGTCCTACAAAAAATTTGTAAGGACATAATTTGTAGCAAATTGCTGTGCCTACAAATATGTTTATATAACTTTGCCGAAATTTAAAAATTAAAGAAGTTATAAGCAAAAAAGTGAGAAAAATTTTATAGAAATTTTCTTTATTGCTCTATAACTTTTTTTTTATACATTTCACAAAAAAAATACCTCAGACCAATTTTGTAAATGTTTTTTTGAGGAAAATTTTTCTCTACAATTTTTTGAATTTCATTCATTTCAAACGCTGTTACAGCGCTCCAAAGTAGACCGGGTTCGTCAATGCTCATGAAAATCCGGTCAAAACGAAATGCTTAACTTAGTTTTATGATTCTTTTTTTATTGTAAATATATTCTTAAATTTTTTTTGTTAAATCCCTGCCTACAACTTTACTTATTCATTGGCATAAGCTGTCTGTGGGGTAGGCCTACTGGGAATACCACGTTAAAAATATGATTTATGAGATATTTGATTACCTAAGTAGATACATTCGAAGAAGATTAAGAGAAGTCAACGCATTTTTGGAAAACATTAGTAGTATTTCCGAAACTGGTTGAGACTCAAAAGTACTCTTCTACACATATGTATAATGAGGATCAATAAAGTTATGGCAAATTCAATAAAACTAGTATCCACGTTATTCTCTATGATATAAGAAAGATATTTCTTTTTGAATTATCCAAATCGGACCATTACTTACGAAGATATTAAGTTATAAACATTATGCCGTTTTTGCCGCTACATCAGTTATAATAATAATAATCTATACTAATATTATAAAGAGGTAAAGTTTATAACTTTGTATATACGGGGTAATCTTCGCAAATACTGATCCGATCATGAAAATTCTTTCGCTAACAGAAAGCTACACTATTCAGGAGTGACAAGATAAAAGGAAAAAGATAAAAATATATAAAGATTTTAAATCAGCAGGATTTGAACCTGCGCCCTCTGACGTGCCGTGTCAACAATCAAGCATTATTATTCGCCTTAGAAATTAATTGGTGATTTTAAAACATTTATATTTATCTGATTTGCTGAAAATAGTGAGTGTATTGGAACATATCAAATTTCACCGTACCCTTCTTATGTGAAATGGATTATAACGCCCAACGATGTGGGCACGGGTCGGCTAGTAAATAATAAACGTTTCACACTTAACGGCCCGCAGTGGGATTTTCTCCTGTGTCGGGGGTCCGGAAACACACACAATACACAACCACAATCGCCCAGACCATGACAAACATCTGTATGGCCAATACAAATTTTTGTCATGTGCGCGGATCGAACCCGCGACTTGCTAGCGCAACAGCTAGTGCTGTGACCGCTGCGCCAACGCGTCGTAAACTCCGACTCATAAAACTCACTCCGGATCATAAAACTAATTTAAACATTTCGTTTTGACCGGATTCTCATGAGCATTGACGAACCCGGTCAACTTTGGAGCGCTGTAACAGCGTTTTAAATGAATGAAATTCAAAAAATTGTAGAGAAAAATTTTCCTCAAAAAACCATCTACAAGACTGGTCAGAGGTATTTTTTTGTAAAATGTATTAAAAAAAAGTTATAGAGCAAAAAAGAAAATCTTTATAGAAATTTTCTCACTTTTTTGCTTATAACTTCTTTAATTTTTAAATTTCGGCAAAAAGTTATATGAACATATTGTAGGCAAAGCAATTTGCTACAAATTATGTCCTTACAAATTTTTCGTAGGACAGCTAGTTTAAATGAAAACACCATCGCAGCTTGTCGCTGCTATGGGCTAACTGGCATGGAACGTCGGAGTGACGTCACAGCCTTCCGCGCCGGCCGGTTAGTAAACGCCGCTAGTAATTTGATCATAACTTCGTCAATTTTTGTCGTAGAACAAAAATTTTTGCACTGTATGTTAAGGATTTCTTAGTTCTATAAATCTGCATTCTCAACTAAAAACGTTACGGATCCTCATTGGTCGTGTGGCGTGCCATTCTCGAGCTATGCGCTTAGCAACATTCATTTTTATTTATATAATTATATAGATAGATACAAATGTTTTTTTTTTAATTTTCGGCTTAAAGACGCGAATCACAAACTCACCTATCAATCGTGTGTCAGAACAAAATTTTAAATTGACGTAACACACTTGTATAAAATTTTTATAATTTGCATGTAAATAAATTGGAATTGGTAACATTTAGTGGCATGGTAACAAAGTTTACTAATAAACAATTGTTCATTTACGTAACGATGCGTATAATTTCAATATTTGCGGTGACGACGATTTACGATTCGTCATCAATCACTGAAAGTGTGTCGATATTGTGTCTTAGTGTCACGTCATCACGACACGTCTTACATAAATCGTACCTACTTACTGCCTGGTGCGTGTGGCGGGTGTCACGTAGTTGTTAGTTAGATATATTGTTGGTTTATTAGGAACCAGTTGATATCCAGAATTTTATCTGCAGAGCTTTTGTGTTTAAACGACTTCATTGCAAATTGCAAATTTGCAATTCTTTATAGAGTAAGAATTAAATTTTTTACCTGGTATCAAGATGATATATGATAATAATTCATTGTATATCAGAATCAGAATACACCACACTTTAAGTTATACCTTTACAATCACAACTGTGAAAATAACATCCGAGTAAGTTTAGTAGGTATTGCGTGGTACAGAAACGAATATACCCACGAACAGATAGGCATTCCTAAAATGACCTATAATAGAATAGTTTTTTAAGAAGTATAGCTAATGAAGCCATAAAGTAAAAATAATTCAAAATATCTGGACGTCAGAACAGATCGAAACGAGTCCTCCATTGTCACTCTTCAGTATCTTTTTATTCTTATTTAGCTACAAGATGACTGTTCAGGAATATCTGACCTTTATAATAATCTAGTCACTATAATATTGATGTGTTTTATAACACTGTGTATGTATATGAAAGGAATATGTGATTATTGTTCATTAGTTCCAGATGTATTAATTCATTAGTTGTATATAGATGAATAATTTGCATGAAAATCTACAATTATTACTACAATTAATTATTCCTCAAATGAATTTTTATATCACTAAGTATATGCGTTTTATTCTGTATAGAAGTGTAGGCGTAATTAATTACGCTTGTCGTAACTAAATTCGTTAACGTGTTCACAAAATGTCCTCGTACTATGAATGTTGCTTCATAATAAAATTTACTAATATTAAACTATGGGGGTCGGTTAAAATGTTCTCACAGTTGCTTTCGATAATTTATCCCTTAAAATTTCCCATTTTTTTTATATTATTATACCTACGTGAGGTTCATACAAAACAAGCGTTATGTCGAACTGGCCTCTTTGATTTCAAGTATCTGGCCTATAAAAATTCCATATCCAAAATATTTTTTCAATTTAGGCTTTTGTTGTTCATTTTCCGCAGCTAGTGAATATGAATCGTATTGTTTGTCTCAATTTTATTTTTATTTGTCTGCATATATTGACTTATATTGTCAACAATTGGAAACCACGATTTAAGTTATACTACTTATCACTGCATATCTGTTATCGGTGACTAATTATCGGATCTGTAATTAAAATGTTTTCGACACCCATCATACTCCCCAGGATATTGCACCAACCGAATATTTTTGGAACTGTTATAATTATTTGCTATGAAAATTTAATTCAATGTGGTTGATTCTTTCGAAATACACGGCGTTTCCGGCACCAAGAGTTCAGGTAGGTATTCATAATAGTAAACATAAAAAGAGCACTTGCCACAATCGACGTTCTTGCTCTTATCGAGCCTAATCCAAATTACATCCCTGTGTATAATGATAAAAAGTATAGTCGAATAGTGGAAATCTGTAGTAGGTATACGTTTACGGAAATGTCGTATATCGCTTGTCAGTTTTAAATAGCTTTCGTATGCAAAGAAGTCAATGTTGCAGTCACTAACTGAAGTAGGACGTATCAAGTAAATGACCTGTAATTTGTTGTGAGATGTTATTTAAAATTAGGTGTTATATGAGACATATGGTTACGCGATGAATGATTCATTAGCGGAAACGCTTGATTCGATTCACACTTAGAGAATTATACTACAAATGCTTGTTTCTGGTTTTCATGATTCTCTTTGTACCTCTTGATATTGTGACTCGGATAGTAATAGAGCAGTCAGTTCCTGTTCACATAAAAAAATGGTAAATAAATTATCCATTAGGTAACCTGCTTTAAATTATCAATATACTATATTTGTTTAATAAAGGTGATTTTTATGGTAAGCGATTATCGTAGCTTATAGGCGTCTGCGACATCCGAAGCATCGCAAGCACGTTGCCGACCGTATCCGCAATTCCCCACAGGAGCTCCTGCTGCTGCAGGAACACAACACTGCTTGAAAATAGTATTATTTAGCTATGATCTTTTGTAAGGTTGAGGCCCCAGTCGGGCTGTTCCATATATTTAGCAGGTAACTTCCTGCTCTGCCGTACCTGAGTTCAGTCAGTCAGTTCAGCCTATTGCACTCCACTGCTGGACATAGGCCTCCCTAAGTTCGCGCCAGACATCCCGGTTTTCTGCAATCCTCATCCAGCCTACACCGGCAATCTTACGCAGATCGTCGGTCCAATGGACCGGAGGACGTCCCACACTGCGTTTGTTAAGACACACTCAGTATGTCTTAATAGTCAAGGTCTCCACTACAGGACCTGTCTGCTCCAACGGTCATCGGTCGGTGTAGCAGGCTGGGTTTCGAAATGGCTACAGCACCGTAGACCTCATCCATACATTTCGGCAGATTATTCAAAAGACAGAAGAATATAATCAGCCGCCGTGTATGGCATGTGTGGACTACTTGAAAGCCTTCGACTCTGTCGAGACCTGGGCTGTCCTGGACTCTCTGCAGAGATGTCGTATCGACTGGTGATATGTCGAGGTACTGAGATGTACCTCAGTTAAACTACTATAATTCGCATGTAATAAATAGAAGATACATACACAGAATAACATAAACAAACTTACTGAAAGAACTAGCCGTTCAATCGAATAGCCGTATCAAACATGTTACTGCGACGATATACAAAAATCATAGTTTAAAAATAGGTACTTCGTGGAACGGCGGTAAAAATGCAAGTAGTAGCATTTCTCAGTTGAATTGCAAATCCAATTTTCAGGACGAAAAATGAGCCAGCTACCCTGTCAACAGTCGAGGCGATGAGACGGGAAGCGAGTTCTTTTAAGAAATTATATGCTATATTTCTCCAAGACTGTTATAATAGTTGAACTGAAAAGTTTTTAAAATAATATGCTGATTCCGCGAATTTCTCACGTAATAATTAAGTCCACATAAAAGTTATGACATAATAATTATGAGTCTAGGCGTTGTGTTATTTTTAATTCATGCAAATTTTGCAATACACGAAGTTTTCACTTTTCAGTAATCTTGCACTTAGATAAATAATAAGTAGTGGTATAGCGGTAATAAAAAAATAATTAAATATCTACACTGGACTGCACAGAAAAGGGGTAGGTTAGAAAATCTTCAATATCTTCAAAAGTAGCTGACCTAGATTTATGAAATAAAAACAAATTAGAGAGAATAACGGAACATAAAATAATATATAAAACATTTTTATTTATTTTAATAATTGTATAAAAAGCTGAAAATGTAAAATAATGGTCGTTTTTGAACTTAGGACCAAAAATTTAAATCAATTGTTTCGCGTTTGTTTTAGTTTTGCAGTAAAAAAGCTATAAATATAGTGTCTCTGCCATATAAATTTTATTATTCTAAAGTCATCATGTCCTTAAACCCTGAAGAATGTACCAGGATCCTGACAATGCTTGAAGATGGGCACAGTAAGCAAAATACAGCTAGAACTGTTGGTGTGACTCTTTCTAAAGTTCAGCGAGTACTGCAGCGTTTCCATGAAACTGGATTCAATCTTCGAAGACCAGTAACAGGCCGAACAAGGTGCACGACGGCGCGAGAGGATCGCTATATGGTACCAACAACTTTGAGCAATCGCTTTCTTACGGCTGTTGAAGTAAAGAATAATCATTTACGAGCTTGAAATAAAAAAATAAATATGGAATAATCTAAGTACGGATACAGTAAGGCGGTGTCCAGACAAAGCAGATCAGCCAGCTGAAGTAAATTTAAATCCATTAAGACCAGCAAATGGCCCAAGACTAGAAAGCCACCATAGAAACTCAACTCAAACTTATCCATAACAACCTGTATACTGCTAACTAAACTTAGCATATAAAAACAACCTAACTATCTCCCTGACACCCGTACGTTTATTGCAATCGTCTTTGTGACCATACTGTCGATGATAGTTTTGTTCATTTAATAAAGGAGAAGCTATTTTAGATGAGTAGGGTAGAGGCGAAACTTTGTTTAACAAAAATTGTCTAAACTTCGCAATAATATGTGTAAGATCTGTTTTTGTAAATGTTTTAGCTATATGTACAAATATTATATAAAATGTGTGATACTGTTACCTGCGATCTTAATTTGTTACAAATAAATAAACTAGAACGACGTGTACATCGGGGAAATCCGACGCCAAACACGACACGTGAAATGAAAGAAGCTCTAATAGAGGAATGGCAAAATATTTCGCAGCATCGCCTCAAAAATCTAGTACAAAGTATGCCAAATCGCATCTACTAAAATGAGTGCAAACGGCACATCTGTAACCATTTACGAAAATACTGGAAATACTATGCATTTTTATTTATTTTACATTTATTACAAATAAAAACATTGTATACATTTTTTATTTTACCTATTGTCATTTAAGCATGTTAAATATTCTTTAATTTATTCTTTTATTATTTTTTTATTTGATAAAGCTAGGGCAGGTACTTATGAAAATATTGAATATTTACTAACCGACCCTTTTTCTTTGCTGTCCAGTTTATTTTGTAATTTAATGCAGAATTATATCATTAAATTAATGGACATATAGTCCATTGAAATGTTACATTTTTTTGGGCTTACCTTGCGTTTGTCAGAGGACGCAATTTTATTTTTTAGATATGAAGAGGGGGTTAGTCTAATGTTAAATCCAAGTTTGTGGGTTTGTAGTCCTTGTGCAACGGCCGCCATCTTGGAAAAAGAGGTTCAAATGGTTTTTATGGATTATCTGCCAAACTATAAGTCTCACAAAAAAAATTATTTAACATTTTTTGTTGCAAATAAAATTATCTACAACTTTTGTTTAGTAACTTTTAGTGGTATAATTATAAATAAAAAAGTTATAAGCGAAAATCCATAACAATTTGAGAGAAAAAAGTCTATTTGTTGATAAAACTTTTTTTTAAACCATTTTACAAAAAAATAATATCAGACCATTTTTATAGACGGTGTTTTAAGGAACAATTTTTATAAGAAACATTTTTAAATTTATTTATTATTTAAGGTTTTACAGCGCTGCGAAACGAATACTATTCTTCAGTATTCATAACAATACGTATTATACGTATACGTATTATACGTATATTATAAATATTCATGATTTGCCCTAATTTTTAATCACCTTGTTATTTTTTTATGATGATCTTTTTAATTATTGCTAGTAAAATATTGTTAATATATAAATAATTTTTGATTTGACACTCTACCTACGAGGTAGAGTCTGGAGGCGCGTTTTTTTTTTTACGTGGTATCCGCAGTAGGTATAATCCACGGTGATTTTTTAAATCACAACTACTGTCCTCGATCTTGCGGCGAGTGGCTGGTTGGCTTTCTATATTAAATACTTGAGGGAGAACCGAAGAAGAAAGTGGCGTAAATGTCAAAATGTGTGTAAATCATTTTCGTCAATTAATTTCGAGAGCTCCATTATTTTGCTGCAAGTCTCCCCATAAATAATGATAAAAAAACGTTCACCAATGATAGTGAGCAGTGCAAGGTCAACTCTCTTGTTGAGGAACAACGCCGTTCTACTTGCTAACTCTAGATGTTTCTCCAGGGTTTTCAGAAATTTGAGTTTACCCATATTGTAAGCACCTGAAATTGTGTCACATCCTGAAAAAGCATGGAGAAACAGCAAGTTAGACGCAATAAGGTCTCCGTACATAAAACCACTTCACACTTCTTGCTAACTTCCTTCTCCGGTTCCCCCTCAAGTATTTAATATAGTAAGCCAACCAGCCGCTGAGCCGCAGCTTGGTCCATCAAAGAGACCGAGGACAGAGTAGTAGTGATATAGAAAATCACGCGCGTAAAAAAAAACACGCCTCCAGACTCCACCTCGTAGGTAGAGTGTCAAATCAAGAATTATTTATATATTAACAATATTTTACTATCAATAATTAAAAAGATCATCATAAAAAAATAACAAGGTGATTAAAAATTATGGCAAGATATACGAGTATTCATGTATAGTTACAAATACTTGAAGAATAGTATTCGTTTCGCAGCGCTGTAAAACCTTAAATAATAATAAATTTAAAAATGTTTATGATAAAATTGTTCCTTAAAATATTATCTATAAAAATGGTCTGATATTATTTTTTTGTAAAATGATTAGAAAAAAAGTTTTATCGACAAATAGATTTTTTTCTCTTAAATTTTTATGGTTTTTCACTTATAACTTTTTTATTTATGATTCTACGACTAAAAGTTAATGTACATAAGTTATAGATAATTTTATTTACAATAAAAATGTTAAATAATTTTTTTTGTGAGACTTATAGTTTGGCAGATAAACCATAAAAACCATTTGAACCTCTTTATCCAAGATGGCGGCCGTTGCACAAGGACTACAAACCCACAAACTTGGATTTAACATTAGACTAGCCCCCCCTTCATATCTAAAAAATAAAATTGCGTCCTCTGACAAACGCAACCCCAAATGTAACTTTTCAATGGACTAATATCAATTATAAGCTTATTCGGTGTATCGATGTTCAATTGATGTGTGCTTTAGATAACTTTAGAATATTAATTATATTTTCCTATTCTATCTCATTATAGGTCATACTCGCTTTAATGAGGTTGAATATTTTAACGAAACGAATTAATTATCCACAATTATATATTTCTCGCGGTTTCGCTACTTGTCAGATTTTCTGACATTTACTGTCACTAATCTGACTATGGATACTACTGACTATGGGACTAATATACAGGGTGTCCCGCGATAAAGTGCAACCCCGAAAGGGGGTGAAACTAGACCATAAATTATCGACAAAAAACATAGAAAAAACTTTTTTAAAAAAATATTTTATTTGTTATTGACGAATTAAGATTTTTATATCTTACGTAGACTCTATGTACAAAAAATGATGATTTCTTCCAAAGTAGTGGGTCGATTACTTTAAAATAAAATAAAATATTACGCCACGTACTTGGCGGTAAGGATAAAATAACAATCAGCTCGCAAAAAAGTGGCATTATGACTTTATTTATGCTTCTTGTGAAAAAAAATCCATTTTTTATGACTGTTTTTTTCAATGAGTTCTAATTTTCTCAGAATTATGCCCCCAATACCAGGAAATTTTATGATTTATTATTATTTCTTACCATATTGCCATTCAAATAAAAAAAATTTACGCCTATATCCCAAAAAACACGTACAAAAATCATCATTTTTTGTACAAAGAGGCTACGTAAGCAATATAAAAATCTTAATTCGTCATTAAAAAAAATAAAAAAATTTTTTTTAATTTTTTTAATTTTTTTCTGTTTTTTGTCGATAATTTATGGTCTAGTTTCACCCTCTTTCGGGGTTGCATTTTATCGCGGGACACCCTGTATATTTTTGTAATATTCATGTAATTTTTTTTCCTCGACTGATTCCTGAACCTCCGTGTAATGCAAATCTTTTATCTTTAAATCAATTTTAATTAATTAGGGTTATTTATATGAATGGCTTTTTGAATGATAGTCAGACGTATGTAATTATTTTAAGATGCTGTCTCTATTTTTTTTGGCTGTCTATAATATATTGTAAATTTTTGATGAAGATTTTTACGGTTAGTAAAGTGATTTGAATTAAGCGAGTATATCGTTCACTGTTCAGTCGCTTCTATTTTTATAAAACTTCAAAAAAAAAATTTTTTCTTTTTAGGGTTCCGTACCCAAAGGGTTTCGTACCCAAAGGGCAAAAACGAAACCCTATTACTAAGACTTCGCTGTCCGTCCGTCCGTCCGTCCGTCCGTCCGTCCGTCCGTCCGTCCGTCCGTCTGTCACCAGGCTGTATCTCGAGAACGGCTATAGCTAGACAGTTGAAATTTTCACAGATTATGTATTTCTGTTGCCGCTATAATAACAAATAATAAAAATAAAATAAAATAAATATTTAAGGGGGGCTCCCATACAAAAAAACGTAATTTTTTACCTATTTTTGCTCGATATTTATATAATACATATATTTAAATATATATTACCTAGTCAATGGTACGGAACCCTTCGTGCGCGAGTCCGACTCGCACTTGGCCGGTTTTATTTATGACATAACTTTTTTCTGAGTGTACCAATAATTGGTACAAATAATAATTATTTTGATATATTTTTTCGTTGGTGCTAGTTGCTTCAGCCTGTAATATCTCACTCCTGGGCATAGGCCTCTTTCTCCATGTAGAAGAAGGATCAGAGCTAAATCCACCATACTGCTCCAACGCGGGTTGGCAGATATATTCCCTACTATGAATAACGATCGCTATCAGGTGTAGTGTATCTACATGATAACAACCGGGACCGATAGCTTAACGTAATCTTCGAGGCACGGTGCGGAGATCCACAAGGTATAACAACCACACCGGAAATCTATACTAATATAATAAAGCTGAAGAGTTTGTTTGATTGTTTGTTTGTTTGTTTGTTTGTTTGAACGCGCTAATCTCAGGATCTACTGGTCCGATTTGAAAAATTCTTTCAGTGTTAGATAGCCCATTTATCGAGAAAGGCTATAGGCTATATATCATCACGCTAAGACCAACAGGAGCGGAGTCCACGCCGACGAAGTCGCGCGCAGAAGCTAGTAATTAATATTTGTATAATACACACAAATATCCACTTCGAGCAGGAATCGAACTCGCGACCGTCAGTGCTTAGGCGCCGCCGACACGGCTCACGCACCATTACACCAGAGCGGTCGTTATGTTAGTCATATGGTGCCATTTAAATTGTGATCTGACAAATACTTTTTGTGTTATCCCTAATAACAAGTATTTCATTGACTATTTTTTCGGCTACCTACGCTGTATTACTTGTAAATGTAAATTTAGGTCGAGTTTTTTTTTGTTTGCGAGCAAACACAATAACAATTTTAATACATTTAATTACTTAAAATTCATACGTTAACATTATGATTTATGATGGTCTCAGCCGGTCTTTACCGTTACCTAACAGCATTTTTTATATGTATTATGAGTTTTTTTTTATTTCCTTGTAGTTCAAAGTTTGTGTTTAATAGTTATAGAGCTAGGTTTCCTTCAAAAGCTTTTCTAGTCTATAATATGTAACTTTTATAGCGCCAGCATAGTTATCAAATCCTTAATAACATATTTCTTATTTACCACCGAGCCCTACGTGCACTCTTAATTGTTGCCTATTGTTGCCCTTGTCTTCCGTAATTCGTAAGTTTTTATGTTAATGGCTGACGTTTTTACTTTACAACCTATAAAGATATTTCTGTCTATCTTTTTTTTAGAAGCTAAAGTAATTAAAACGGAAGTTTTAACTGCTACATAAATAATTTTAATTAAGAAATAATTATTTCTATTATGCAAGATACGAGTATGAGTTACGCGTTTTACGTATTTGAAACATAGGTAATTATTTTTTATATAACTTACTACTACTTACTAATTTACTAATTTTTTTCAAAGAAAATCTACAATAACATAAAATAGTTGTATATTAGAATGTGTTAAGTTCTCTTTTTCTAAACCAATAAAAACACTAGTTACTTTAGTCTTATATTCTGAACATGCCTGTAACGTTATATTAAACAAATTATATTTAATTAATTGTTTATTCGAACTTTCGTTTTGACTCTTAATTAAACTGGATTTCCTTATATTTATTGAGCTTTCTTAAATGTGTTGTATTCTAAAGACATAACTCATACTCTTTTGAAATCCTTAAACTTCCTTTTAACTTATTTTAATTATAATATGCGATTGAGTAGTTTCTAAATTATGATAGAGGAAATCCCATTTCCAGATAAGATTTAAAAAGTCATTGTATGTGTATGTTACACGCACACTAAGACAATCCTTACGAGTAGCTGAATAAAACCGTTTTAATGTTAATATCGCATACCTTTAAATGCAAGTTACTTGCATACCATAAATACATAAAGTATTTATGATAAGTACGTTAATATGTAAAATATTACGTTATATTAGTCACTGAGGTATGTTTGACATAATTTTTCTTAAATTATCCGAAATGAATCATAATAAAATATCTTCTTCGATATTACATACAATCATGCTTTGAATGTTCTAAAAAAGAAAAAAAAAATAACAAATTTAATTTAATTATGGCGTACTTATATTTATTTAGTAAAACGATTGTGCCCTACTATTTTGATACATGCTCAACTTATTCAAAAGTTAATTATGTATAACTTAGAATATCTAACATCAGAACAGAGAATTAAAATTTAAATAATTTTAATATTGCAAGTAAATGAGAAATAAGTGATAAACTTGTGAGTATAAAGTGGGTAATAAATAAACGGTAGTGGCTTTGAGTATGATTATTGACTTGGTATCTTGGAATTTTGGAAAAAGTTTTATGAACGCTCAAGTATTTTTTGCAAGCACATTACAATATGTTGGTGTACAAATAAATGCTATAGGTAGTAGGGATCCCTAGTACAAATTTTTCATCTGATTAGTATCAAGCTAATTTTCCGGGAGTAGCTTCATTTTGATGAGACGAACAAAAAGTTCCTCTTCGAAAACTCTCGATTGTGGTAGATAATAGAGTTAGCAGGAGATAGAGCAGCAGTGAGCGTAGGACCGGGATAACGTACCACGCAATTTGTAGGACAATATTACCATCAAATTATATAAATATTAACTGACTAAAAGAAAAAAAATCAGAAAAAAATAAATTTTTGATGACCTTACGAGGTCATCAAGTTGATGACCTCGTAAGGTCATCAAAAATTATTACTAACTAGCTGATTTTTTTTTCTTTTAGTTAATTAATATTTGTATAATTTGATGGTAATAGTGTCCTACAAATTGCGTGGTACGTTATCCCGGTCCTACGCTCGCTGCTGCTCTATCTCCTGCTAACTCTATTATCTACCACAATCGAGAGTTTTCGAAGAGGAACTTTTTGTTCGTCTCATCAAAATGAAGCTACTCCCGGAAAATTAGCTTGATACTAATCAGATGAAAAATTTGTACTAGGAATCCCTACCTACTATTGATGATTATACCACTTTATAACAGTTTATTAATATTTTTATCTAGTCTGGTATTCCTACAGTGGCTCGGAGAGCACGTTAACATGATAGCGATCGTCATTCATAGTATGTGACAGTCTTCATGTAGTACCTACATAGTAAATCACAATCAGTCAGCAGTAATAATAAAAAAACAGCTGCTTTTCGTTAGGTCAATACCAAAGGCGACATAATCTATCTAGTGTCTTACCCAACCTCCACTTATTCTTACCTCCTTATATTATTTCAGAGAGCTTTGAATTGGAGGCATCTCTGGTGCTGCAAGAATTTACGCTCGCTGTCTGATAACCTGACAGCTGTTTAAAATCAAAAAGGTGAGTAAAATATTGAATTTAAATACTATGGAACTAGCTTTTAAACGAAAAAAATAATATATATATATATAAAGCTTAATGTAAACCATACAAAAAAACCATATTTACCAAACGCGATCTCCATATGGTTTATATTTAATATATGCAGCTGCGCATGCGACTTTGCTGCTACTTCAAATAAGTTTATTCTTCTTCATAATTAAAATTTAAAATCGGTTAAATGCTTACGTGATTCTAGCTTGCTTTTGTTTATCTTATAAATATTAATCAGCAAAATATATATTTTTGATAGCAATAATAATTGTATTCGACACCAAAAAGTGGAACATGCTTAATTATGTATGTATATTATATGACATTATACAGGGTGTCCCGCGATAAAGTGCAACCCCGAAAGGGGGTGAAACTAGACCATAAATTATCGACAAAAACATAGAAATAACTTTTTTAAAAAAATATTTTATTTCTTATTGACGAATTAAGATTTTTATATCTTACGTAGACTCTATGTACAAAAAATGATGATTTCTTCCAAAGTAGTGGGTCGATTACTTTAAAATAAAATAAAATATTATGCCACGTACTTGGCGGTAAGGATAAAATAAAAATTAGCTCGCAAAAAAGTGGCATTATGTCTTTAACTATGCTTCTTGTGAAAAAAAATCCATTTTTTATGACTGTTTTTTTCAATGATCTCTAATTTTCTCAGAATTATGCCCCCAATACCAGGAAATTTTATGATTTATTATTATTTCTCAACATATTGCCATTCAAATAAAAAAAATTTACGCCTGTATCCCAAAAAACACGTACAAAAATCATCATTTTTTGTACAAAGAGGCTACGTAAGCTATATAAAAATCTTAATTCGTCAATAAAAAAAATAAAAAATTTTTTTTTAATTTTTTTATTTTTTTTCTGTTTTTTGTCGATAATTTATGGTCTAGTTTCACCCTCTTTCGAGGTTGCACTTTATCGCGGGACAGCCTGTATATTATGTTGAGAGTATAACATTACTGTTTTATTAGACGAATAGATATCATGACAAACGCATAACACATAGCAACCTGTTACGTACGACTATATACAAAATTGGCAAACAATTGCCATTGAGAAGTTGTCATAACAATTTTCTATTGCCATATTCAAACGTCTACGTAACCTAACATGCGCTATCCGCCTAGTCTAAGTTTGGCCCTAATTGAGTGGGATTTTCCAACATACATTACGAAACTAAGTTTTAATAAAAATACAAATGTTACTCATGTATGTCGAAATATTGTTGTTTTTTTTTCTTAATTTACATAAAAATGACGTTATGACAAATAAATTATGAATTTGTTATAATCGTTTTTTTAGAAATTTGCATCATCGAATAAGGCATTCTTAATTGTTATATAAGCATAATATACGAGTATGTATAATATGTATTGTATTGTGTGAAATCGATATAATTGTGTCACTTTCATGAATTTGTGTTATTTATTGTTTTTCTTGTTTTTTTATTTCAGATTGAGAGGTTATATCGTTTAAATGTATGTATATCATTAATTTTTTATGCATGTTACATCAGAACTTTCGACTGGGTAGACCGATTTCGATGATTTTTTGTTTTAATTAAAAGGTAGTATGTGTCATGTGGTCCCATTTAAATTTAATTGAGATCAGACAAGTACTTTTCGAGTTATATCTATTAAAACGTTTTTAATTGACTTTTTTGTTGTCCTACGTTGTCTTATATCATATAACTTTTTACTGAGTGTTCTGATTTCGATGATTCTTGTTTTAGTCAAAATCTGATGCTTGTTTTGTATGTAATTCCATTTTAAGTTGGTCGAGATCTGATGAGCATTTTTTTAGTCATCTTTGATAACGCGTATTTACTTGACTATTTTATCGTCTACTGACGTTGTACCTATTACTTGTCGAAGTAATTGAAGTCGGTTTTTTTTTGTTTGCGAGTAAACACAATTATTGGTCACTAGATAGCTATAATACTTTTTTTGCTAGGATAACCAGTACGAGAAAAAAATATTGAAACAATATATTATATATATATATATATATATATATAAATTTGCACCATTAAAAATTATAAAATAAAACGAAGAAAAATCCTATTTAATCAGTCTGTTGTTTATTGTAAATGAAAAAGGCCAAGAAATATTTTAGGAAAGGATTAGGAATCGATTTTGAAGGATTTTTCACAATTAAATAGTTTCGTCCTTCAACTTCGCATGTTTCTGTGAAAACATAATCTTTTAACGAGACTACCCAAAAGAAAATGGGTGATTGACCGTAATTGTATACCTAATTACACACATCCCTTTTTATTCAATCTTAGTAGTTTTTTGTTTATTTGTACTTTATTTTTAGACAATAATTATAATATTAATCGGATTTTGAATATAAAGACATAATTTGTGTATTACAATGGCTGGACTTTTGACTAATTTACCGTTTATTCTAGTCAACCCTAATTAAAGATTTTTTTTTTAATATCGAGACCGTGTAGAGTAAGAAATTTCCATAGAAATGTCTGCATACAAATGCTTAAAAAATACCTAAACATAAACATTTTTTAAACTTTATAAGTTTGAATATTTTGAGCGTTGCAATTTTAATTCAAATATTAACCACCATAAACCAACCCCACATAAACTGAGCTCAATATTGCATCGGTAGTACAAAGGTAAATAATATATTGAAATTACTATTTGCACTGTCCTTATACAAATAATCTGCCAGTTTCGATAGTAATTAAGTACAACAAATACGTCAATATATTGCTTTCTCGCTTCTACTCGCGTAAGCCCAGTCGAATTAGCTCAAAAACGGGCTGAGATTTACAAAAATTGGAAGCAGCAATTTTCCTTCGGAATTCGTTGGAGGGGATCACTGATAGTCTAAATTCAAAAAGTACGAGTACCAGACTTGTTGCTACATTTGCCATCTTGATTTAAAGGGTTTTTTTTCTCGTTTATTTTCAATTTTACACGAAAAATAGTTATTACAAAAGTTGTTTAAAATTAAATTTCCTACAATTTTGATCCCCATAATTTTTTTCGTAGAATCGATATTTGAAGGACACTAAAAATGAAATGTAGGTAGGTAGCATGTATGTATGTAATTAAGGTATAAACTTTTAGATGTTACATATAAGATAGCGTTATTAGAAACCAGTGAAACAGATATCCAACAGATAAATCTTTTTGATGTAATTATTCTTTTTCACCATCGAGTTCCACTGTATTTATTAGATAATTGAATATGTAAATGTAAGTAAATATTTGTAAATATGTATCTAAAACTTGCACTTTATTAATTGAGGTGAAACAAGTCCTAATGGCCTCTTCTACTTCCCGCTGTTAAAGTTTAATCGTAAGTTAATTTGGTAGGATAACCTTTATCCACATCTGGTGAAACAGGCCCTAAATAATTATGTAAAATTGTAAGAAAATTTCTCATTAAAAAAATGACATTAAAATCATTTTAAAAGACTGAAGTTGAGAGAGTTGTGTCATGAGAGTAAATATATATACAAATAATGACAATATTGTTTTATGAACTACAACAGATTTATTTTACGTAAGATAAATTTAGAGGACAGGCTATGAACAATATACAATAAGATAACAATACCGACTATGACAGCATCGCTAGCATCAGTCTGCTTGGTTTACGTAACATCACACAGAGGTACAGACACGTTACATTACGTTGTACTTTATTTGCCATTAAGTTTAAACTATAGTCAATAATATTAAAAACAAGCCAAACCCTCGAACTTCGTACCGATATATTTATTTATTGTGAATAATCGATTTCTTTTAAAATGTTCTTTTACAAACGTTGTCTTTACAATAAGGAACCTATTTTTATATCCAATTTAATTTGAGGATTAATTTTTATTTATACATATATAGAATATATATATATAAAAAAGAGATTTCCACCCATATATTGACTCATCACGATTCACGATATCTCTGGAACCATAAGGCGTAGAGACTTGAAAGGTAGGAATATTCCTTTCGCCGAGTAGAAGTCAGTTAAGAACGGATTTTACTAAATTCCAACCACAAGAAGGGGTTGCGGGAGTTAATATGATATATAGCAAAACAACGTTTGCGGAGTCAGCTAGTAATTTTATGAAAAGCTGACCCGGCAAACCAAACCAAATTTCAAGTCTCTACGCCTTATGGTTCCAGAGATATCGTGATGAGTCAATATTTGGGTGGAATTCTCTTTTATATGTATTGAATAGATTAGGCCATTGACTCATCACGAAATCTCAAAAACCACTGGCCGCATAAAGATGAAATTTGGCAAGTAGGTAGTTTATAGTTAGTAGACGTCTCCTAATTACGGATATTTCGATAGGGCCGGATTAAAGGGGTCTAAGGGCTATTATAAGTTTGAATAAAAGTCCTTCATTTTACTACTACACGCTTGAAATTTGGCAGGAAGATAGTTAATAGTTTGTAAACGTCAGAACAAATTTTGCCATAGGGCCGTATTAAGAAAGTCTAAGAGCTATCGAAAGATTTTAGAAAAGTTTCTTATTGTTTGTGCTGCAAACTTGACATTGGACACAGAGGTAGTTTATGGTTAGTAGACGTCCATTATGAACGGATTTTGTGACATGACCGGATTAAGGTGGTCTTAGGGGTCACGCTAATTTGTGTGAAAGTCCTTAATTTTTTGTGGTACAAACTTGAAAATTGGCAGGGATATAGTTAACAGTCAGTAAAAGTTTGCAGAGCAGGGACTTGGGTAAAAAGTTTTACGTTTGTGAAGCCGCGGGCAACTGCTAGTACGTAGTACTATTTACTAATCTGTGCTGCTAATAGATTTATATTTCTAAGTAAGAAATATTTTATGTTGCGTTTAAATGAATAAGTAATATTTATGTTTTTTTTTAATGATTGTAAATCATATTTAAATTAATGTAATCTATATAGGTTATATATTATTATATAATAAAAATGAATGTTGCTAAGCGCATAGCTCGCGAATGGCTCGACCAATTCGGCTTAATTTTTTTTGTATGTTCCTTAATTCCCACGGAAGGTTTTTGTATATATATAAAAAAACCCCGACAGAACTAAGTCTGTCCGAGCAGCTAGTTATACATATAATAAAGAAAAATACGTAAAAATCTTTATATTTAAAATGCTGTTCTGTGGTTGCGTCCTCGTAGAAATATATTCCTAGAAAATCTTAATCTTTTTCTGAGATAAAATAGGATCGTGTTGTTGTTGTAAGTTGAATAAGTTGTGCATTATCAGATCATAACTGATTTTTACGTCAAATTTCTTCTAGATCCGTTTAGCCGTATTTGTGTGATTGAATAGCAAGCCATTCAAATTACGTATTTATAATAATACACTGAGATGTAATTAAGCCACTGGTTCAAATTAATATTTATAAGCTTTCTAACAATGAAACGTTATTTACCGTAATCTATTCCCATATGATTGAAAATATTTATTCACATAAAATCAGAATAATGATTTACCTATTCATGTGATAATTTTTAATAAGGGTGGTTTCGCCGGTTGCTTATAAAGTTGATTTCGAAAATGAGTCGCTAGGCTTTTTTACTAGGAGGAAGTAAATTAGCCTGTTAGGGTTGGTTTTATCTTAATTAATAATCTACAACCTTTGAAGTTACGGACTGCGAATGACTTACTATAAATTGGATCTTGATGGTAAGAATAAAATGTCATGATGTTACAGTTATGTGTTGGATAACGTATACATCAAATAACTATGTTAGCAACTGTTGTTGATAAATTTTATCCTTCACATAGTGAATGATACTAACCCGTTAAATATGACAATTACCCGTTTTACCTCAAATAAACTACAACTTAGTAGGCTCACAATTGCGAATAAAAATAGCTCTTTATTAAATTGAAATATAAAGGTAAAAATAAAAATAAATAATAATATTTTATCTGTTAGATATCCAACACATCACATAATAACAGCAATCCATGCCAGAGGTCATTAGTGTGTTTACTCCAATAATAATTTAAGACAAATTGTGTATTTAAAATAACACTTGAAAGTTTTATTCGTTACGTAAATTAAGCGGATTATTCTCAAGCATGCACTGCCTTACTTTGTATTGTGGGTGTAGGACGAAAAAGTCCGAGAAAGTAATTCGACTCGTTTTGTGATACGGTTTCCGCGAGCCGTCCACTTTACGACAAGATATAGGGTTGTCGATGTTAAAGAAATATATATTACTAGCTTCTGCGCGCGACTTCGTCGGCGTGGACTCCGCTCCTATTGGTCTTAGCGTGATGATATATAGCCTATAGCCTTCCTCGATAAATGGGCTATCTAACACTTAAAGAATTTTTCAAATCGGACCAGTAGATCCTGAGATTAGCGCGTTCAAACAAACAAACAAACAAACAAACAAACAAACAAACAATCAAACAAACTCTTCAGCTTTATTATATTAGTATAGATTCTTTTGAAATATTAAAGGAAATATGATTTGCCTAAGCAGAAGTACCCGTAGTTGTAGTGTAAAGTAGACATTAAGTTTCTAGCTATTCCTGTCTCGATGGCAAAATGATTAATTAATTATTAGCATATTTATGTATATACAATAAGCTCTGAGTCTATGACATGACTAACAAGAATAATTACTCACATTTTCATACATAGGACGTTATCTTGTCTTACGGACTGTTAAATGCGTAAATTTAAATAATCGTTAAGTTTTCTGAAATGTTCTGATTTAATAATAAATTTTCTTAATTTAACATTTCATAAAAACCTTCTAGAGAATATTATAAAACTTATAAAAGAAGTAGTCGAATCGATCAAGCAATTTTCAAGTATTGCGCTTTTTTTATAGAACTAGGTCGGCAAACAAGCATACGGCTCACCTGATGGTAAGCGAATACGGCATCGGAAGCATCGGAAGCACGTTGCTAACTCTACCCCCAATTCCAGGAGCTCTGGTCACTTTACTCACCACAGGAACATAGCACTGCTTGAAAGCGGTATTATGTATCTGTGATCTTCTGTAAGTTCTCGAACTTCCCCAGCCAGGCTGCTCCAGATTTTGAGCAGTATATTTCCTGCTCTGCCCTACCTCAGTTAGTCAGCTTAAGAACACATTTAATTATTTAATTTAATTATTTATTGATCACTATATATATAGTGATTATGTTAAAATGGTTAAGTACCAACAACCAGAATATTTGGTCTGTACTACAAATTGATATTTGAGTGATCAATTTCATTTCCCAAATCATCGCTATGGACAGTCAACTAATTGGTGTTTGATGACAAATACGGCATTTCGTGCAGATGACATTCATCATTGACACTATTGACAGTAGGTATATTAAATCATCATCAATACACATAATAAAAATGTGACGGGTCGCTGTCTGTACATTTAAGATATATGAGAAAAAATATTATTGGGACCTTTATCAAACGCAAATAGCATCCAAAACAATGATTGTCAGAATTTTTGTCTGTTTGTCTGTGAGTTTGTGCACGCAAATCTCAGAAACGGCTTATCCGATTTAGATGTGGTTTTTTCTAATATATTGTGGCAAGCTTAGCTTAAAAACATTCACTAAAGTGTTTGATTCATGTCAATTGGTTCATAAATAAAAAAGTTATGCGAATTTAAAGAATCACATTGAACATGTAAAGTCACTAAGTACGCGGACGAAGTTGCGAGCTCAGCTAGTAAGTAATAATATTACATTATTTAAATGACGTGACTAAATATCCGGGGTTGTATAAACCGCTTAATCAAATACTGATCAATTGATCCATTTATGCAAATAATATTAGTTTTGTTCATTTTAATTGTAATAAACAATGCGCTAGTATAATTTGTTAAACTTATCTGTTATCTGTACAAACTTATCTTATAAACTTTTATACTTAGGTTATTTACGGACATACATATTTACGAAAAAAAAAAATCACATTTAACAGTTAAAAACTTCTTCTTAGCTAGAGAGGTTTTTAAGATAATCGATTTTTTATGTTATTGGACATTTTTAAAGTAAGGAATAGATTTATGTATTACCTATATAAACATTAATGTAATACAGCCAACTAATAGAGTGTAGTGCATTTTTCATCAACGTAAAAAAATATATAGTACGCAGTTTCTTTTTATTCGAATATTTTTACTATAAATTTTTTATGTGACCACCCTAGCACAACTTGCCGTGCTTCCTCATATCACACCTTATTCGACATTCGCCATATTAATCTGGACTCAATGTACAACTTGTAAACGAAGCGGCGCCAGTTACGTAATGGACTAAAATGAAATCGTTTTTTTTTTATCTTTACCTACTTGTATTTCAAACGAGTTTGTGCTCTTATAATTAATCAAAAAGTTCATTTGTATATTTCAATGATTTTAAACTTGATGTGTTTTATATATTTTATTTTTAATATAAAAATATATTTTATTTTTTCCATGTTAATAAAAATGTATCCCCAAAATGTATGTACGAGTGTAACTTCCTAACGATTGCATCAAATTAGATTATTAGGTTTGTATAAAATGAAGTGAAAAAAAAGAATTAAAAAAAACGTCATAGGTCAGCCTGTATTATATAATAAAAAAGTGAAATAATTTCATTTTTTATTACAGCGTTGCTTTTTTATCTGAATTTTATAATAGTCGTTCATATAAATTCTTTTTGAATACGCTATAAATGCTACAAGACACGATATATACTCGTAATAAGGTAAGGATTTCGTAATCTGCAAGTTTCTTTTTATTTTATTTTTTATGTAAAGGATTACATGCACGTTTTTACAACCACGTGGTTATTTATTACTCTTTAAAAAAACATTTAAATTCTTTGCTACGTAAAAGTAATAAATATTGATGTAACTCGTAAAGTTTATTTTCCTTTATACAGTAAATGTTTATTTAAGGAAATATTGGAATTCTTTCGGACACCACTTATTAGAAATCGTCAATCAAAATTAAACAGATGTTTATTTATACATTTATTTACTAAATAATAAATAAGCTTACCGGACAGACGTTACCCTGTCTTGTAAACTGTTGAAACTTAAATAATCGTTCTTAGGTTTCTAAAATTTTCCAATATTCTACGCAATTTTTATAAAGTTTTTTATTTATTTATTTAAACAATTTTTCAACAAAGTGTTAGAAAACTTAAAATAAATCGGCTGAATAGGCTCTCGAATTGAGGGCGTAGCACCACAGCTTAACGTGCTCTCCGAGACACGGTGAGGAGACCCACAAGGACTAACAACCAGACCGAAAACTGCCATAAACGGAAACGTAAATTTAATAAACGAAGCAGGAAATTTTATAGATTTAATATAAATTTAACGTAATACAATATCTTTGTCAGAATTAAATTGGAATACTTTTTTAATAGTTTGGCCAACGCAATAAAATAGCCATAGCCATAGCCATCAAGATAGACTTTATTGTAGCAATAAGTTACAGTGAAAAATAGAAAAGAATACACAAAACATACAATACATATTACTCTTGAAGACAACATTTGTGACAGTTATTAACTTACTATGGGTGCATGGGTAGTAGATATTAATATATATAAAGAAAGAACAAAGAGAAAAATTGTAGCAATATATTTAAAGTGTTTCAAAATTTTTGTAATCTATATATATAAAAGAGTTTTCCACCCATTGACTCATCACGATATCTCTGGAACCATAAGGCCTAGAGACTTGAAATTTGGTAGGAATATTCCTTTCGCCAAGTAGAGGTCAGCTAAGAACGGATTATACGAAATTCCACCCACAAGAGGGGGTTGCGGGGGTTAATAACATAAATGGCAAAACAACGTTTGCGGGGTCAGCTAGTCTATACATATAATAAAATGGTAGGAAAGCTTAGAGTATAAACTCTAAGTAGGAAAGTCAATGTATGTCCGGGATAAACTCAAAAAGTACTGCATGGATTTACTTTTAATTTCACAGGAATATTATTAAGAAGTCACGCTATCACTATCATCTACGGGGAACGAGCAGTGAACGCACGCAGACGACGTCGCGGGCAGCAGCTAGTATTACATATGAATATAATTATAAATAATAAAATACATGTAAACAAAATCTAAAAAATTATTCCTTTTGTGATTACAAGATCAAAGATGCTGTTTACTTTATTATACTGTTAAAACTTAACTACTTTTGAGACGCAACGAAAGTTACCGAGTATGATCAGTATGATTATATATAAAAATCCTTAATAATGCTGTCGCTGATCCCCAATTATTCGGATTATTGCATTTCAACGTCCCTACAACAATTTCTAGGAATGTCTTCATTGTTCCGTAAACCCACACAAGTCTAAACAAATAAAGCATTTTCCACTATCTAGACTTATGAGTTTACACAAATTCGTGATGAGATAATGTCTATGGTTAAATAATCTGTCTTTGATTTTGTTTACTAAAGATAGACTTTAGACATTAGTATAAAGTTAGAGACCCGAACTAGAAACGAATCCCACCCATCTGTTTAATGGATGAAAATTATATTATACTAGCTTCTGCGCGCGACTTCGTCGACGTGGACTCCGCTCCTATTGGTCTTAGCGTGATGACACATAGCCTATAGCCTTCCTCAATAAATGGGCTATCTAACACTGAAAGAATTTTTCAAATCGGCCCAGTAGTTCCAGAGATTACCGCGTTCAAACAAACAAACAAACAAACAAACAACCAAACAAACAAACTCTTTAGCTTTATATATTAGTATAAATTTATTTTAGTATAATAAAAGAGAAATCGCGAAAGGGTTGGTTGAAAATTTCTTGGCCTGGCTATATTTAATTCAACAATAAAAAATTTAATTTTATTTAAAAATTCACCTAAGAGTTTAAAGAATAAATTGAATACCTACTGACAGTATGAAGCCTGTCGAAAATGCTAACGGTGGGTTGTCTATTATTTTCCTGGCATAACTACTGTGTTACTACAGGTATAAACAGATATATTTATATACATGGATACTAGTTACATCCACAGTTCACCCACGTGTTAAATAAATAAATCTTACATCAAAATGAGCGTTGTTTCAATATGAATATGATGACATAGGGTTGTCTGCTAAAATCTGGTTTGCGTTTGAATGGTGGTTGTCAAATATAATATAGCTTGGACAGGAATTTTCCAGCCAACCAAATAGTTTCGTAAAACAAATCAGACATATTAGATAGATTAATGAATCCGACTGTAAGGTTATTGACTGGATTGGTTTGGTTTAATTTGGTTTTGAAATATCGTGGTGTGAGTGCCAGCAGAAGTGAAAACTTGAATATTAACCTTGTGCATTTTTGATATTTTGGAATGGTTAGGGAATAATTTTGCACGAATTGCTTCTAAAACATTGTAAAAAGTGTGTTTAAAACACTGTAACATTCTGCCCTTTCTCCCTTGTACGTACACGTATTTTACGAACCCTTAAGTAGCATGCCTTTAGGTACTATGAAGTTACGAAATATGTATCACGAACTATATAAATGTGGCGGTCCTCTTGCTTAATCAAGTCGTAACGTAAAAATAATACAACAGTCTGTACACAGAGGATGCGGTTTTTTACGCATTGAACCTTTTTCCTTATCCTCATTCTTACGTTTACGGATGGTTTACTTGGTTATAAAGCATTTCACAAAGGTTTTTGAGACTTCAGATGATTTAATTACAAGTCGGTTTCTACGTACCTACAATAAACAAATGCAAATACAAAATTTAACAGTAATTTTTAATTTAACTTTTGGTTATACACAACATAAATATTTAAATATTTTGAAACTCATAATAAACATAACAGTTTTATAATGTAAAGAAAAATACTGTAAGTGTAGCTAATACAAGTGACTGCTTGCTAAAATTAGTAAGTACCTAAACAAATTACTAATCAGTAAAGTATTGTATGTACTAAATTTTTAGCCCATTTAACTTTTAACTATAATAATTGAAGCATTTTATTGTTAAACGAATATTAAATAATTGCTTTGTTTATTTATTTATTTTTTTCAATTAAATAAATTGCAGCGCGTATGTAGTAGTTTTGATAGGTTTGTTAACTCTACCACGAATTTTGGTATAGCTCTAATATGTGATATTGATGAAGTTATCTGTGTTGCAAGTAAACTGTCAACAACAGGTTATAACTACGATCACGATGATATATACATATTTGTTATATAATATAGTCAAATATTTTCATTCGATTCAAAAAAATATTTTTTTTTTTAGCTTTAGGTTAATTAGTTTTTTGCCGAAACAAAAAAAATGTAAATAAATTATGTAAAAAGATTTTTTTTTCGTCTTATCAGTATATCTAGTTAGTATTTTTTTATTTAGTATCAAAATTAATTTAATATTCCAGTTTTTATTACTAACTACATGAGATACAAAGCTTGTAAAATAACTAAAAATAAGTAAAATGGAATACTTACAAGTGCAAGCATTTTAAGAGCATAGTTTGAGCAATTCTAAAAAAAGCGTTCACGTACTCGTACGATCAATAAAATTTAGCATAATAGCCCTAAGTGAATATTTTTTATTAATTTAAACGAATATTGCGATATGTTTTTAGAATTGTGTTCACGTATTTGATAACCTTATGACATCATTGCTGTATTGTAACACTGAACCAACGGGTGCCGTGTTGAATAATGCGAACAAAATAGTAACTCATTCGAGAAATATGTATCACTAACTGTTGCCCATGCTCTGCTTGTATGTCATCACTATAAGATCCTTAAGTATATATATTTGAAACTCAAGCTGCCAAATTATATCCTAATTTATTTAACATTCTGTGAACTACCTGATTAAAAAAAATTAACACTGAAGTACACATGATTATATTCTATGAAGTAGGTACACATATTTTGTACTTAAATAAAATTCTATACGAACATTTGAGAATTATTTCAAGAAATTATAATTCAGAATTACTATTTCTGCAAAAACATTTATTTTTCTTATATTTCAAAACATTTTTTATTTTCATAAATATGCAATCAATTTATTGACATATTAATCCATAGGTACGCCAACCCGCATTGGAGCAGCTCGGTGGATTAAGTGATCCTTCTGCTACATAGGGAAAAAGGCCTGTGGGATATTATAGACTGAAGCCTGCACATTAATTCCCCCATATTACCTCAATATATACATTAGTGGAGAGATTCCAAAACGCACGTTATCGAAAGTAATAGAACTCTCTAAACCAGAAACTTAACGCATCCTCCCTTTGACCCTTGCCAGATGGAAATTCCATTTATTTATTTCTAATCAGAAGCTTAAGAATAATAAAAAAAAAAAACACACACACACACACACATACATAATTATATGATAGTTTTGACAACAAAACTAACGGACATTTTCCTCTATATTTTATCCCACATGAATTTCACCTGTGTCAGGTCTACGTCCAATATTGTAAAAAAATCCCTGCCGTATATCCATGTATCTATTTTCAACGGTCTACAGTAGCATATGTTCGGTGATGCTGAATCTGTCAGTCAATCAGTAACCCCGTTAGAGCCGTCAGGTTTATTTTTTGTTTCGTTCCAGATTTTAATCTAGTTCTGAACTGATACATAAAAATCCTGTAGTAAAAATACGCTTTTTTACTATTTTTGTCTCTTTCAGCCATTCTGTAGTCAGTCATACCCAAGCTCTAAAACGATCTGTTTTTACCGTGACATATGTTTAATTTCAAAGATAAATCATATTTGTTTTCTTTTGAAATAAAAAATCTATTAATCTAAAAATCTATTAATCTAAAAATGTCAGCTATATTTTATTTCGATTAACGATAGCAATATTTTAATTGCAAAATAAAAAAGGTGGTACGAAGTTCACCAGGTCAGCTAGTCAATACATATTATAAAACAAAGTCGCTTCCTGTCGTCTGTCCCTATGTATGCTTAGATTTTTAAAACTACGCAACGGATTTTGATGCGGTTTTTTTAAATAGATGAAGTGCTTCACAAGGAAGGTTTATATGTATAATACATGCATAATATAGTAGAGGAACAGTGATAGGTTTAGCAACCGTGCGAAGCCGGGGTGGGTCGCTAGTATTCATATAAAACAACTATGCACTTGAAAAACTTGTTTCATGCTGGTACGTTTGTTATTCTATCTCTCTCTCACTGTTTCTCTGTCTCTGTCCCTCATTATCTCCCTACCAGCTTCTAAACGTCCCATGAATAGGTGTCGACTTCATCATAATTATTAGGAAGAGGGTTGGAGCTTAATCACATATGATGCTCCGCTCAACGTGAGAATAACAAAGACAAACTTATTAAAGACCGGCTCTTATATTCAGAAAGAGAATAAAAATAATAACATAAATTACTAGTAAATATTTATACTTAATAGGTGAATATTTTGCTATATATGTATATGCACTAATATAATAGGCAGGTGCAATTAGAAGTGACTAGGCTGTCAGCTTCAGGGTTTTCCGTTCGGTTCCTGCCTCTAGTTTGGGTGAAATTTTTACAGAGAGCACAGAATGCTTTAGTTAAGACCTTTATAGTGGAGTGCCTGGGGCGTTAAAAACACGAAAACCTCGGATTTCCGTTACAGTGAATGAAATTTTATAATTCAAAGTGGAATGTTTAGCTTATAATAAATACAAAAAAGTTTACCTATTGAAAAATTGTGATCTCGATTCAAAAAAAAAAAAGAAATAATTATAATTTTGATAGCTTAAACATTAAAAATTAAGTTAAATGATACATTAATATAGAGATAGTAATTAGGAAAAAGAAATAAATGAAGGAAAATGAAAGAAAAAAAAAATTCAAGAAATAATTTGTCAAACAATTTACATTTTTGTCTATTTAAGTATTTTCTTCAACTTCCCTTATTTCAATGATTGGCGGAGTATTAAAACAGGTATTTTCGCTGCACTGCACTGTAGACATGCTACACTGCAGTATAAGCCACTCTTTCGACATCCACAAGCAGCTCCACAACCTTTTTTTTACTATTATTATCATTATTATCACTTTTTTGCTGCTTGCTGTGTGGCTACGGCAGTAAAGAATATAGCCACTCCCTCTCTTCCCGTGGGTGTCATAAGAGGTGACTAGACGATAACACAGTTCCACTACCACCTTGGGACTTAAAAAGCCGACCGATGGCGGGATAACCATCCAACTGCTGGCTTTGGACAGACCGAACACAGACCGAAGACGGGCAGCAGCATCTTCGGTGCGACAAAGCCCAACCTGCGGTCACCAACGCACCTGCCCAGCTTGGTAACTATGGGCAAAACACATGAGTTTGCGCCATTTTTTGCGTGATCTTGTGGAGGCCTATGACCAGCAGTGGACTGCGATATTCTGAAGTGTGTGTGTGTGTGTGATTAGTTTTTTTAAAAGTATAATAGTATTAGCTCCAAATTTACTTGATCCAACAATATCATCATGATAGCGGTCTATTAGTCGTTTTCTAATAGTTTTTTCATCCGGTGTTTGCTGTGAGGTATATACCATCGTATCTTTCAACTCTTGCATAGAAAATGGGCAGTCGTCATTCTCTTCTATATACCTACTTGTATATTTGCTCTATTGTTGCATCTATCATCGAAATTGTCAAACCAACCTCCTTATCAGCAGAGCTCAGATGAATAGAATTTGTAAATAATTATAACAATATTCAGCATGATATTTTACTTGGAGTGTTTGTAAATCTGCTTTAACAGAAATTCTTTTATGAATTTCTTGATAACGTTATTTATATATATCGTTTTTCTGTACAGCTATAAAGCTTACGATGGAGCCATTTAAAGTTGGAGTATTAATATATGAGATTTGTCTTTTTCGTTTTTTATTTAATTTTGCTTAAGTTTCTTTATTAACTTCTAGGCTACAGATGAAACAGATTTTTCCCACTCAAAGCTCGATAAATCAGTGCTACTTCGGAGTTTCTTTTTCGAAGGCGAAAATGGAGTATCATTGGGCCTCTTCTTATATGTTTCAATATATTTTTGGCGACAACCTGAATGAGCGTAAATGAATGAAAATGAAAAAGCCATCTTTTCGTTCTCCCTCTCTACGTTCTACTGCCTGTCCAAGGTCGTTATGACCCTTCATACCTACGCTCCAACATTTCAAGAAAATATTATTTTACGTCTATTTAGGTATTATTCAACGTATCTAATACGAAAACAAAAAATATTTAAAATAAAATTATTAATTTTTTATAGTTTTTGGTTTAAATAAAAAAAAATCAAAAGCACAAAGAAAAATTGGGTAAACTTTACACTTTACAGTATAAAAAAGAAAACCCCCCCTCGAAAATTTAAATTCATTCGCTGTAACAAAAGTCTGAGGTCAAAACCCCCAGACACTCCACTATTAGTGAAATTTAAAATAATGAGAGTGTGCATTTAGACATTAATGAATAAATAACTACTAAATATTTCTTATTTATTCATTTATTTTACACTTCATTATTTCACACTTTATTCATTTTAATTTTCTTTCGTAAGTTAGCTTATGATTATTTGTAAAATTAATTTACATTCTTAAAACCAGCATTAATATTTTGCATACATATTGATTCAAATAGCAATACTAAATTTCGATTCAATGGTCTCACGTGAGAGCATGTGTCCCTTTAGTGTTCCGTTTGACCTCTAATGACCCCGCACTATGCGTAAGAGCACACTGACCTTATAGTCCATTGAAAAGTTACATTTGGGGTTGCGTTTGTCAGAGGACGCAATTTTATTTTTTAGATATGAAGGGGAGGCTAGTCTAATGTTAAATCCAAGTTTGTGGGTTTGTAGTCCTTGTGCAACGGCCGCCATCTTGGAAAAAGAGGCTCAAATGGTTTTTATGGTTTATCTGCCAAGCTATAAGTCTCACAAAAAAAATTACTTAACGTTTTTTGTTGCAAATAAAATTATCTACAACTTTTGTTCAGTAATTTTTAGTCGTAGAATCATAAATAAAAAAGTTATAAGTGAAAAACCATAAAAATTTAAGAGAAAAAAATCTATTTGTCGATAAAACTTTTTTTCTAATCATTTTACAAAAAAATAATATTAGACCATTTTTATAGATAATATTTTAAGGAACAATTTTTATCAGAAACATTTTTAAATTTATTTATTATTTAAGGTTTTACAGCGCTGCGAAACGAATACTATTCTTCAAGTATTTGTAACTATACATGAATACTCGTATATTTTGCCATAATTTTTAATCACCTTGTTATTTTTTTATGATGATCTTTTTAATTATTGATAGTAAAATATTGTTAATATATAAATAATTCTTGATTTGACACTCTACCTACGAGGTGGAGTCTGGAGGCGCGTTTTTTTTTACGCGTGTGATTTTCTAAATCACAACTACTCTGTCCTCGGTCTTTTTGATGGACCAAGCTGCGGCTCAGCGGCTGGGTGGCTTACTATATTAAATACTTGAGGGGGAACCGGAGAAGGAAGTTAGCAAGAAGTGTGAAGTGGTTTTATGTACGGAGGCCTTTTTGCGTATAACTTGCTGTTTCTCCATGCTTTTTCAGGATGTGATACAATTTCAGGTGCTTACAATTTGGGTAAACTCAAAGTTCTGAAAACCCTGGAGAAACATCTAGAGTTAGCAAGTGGAACGGCGTTGTTCCTCAACAAGAGAGTTGACCTGGCACTGCTCACTATCATTGGTGAACGTTTTTTCATCATTATTTATGGGGAAACTTGCAGCAAAATAATGGAGCTCTCGAAATTAATTAAAGAAAATGATTTACACACATTTTGACATTTACGCCACTTTCTTCTTCGGTTCTCCCTCAAGTATTTAATATAGAAAGCCAACCAGCCACTCGCCGCAAGATCGAAGACAGTAGCTGTTGTGATTTAGAAAATCACCGTGGATTATGCCTGCTGCGGATACCTCGTAAAAAAAAACGCGCCTCCAGACTCCACCTCGTAGGTAGAGTGTCAAATCAAGAATTATTTATATATTAACAATATTTTACTATCAATAATTAAAAAGATCATCATAAAAAAATAACAAGGTGATTAAAAATTAGGGCAAATCATGAATATTTATATTTATATTCACGTATTGTTATGAATACTGAAGAATAGTATTCGTTTCGCAGCGCTGTAAAACCTTAAATAATAAGAAAATTTAAAAATGTTTGTTACAAAAATTGTTCCTTAAAACACCGTCTATAAAAATGGTCTGATATTATTTTTTTGTAAAATGATTTAAAAAAAAGTTTTATCAACAAATAGATTTTTTTCTCTCAAATTGTTATGGATTTTTGCTTATAACTTTTTTATTTATGATTCTACGACTAAAAATTACTGAACAAAAGTTGTAGATAATTTTATTTACAACAAAAACTGTTAAATAATTTTTTTTGTGAGACTTATAGTTTGGCAGATAAACCATAAAAACCATTTGAACCTCTTTTTCCAAGATGGCGGCCGTTGCACAAGGACTACAAACCCACAAACTCGGATTTAACATTAGACTAACCCCCCCTTCATATCTAAAAAATAAAATTGCGTCCTCTGACAAACGCAAGGTAAGCCCAAAAAAATGTAACATTTCAATGGACTATTACATATATGACGGATAAATCATAAGACTTTGGTTAGCGAATATCTTTTTTGCTTAATATATTTTAAGACAAAAATATGAAAAAAAATAAAGAAAAAATTATTAATGACAGAAAAAATATATATCTCTAACTTCCAGTGACTAAAAATCCACTTTGGATTACGATAGTGTAAAAAATTGTTTTTCAAAATATTAATTACTAATTACTAATTTTCGATTGTGATTGGTGCCCCAAAAACAATGATATAAGTTGTATATAATTATGTAAAGAACTATACTAAATAATATATTATATATTATAATTAAGAGGAATATTTTTATAGCATGTTTAAAAACACGCTTCAGCCTGTAAAATAATATACCACTGCTGGGCATAGGCCTCTTTCCCCATGTAGGGAAAACGATCGGAGCTTAATCCACCACGCTGTTCCAATGCGGGATGGCGGATACCCTACTGTGAGTAACGATCGCTATCAGGTGTACGTTACTACGACAGCTTAACGTGCTCTCTGAGGGACGGTGGGGAGACCCACAAGGACTAACAACTGACTGGAAGAGAAATTACTGGAAATAAATATTTGCACAAGCACAAATATCCACTCCGAGCGGGAATCGAAGCCGCGACCGTCGTTGTTTAGGCGCCGCCGACACGGCACACGAACCATTACACTTCGTAAAACACAACTGCCACTATTATCAAAGCTAGATGGAAAATCATATTCGAGTCGCATAATGGTATCGATGTCAAAGACACTCGTAACTCAATTACTTCACATGTCAGCTTGATCTGGCTGTGAATGGGAATTTCTAGACCATATTAACCGATCCTTTGTGAAGATATAACTTGTATTTTACACAACATATCACCCAAGTGGATATATAACCTAATAATAGTAGATGTAACGCATTATCTTTTGTGAAGTTAAAACTAAACGACTTCTATTTCTGAGATTCTCAATTTGACTGTGTTTTTTACGACTGATTATATGCGTTACCTCACATCTTTTTACAGGATGTAATGATTTTGATAATTCTTTTTTTAATTAGGATATGAATATGACGTGAACTATTTGAATTATTTCTAAGAATACATATTCAATTGCCTATTTTTTTACTACCTACGATAATGTCGATGTAATTGAAATCGTTTCTTTTTATACAAATACAAAATTTATACAAAGTAACACGTAGCCAGGTAGGTACTTATAATTATATTCAAGCAATAATTGATGTAATGCATGAACCTTTGTGAAGTTATGATTTGTATTTTATAGGACATTATACCTAACTAGGTATATATATAATCGAACAGGAGTACATGTTTTGTATGACCTTTTTACACTGGATGAAACACTTTATGTGTCCGCATTTTCATTCGCGAAAATCTCAAACCCGAATATGCATCTATCCATATTAGCTTATCCGTATAATAAAGTATTTTGATTGATTCAGCTTGTTTCATACCATTGTACACTCCCCGGTACATAATACAAACGCTTATATTTGTCACGATTATGATTCAGCTTGTGGCATCCCACTTCTGGGTATAGGTTCTTTCCCCATGTAGGAGAAGGATTGGAGCTTAATCCACCACGCTGCTCCAATGCGGGTTGGCGGGTATATTCCCTACTGTGAGTAATGATCGCTATTAGGTGTACATGATAACAACCGGGACCGCCTGCTTAACGTGCTCTCCAAGGCACGGTGGGGAGGCCCACAACGATACCAGAGATACCAAACACCCAAGACCAGATAGTTAAATGTAAAAAGAATGAACACAGCTGACGATACAAATATTATTAACAAGCTGCCTGGACAGACTTCGTTCTGTCAGTAGTTGATTTGTTGATTTGTAAGTTGTACTTAGTTTGATAACTGTCCAAGCAATTTTTGTTTTTAATTTTTTTATTATTATTAGAGATTATGAAAACCCTCCGTGTGCCTTACAAGAACATACAAAAAATAAATTAGCCGAATTGGTCCAACCATTCTCGAGTTATGCGCTATTCATTTCTATTTATATACGAGTATATGTATTTATACTTTACTGTACACCAAAAATATATTATTATTAAAAGGTAGTAAAGAAATGCGGTCCTATGAAAAATTAGTCACTTCCCTTATTATCAGTTTTAAATTTATTTGTAGTTAATAAATTTAAATATTATATTTGTGTTAATCATCAAAGAATTAAATCTTTGTTAAAAATTTTTGGCAAAGTTTTTATTTTTATTTTGTTATAGCTTCCCATTTGTGTGTACGTCATCATACATCTAAAAATCATTTATTACATTTGAAAAACATATTACATTTCATTTTTGTATTTTGAACATTTTTTTTTGACAAAATAAAGGTCGAGTTGACATTCATAAAGAATTTTTTAACAACGTATTACGTTTTATATGTTTTTTTCTCTTTCTGCTTTGTAAAAGACCGGAGAATTTAAATTACTTCAAAATGTCATTAAATTAAAAGAGCGGAGATTGCCCTTTGGATAGACCATGTGATTTCAATTTGAATTTAGGCTTTTCGAGTGCTTTGTGTTCATCTCTTGTTACAAAAAAGGTTGTGAGGAAATCTGCGATTGTGTCGAGAGTAATTCTGAAATACATAATGTAAAAATTTGCAAATCCGAAAGTAAGCTATGTAGAGGATTTGTAAAGCTGGAGTGGATTTCACTCTACTTAAAATAATTAGGATACGCCAAACAGTGGAATGCAGAATGTTTTATCAAAAATGGTAAGAGTTATATATATATATGTAGGATTATTTATTTTGTGTAATAAAACGTAATTTCATTTAACTTAAGATAAATAATTAATTAAAACGATGTTATAAATTATGTAAAACGGAATGGAATAGGAAACGGCTTATGATTGATTTGTCGAGAGCGGGGAATGATATCATGGCGATTCGGTACGAGGAAGCGTAGGCGTTCATAAGGTGCTCAAGTTGTTTTTTTAAAATAAAATTAATTAAGTCAGTTTATGCCTTTTATTTCCATCCCACATATATGACACCATTATACATAAGAAGTATAATGGTGTCTTCGAAGATCTCGTGTGACACGTCATCCAAGCGCATCTAACAGCCGACATTTGGAACACTAGGTTAGGACCACACTGCGAGCCTAACGCGGTGGCGGCGGCGGGCGCGAAATATCGAACATATGAAACGCATCTTTGCGTCCACACTGCAGTGGCTAAAGCGGAAGCGACTGAGCGATACAACGAGCGTAGTTTTCAAACATTCCTATCCGCGCGTTCTGTCCACACTACGGGCCTAGTCAGCAAGCGATCTAATGCGCGGGTGGCAGGGGTATCAAACCATTTCGGTCTTGTCGCTATATATGTATTCGCTTTCTGTAGTTTATACCTTTTTTTTTACGTGGGGAAATTAAAATTAGAATAAAAATTCTGTCCCCTAAATTGAGACAATTCGTTCAACATCACGTCCGGACTCTTTGTATCTATACTTCGTGCTCACTAATTTCAAATTTTCTTGAACTGTCAAAAAGAAAATAATCGAATAGACGAGTATAAGTTGTAATATTATTGCTTTTAGTAAAATGGCAGTATACACTATATTGTAGGGTATAATCTCAATTCTTCATATACTTAAATTAAAATATTCACCACTTTTTTCTGTTTTTATTTATTTCGTGCACAACATCTCTAATGTTTAACACCTCCCATCTCAAGATTGGACTGTCTAGTAAAAATAATAAATCCTCGTCCATAGTTTGCAACCCCTGATATACGTCAAATCGCTACATGAGCTCGCGCGTCACTGTGGCCACCATACGCCTCCGCCGCCGCAACCGCCTCCGCGCTCGCCACCGCGCATCCAGTGTGGACACACGCATTGGACACACCAACTTAAAAGCTACTATACATATTTATATGTATATACGTTAAATAGAAAATTCGAATGTAATCATAATTTTTGAGCCTCAAATCAAATTTAAAAAAAAAATACACAGGATCGTTACAAATGAAAAAACAAATATTATTTTATAATTAAATAAACACACACACATACATCGTCTTAAAATGACGTTATATTTTTCATGGTTTTGATTTTATTTGGTTGTGAATTGAACGCTGGACTAATGCTCGATAGCTTTGAATATGTGTATAAAAATAAAAATAAAAATGAGTATTTTAATGACCTGAAGGGGAAACTTCCACAATCTATAATATATGTATAAATGAATGTCTGTCTATAAGTCCTTTATAGACGCGTAAACTATGCAATTAATCATGTCATGATCTTCAGCAAAGTGTTGTGCATGAGTCAACAAAGGTTTCTGAGTTGGTACGACCAAAAAAAAGCGTAGCAACACGCAAGGTACAGCTAGTATTTTTTTTGACATTATTGCCATTCTGTAGATATATCTACATAAATACATCATCTGAAAGGACTACAATCTACGCTTACATCCACATAACCATTATCTCAACGCGCTTATATATTTTTAATAAGAAACGAGATAAATTTACAACACTTGAGCATTTGGAAGCCTAGCGCAAGATTATTTAATTGGTTACGACTTATTTGTTCTATTCTGTAACCAACCCCCTCAGCCAAGTTGACAATCTACAATCGATAACACTATTAGAAAACTAATAGGTAGGGATCCCTAGTACATATTTTTCATCTGATTAGTATCATTTAACTGAGGTAGGGCACAGCAGGAAATTTCCTGCTCAAAATATGGAGCAGCCCGACTGGGGTAGTACCTCGACCTTACAGAAGACCACAGCTAAATAATACTGTTTTCAAGCAGTATTGTGTTCCTGTTGGTGAGTAAGGTGACCAGAGCTCCTGGGGGGGATTGGGGATAGGGTCGGCAACGCGCTTGCGATGCTTCTGGTGTTGCTGGCGTCTATAGGCGACGGTCTTACCATCAGGTGAGCCGTAGGCTGGTTTGCCAACCTAGTTACATAAAAAAAATCCAGCTAATTTTCCGGGAGTAGCTTCATTTTGATGAGACGAACAAAAAGTTCCTCTTCGAAAACTCTCGATTGTGGTAGATAATAGAGTTAGCAGGAGATAGAGCAGCAGTGAGCGTAGGACCGGGATAACGTACCACGCAATTTGTAGGACAATATTACCATCAAATTATATAAATATTAATTAACTAAAAGAAAAAAAATCAGAAAAAAATCCATTTTTGATGACCTTATGAGGTCATCAAGTTGATGACCTCGTAAGGTCATCAAATACTTTTACTAACCAGCTGATTTTACGCTAAAGTGAATAAGGAACTCATAATGACTCCAAATAGTGTAATTATAAATTATATCTTTGATACTAAGTTTCAGTTCAAAAAGAAGATTTCGTAACTTTGTTAATGAGCTCCACTCCCTACTTTCAAAATATGCTTAATTAAAGTTTTGTAGGTCGAACTTTTTGAAACGAAATCAAGGAGGATTTCAATTCGATACAAGTGCCCGTAGCGTAGTGAGGTAAAAATATGATTTTAAATATACATTTTAGTATATCGATCGCCTAGATGATCTTACAGATGTTGCTCCGTCAATTGGGAACTGTCAAACATGTGAAGATAGCGATTCATTTATCCTTATAAAGATTACAGTTTTCATTGATTACGCACCAACATTCATTAGTGTAGAGTTGTAGACATGTTACCACTGTTTGATCATTAAATTTTATGTTTTTTTACCTGTATTTTCAGTAGTTTCTGTGTTTATTGGTTGGTTACAAATAAACAAAACAATGTTCTTTAAATATTCGACAACATTAATTTATTCTCATAAAAATCTCGTCATTTACCTATCGAAAAAACTAGTGGTCCAAATTTTCTTCTCTCTGATAATTGCAAATTATTAAAATTAATGCATAGGTACATTATATCAATTAAATGTAATATATCATATTAGGAATCCATGTTGCAGAGTTGTTTAAGTAAATTCAAATAGCCTTTTTATATTTCATATTCCGTATCATTTTCGAATGTAACAAATTATATTTATCATCAGTCGGTCAACCAAGTATTACAAATACCAAGTAACGTAGCTGCAGGCAAGTCGGTTCAGAGCAGAGAAACTCCCAACTCTTTGCATAATCTTACAATTTAATGGCCACGCCACGTGTTTAGATGTCATGCGCTGTTGTGTAAGACTGGTATAGTTCAAAAACAACAATTACCGGTCGTACAACAAGTAAGAGTTAAAAGTGCTCTCATTAGTTTTTAAACAGTTTTATGAGATAACTCAACGCCTCGAGCTGTTAGAGAGTCGAGGTATAACGTATAATGTATGCGTGTACTTTTTTCCAATTATGACGCTGCGAAAGTGGCAACGCATTTAGTTCCTATATGTTTCATCTATTAGTATGTATGCATGTGTTTAGGCACTATTTGTATACTTAAGTATGTACTCACACGGTACAATACATAGTTTATTAAACATTAGCTAGCTTAGTTATAGGTTTAGTTTCTTGTCCATTTCATCGATACTTGAATAGGTTTTTGCCTAGTAAATGAGAATTAAAAACAAAGTCTCACGTTACTCTTTACGTACAATTTTGTCAATTGTAAAAAAAATTTAAATATATCTCTGGCATGACGCTATTTTTTTTTTCTTTGACAAATTGATATAAATAAATTCTCTCGTTAACATTATGTAGCCTACAGATATACTTTTACATTATCATCTCCACTCAGACGCAAAAATAATAATTTATAAGTATTAAATTTTTTAATTTTGCTAAGATAGGCAACCGAATTACTGTATTTTAGGTAACAGCCAACTGATATATTATGTATTTATAAATGTTCTTTTTAAGGCGGAATTCGTGGGAAAACGCTTAATCATGTTGTAATATATTATTTTACAGAGATGTTTCTTTTCAATGATATTCCAAAGTTTGGGTAGCTTTTAGTCAGGGTATTAGTGAAGCTTCGTTGTCAATCCGTACTTCCTTCCGGTATAACTTTCACGGTAACACTGGCATTGTACCTCTGTCTATTATATCTGCTGTAGTATCTTTTGATGGTAACAGGAAATTCAAAACCTAATTCACGGCATGGGAATCGTTTAATTATATTTGATTTTAAGGAAATTTATTAAATTTATACTAATCTATTAAATCTAATATATAGTAAAATACTACTATTACTATTTAAAAGTGTATTTATTGTAATAAACAGTTTTAATAAAATTAGCCAACTAACAGTCTTCCTGTATTGCGAACGATCCAACATCTGCAAATTTCAAAAATTTTTGTCATTAAAGCCGCTAGAAATTCACAATACTGAGTAGGTAACGACATGACTATTATAATATTCAGTTTTTGTTTAATTACATTAATTGAAATAGCCGTGAATTATCGACGGTAAATTATATATTAAAGGACGTAATTAACGATAACGCACAATTGTGCATTCATATAATAATGAATTCTTTATTTATAATTATTATTATTTATATAATTTAATATTATAGGTATTATTATAAATATTATTTTACATCTCTCATGTTCGGTAAGTAGGTTCTTATTACTTCCAAATGGGGCTTGTAGGTGACTCATTAGCGCTCTAGGGTAATAATGTAGCTAGAAACGCCCTAGGGCGGTAAGTAATTTAAAAAAAAATACTTCTTTCTTTCAAAAAGTTCGCGTACATCTTACCATCATACTGGCAATAGACATCATCATGCATTCAGCCCAATGACCAAAGAGGTCGCTTTGCTATTCAGCCTTGTGAGTATAATAGTCATCAATTTTAAATATCGAACGACGAAGCTCAATTTGAAAATTGTTCTCATTTCAGTATAAATTTCAACAAATAAAATGTTTTATTCTTGTAATGCCGGTTTTTTCTACTTACCTCACAATCGAGATGTAAAGCAGAATAGTTAGCTCGGGTGTAAGCATCAATTGCACCCTCGAACTATAGGCGCCCTCGCTGCGCTTGTGCGCCTTAATATCTCGGGCTGCAATTGATGCCTTACAGCCCTTGGCTACTAATCTACTATTAGTTAATTGTTTATTTATAATATAATTATAATAACCAATATTTGAAAAAAAGAAAAAAAGGCCAGGTCAAGAGTAGGTACCCTAAACCGAAGAGCATGTATGAAAGGAATAATGAAAGTGGATGAAGCGAAACAAGTATGTAAGGATCGTAGCAAGTGGAAAGAAGTGGTCTCTGCCTACCCCTATGGGAAAGAGGCGTAATATGTATTTTATGTATAATATTTGAATATTGTGGATAGTAGCTTAAAAAAAGTACGATAGGATTCATCCTGTAATATTCCACTGCATAAGCCTCTTTCTCCATGTAGGATAAGGATTGGAACTTAACCCATATCTGTCCATTGAGATCATCAATCCACACTCCACTCCACTGCGGGTTAGCGGATATGTTTCCTACTATGAATAACGATCGCTATCAGGTATTTATGATAACAACTGGGTCCGATAGCTTAGCATGCTCTCTGAGGTAGGTACGGTGGGGAGACGCACAAGGACAGACTTCCGAACCGATCCAACCCGAGCGGGAATAGAACCCGAAAACCGTCAGTGTTTTAAGGTGGTTTTAAGCGACTATATATTCGCACCACTACAGAGCGGTGTCAAAAAAGTAATCAACGGCTAAATGAGTTAAACGAGCAAACAGTATTTGTTTTACTTCAAAATGTAATCAACGTTAACCGTTGGATTTGGACGAAACGCTTTGTGTATGTATTTTTTTTTTTTTCAATATATTAATGAACAAAGTTTTGCCCAGCGAACACGCGAGATATTGAACACGAGTATCGATAATAAACGTTCTTGGGTCAAAATCACGTAAGGCTCGAAATTGGG
Organism: Melitaea athalia; assembly: GCA_905220545.2. Classification (NCBI taxonomy): domain Eukaryota; kingdom Metazoa; phylum Arthropoda; class Insecta; order Lepidoptera; family Nymphalidae; genus Melitaea; species Melitaea athalia. The sequence continues at coordinate 18,589,495 of HG992176.1, forward strand.
GGTGACGCTCGGAAAAATATAAAGAAAAATGCCGAAATATGGGGGAGATATCACGTGTATTTATTTCAATATTCTCATTTTTTTTAAATACACTTTTTTCTTTTTGGGCGAAAGGAAACTGGAACTGGACCTGGGGAGTTTAAAATTTCACTATATAAAAGTTGCAAAAAACATAACGTAAAAAAGAAGGACCCTAAAAGGTAAAATAAACTCTTCACACTCAAGGGACTCCAGTAGGATTTTCTCCTGTGTCGGGGATCAGGACACACAACCCAAACCAAGCCACGCCAAGACCACGACAAACATCTATAATACAAATGTCCGACGTTCATGGGGATCAAACCCCTAAAACAGGTGTTTGTGAGTTGCTACGTATTGTCAAGTTTGTTAAGCCCAGTTACAGATTTATTTTGAGGCTTTTACATTCAATTGTTAATTCGCGTATAAAAATGGCCATCAATGCACTATGTATGATATACATAATTATGAAAACTTTTAAAATTGTGTTAAATTGCATTGTAATATATTAACAGCGTTGTAAACTGTAACTATATATCGTTGTACAATTAATATCGTTTTGATAAACCACAGGCGACTGTGAATTCTGTGCCGTAACGTCTATAGAAGCTTTGATCGGTTCCTTTCAAATATGTATTCACGATATATGTATAATGTATATATACAATTGAGACAGTCGGTGTTACGTATTTAGCAACTGAGTTTTAGACAATGTTTAGAATATAAGATATTCTCAAGCATTTCGCTTTATAACTAAATCTTATTTTAATTGGACTGCATATTCAATTATATAAATAATTAATATGTAATAATCTATGTTTAGTAGTAATTTTATAAAATTTAACACAGAATATAAATTGATTCGCTTTATTCGTTGTCTTCAATAGTGTAAAAAATAACACAATTGATTTCGCTAACATCATAATTATATACAGGGTGTCCCGCGATAAAGTGCAACCCCGAAAGGGGATGAAACTAGACCATAAATTATCGACAAAAAACATAGAAAAAACTTTTTTAAAAAAATATTTTATTTTTTATTGACGAATTAAGATTTTTATATCTTACCTAGACTCTATGTACAAAAAATGATGATTTCTTCCAAAGTAGTGGGTCGATTACTTTAAAATAAAATAAAATATTACGCCACGTACTTGGCGGTAAGGATAAAATAAAAATTAGCTGGCAAAAAAGTGGCATTATGTCTTTAACTATGCTTCTTGTGAAAAAAAATCCATTTTTTATGACTGTTTTTTTCAATGATCTCTAATTTTCTCAGAATTAAGCCCCCAATACCAGGAAATTTTATGATTTATTATTATTTCTTACCATATTGTCATTCAAATAAAAAAAAATTTACGCCTGTATCCCAAAAAACACGTACAAAAATCATCATTTTTTGTACAAAGAGGCTACGTAAGCTATATAAAAATCTCAATTCGTCAGTAAAAAAAATAAAAAAAAAATTTTAAATTTTTTTAATTTTTTTCTGTTTTTTGTCGATAATTTATGGTCTAGTTTCACCCTCTTTCGGGGTTGCAGATTATCGCGGGACACCCTGTATATAATAGAATTGAGATGAGACGAACGAGGTCGGCTCGGTTGAGAGAAGAATTTCAATAGAATTTTTAACACTTCAAATAGCACACATTATCATATAGTACCTGGGTGACCGAGCCTTGCTCGGTATTTTCATTTTATTTTTTGTTTTTTTGTTTTTTCTCGTTATTTTTATATTTTATTTTTATTTAAATAATAAATCACGAGTTAAATTAAAAAAAAAAGAAAAAAAAAATTAATCTGGAGACTGAGATTCGAACCCGGGTCAAAACGATTTGAATTCCGTCGCTTTCCTAATTACGCTATTACCGCTATATTAATAATGGTGAAATGAAGCTTCGTATTCTAATGATATTTTTTCATTACCTAAAAACAGGGATAAAACGACATTTTTTTTAAATGTATCCTAGCTAGATCAATTTTTCGCCCCCGAAATCCCCTGCATACTAAATTTCACGAAAATCGTTGGAGCCGATTCCGAGATTCAGAAAATATATATATATATATATACAAGAATTGCTCGTTTAATAGTATAAGATTTCAAAAATGATAAAATTTTTCTTGACGCTTGGAAAAACGAAGAGGTATGATAGTGTTGGCATGAGCTGACATGATACAAGTGAAAAACGCAAAAAGTTTTTTTTCTTGGCTGTTTTCATAACTTTTTTTGGTATAATCCGGTTTGGGAAAAATAATGAAACACTGAAGATAACGCTTTAAAATAATCGTGTTTTGAAAAAATCGGCAATGTCATTGAATACCACATGTTCATGTGCGCCATCAGCTGACCGGTGGCGCGAGGTCAACGTACTCCCGCACGCACTGTCACGCGTCTCGCGGTCAACGAGAGTTCGCAAAAGTGTTCTTAAAAAAACGTTTCTGAGATAAATGGGTATATGTATTATATAGTATGTAAACAGTATATTACTAGGTTTAAATCTTTCCAAGCGTTCCAAAAACACCCGGTATGTATTTTACCGTCGAGACTAAAATACACAGCCCTGAAGACACAGATTATAGAAGAGTTAGGTGTAACGTCTTCGAACCATCTTAGAAAATCAATTATTCGTACAAAGATGTCGTCAAATTCTAGCAGCTACTCGTATTTATGGCTGAGTTAAAAATCTTCTTCAGTTAAGTAATAGTGATACCAAGTACTATTTACTAATCTGCGGTGATACTGTCACACTCGACCGAGTAGCGCGTGATTTTATTGTTTTCTTGAGTGTGACCAATAGAAAACGAAACTGAATACATTCATGCAGACACAAATTGTTTTTTTAAACCAAAAATTAAAAGCTTTAACATAAATTTTATTGCATAAAACATGTTTTACTTATTCATATGCAAACGAAGTTATGAGTTATGACGACTATAGGTACTCGTGCATACTTATACAAAACAAACATATTTATGTCGGAGAGTCAATACAGATAGTTATTAATGACGGTACCTGTGTTATTATTATTATTCATCTACCCTCACTAATTCTATTATTCGAGCCATTCAGTCGTGTATAAAAGACCGATGCGGCCGCAGCTAGGGCAGTCTTGGCTCTGGCGTGGCGCGGTGCACTTGTGTATCCTGCTAGTAGCTTAACCTCGACTCTTGTAAGGGTTAGTTTGTGTACACGAATTAATTGTTACATTCTATTGTGGGCAACTCGGACAGTGAAGGCGAGCGTTAATGCGCATTATAAAGACGGCCGTCTTAAACCTAGACTCGGGTCGCAACTCCCGGGCACTGCTATGAGTTGTCCCTCTGCCACGCGATAGACGGTACCCGCTCGGTGAGTCCATTTAATACTTAGTAGTTCGGTCATCCGTCCGTTCTTCTCCTACCTGCTTCTGATCTGCGACATCAGAAGTGGGATACTGTTCTCGTGCCCACTAAGAGTGTTACTAGTGAGTAGTTTATTTCATGATGCCATGAGAATCGCGTTTGCGTAGTCCCGTTGAATTATCGTGCGATCAAAGCGCAAGTCGAGTCGTCATCATTTTAAGCGATTTAATAGTAGTAGTAACCTGTCTCTTCATAAACGTTTACTTGGTATGACTGAGAAACAGACTAAATTCAAAGTTAAAATATTCAATGACGCGAGCGTAGTTGCAGTACATAGGTAGTTTGTTAAGTTTTTGTGGTTACCCACTTGTTTGTGATAACGTGTTAATATCGTCTTAGTTTGAGTATTTCCGATTACCCTCTGTAAGGAGTGTTTTTGTGTTTTACACGATACTTTAACTATTGTTGTGTGTTGAAGTGCCGAGGGAGCGTAAAGTTAGAGACGCAATCTTCCGAATAGTTGTTTCTACACGATACGTGGCGTATAGGTGATTGCTGTGATAGCATATTCAATGTAGTTAAAAACTTAAAAGCGTGTATCGTGAATGAATAACTGTAGGTTTGAAGTGAGAAATAAGTGTTTCATTGAGGGTTTTCAGTCTTTTTCTACCTTTGATTGAATTATTCAAACTATTTAAAAGTTTCTTTAGTTGTTCTCTTTAAGGACGTTTAAATTACAGAGAGTTAATTGATAATACCTTGGTACAATCATGGGCCCATTATGGTAGTCGTTGTTGGTAACAGTTAAAGTTTGTTTTGTTACAAAATGAGAAGCGTAATCAAACGAATCTTGATCCGAATTATTGAGGCCCTTTTCGCGTAATAGAAGTTCTCATAGGTAATCGGTATACCCTTAAAGTTTTAAATTTTTTTTTTTAATAATAATTTATTTATTAAAAAGTTTCTTACAAAAATCCACTAGTGATTGGAGCCTCCTTTTAAGCATGTTGTTGCCTGTACCAGGAGACTCCGCTCTTCCATTAGCATAATAGTAAAAAAATAATAATAATAATAATCAAAACTAAAAATCAAATAAATAAATTAAAAAAAAAGTTATTAGTTTTACAATGTGATGACAATTATTTTGTTCTTTTGTGCTCATTGAAGTTGCCTAAATGTATGTAGTTATAAATGAGGTGAGTTGTGTGAGGTGCGTGGTGTGCGTTCAGGTGGATGCATTATTATTACATATTTGTGTTCAGTATATACGGGTATGATGTGTAGTGTACATATTTTCGTTCATTTTATGTGCTTTTCTATCGCTGATTTGCGATCTGAATAAAAGATTCTGTTTCCTCATAACTGAGTGGTTTCAACCATTCTTTAATTTTTTTCTTACACTCATAATATAGCATGGGGTATACATTTAATAGGATTCCTCTTACTGATGTAGCTGCTGGATTAGATTTGTTTAATGTTGTTGATGCTAATTTGGTCGTATCACATGAGGTGATGACGATATATGTTGGTCGTATCACATGAGGTGATGACGATATGTGTGGCAATAGTAGTTGTCACTAGCTGCTGAGGCAGTCGGGCCGTGAGCTACTGTCGCTCGATTTAGGTGACAGTAGCGACTCTTTTGGTTGGTTATCGTCACTCGATGGAGGTGGCATGAGCTGCTGTCACTCGATTTAGGTGACAGTGGCGACTTTAGTGGTTATCGTCACTCGATGGAGGTGGCATGAGCTACTGTCGCTCGATTTAGGTGACAGTAGCGGCTCTTTTAGTTGGTTATCGTCACTCGATGGAGGTGGCATGAGCTGCTGTCGCTCGATTTAGGTGACAGTGGCGACTTTAGTGGTAATCGTCACTCGATGGAGGTGGCATGAGAAACATGTTTTGGTTGCATTGCTCGATGGAGGCAATATCGTCACTCGATGGAGGTGGCATGGAAACATGTTTCGATTGTATTGCTCAATGGAGGCAATATCGTCACTCGATGGAGGTGGCATGAGAAACATGTTTTGGTTGTATTGCTCGATGGAGGCAATATTGTCACTCGATGGAGGTGGCATGGAAACATGTTTCGATTGTATTGCTAAATGGAGGCAATATCGTCACTCGATGGAGGTGGCATGAGAAACATGTTTTGGTTGTATTGCTCGATGGAGGCAGTATCGTCACTCGATGGAGGTGGCATGGAAACATGTTTCGATTGTATTGCTCAATGGAGGCAATATCGTCACTCGATGGAGGTGGCATGAGAAACATGTTTTGGTTGTATTGCTCGATGGAGGCAATATTGTCACTCGATGGAGGTGGCATGGAAACATGTTTCGATTGTATTGCTCAATGGAGGCAATATCGTCACTCGATGGAGGTGGCATGAGAAACATGTTTTGATTGTATTGCTCGATGGAGGCAATATCGTCACTCGATGGAGGTGGCATGAGAAACATGTTTTGGTTGTATTGCTCGATGGAGGCAATACATGTGGTTATCGTCACTCGATGGAGGTGGCATGAGAAACATGTTTTGGTTATATTGCTTGATGGATGCAATTCATGTGGTTATCGTCACTCGATGGAGGTGGCATGAGCTGCTGTCGCTCGATTTAGGTGACAGTGGCGACTTTAGTGGTTATCGTCACTCGATGGAGGTGGCATGAGCAACTGTTGCTCGATTTAGGTGACAGTAGCGACTCTTTTGGTTGGTTATCGTCACTCGATGGAGGTGGCATGAGCTACTATCGCTCGATTTAGGTGACAGTAGCGACTCATATGTGGAAAGCAATAATGAAGTAATGTTTATACCGAAACGATTGGTCAATTTTGATTTAATGGTAGATTCGCGTATGGTTGTATGGTGTGTCAACAAAAAGTGGTTGTACTATCGCTTTATCCTTGGTTAAGTGTGGGTCAGGATAGGCCGAGACGAAACTTTGATATCGCAGTACCTTTTTGCTTTTTACGGCATCACACGGGGACGTGTGACTTGTCAGGATGGCCGTGTCGGAGAGTCAATACAGATAGTTATTAATGACGGTACCTGTGTTATTATTATTATTCATCTACCCTCACTAATTCTATTATTCGAGCCATTCAGTCGTGTATAAAAGACCGATGCGGCCGCAGCTAGGGCAGTCTTGGCTCTGGCGTGGCGCGGTGCACTTGTGTATCCTGCTAGTAGCTTAACCTCGACTCTTGTAAGGGTTAGTTTGTGTACACGAATTAATTGTTACATTCTATTGTGGGCAACTCGGACAGTGAAGGCGAGCGTTAATGCGCATTATAAAGACGGCCGTCTTAAACCTAGACTCGGGTCGCAACTCCCGGGCACTGCTATGAGTTGTCCCTCTGCCACGCGATAGACGGTACCCGCTCGGTGAGTCCATTTAATACTTAGTAGTTCGGTCATCCGTCCGTTCTTCTCCTACCTGCTTCTGATCTGCGACATTTATTTATTTAAGTTTCTCTAAAAACTGTTACTTTGTTCAAACAAGCTGTTTTATTGATAAACAACAAGCGAAATATTAGCTGCTAACAAAAGTTTTAGCTTAAAGCAAGAATGAAAAAGTAAACAAGCGCCGTATTTTCAACTTAATCTCAGTGTTTTCTGCTACCTATTTCAGTAACAAGCCAATTAAATCTATTCAGTATTGCACAGGGATGTATTCACGGTGTATTAAACGTCTATTCGTCCAGAGTTTGAATGAAGAATTTTTTTTTTTACCAAAATTAATAAATAATAAATAATAATAACAACTGGACCGATTTGGCTGATTATGATCTTGAAATATTGGTGGAAGTTCAGGGAAGATTTAAACGGTGAGAAACATAAATAATAAGTAACGGAAAATACTAAAAACGACAATTTAATTTTCCAATACAAAATGTTCCTAGCGGTGAAATTTGATGTCTGTTGTAAAAAAAATTGTCACTTGGTTGTCAAATATTTATAGGTGCGTTCAGAAAATGTTTTATTCATATTTTTACAAATATACGCAGGTGATACGAAGTTCCCGGGTCATCTAGTAATACAATAAATCTGTTGTTTATTTCCTAGCCAAAATTATTTAGTAGTTTATGGTATTGATGGTTAAAAGCCGGTTTTAAATCTCTCTCTCTCTCTCTCCCTCCCCCCTCTCTCTTCGTATCTGTGTGTGTGTGTGTGTCTGTCCTTCTCTCTACTACTCACTGTCTGTTAGTCTAGTCATTCTACAAAGTTATCCCTGAATACGTACCTGACGACTAGAACTTCGACTGATAAGCCAAAGCGTCCTTTCACTATCGAGAAACTAGACATTATATGTTGTTACTGAGGTTTTATTATTAACAGTAGAATACCTACAATAAAAAATCAATATCCGTTACATTATAATTTGTTGTATATAGTATTAATTCTACCATGCATCTAAAGTAGTAAATCTATCATAATATATTTTTACGGAAAATTTTCCATAAAATAATACCAACGCGTCGTGCGTAATAAATACCTGAAACAACATTTGTAGCAATTGGTGTCGTTTATTGGAAAACGTATGTATCTTTATGAAATAATAATGTCGCAATACATCTTTAATAATATTGAGTACAATGTATTTTCAATTTTTTGGATTGCGTGAAATTTTATAATACTAGTGCGGCGGCTAACAGATTTATTTATTTTTAATTACTTTTAAACACACCTCGTGTAATAACGAAAACAAAAAATAATTACTCAATTTGTTGTAATCTTTCGGATTTTGTGTGCGTACATACATTTCGGCGATTTATTAATATAGACAGATAAGTAATGAAACGACTATTTTATTTCATTTATAACCAATGAAAAACCAATCAGTAAAAAAATAAACTGGGTCAGTCGTTTATTCAATGTGTATCAGTATTGGAAATTTCTTTCCTGGATGTGTATTAAACCCAATGCTTTAAGCATTGGATTGTGAACCGGATTTAGTCTCGTATTTTTATTGAAAACTGTCGTCCTATGCTTTTAACGTAATAATCTATACTCTAGCTGTTCAGTCCGGTAGACAAGCTGCTTTAATCTCAGTACTTATTACAGCTTCCGTTTTATGTTTATTATTATTTAAAACTAGATCTTTACACTCAGAAACCTACTTTACCTACTACCTACCTACTTTACCTACTTTATTTTTGACACCTAGTAAATGTGTTATTATAAAAAAGATTTTTATAGCTAAATCATATTATTCGATTCGAGATTATATTAATAAAATAAAAATGTGTAAATTTATTATAGTAGCGCTATATTTCTTCAAGATGTTACCAATTATTTTTTATTTTTTTTATTTTATGTAACTAGGTTGGCAAACAAGCGTACGGCTCACCTGATGGTAAGACCGTAGCCTATAGACGCCTGCAACACCAGAAGGTCTGGTCCAGGAATCTGAAAAAATACCAAAAAAAAAAAACAAATAAATATCTGAAACAGTTTTATTTACTGTGTCTTACTTTTACTTAGTCATCTCGTAATAAGAAAATAATGTCCTGGTCATATTTTGAAACTTTTTTGAAAACTTTAAGATCTGAAGAATCTCAGACAGATAACAGCTCTTATGTCGCCTCTTATCGTGCGTATCTACGTCATACCATTCAGTCTTATTTAATCATATGGTCTCAAGGTCACGCCCTACTGACAAATATTTTAATATGCATAACGGATTCGGGCCTGATTGCTGCTTGCAAATCAATCGAAATTCAGGATCGATCGATCGATGGGCTTAGCGCCCACAACCGGGATGTCTGGCGCGAGCTTGGTGAGGCCTATGTCCAGCAGTGGACTGCAATAGGCTGATATGATGATGATTCTAAATAAACTTTAGATGGAATACTTGGTGCTTAATTAAAAGATTGTGAGTATAATATAAGAGTGCAATCAATTTATACAGCGCTAAACTTAAGGTATAGGTACCTTATGTTCGGCGACGAAGTAAAATATATTCAGAAACCCTGTTCAGAAAAGATTCTGCTAGATGTTTGTTTTCCAACCCACTGTGGAACAAAGGTCACAGAATAAGCTTCAATCGCCCTAAAAACGGAAGCTTTTATCTCAACAATACTACATATAGAGTACAAAACATATCCACACTTATAAGTTAGTGGTGCAAGTTTCCATTTTTAATTCTTACGTAATTTTAGCAATATAATATAATATTCTATATTCTAATATATAATATTCTGAACATCCTTCACAGCTTCACACGACGCAAGGAACAATTAACTCCAAGTATTCGACTTGACGTTTCACGTTTCTATTCAATACGATACTTAGATATAATTCGCTTTGACGAATATATCACCAAACCAGCACCGGTAACTCCTCAAAAGCAGCTCTTGGGTAAAATTAGCGTTCAAGGCTATGCGGGACGGAAAATTATTTACAACAGAGTTCAAACTAAGGATGAAATTCAAACTGCTGCCTATTGTTTCAATTTACCTTTGACTCGGAAAACATTTTATCTCTAATAGCAGCTAAAAACCAGTGGAGTGTGGGTACTTCAAATCGAGGTATACTGTATATAAAAGAGCATTTGAACGCTTTTGTTTTAAATATAAAATAATATGTGCATAAGTTTGGAGTAATTTTTAGTGTTCCGTACCCAAAGGGTAAAAACGGGACCCTATTACTAAGACTTCGCTGTCCGTCCGTCCGTCCGTCCGTCCGTCTGTCACCAGGCTGTATCTCAAGAACGGCGATAGCTAGACAACTGAAATTTTCACAAATTATGTATTTCTGTTGCCACTGTAACAACAAATACTGAAAAAAAATAAAATAAACATTTAAGGGGGGCGATAATTATTTTTGTTTTTTATTAGTCTAAAACGCCATCTATCAGAAATTAGGAAAACTTCGTCAATAGACGAATAATAGTTTTCTAATGGCATCATAGATGGCGTCACAATTAAATAAATATTTTACAGAATAAATATTTTACTAAAAATTTACTTATATTTAGTTTAGTCAATGGTACGCAATCCTTCGTGCGCGAGTCCGACTCGCACTTGGCCGATTTATTTATGAGGGGTAAACTTTGAGTGACCGGTAACGCGGCAGCGTCATGACGATCAGTACTTGGATGGGTGACCGTCTGGGAACACCCCGTGACGTTGGCTTTTTGTTTGTTTTTTTCAACTAGTGTATACTAGTGTATACTACGGGTACTAAGATCCAGCCGTGAAGGAAAAAGTGCAGCGTGGACATTATGACATTAAGAGTTGAATTATTTACCGACTTAAAAAATAGGGTAATATTAATGAAAAAGAATAGTAAAGATTTAATTTAATTTATAAGACAAATTAAGGGTTAATTTAATTTATTTTAAAGAGACAAGTTAAGGGACGTAAGGTTCGAGCTTATTCCTGGTAGCAAGCTGAGAATAGATTAAAGGTCACTTATTCGGTATAGTTCTTCCAATAAGTTGCCGACGTGACTCCGCAATCGCCGGCAAGCTCCAAAGTCCAGAGCCCCGTATCAGGAAGCACCGATTGCTAACAGCCACTGCTTGCAGATGCTGGTCCTCTGACCAGCTTCTTTACAACCATGGTTGGAAAGAAATTGGTTAAAGTATTGGGCTAAAGTGTTGGTTAAAACTGTTGGGGTGAAATTGTTGAGTGAAACTTTTGGGTGATTTGTTGGGCTCCCCGCAGAATCTTGCTAGTGCCGTCCGCCTTCTTCAGCCACGTGGTACCGCCCAAGATATAACGGCACCAGCCGAGACAAAACGCCAAGGATCCTGAAAGGTCACGCCAAGAAAGATGAGTCTTTCCGTTATTGACCCCCAATGTAAATTCGGGCCATTTCCTTAGGTTGACACGGTTGTACTAAGATAATGTGTGTAATTGCCATTTGAAACGGCTGTCAATCCGTATAATATTTTATACAATACCTATTAATGCCTTTAATCGTTGTTTAGTCGTAGTGGGATAAAATAGACACTATTGTCTCAACAAAACTCAGGGTTCAGGCTAACAATATTAGTCGATTTCACATACTGATTTCTTTATTTACTGTACAATAAATAGATACCGGCCTCTCGGCTTATGCAATCTTCCGTTTTTACAAAACTACATATTTATCGCTATGTATTGTTGTTTTATAATGTGAATAGTTGAAAGAGTTTTTGTATTGTGTATAATCTATACTCATACATAAATGGATATTATTAATGTCAAGATTACATTTACTGTTTTATTTATGTTTGAGATTGATACAAATATTTTGACTGTATCATTATTACTCTTAACTGAATGCGTTAAACTTATTTGTTGATCAATTACATTTAGCAATATTTTTTTTGTAAAATCGTTATTGACATTTTGATACTTATATTAATTTTAACTCACATATTATAAGGTATTTATGGATTTTAGACTGAGGACCAAATTTTTTTTTATCTTTTTTTAAAATACCTATATGTTATAATATAATTTTATTTTAAAACTAGGTTTCAATCAGTTTTAATGATAAACCATTTCAAATTAGTGAAAAAAAATTTATTAAAATATAAATTTTAAAGTCAATTAATATGTACTGCATGATAATAATCAAAATGTACTTAAGAATGTAAACAATTATATTAAAGCCTGTCTGAGTACTTTCTCTCAAATATTTCTACGTATGTTGACTTTTAGATTTTAATACGATCAAAAGGTTAAAAAATATTGTACAAGTTCTGCGAAAAGTCATAGTAAATAGAAAGAAATATGTAAAATGTTTTATATGTCACTAGCGACCCGACCCGGCTACGCACGGGTGAAATGCTGATACTAAATATACTACAGAATGTCTTTATATACAACGTTCACAGCTTTTTTGTCATTAGACTATACAAACATATTTTCTTTTAAGGTTACTCTTGAAAGAGTGACATATATATGTATAATTCATCATCATCATTTCAGCCTATCGCAGTCCACTGCTGGACATAGGCCTACACAAGTTCGCGCCAAAAATGACGTGAACTCATGTGTTTTGCCCATAGTCACCACGCTGGGCAGGCGGGTTGGTGACCGCATGGCTGGCTTTGTCGCACCGAAGACGCTGCTGCCCGTCTTCGACCTGTGTATTTCAAAGCCAACAGTTAGATGGATATCCCGCCATCGGTCGGCTTTTTAAGTTCCAAGATGGTAGTGGAACTGTGTTATCCCTTAGTCGCCTCTTACGACACCCACGGGAAGAGAGGGGGAGGCTAAATTCTTTGCCGTAGCCACACACAGTTATGTATAATTAACAATGTGAAAAACACTCAACGCTAATCAGCAATGCAAATCTAATCTATTGACGCCGCGTTGGCGCAACGGTCACAGTACTGGTTTGTGGCTGTTGCGCTGGCGGTTGCGGATTCGATCCCCGCACATGACAAACATTTGTATTGGCTATACAGATGTTGCCGTGGTCTGGGTTTCTGTGCAGTCCTTGTGGGTCTCCCCACCGTACCTCGGAGAGCACGTTAATCCGTCGGTCCCGGTTGTTATCACGTACACCTGATAGCGATCGTTACACATAGTGGGGAATATATCCTCCAATCCGCAGTTGGGCAGCGTGTTGGGTTAAGCTCTGATCCTTCTCCTACATGGGGGACAGAGGCCTATGCCCAGCAGTAGGATATTACAGGCTGAAGCGTATATAGTTTTGGTGTTGTTTCGGATAACAAAGTGCTTTTTATGTATGGGATAAATTATAAATAATATCTTATACTTACATAATTATAAACTATAGATAATATAATATCTTAATTATATTATATAACTATAGATAGATATTTAAATTTCTAAAGTTTTGAAAGTTTTAAAAATTTCATTAGCATCTATGGGTCTGAAAATAAAATCACCTTTGCACGTATTTACATTTTGTTCAAACAACGATTCAGCGACTCCGGGTGATGATTATGTATACATATAAGATAGTCGAAAGTGGAATGTCGGCAAAGTGTTTCTCCAAAGCTGTTGCCACGTCATTAACCGCTTTAATAGAGTGATTGTCAATGATCAACGATAATTAATTTAACGACGATTAACGATAATTAATTAAATGTAATGACAGTTAAGTATTATATTACAACAACTAGCGACCCGCCCCTGCTTCGCACGTGTGCAACCCTAATACTAAATATAAAATATGAAATAAATATTTGCAAAGTAAGCGCTAAAAATGTGTTTATTTACGACATCACATTAGAAACCTCTAAAACTAACAGTATTACACTACTATATCATGCATGTATTATACATATAAACCTTTCTCTGGAATCACTTTATTTACTAAAGAAAACCGCATCAAAATCCGTCGCGTAGTTTTAAAGATCTAAGCATACAGACAGCGGGAAGCGACTTTGTTTTATTATACTATGTAGTGATGATATAGGCTCAGGTATAAATGACGTGAATTACATTATCTTAATCAAGCCCACACAGATTACCAATTGAAAATTACAAGAAAATTGTCGAAGGAAAATTATCAAAAATAATTTAGGCAAGTACACAACCTACTTAGTTTCAGGTAAAGGACAATTTGTTATTAAAACCTACGCACGTGTTACGGTAAATATCTAAATTTGGCATCAGTTATATAAGATAGTTATATCTATACAAAGAAATAAAATTGGAGTGTCTGTTTGTAATATCAAAATAATCGCTTCTTACTCATTCAGCATCTCTTCTCTATCTCTATATAATTATATAAAAAAATCGGCAAAGTGCGAGTCGGACTCGCGCACGAAGGGTTCCGTACCATTGACTAGGTACATTGATTGTAATAACGGGCAAAAAGCGGCTAAAAATCACTTTTATTGTATGAGAGCAAAAATAGGCAAAAATGACGTTTTTTGTATGGGAGCCCCCCTTAAATATTAATTTTATTTTAATTTTATTATTTATTATTAAAGAAAAAATACAACTGAGTATTTTGTGAATATTTCAAGTGCCTACCTGTTGCCATTATTAATATTGAGCAAAAAAGGGCAAGAAAATCGCGTTTGTTGTATGGGAGCCCCCCTTAAATATTTATTTTATTTTGTTTTTAGTATTTGTTGTTATAGCGGCAACAGAAATACATAATTTGTGAAAATTTCAACTCTCTAGCTATAGCGGTTCTTGAGATACAGCCTGGTTACAGACGGACGGACGGACGGACGGACGTTTTTACCCTTTGGGTACGGAACCCTAAAAATGAATCGCTAAATGTGTTGCTAAGCGCAAATCTCGAGATCGGCTAAACCGATTTCGCTAATTCTTTTTTCTTAATATTCCTAGAAGTACGAGGATAGTTCTTACGGAGAGAAAAATTTAAAAAAATCCCTGAAAAAGTCTAAAAACAACACTTTTCTATATTCCCATACAAGAGATTCGCAATAATACATAAAAGTCAATTTGACCTTTAGTACCATAGCATAAAGATTATGTGTTAGTGGAGGGGTTCCGGGAAGGATAAGTATAACAGAATCGACTGTTAGGCGGTACGAAGTTCGCCGGGTCAGCTAGTCTTTAAATAAATATCATTAATATAAATGTACACTTCCCTAAATTACACCACATTATAAACATATTATTATAATGAATTATACAAAGTAAAGTAAAATTATCAATTTTTTTTAAATATTTCATTACGTGGTAAACACGGATATTGTAATACTAAATATAGTATTACGTACAAAATATACTACGATATTGTCCTAAATCAAACAGCGTGAGCGTAAAATTTGGCCATGTTACGTTACACCAAATCGAGTCAAGTAAATTCTTACTTTAGTCGGTCGACTAGGATATCAGATTACTAATTCGTTTAAACCATACCACTGATGACAGGCATCATTGCAATAGGCAGCTTTACTTTTCTAGTCACTAACATCAAAAATAAAGACTAAACGTACCTAATCATAAACGTCTAACACTGAACAGAACCCGCAGTTTGAAAACAATCAACACACAAACAAATATCAAGACCATGACAGACATGTAGCCAATATAAATATTTATATTCCTAAACAAATATATTATACTAGCTTCTGCGCGTGACTTCGTCCGCCTGGAATAGGACCAATTCTGTCAAACATGATTTTTGCGAAACTTTAATCGTTTACGCAGCGGAAGCTCGCAAAAGGAAAAAAAAACCCCGATTTTGAAACATTCTAAATTGGTGCTACGCTCATATTGGTCTTAGAGTGATGATATATAGCCTATAGCCTTCCTCGATAAATGGACTATCTAACACTGAAAGAATTTTTCAAATCGGACCAAAATCCAATCAAAAAAACAAACTCTTCAGCTTTATTATATTAGTATAGATTTGCCATGTATGTTTATAAAATCTGTAATTGTGTTTTAAGTATAGCGCACAGTAAATCTATTTTTTACTCATGATACACTGTATTTTATATAATAGATATATTTATTTATATGTAGGTACTATTGTGTCCAGTGCCAGTCGTCGAAATTCGACCATAAATGACCTATAAATATAATATATTGTAATAAATGAATTTATTATAGGTATGTATGTTTGATATTAAGTGAAGACAAACAATATTAATTAGTAATCTACCTATTGTAAAGACCACAGACTTTAACAATAAACAAAAAAGAGTATATGCGTGTGTTTGTCAAATACATGGTAGTGTGAGTAATGTTTTATTATTGATTTAAAGTATTTTTATGCATTAATTCAATAAAACTTAAAAAATATTAGCATTCTGCACTCCTTCTCTGTATATAAGTACTATAAACGTGCAAATTTCAGTCTCCGTCCGCGCAATTTTCGTAAAAAGGGGTACAAAGCTATTACTAGCTGACCCTACAAACGCTGTTTTGCCGTATATATTATTAACCCCCGCAACCCTCTCTTGTGGGTGGAATTTCGTGAAATCCGTTCTTAGCTGACCTCTACTCGGCGAAAGAAATATTCCTACCAAATTTCAAGTCTCTACGTCTTATGGTTCCAGAGATATCGTGATGAGTCAATATTTATGGGTGGAAATCTCATTTATATATATATATATATATATATAGATTAATAAATATTAATAAAATATAATATAATACACGTAATCTATCAAACTATTACACCTATTTATAATATCAATGACCATTCGATTTTGTTAGAAAGTAGTTGGTATGTCGTAAAGAGTGCAGGTTCGAGTTACTCTCTTACGTATGTAGGTATGTAATGTAACGGTAAATTATATTATATACTTAAACACATGTCATAGGAGCTTGTTAATCAATTTATGAATATACAAAGATTTCATTTTATTATAATCATCAAAAGTAGACCATTTAAATATATTACATAAGTAATTATTACCTAAATTGGATTACATAGTTTGTTTTAATGATAAGTATCTCCATATTAACATAATTATGTATGAAATTGGATAACTATGCTATTGTGTTGTTTTATTTTAAGTTGTTTTTTTTAAATCTGTTGCTTGAAAAAAGTTAAAAAAAAAGTTTTTAGTTGTGAATACTGAAAAATCATATCCTAAAATAGTTGTCGACAACTTAGTTGTAAAAGTAGTATTGGCATCTACAATGTACCTTAATTCAGTTTTTGTTTTTGCATTATCATATACCTATATATATATATATATCTATATATATATATATATATATATATATATATATATATATATATATATATATATATATATCTATATTTTTTTTTATAAAAAACGACTGTAACACAATATATTGTAAAGATATTAAACTTCGAATCTTCACTCGATCGGTAGTCATTGTTTGATAATAACGAGTTCACAAAGTTGGTCAGAATATTATTTATGGTCCGTTCGTCCCTTTAGGCTGCCTTCATTTTATGATAGCCGAAAGTAAAACTAAACACGTACTCATATTACATTCATGTTGCATAAGAGCGCCATCAATTATTATGGTACTTGGAGGCAATAAGATTGTTTTTAATTTAAGCACTTTCGCCCGCTGTACGATAAACATGAATATTTTTTCTCGACCGAACATATTAATAAAATTTATTGCTAAGAGACTTCAATAAAATAGTTTTCTTAATTTTTTTTTAATCACACGTTACTCGAAGTAGATTCATAAATATTTAATACATAACAATCAATAAATTTTTATACTTATAAACGTTTAAGGTGTAACCAGTTGTTATATTATGTGGTTCAGAATTCAAAAATCCATTTGTACATGTAAATGTAGTGAGTAGTATGAAAACGACTTCTTACGATCCCTTACGCTAGTACGATAAAACTTTACTAGCATTTTTAGCACGATTGTTTATTGTAATTCATTAGTAATTAAAATTAAATGAAATAACATGATACATTGCTCTATTAAACCAAAATATATTCCATATTATTAATTACTAGCTTCTGCGCGCGACTTCGTCCGCGTGGAATAGGATCAATTATAGTATATGTCATAAATGATTTATGCGAAACTTTACCCGTTTACGCACCGGAAGCTCTCAAAAGGAAACCCCGATTTTGAAACCCCGATTTTGAAACATTCTTCATTGGTGCTACGCTCCTATTAGTCTTAGCGTGATGACATATAGCCTATAGCCTTCCTCGCTAAATGGGCTATATAACACTGAAAATTTTTTTCAAATCGGTCCAGTAGATCCTGAAATTAGCGCGTTCAAACAAACAAACAAACAATCAAACAAACAAACTCTTCACCTTTATTATATTAGTATAGATATAATTGCGATATAGAATTTTTAAAATATTTTATTAACATTTAAAACTAAGATTAATTATTAGAGGATATTGGTAAGTAGCACTTAAATATTTTTTTAAACACTTCACTTGACATAATCTATATATTAATACGTGAAGCAAAAACTTTGTACCCCTTTTTACGGAAACTGCGCGGATGGAGGAGTATGAAATTTCACAACTTATAGTTTATATAGAGAAGGAGTGCGGAATGCTAATATTTTTTCAAAATTATACATAAAATATACATTAAATTAATAAAAAAAAGCATTACACACACTATCACACGCGCACACACTCATATATTTTATTGTTAGTTTGTTGTCAAATTGAAATTTTTTACAAAAGGTTCTTCATTTTCATAATTATTTGGTTTTCTTTAATTTAAAAATTTAATTATGGTCGAATTTCGACCTCTGGGCGACCACTGGTTTTTTTTAATCATTATTACCTAAGAATAGTTGTAGTTACCTACATGAGAATGATTTGCAAAAAATATTGCAAAATTTGTAAGTTTCCAAAGTTTTCTACAATAAAACGCTAAAATTGTGATAACAAGACAAAACCAGTTGGGGAAAGTGCATGCGTGAATTGTAGTTTCAGACCCTAATTGGTTCTAATTTTTAAGACATGTCTTGACCTACCGGAAATATAAAACAAAAGAATCATTAAAAAATAATTTACCAAAATACGAATTAATATGAACACGAACGTAACATTGAAATTACAATTAAATATGCAAATTTTATAGTCATTATAATAGCCAGCTCATCTTGTCGCATTATTATAGTTTTGAGAACAATTATTTAAGAATATCGATATCTGTTTTTATACAACATATTCTAGAAGAATCCTTAGAACTTCCCACGCTTCCTGAGGGCCCACAAAGGAGAGGCGAAAGTGAACCTCCCCTCCTCGAGCGGGCGTCATGGGGTGGGCTCGCGTGTATATAAGCTCAAAACCAACTAAAAATATTAGAGTAAACAGTTTTACGAAGCTATCAACGGCCGTTCCCCGCCCCAACATGCGAGGGATATGGAGCCTAGTGGTCAGTGAAGTTTTTTTAAATCGGGCTATCTTGTTGGATCTGTAGGTTGTGATTGGTCAATTCCGTCAATTACGAGTTTAATTCTCGGGATGTGACGGTCGTTTTTCGCCATATTTTCCGCATTTTAATGTGATTTTCGAATATAGAATATTTTTTTTTTATTATTCGTCGGTATTTTTGGTGATCGTCAATTATACTTAAATCCGAGATAAAAATTATTAAATAGTACAAATGTATTTTTAAAGGTAAGAAAAAGATTAAAAGAATTCCGGTTAACATTATAGGTGCCGGATATGCAATTCCTCTTGTTTTCCGCGGTTATAGGTACATCTCGTACAATGATCAATAGAACAAATCTTTTTAATATTTATATAAAACTTAAACTTGATTACTTAACATTTATTTAGTAAATTTCTCAGTGGCATATATTTATCGTTAAATATTGGCGTATAAAACAATTGGTGTAGTTTTAAGTAAAGACAACTTTTGACACTTCTGACAAATTAAATAGAAGCGTTCGTTTTTAGTAATTCTCGCTTCTGCGTCCCTATACCAAGTTAACAAACATTTAGACCAAGCAAAGATGACTCTTCAATTTTTTATTTTGTTTTCCGTTTTAAAATATTTTACTAAGCTTCTGGTAGAAAATTTATTGTATTACATGTAAAAAATAAATATGCGGACATTATGTACTTAAACGTTTACATTTTTGTCACATTTTTATCGTGATATGCAATAACTCCATTAATTTTTTGATTATTGAAATTAATGAAATTATAATAAAAACATTGTAAAATGACTATTCTAGTTGCAAAAAAAAATTAAGATATCTAAAATTAGTTAAAAAAGTAAAAATATCACTTGAATTCAAATCTCAAAATAAGTTTATTTAATTTAAACTGATAAATAATTGTAATAACTTCCAATGAAATTAAATAATTTTATTCTTAATTGTAAAAAAAAATAATTGCAAAAAAAAACCTATTTAAAATAATAGTCAAACATATATATTTGAAATGTTTCGAAACATTATTTAGATATTTTTGTAAAAAATGTTATATAATAGTAACGGTAGTGGTAACTTTTTGTTTTTTCTATGTCAAGACGCGGTAATCTTCTCATCTATAGTGATTTGATAATTTTCTTTTCCGTAATAAAAGGCCAGTTTAACAAGGAAGTCTATGTAAGAATATATCAAACTGCTTATCACTAACCGACAAACACATATATTTTGAAATTAAATTACAAGACTCTATAGATATTTCTTATAAACACGTTATTTATAAGTTAAATTGTTTATTATCGTCTATCATCTTATCCTATAGGTACATTACAGTCACACAATTTCAATTTTGTTTCTTCAAGGGCATTAATCTTAAGGCTGTCTTGAAAATAATTACTTTTAAGGTATATGGCCTATTCATTGGACAATACCGTAATACTAGAAAGTATCATAAATACGAAATCATATACATAAGTGCGTAAATGTTACTAAAAATCTCAAACAATCGGCAAAGCAAGACGAACATGAAAACCGCGTATTGGCATAATGAAAGTCATGCTTCTTATTAATTAAAGTATAAGCTTTACGACTTCCTCGTAAGTCGTAAGTAAAGATGTATTATACAAAAACGTCATCAGGTACATCATTGTTACGTTTCCCCATGACTATTCACAGTATTGTTTAAAAGCAAAACACCGACAAACGATTTTCGTTCTAATTGTTAAATCTTTGATCACAAAATTGTACGTTTCGTCGACTGATAAATAAAATTAAAATGTTAGCATCTTTTTCGTGGGTTGTATAGCAATGTTTTGTTACATAAGATGAGGATTTCGTTTGCATCCGTTCCGTTGGGTCACGAGCACGGACGACTTAATTTTGGTAACTGTACATTATGCGTAACGCTCACTGGATGTAGGCAAACAACAGCCGTGTATTGCTCAATATGAATTCAATTAATTACGTACGAATTCGTTTAATCATCGTTTAAAATATATACTTTTTATTCATACCAAAAAAAAAACAACGGAATGTAGCTACCAATACTTTAATAAATATCTAATTATTTTGGTACCCAGATAGTGATATCAGAGTAATATATCAACAAGTAATTTAACGTCTACGTGACGCGGATACACAATTCCTTGATAAGATCTAAACTGGGATATAAATCGTCATTGAGACTGTTATGTAACAATTGCATAACACCATAGTGTGCCGTATGTACTGTACTATCCATGTGTGAAGTACGATAACAAGTGTACTTTCTCAGGATTTCACTGAATTTACATAAGACGTGATAATAAGTTTTACATAAAATTTCAGTCGTAATTACATTGTTGATTTTTTTTGTCATAAAACCTAAATATTCGTTTTTAGAAATAGTGTAAAATTAATTTCCTATTTTTTTAAATTGTTTATGTAACATTTTTAAAAAAATCTTTTACATAGCGTAGGGACATTTTAACTGTCGTTCTACTTTCACTGGATTCGCCATAACAGACATGAAGCACTAAGTTACTTCCTGCTTTGCCTCGATCAGGACCGGTCATAGTAAACTGTTTAGGCGAACTTTCCTTTTATTATTCGGTTAATACTATTACATAAGTTACATTTTTTATGTAACAAATGTCAAGTGTATTGTTGTTGTTGTTGTTTCAATAGCACGATAGCAATCACAAAATACAATTTATTACCTATACTATTATATTTTCTTGACCGACAGGCTCTGGATGTCTTCCTATTGTTGTAAAACAATATATATTGTATTATACTTGCTTTTGTTTAAGAATATTCTAATTTAACCTAAACAATGTTAATGCTATGCGATTAAATTAGATACTGCTATGCGTTTTAGTGCTTTGCGATAACATAACACTTTCTTTTAATAAAATTAAAAAAGATGTATCGTTTGTTACAGATTACCCTAGCGGTAATTGTACAAGTCGCTCTTGTATCGGGAAAGGCGTTAATACCACAAAATCAACAAGCACAGCAACAGTTAGAACAAAAAGAGCAAACCAATGCTGCACAGAAGCGAGTAGGGTATGATTACCCTGCGCCACCGGACGATTTAATTAATCCTTTCCAAGATCACGATAATTTACATCAACATGGCGACCATCATGATGTAATTGACGATCATGGTGATGATTACCACGGCCATGCCGATCACGATCACGACGACCACGCTCATCATCTAGAAGAACATCACATAGAAGAGCATCACGACCATCACGACCACCATGAACATCATGATCATCACGATCATCACGATCCTGGCATTTGGAAGAAGAAGTTGATCTGGAAACCGGGATGGAAAAAAATATGGAAGCCGGCAAAGAAACAAATTTGGAAGCCGTCTTGGAAAAAGATTTGGAAGCCCATATGGGTACCTACTAAAGTGCCTGTTTGGAAGGAAATTAAAGTTCCGGATTGGAAAAAGGTTTACAAACCAGAATGGAAACCTATAAAAGTTCCTGCATGGAAAGAAGTTAAGGTACCTGACTGGAAAAAAATAACGGTTCCTGTTTGGAAAGACATCGTAGTTCCGGGATGGAAGGACATACAAGTACCTGCATGGAAAAAGTTGTGGAAACCAGAATGGATAAAAGTGGGAGTACCGGGTGAAAAATATTTAGGTAAAGACCACGAAGGTTGGGAATACACATCTCATGACCTTTGGAAAAAGAAGTTAATATGGAAGCCTGTGTGGAAAAAGTACTGGAAACCGGCTAAGAAACAAATATGGATTCCTGATAAAAAATTAGTGTGGAAGGATGAGTGGAAACAAATATGGAAAACAGAAAAGCAACAAATTTGGCTTGATGACAAAAAATTGGTATGGAAAGAAGCTTGGCAACAGATCTGGAAGCCTTCAAAGAAACTTATTTGGGTACCTGACAAGAAATTAGAATGGAAGGAAGCTTGGAAACAAATTTGGCTTCCAGATTGGAAACAAATTTGGGTGCCAGGAGTAAAGAAAATTTGGAGACCAGTGTGGATATCTGAGTGGTTCCCTTCACCCGACCATCATGAACACGTACACAGCTGGGACAGAAATGATAACAGCTTAGCTGCTAGTCAAAAATCCGTGTCAGTACAACCAGCCCCACAGAAAGCTGCCCCACAGCAACCTACTTCAGTTTGGCAATTTCCAAAATAATTTATTTAGATTATAATATGTATTTGTATGTGTGTAAATAAGAAGAAAAAATACCTTCTAAGTGTTGGCCTCAGAAACACTTGCAGTGCAATCAGAGCTCGACGCTGATTAGGAGGAACAATCGCATCGCACTATGCAAATAGGTAAAGACTATTTTATAATATAAATATGTATTTGGTAAAGACTATTTCATAATATGAATATGTATTTGCACAGCGAATCGAAGTACGATGCGATTGTTAAGAATAGTATTAAAAGGTAAAAAAGTGAAGAGCTTTAAAAGATTCTTACTAGGATACTATCATTTAAACAAAAATAAAACAAATATGTAGTTGCTGCTTTTATAAAATTTCCAGTTATCCAATTTGAGCTGCTGAGTCGTAATGAAAGTATATTCGAAGCATTTTCACTTTATAACTCGGAATATCCGATTCCATTCTCCAACGGCTCGAAATGTTGTTATCGAATGCAGAGTTACAAACGGAAACAAATTAGCTCATTTATGATTTCAATTTTTCTCGTATACAATGATTACCTTTATTTCAGTTTCGGTGTTGTATGACTCTATAAAAACAGATTGGTCTTCTATGTTGTTATGGAGATAAATTCAGTCATTTTTACTAATGGGGCTATTCTCGTCATGTCAGGATAAAACGAAAGTTTAAACACAAAAGATTTTTTTTTCTTTTCATTCTGTTAAATTCTATACAATGTAAACCCTGACAACAGACTGTTTCATTTGTATGATAATATGATAAATTTATTGACTGAATATATAAATAATATTCTCGTTATGGAGATGTTTTACCCACTGATGCTTTGTTATGTTGATTTTGTAGATTGTTAAGTTTATGTTTAGTTTAAGCAGTTAGTTGATATAGCGGAACCAATGAAATAAATAGTAAGGTTTTGTTTAAACGATTTCATTTCTTCTTTCAGTCCACCTAATTATATACCTTTATAACTTGATATTTATTTGTTTGCTTCAAATTTCTTCTTTTATCTTTAGCACGAAATTTTGAATCTAAATAATCAACACCACTTTTTTATTTTACTTTTTCAAAGAAAAAAGTATTATTGCCTAATCTAAGGGCCTATGCAAACCACGTTTTTTAAACGCGCCGTCGACGCGCGTTTTAAAAGCGCGCGTCGACGGCGCGTTTTTATCCTACAGAACAGTTTGTTGGCGTTTGTATCGATACACACGCGCGTTTGCATCGCGTTTGTATCGCGTTTGCATCGCGTGACACGCGCGTTTGCATCGCGTCTGTATCAGTACATTCGGCACATACGCGCGTTAACGGCGCGTTTTAAAAACGCGCGTCGACGGCGCGCTTTTATTATACAGGTGTGCAAAGGTCTACAGGCTGCGTCTAACTCGCGTGTGTATCGCGTTTGTATCGCTACAAACGCGCGTCGACGGCGCGTTTAAAAAACGTGGTTTGCATAGGCTCTAAGGGCCTATGCAAACCGCGTTTTTTAAACGCGATACAGACGCGATGCAAACGCGCGTGTGACGCGATACAAACGCGATGCAAACGCGCGTATGTCGCGATACAAACGCGCCGTCGACGCGCGTTTGTATCGATACAAACGCCAACAAACTGCTCTGTAGGATAAAAACGCGCCGTCGACGCGCGTGTCACGCGATACAGACGCGATGCAAACGCGCGTGTGTCGCGATACAAACGCACCGTCGACGCGCGTTTTAGAAACGCGCGTCGACGGCGCGCTTAAAAAACGTGGTTTGCATAGGCCCTTGCACAAAAATTATTTAGAATAAAACGTTATTTAAACGTTAAAACGTATACATACTAAGTACCTAAATAAAGTATGAAATATGTAAGTGAAGTCAAAATGGAACAATTAATTATTATCAAAGATTGATTGCTCTTGCACTTGACGATGATGAACGATCTTCATTGACTAGTGGTCGCCCAGAGGTCGAAATTCGACCATAATTAAAAATTGAAATTAAAGAAAACCAAAAAAATATATAAAAATAAAGAACCTTTTTTTATATTTTCAATTAGACTACAGACAAACAACAAAAGAGTACAATATGCGTATGTGTGTCAAATACATGGTAGTGTGTGTAATGTTTTTTATTGATTTAATATAATTTTATGTATAATTTAAAAAATATATATTAGCATTCTGAACTCCTTCTCTACATAAATTATAAGTGTGGGAAATTTCATACTCCTCGGTCTACGAAAATTTCGTAAAAAGGGGTACAAAGTTTTTGCTTTACGTAATATAGATAATACAAGTAATATTAAATTTCTTATACAGTTATGTATAATACATACGTAACACATTCAACTGCTTTCTTTAAGCTTAACTAGTCTAGTATATTATACAAAATTTTTATAAACAAAAAAGAATCACAGACATGACTGTATTTATGTACGAGCATAGTTACATACTCATAGCTGCTGCTTCCGAATGACAGCAACGAATTGGATACTTATTTTTTTATTCGTTACTAGATGGCCCGGTGAACTTCGTATCACCTACGTATATTTGTGAAAAATATACACTATATAAACGCTTTCTGAATGCACCTATAAATATTTGACAACCAATTGACAACGTTTTTGACAAAAGACATTAAATTACCCCGCTAGGAACATTTTGTATTGGAAAATTAAATAGTCGTTTTTAGTATTTCAGTTACATATTATTTGTTTCTCACCGTTCAAACCTTCCCTGAACTTCCATAAATATTTCAAGATCAAAATCAACCAAATCGGTCCAGCCATCCTCGAGTTTTAGTGAGACTAACGAACAGCAATTGATTTATATATATATATATATATATATATATATATATATATATATATATATATAGATTGTCAGGACAAGGTTTGTATACAAAGAAATTTAAGAAAAAATCATTATACAGGGTGTCCCGCGATAAAGTGCAACCCCGAATGGGGGTGAAACTAGACCATAAATTATCGACAAAAAACATAGAAAAAACTTTTTTTTAAAATATTTTATTTCTTATTGACGAATTAAGATTTTTATATCTTACGTAGACTCTGTGTCCAACAAATGATGATTTCTTCCAAAGTAGTGGGTCGATTACTTTAAAATAAAATAAAATATTACGCCACGTACTTGGCGGTAAGGATAAAATAACAATCAGCTAGCAAAAAAGTGGCATTTTGACTTTATTTATGCTTCTTGTGAAAAAAAATCCATTTTTTATGACTGTTTTTTTCAATGATCTCTAATTTTCTCAGAATTATGCCCCCAATACCAGGAAATTTTATGATTTACTAGCTTCTGCGCGCGACTTCGTCGGCGTGGACTCCTCTCCTATTGGTCTTAGCGTGATGACACATAGCCTATAGCCTTCCTCGATAAATGGGCTATCTAACACTGAAAGAATTTTTCAAATCGGCCCAGTAGATCCAGAGATTACCGCGTTCAAACAAACAAACAAACAAACAAACTCTTCAGCTTTATATATTAGTATAGATTATTATTTCTTACCATATTGCCATTCAAATAAAAAAAATTTACGCCTGTATCCCAAAAAACACGATCAAAAATCATCATTTTTTGTACAAAGAGGCTACGTAAGCTATATAAAAATCTTAATTCGTCAATAAAAAAAATAAAAAAAATTTTTTAAATTTTTTAAATTTTTTTCTGTTTTTTATCGATAATTTATGGTCTAGTTTCACCCTCTTTCGGGGTTGCACTTTATCGCGGGACAGCCTGTATATCGAAAAATAAAATCATCATGATATCAGCCTATTGCAGTCCACTGCTGGACATAGGCCTCCCCAAGCTCGCGCCAGACATCCCAGTTTTCCGCAATCCTCATCAAGCCGACACCGGCAATCTTACTACGTAAGTCGTACGATCGCCGGTCCAGCGGGCCGGAGGGCGTCCTACACTGCGTTTGCCAATACGTGGTCTCCACTCCAGGACACGTCTGCTCCAACGGTCATCGGTCGAAAAATAAAAATGGTGGTATAAAGTTTTGGCGGGTCGAGTAGTATATCTATACTAATATATAAAGCTGAAGAGTTTTTTGTTTGTTTGTTTGTTTGTTTGAACGCGGTAATCTCTGGAACTACTGGGCCGATTTGAAAAATTATTTCACTGTTAGATAGCCCATTTATCGAGGAAGGCTATAGGCTATGTATCATCACGCTAAGACCAATAGGAGCGGAGTCCACGCCGACGAAGTCGCGCGCAGAAGCTAGTATGTAATAAAATACATTTTATTAAAGGCAAAAGGTAATTTTCAACTGTTGCTGATAATCATGCACTTACATCATAGAGCTCCTGGGGGGGATTGGGGATAGGGTCGGCAACGCGCTTGCGATGCTTTTGGTGTTGCAGGCGTCTATAGGCTACGGTCTTACCATCAGGTGAGCCGTACGCTTGTTTGCCAACCTAGTTACATAAAAAAAAAACATAAAGGTTTTGTGAATCCCAAATTTAAGAATGGATAAACGTTTGCATGATACCCCGTTCTTTACAATGTTGAAGCAAAAAAATTTATTTTAATGTATTTGTTAGAAATAAACAGGTTTTCAGAGGTTTCCAATGATTTCCCACGTTAAGTGAATGCTAATAAAGCTAGAAGTAATGAAACATTATTTAAGGTTTTCGGCAAGAAGTAAATAAACAAGTGTTGCATAATTTTTCGAGATTGAGTTCTATTTGTATTTAATTTAAGCTAAAAGCACGAAACGTTGTTGTTTGATCTTTGGTAAACAATACAATAAATAAGGTAATATACTATTTGAAAAAAGAAAAAAACTCTTTTTGCGAGAGCACTGTGATATATCCACTATATTTACCTACTGTAAGTATGTTCTACATAAAACTTTCACTGGATTTTTCTCATCTCATGTGGTCAATTTGTTATTAGAATTTCGGCCGGGCTAGCATGCGCGCCATGACAAAAGTTTGTCTACCCCTTTTCTCGTATTATCTCTTTATGTCTACAGTAGCTAGCATGCGTGCACGTGATACTCTACTTCTCGTCACGACAATTGAAGAGATAACAAGAAATTTTAGTTATCGTAGTTTTGTCGAATTTTGACGTGATTTTGACGTTTTAAGAAGATAAACTACTCGTTGTCAATATTAGAAAGACTACGATAAACGAAATATATTAAAATTATAAATATTATTGTAATATCTTTTGTATACCATGGCGTTTCCGTTCCGTTTTGTCTTCGGAAGAGAATTATGTCTCTCGTATTGCGCATGTTAGGGTAATCGAGAAAATACTCGATGTAGACATTATCTATCTCTCTCGTCAAGAGATTATCTCGTTGTACGCATGCTAGCCCGGCAGATCAATATTTTTTGTTGAGTTAAACGATTGATATTCAAGTACCTAAGTGCAATTTATTTTAGTCAAATTGTGATTTTCATGAAAGATATTTCAGGATTAACTGAAACTTAAATTGAATGATGATTTTGTTCTATTGAATACCTAATACAATTTATTTCTGTGAATATATCGATTTTTTTTAAATTTTCATTTATACAAACCGTGCCTCGAAAATAACACACACTCAAAAAAATTTATCCAATTCAGTGCAGTCGTTGGAAAGTTAAGTATAATATTTTTTTAAATACCTAAATGTTATTTATTATAATTTTCAATAGAGAAATATGTTTTGCAACTATATCACGGAGTTACTATTCGTAACTCACATCATAACATAAAGCAAGCTACACACTCCGCCTACAATCAGTATCGAGTCTGCATGTAGCCGACGAACGACCACAATGCGTTCCGCTGCATAGCTTGCGGGAACAATAAAAAGTTTATATTATGAAAGTATGGCATATACGAGTAAAACGGTGACTATTTGCAGCTTAATGTTTCATACAACTGGCTTTTCCGAAACGATTCATTTTGAACTTTATAAAGTAGACTTGTTGTGTTTTATATTAAATTCAATGTTAGAGAGAGGATCAAAGCGAAATTATTTTTTTTTATATAAAACTTTTCAGATAAATATATTACAAACAGAAAATTATTATAATTTAAAGAAACTTTAATTAGAAAGTATATTATATTTATCGATTTTAAATAGGTATATAAAAACTATTTGATATGTTTTAGTTTTCCTAAATTTTTATTACAAGCTTTTATTTAACTTGCAATGTATGTATGTATGTATGTAAGTTTAATGTACCTATGTTTGTTCGGGTGAAATCTTGCAACTCAATTTTGAAGCAGATATCTTCAACCAATTGAGCTGAAATTTTGTATACAGGTTCAATTTGGATGACAATGCATCGATCACGATCACGATTCAGCCTCTAATGTCCCACTGTTGGGCATAGGCCTCTTCTCCATATAGGAGAAGGATCGGAGCTTAATCCACCACGCTGCTCCAATGCGGGTTGGTGGATATATTCCCTACTATGAGTAACGATCGCTATCAGCCGGGCTAGCATGCGCGCCACGACTAAAGTTTGTCTACCTCTTTTCTCGTATTATCTCTTTATGTCTACAGTAGCTAGCATGCGTGCACGTGATACTCTTCTCGTCACGACAATTGAAGAGATTAGTTATCGTAGTTTTGTCGAATTTTGACGTGATTTTGACGTTTTAAGAAGATAAACTACTCGTTGTCAATATTAGAAAGACTACGATAAACGAAATATATTAAAATTATGAATATTATTATAATAGTATATAAGTTTTGTCTTCGGAAGAGAATTATGTCTCTCGTATTGCGCATGCTAGGGTAATCGAGAAAATACTCGATGTAGACATTATCTATCTCTCTCGTCAAGAGATTATCTCGTTGTACGCATGCTAGCCCGGCAGGTGTACATGATAACAACCGGGACCGACGGCTTAACGTGCTCTCCGAGGCACGGTGGGGTAACCCACAAGGACTGCACAAACACCCAGACCACGGCAAACATCTGTATGGCCAATACAAATGTTGTCGTGTGCGGGAATCGAACCCGCAACCGCCCGCGCAACAGCCAATCGCAATCCAGTGCTCTAACCGCTGCGCCAACGCGGTGTCGGTGACAATGCATGGTTTGTATGTATTAATGTATGTATGTATGTATGTATGTTCGAGGGAAATCTCGCAACTCAATTTTGAAGCAGATATCTTCAACTAATTGAGCTGAAATTGTGTATACAGGTTCAATTTGGATGACAATGCATGGTTAATACGTATTTATGTATGTTTGTTCGGGTGAAATCTTGCAACTCAATTTTGAAGCAGATATCTTCAAGCAATTGAGCTGAAATTTTGTATATAGGTTCATTTTGGATGCCAATGCATGGTTAACTTTGTGACGTCATTCTAAATCAAATATGGTGGCATATCCAAGAGTGCGGACTAGTTATTTTTAGTGCACTTCTACAATATGGATATCAAATAAAATGGCTTGCTAAGAAAAATTTGAATAAAGTGACGTGATAACCGACTAAAAAGTCAAAAATAAGTTTAAAGTAAAAAACCTTTTTAAAAAACAAGCTTTTATTTGAATGCAATAAAAAGAAAAAAAATAAATTTTTACTTTAAAACTTTTACTATCTACTTATAAAGTCATTATACATAATCTATATGATATAAAAGCTTGTCGCGAGATTTGCTTGTAAACAAGTAAATTAAATAAATTGATGTGATTGATTTTTTATTGATTATTCGAGTCATTCTGACGTACACGTCGGTACCTGCGCTGTTGTCGATATTGATCTACCCTCACTCGTTCTATTATTCGAGTCATTCTGTCGTGTATAAAAACGACGATGCAACCGCAGCTAAGGCAGTCTTGGCTGTGGCTTGGCACGGTGCACTCGTTGTATCCTGCTAGTAACTTAACTTATGACTCTTTCGATAATTAATTTGTACCAACGAATTAATTGTCACATATTGTATTACGATCTATGATTTGACTAAGGCATTACGGGCAACTCGAGCAGTGAAGGTGAGCGCCGATACGTATCTTAAGGGAGATCTCCATAAACCTACACCCGTGGTCGCAAGTCCCGGGCACTGCTCTGAGGTTGTCCCTCTGCCACGCGATAGACCCGGTACCCGCTCGGTGAGTCCATTGAATTCTAAGTAGTTCGTCTCCGCCCTGTTAACTAATCTGTGTAACTATCTTGTGTTAACTTACATTGTTAATAAACAAGTTCGGCCCTCCGTCCTCTCCTCACTTTTGATCTCCGACATAATTATATATTAGTGAGGCGTCTAAAAAAAATTGTTTCGCTGTCTTTAGGTCCACCGTACGTTATTTTCCAAATAAAGTATGTACCTACCTATATATTTTAACGGTTCCTACAAAGTAAGGAGATAATGACATCTTGTGAAAGTTGTAACATTTTAACATTCAACTTATTTAACATGAATATTACAAGTTTACAAAAATTAAAAAAAAATACCTTTTACTGTCTTTTTAGCAGTTTAGGTAAATTTTATTAACTAAAAATTACAATTTTAATTATTAAATTAATCTACTTGCTAATCCCTGTATTGTCTTAATACTTACAAAAAAAAATTCAATTTAAAAAAAATTAATATTACGCCAACAACATAAATCTAGCAACTTTGCTGAGCTTCGTTTTTGCAAATAAATTTCATTCAAGGCGATTTTATTTTCTTAAATGGACTACTATATGAAACGTATATGAGTAGATAAAGATGTGTCGATCACGATTCAGCCTGTAATATCCCACTGTTGGGCATTGGCCTCTTCCACATGTAGGAGAAGGTTCGGAGCTTAATCCACCATGCTGCTCCAATGCAGGTTGGCGGATATATTCCCTACTATGAGCAATCAGTAACGATCGCTATCAGGTGTACAACTGTACATGATAACAACCGGGACCGGCGCACAGTGGGAGGACACGATCAAAACTACGTGCGAGGCAGTAAATCTAATCCAACTGAAATCATTTTTGTTTTAAAATACTCGTAATTATGTCTGCTTTCTTGTACCACTGCGGAAATTCACTTTTTAGGGGTAGAAATCACCCCTATCAACCCCTAAATTTACTCAAATTTCTTACAGAAAAGAGTTGATTAAACTCGCTCTATCTAGAGCTAGGTGTGTTAGCCTGCTTGGGGGTTGTTAGGGGTGGTTTATGAGGTTGTAAGGGTAAGTGGAAATGAAGTATGTGAGGGTTAAGGTGGGTTAGCCTATCTGTAATTGAAATCTCAATTTATTTACAGAAAAGTAGTTGATTAATTTCGCGAGCTAGGTGTGTTAGCCTACTTGGGGGTTGCTAGGGGTAGTTTATGAGATTGTAAGGGTACGTGGGAATAAGGTGTATCGACGTTGAGGTTATAAATATGTAGTTGATCGAACTCGTTTTACCCAGAATCCGGTGGTTTAGCATGCTTAGGGGTTGTAGGGGTGATTTCTACCCCTGAAAAGTGAATTTCCGCAGTGGTACAAGAAAGCAGACATAATTACGAGTATTTTGAAACAAAAATGATTTCATTTGGATTAGATTTACTACCTCGCACGTAGTTTTGATCGTTTCCTCCCACTGTGCGGCGGCTTAACGTGCTCTCCGACGCACGGTAGGGAGACCCACAAGGACTGCACAAACACCCAGACCACGGCAAACATCTGTATGGCCCACAGGTATGGCCAATACAAATGATAAAGACGTGTGGTAGCACATTAATGTTTTATTAAATTATTTATGTACCTACCTAATTAGAATTTTAAACTTAATATATGTGGCAGTATCCAAAGTATTTAATTTTTTGACATATTTTCCATTTTTATTGTTATCAACATAACATTCCAAAGTCCATAATTAATGATGATGGTCTAAACTTATCTGGAACTTTATATGCGATTTATGCTATATGATCACTATACATATTATAAAACCAAGTCTCTTCCCGCTGTCTGTCTGTCTGGCTGTCTGTATGCTTAGATCTTTAAAACTACGCAACGGATTTTGATGCGGTTTTCTTTAGAAAATATAGAGTGATTCCAGAGGAAGGTTTATTTTATATTTAGTATCAGCATTGCACCCGTGCGAAGCCGGAGTGGGTCGCTAGTTTAATATAAAAAATACTAAAAAAATTATTTAGTATAAAGTTGAATGTATGAATATTTAGTTAACTGCGACCTGAGACAAATGTTTATACCCTTAATCTCATTATCCTCACACACAGTAAAGTAATTTAGCGCTGGTTCAAAAATATATGTATGTATAACATTTCCTTTAAAATAACTACTTTATACAAAGCTGAATTTTTATCTTTTAATAATTATTCTTTACTAATATTTTAAGATTTAATTTTTGTTTGTTTGTAATGCATAAAGTAAAAAAAAAACTACCAGATTGACGTTAAAATCTTTTAAAAATTCTTTTACTAAAATGTTGCTATATTCTTACTGCGTGCCATAGGGCTATATCTTAATGGGAGAAAAGCGAACAGGTGCAATCGTGTCGATGCAATCAAAGACGTAGATACAAATCTAGTACCTATAGAATAAAAAAAGTAAAAATAAAACTAGAACAAATAAAAAACTTTTTTTATTTATTATTTATTTAACAATTTTTTATTTCAATGAAGCATGAAATTTAAAGTACAAATATAAATATTAAATAAATTAAAATAAAGTGTAAATTAAAAAAATGTTTTGTCTAAAATTATTATTTTTAAAATAATCGCTCGCTTGTTAAAAGGTTTATGTAGTCGAGAAGTAGAGCTTATGTCTTCTGCGCTCGAAGGAACAGCCTAACCTCTTCTACCTCGTTAAATACTTGCCATTCGTTCATTACTTTCAGACACTCAGGTAAAATAAATCACATCCTCTTTTGTACCTAGGATAAATAATATGTACTTATGTATTTAAAATATACAATTAATGGTGTACACTGTACGATAAAGAATATTATTATTATTGTTATTACTATTACTTTCCCATTCAGGCTGTTCCAGACTATGAACAAATCGGTCTTCCCAGTCAAAAGTTCTGAGGTAATAAAAACATAAAAAATACAATCGAATTGAGAACCTCCTCATTTTTTGGAAGTCCGTTAAAAAACCAAGTTACATGTAAAAATGAAATCTATATTTAAAATTATATATAAAAATCAATTGCTGTTCGTTAGTCTCGCTAGAACTCGAGAATGGATGGGCCAATTTGGCTAATTTTGATCTTGAAATGTTTGTGGAAGTTCAGTGAAAGTTTAAACGATGAGAAACATAAATAATATGTAACGGAAAATACTAAAAAAGAAGATTTAATTTTCCAATACAAAATGTTCCTAGCGGGGAAATTAGGCTGCGTTCCGAAATGTGATGAAATCGATTACAGCGATTTCGTCGAAATCGTCCGTTCCGAATTGAAATTAGTGTTATGAGACTAATAATCACTGATCAAATCGGAATGCACTTTGAGCGCTTTGAGCAAAATTTTATTTGTCAGTGTCAAATATCCCGATATCAGTTAATTTTTATCTCTTTGCGCTTGTTCAACATCTTGTTCATTTAAACATTAATGAATTATTCTCCCTGTACTCTCATCGTGAACTGAAATAATATGTGTTGTTTCCATTTTTTTGTTGTTATTCAATTAGACAGTTCAGACAACCGACAAAAATGTCAAAAGTGACAGAAGACTCACAACGCTTACGCCCGAGGCATAATCGTTGTAAGCGCAATATGGCGGATGTAATGACGTCATCTGTGACGTCACGTGAGCGTTCGATGGCACGCTCACGACAAATCGGAACGGTGCTGTGATCGCTGTAATCGATTTCATCGCATTTCGGAACGCAGGGTTAATGTCTTTTGTCAAAAACGTTGTCAATTGGTTGTCAAATATTTATAGGTGCGTTCAGAAAGTGTTTTGCGTATATTTTTCACAAATATACGTAGGGATACGAAGTTCACCGGGCCATCTAGTGAATTTATAAAAATGTTCCTGTGAATCAAATTTTCTCAAAAAATCACTATTGAGTAAAATCTAACCGTTGTTTCAAGTCGAAATAATACTTTCTTTCGTTGTTAAATAATACCTCCACTTGAATATCGAAAGAAGCTCAAGCACACTGTTTTTAAAATCTATTTTCCTCCAATCAAAAACCTATAACTACCTGTGATGCCTAACTTTAACTTGGTTAGAAAATGTATTAAATGTATTAAAAAAACTTAAAACAAGTGCGAGTCGGACTCGCCCATGAAGGGTTCCGTAGCAGCAATATATTAGAAACCTTGATATCATTTTTGAAGACCTATCCATAGACCCACCACCTATCCACCTATCCACGTAAGGGTTTGATGAAAATGATTTTTTTGAGTTTCAGTTCTAAGTATGGGGAGAGCCTTCAAAATTTATTGTTTTTTTTTCTATTTTTGAGTGAAAATCTTAATGCGGTTCACAGAATACATCTACTTACCAAGTTTTAACAATATAGTTCTTATAGTTTCGAAAAAAAGTGGCTGTGACATACGGACGGACAGAGAGACATGACGAGTCTATAATACATCCGTAGCCAAACGGAACCCTAAAAACATTATATATTTTATTATCTATCACGATTTGGTCGCAATTTGCACGCTATTGAAAGTGATTAATCGTTAATAGTTGATCCTAAATTGTTTCAGCTTCATATAATAGTTACAAATTTAAAAGGAAGGCAAATAAAGGGAAATACTTATTAAAGGGGAATACTAAGTAAGTAGTACAACTAATAGGTACTATTTTATTTACTAAAGTGTCTTTGATATTTTTCTTTAAAGAAGGAAATTAAGCACGCTATTTAACTTTGAATCAGTTCCATGGATGTATGGGGCTACGTTTATGAAAGCCGACGCCGTCTGAATCTGAAAAGCCTTCTTTGGCAAATTAAGGTCAACTTAGTCCAAAGTTCTTGTTCGAACTAAGTTTTCTATTTCAATTTACATTCAATTTTATTTAACGGAATTCTAAATAATAAAAAAAATTACGTTAATCGCAAAAAACATAAGTTTAGTAGGACGAGATTGAGAATTGAGTTAATTAGGCAACTATGTTAGATTAAATTAAAAATAGCCTTGACCACTTTTCGATAGGCAAGTTATCATAGGCATATTTCTTTATTAATTATATTTGATAAAAAATATGTCTCTTCGAGTTATCAGATCGGTGAAGGTCGCTCTTCCACGTCTCTTAGACCATACAATAACGAACTCAAATAAAGAATTATCCAATTGTTTGCAGTCGGTAGGAAGGTTTGCATATACTTGCATTTCAGCGATTCATTATTATTTATATACACAGCTATCATAATTATACATAATATTGAAACAACTAATAACATTTCAGTGCACCGATGCCCGTGAGTAATCCTATCAGATCTCAGAAGCACTCTGCGGTATATTAATAAATTTTATCCGCAATTTTAAGTCAGGGAGAAGCCATAAAATGTATCAGCTAAATTGAAAGTCGTATGTATTTTATTATTTTCGTTAAAATAATTAATGTATTATAATATGAGTGGTCAAAAATTATTAAGATAATTATAATAATATTATTGACGTGGTTACGACGGACGTTGTGTTTTATACGTAAAATAATATACAGGGTGTCCCGCGATAAAGTGCAACCCCGAAAGAGGGTGAAACTAGACCATAAATTATCGACAAAAAACAGAAAAAAAATAAAAAAATTAAAAAAAAATTTTTTATTTTTTTTTATTGACGAATTAAGATTTTTATATAGCTTACGTAGCCTATTTGTACACAAAATGATGATTTTTGTACGTGTTTTTTGGGATACAGGCGTAATTTTTTTTTATTTGAATGGCAATATGGTAAGAAATAATAATAAATCATAAAATTTCCTGGTATTGGGGGCATAATTCTGAGAAAATTAGAGATCATTGAAAAAAACAGTCATAAAAAATGGATTTTTTTTCACAAGAAGCATAGTTAAAGACATAATGCCACTTTTTTGCGAGCTAATTTTTATTTTATCCTTACCGCCAAGTACGTGGCGTAATATTTTATTTTATTTTAAAGTAATCGACCCACTACTTTGGAAGAAATCATCATTTTTTGTACATGGAGTCTACGTAAGATATAAAAGTCTTAATTCGTCAATAAGAAATAAAATATTTTTTTAAAAGTTTTTTCTATGTTTTTGTCGATAATTTATGGTCTAGTTTCACCCCCTTTCGGGGTTGCACTTTATCGCGGGACATCCTGTATTTCAAAATGAAAACAATAATTTATTAGATAAATATCTTAAATTATTTATTAGTTAAAATTTATTTTATCAAATATTAATAAATTATTAAATAGCAAAAAGAATCACGATCACGATTCAGCCTGTAATATCCCACTGTTGGGCATAGACCTCTTCCCCATGTCGGATCGGAACTTAATCCACCACGCTGCCACCAATGCTCCAATGCGGGTTTGGCGGATATATTCCCTTTTATGAGTAACGATCGCTATCAGGTGTACATGATAACAACCGGGACCAACGGCTTAACCTGCTCGCCGAGGCACGGTGGGGAGACCCACAAGGACTGCACAAACACCCAGACCACGGCAAACATATCTATGGCCAATACAAATGTTGTCGAGTGTGGGGATCGAATCCGCAACCGTCCGCGCAACAGCCAATCGCAATCCAGTGCTGTGATCGCTGCGCCAACGCGGCGTCTATGGATCTATCTGGTCTAGCGTATGGATTTATACTCGGTATATATACCAAAATAACATTTTTTTTTACAATTTTTGTCTGTCTGTCTGTTTGTTTCGGCTAATCTCTGAAACGGCTACACCGATTTTGACGGGACTTTAACTGGTAGATAGCTGATGTAATGAGGTGTAACTTTAGGCTAATTTTATTTTAGATTTTTTTTAATATTTATTATTGTTTTGTAGAGTTTCAATCGCCATGATCACGGAGAGACTGACGTACGGTACTTGTAGATGGCAATAGATCAGAAAAAGCTGTCTACCCTTTTCTTCTTCGTTTTGGACGTCTAGTTTTGGCACAAGGACGCACTTGTTCACCACGACAAACTACACTGACAGTGTCTTTCTAAGGCTTTGAGCGCCGATACCGTGACCCACCTTCACATAAACTAATCACCGGATTCCACATACTTGGTACACTTGGTACTTGGTACTGTCTTGCCTATTGAAATTCGAAATTTTTTTTTAAATTTCGATTGCCCCCTTTACGAATCGAGGGAACTTATGACGCTCGGATGATAAAAACCTGTGACTCGTGTGTCTCAAGCCAGTGATTTGGACCCGCTTTTAGCTATGGCCGATTTTTGTATTTTGGAAGGAGGACCTGATGATGTCAATGCGTGTTTAACCTACTTTAATAATTCACACAACAAAATCAAATTTACACTGGAGTTGGAGAGCATAGATTTTTGGCTTTTCTGGAGGTTTTGTTAACAGTACCTACGTGAAGACAACATACTCACTTGCATAGAGTCTTCTGGGTCGATGAGGTCGTAAGGTCGTCTGAGGTAATCTTGTTAAAGTACTATAACATAAATTAGTACGAAGAAGACGTTTACGATACATACTTATATACGATATATACTTACACAGTCATACTCGTAAGTTATACTTTCAGCGTTTGATATAGGTACTCTTTGAAGTTATTCCTCAATTTTTACTGTGAACTACCCTCTAATATTGCTAATATAAATCCAGTGCTTGTAATATACGAGCAGAGCAATAATATAAACCAGATCTATTAGTTTTTAGCCCTGCAGGCTATTGACATGGTGTTCTCGACCAGAAATAGTTTCTAAAAACAAATTGATTCAAATATCATTGGTACCGTGTATTCGTGCATCGTTATTTGCGTGTTAATACGCGAAGCTCTAATATTACCTACTCCATTAAAAGCACTCATTAACGAAATTTATGTAAACTTAACGTATTCATCTATACTAATATAATAAAGCTGAAGAGTTTGTTTGTTTGATTGTTTGTTTGTTTGTTTGTTTGAACGCGCTAATCTCAGGATCTACTGGTCCGATTTGAAAATTCTTTCGGTGTTAGATAGCCCATTTATCGAGGAAGGCTATAGGCTATATATCATCACGCTAAGACCAATAGGAGCGGAGTCCACACCGACGAAGTCGCGCGCAGAAGCTAGTATTATCATATTTATGTTATCTTCCTAAATACCGACTTCTGTATAATTTTATGAGACTAACGCCATGATTCTAGACATATGAAAATTCACAAAAAGGATACGATTTATCAGGGATTTTCGGAACTATGAATTTCTCCTAAACGTTACATAGGATTACACTTTCATCATAATAAAATCGTAATAAAGCCGTTTAATGTATCAATGAGATATGTTAATATAATAATTGATAAGTCACGAGTTGTCGCAAGATTTACTTTACGTTAGTGAAATTAAGTTCTTGCTATACGATAAATCGATCATATGATGAAAATAATTTTACGTCATGTAATTATTGTTTCTATAAATTTAATTAAAAAAAAGGAAATAAAAATAGTATCAATGACACCAATATTGATTATTTGCAATGAATTAAGTCGAAATCTTGGGATTTTATTTCAAACAATGATTATAAAGAAATAACTCTGTTCATTCGTTTATTTGTTTTTTAACGGCTGCCTTAAAATGTAAGTATGCACGCGTTAGTGAAATTAAACTTTCAAACCCATGGTTAATAAAGTCTAAATAAATCAAAATTTATGAGCAAATATTCTTGAAAATCACATACCTAACCACTAATTTATTTAACAAACTAACTAATAAACGAATAATTAATATTTTTAAACTAAAAATATTTCATTAAATCGATTGAAAGTTCTTCTTAAATAAAATCGATTATTATTTCAAATCGAATCAATAACGTGTGAGGCAGTCACTAATGTCGAAATTTCTTGAACTGTCAAAAAGATAATATATAAACGACTAGCCGACCCGTGCTCAGTTCGTTGGGCGTTATAATCCATTTCACATAAGAAGGATACGGTGAAATTTGATATGTTCCAATACACTCTCACTATTTTCAGCAAATCAGATAAATATAAATGTTTTAAAATCACCAATTAATTTCTAAGGCAAATAATAATGCTTGATTAGATTGAATTGTTGACACGACACGTCAGAGGGCGCAGGTTCAAATCCTGCTGATTTAAAATCTTTATATATTTTTATCTTTTTCCTTTTACCTTGTCACTCCTGAATAGTGTAGCTTTCTGTTAGCGAAAGAATTTTCATGATCGGATCAGTATTTGCGAAGATTACCCCGTATATACAAACAAAGTTATAAACTTTACCTCTTTATAATATTAGTATAGATTGGACGTAGTATAGAACGTAACTTTTTTGAGACGTTTCGTAATAATTATAAATAAAATAAATAAATTTCTTAAATAAAAGTAGCCTAAGTTACGCCTTATTAAATCAGCTATCTGCCAGTGAAAGTCCCCTCAAAATTGGTCCAGCCGTTTCAGAAATTAGACGGAACAAACAGACAGACAGACAAAAATTGTAAAAAAAAATGTTATTTTGGTACCGTGCATACATCCATATGCATTTAGTAAAAAGCGTTTATTTTAATATTACAAAGCGAGACTCCAATTTCATTTATTAGTATAGATTAAAAAGTGTTAACAAAACACAACACACACGAATGACAAACAAATGATACATTCAAAACTCGTTTATCACTAATGCAATGTATATTTCAAAACCATCAAATTAGTTTTCGTTCACAATATATTGCATACAAAATAGTTGTAAAATGCATTCGCCGCTGCGGTTGACAGGGATCAATTACAATTTAAATAAATTCGCGGTACGTATTCAATGAATAAGTTGGATTAGGAACAAACGTCATTTGTAATGAATTATACATACAGTACATATCTCTATCTGAACCAAACGATAGCGTCAGGAAATTCAAAAGAAATATCGATGTAGATATTCACGAAAAAAAAATTGTGTTATTTTTTGAACGTGTCCCCAAACTATTTTACCAATCGTAACATGAAAAGAGAACCATTTAGTGGTCCGATGATAATTAGTAAAGACAAGTAAACAATTCCATTGTAAAATACTTAATTATTAAAAAAAAAAACAAACGGATTGTAAATGTTTTAAAAAAACGAATCGATAGGCTGCTAATATATCTATATTTAACTTAGTAGTGAATAATTTATAAAATATTTTTAATATATCTACACTTAATACAACGAGGAAAATAAATTAAAATAATTTAATAAATAAAGATAATTTATATGGTCAGTGAGGTACACGGACTTTAACGAAATACGCTCCAGGGTTACTTTTAACCCAACCTGGGGGAGGTTTTGGCACTGGAACCCACTCTTTGACTACAGCAGGGCCCCACATTCTCTTCCAAACGGCAACGTAGATTTTTTTCTCCTGCCACGTTTTAACCCAGCGTGGTCTCCAAATAAATTTCTTTTTCCAGAAGCCTTGGAACGTTGGCGATTCGTAATGGTGATGAGAAGACCGATCTCTGAAAAAGTTTAAAATGCCATTCGCTTGCTTATTTACATTCATTTTTAATAATCGCGTCTAGAGTTATACCAATTACATGAACACTTGTTCCAAATATTATGTTAATAGGTTTTTAAAAATGATTTTTCTATTAAAATGAAGATTTTTAAACCGGTTTCTACATCCTCCACACTCCTGGGGGGAATTAGGGGTAAGGTCGGCAACGCGCTTGGGATAGTTCGGATGTTGCAGGCGTCTATAGGCTACGTATAGCTTCCTATCAGGTGAGCCGTACGCTTGTTTGCCGACCTAGTTATGTAAAATAAATTATAGTTTAAAAAAACTAAAAAAACACGCCGAACTAAAAAGTAGAAAATAATTCAAATTAAGTGAAAAAGCGTGGGGTGCTTGGTATCGAATGTGAGGATCATTTTATTAGTTACTGTTTGTAATATTAGAATTATAATATTATTATAATTTTTTATTATAGATTGAGCACCCCACGCTTTTTCACTTTATTTGAATTATTTTCTACTTTTTAGTTCGATTGCTATTAAAGCGTGGTTTTTTTTTAGTTTTTTTAAACTATAATTTATTTTCTGAATTTTTAGTGTCAAGACAATTTTTTTAAAAAAGCGTGTTATATTGTATTGTCATCGGCCCTTGACCCCTGTGCAAATTTCCAAGTTAATCAGACTCCTAGAAGTAGGTGAAAATGAAGTTCAAAGATTCCGTTACATACATACATACATACATATATACAGGTCAACCTAATAAAAGCGTGTTAAAAAAAACCATTCAAAAACGGTTCGTTTTGGTAACGGACAATTAAAATAATAAGGCATTATCTAAATAATTACAGTATCTGGGTATTTATTAATCTTATAAAGAATTTTCTCAACCATACTGTTAGAGTTAAGCAATGTATTAAGAAGCCATAATTATCTAAATCCCTAGGTATGAAAAAAGTCTCATAAAACATGGACAAATGCAAGACAAGTAAATAATAAACACATATATATATATATATATATATATATATATATATATATATAATAAGCTAATAATAAGCAGATTGAAATAAATATTCGACTTCGGAAAATAACGATGCAAGGCAACTATTTGCTTCGCGAATCACATAACATGCATAACATCCTCACGAGAATGTCACGTATGTACATTACGTCAGTAGGAACGTTGCGCCTTCACTAATATTAAGTTATATATCGTCATATTGAATATTTTTAAATATGCATTTTGAGTA
Organism: Melitaea athalia; assembly: GCA_905220545.2. Classification (NCBI taxonomy): domain Eukaryota; kingdom Metazoa; phylum Arthropoda; class Insecta; order Lepidoptera; family Nymphalidae; genus Melitaea; species Melitaea athalia. Next base: position 18,632,526 of record HG992176.1, read on the forward strand.
TTGGATTCCTACAATTCCTACTATAAGTACCTACACAATGCTGCACAATTTTTCAATTACTTATTAATAATTAAGTTTTTAAAAGCATCATTATTTATATAAGTAGGATTTGATTCATTTCAGTACTTGATTACAACATAAAAACAAAACATGACAAGTACTTTATATTAATTTACTAACTAAAATACTAATATTTTATCAATCACTGCTTTATCAGCATTCATTCTACGTATGGGTATGTTGTTCTTTAAACCACGATTCAAAAAACTTTTTTTGATAATCACATAACTTTCTTAGTCTATATTAATAGAGATAAAAGTAATTATTTTTATTAAGACGATTATTATTAGACAACGACGAGCAAATAACAAAACTGTGTCTATTTTAACAAAACTGTGTAACAAACTTTACGTACGAGTACGGAGTAGGTATAACCAGATGAAAAGTTCGCTGTCAACAAGATCATATTATACCTAATTAAAGCTTTGGTATAGCCATATCAACTTTCTTTTATTACTTGAGTGATTGTAGAATCAGAGCAAATTAATTTAATTCAATAAATACCAAAGATACCAGAAACAAAGACTTCTAAAAATATTTACAGAAACAAATAGTTATTTGAATATATGTAAGTAAATTACAAAGTAAACAGATTATGTGCATTAAAAAACTGATAAATTTACTTCTAAGTTGGTTATAATATTGTAATGTTTTGTTTTAAATAATTATGCTTGTTAGCAAACGAAAAAAAACCAACGTACGTTTAGGGATTGCAATCCGGAAAACCGGATCCGGTAATCCGGCGGATCCGGCATCATTTTACAGTTACCGGATCCGGTGACAAATGCCGGATCCGGTGATCGGATCCGGTGTTGGCGGTTTTTTAAGAAAATTACCTCTTCTTAAAAGATAGAGCGTGGTTCTTAAAGATACGAGTCCTTTGACGCTAAGACAAAAGACTTTATTGATAGATTTTTGCCATTTGAATTAGTTATAGATGCGTTATGGCGAAGGTGTTCAACTTTATTTACAGCTGAAAAAAACACTGAATTTGCTTGACTTATTTTGCGAGTATTAAATAACTTTATATTGCAGTTACTTGCAGAATATCTAGAAATATTAAGATTCAAACTAGGTATGTTATTTTATAGTAACCAAACTATTGGATATACATATACGAAATAAAAATTTATCCATAACCGTTCCATTAACCTATATAAAAGTTTCGGATGATTTCGCAGGGATCTATCGCAGAGGGTATTTCAATACTAAATTTTTTGCTGATTTTAAATTTTCCTGCTCAAATAACATTAGCCGAGCGCGTTCTTCATTATCATAAAGTCAGTCAATTTTGCAACTAAATCATCGTAGGAGTCATCGCCGTTTAACATAGAGTACCTACTCAGAATTTGTAACAGTAACTATACAATAGATGTTAATTATTAACTTATCATTGAATGTAAAAAAAGTATTAAATTATAGCAAGTAAGTAGTAAGTATTTTGGCATTTCCTCTAAATAGAATATCTGTAACCATATCATAAAATCGACGGTTTGCTAGTTGGAGTCTCGCTCGGGGTGGATATTTGTATTTGTACAAATATTTCTTTCCATGGTGGATGTCTGTTCTTGTGGGTCGATTGTTATCATAAATACCTGATAGCTATCGTTACTCATAGTAGGGAACATATCCGCTGATTAAGCTCCATTCCTTCTCCTACGTGGAGAAAGAGGCCTATGCCCAGGAGTGAGGTGTTACAGGCTAAATCTTAAATTTGGAACCATATCTTCTTATCTTATCTATGTTAAGTTCTAATTGTCTTATTTATAATTTGTTGTAGGAAATAATAATTGGAAGAGCACACTGGTTCAATGTGGCACAGGCTTTTGCCTATCACAGGAACCAGGGCACTCATTATTCTGTGTAAAATATTTTTTTATGAATAAAGCATTATTATTATTATTATATCATAACTATCTATAAATATTCTTATATATTATATCCATAACTGAAGCTTTAACCAAGTAATAACTTGACAGATAGCGTGAAACTTGTGAAAGAAAAAGTAAAGAAGAAGATCTACAATCACTGAAAAACTTAATATTACTGGACTAATTAAAATTACAAACCTAGCTCTTTGATCCGTCTTACCATGTGTTAATAGCACGTGGCTGAAATTGGAAATTGGCTTACTTCAATTTGTATGAATGAATTCAACATAATATGAATAATTGGGTTGTCTGGAAGAAATGGCTAAATAGCCATAAGTCCGCCCATTGTACTTCACAGTCTGTAAATGATATTTGTATTGTGATGTACAATAAAGTATAAATAAATAAAATAAATAAATACCGAAAAAAAAAAACTCCCACGGCTACATTTATAGCTGTAATATAAGTTGATTTAAATATTTTAGCTTTTTTTATATATAATTTGTTTTGAAACTGAGATTTAATTTAAAAAATAATTTAATTAAAATGTACAATTTTTTCACTTCATTAACGGTCAACATACTTTTGAATTAAAAAGAAAAGTTAGGTTATTATGGTTTGATAAATCCGGCTCGGATCCGGCCCGGATCCGGCCGGATTGATAAAAATTCGACCGGATCCGGCCGGATTGAAAATGACACCGGATTGCAATCCCTACGTACGTTGACGAAACAAAATTAACAAACGCACTAGTCGTCACTACGATTTTCGAGGTTTCCCCTCGATTTCTCTGGGATCCCTTCATCAGATCCTGGTTTCCTTGTCATGGTACCAAACTGGGGATGTCTCCTTTCCAACAAAAAAAAGAATTATCAAAATAGGTTCCTAAACGACAAAGTTATCCCCGAACATACATAAATATTATATACAATATATATATACGATAATCGAATTGAGTAACCTCCTCCTTTTTTGAAGTAGGTAAAAAATTGCGTTTGAGATTAGAAGATATAGAAAGTTTATTTTTAAACTAGGTATGTACTTTATTCCGTATTTCGCAATGTAAACGAAGTTATATCTGCTTTTACACGACGCTATTAATACTGATGCTGCATGCAGATCACGTGCTTGGCGGTTTTCAAGCTGAGAGAGGTCCGACACAATATGCTCTAATAAACGTCAGTTCAAAATAAAAATAAAGTAACAAAACAAGACTTTTCGTTCTTTTTAAATGTATATTCGTTTAAAAATATGCAAAATAATCTGGTAGGTATAATATCACTACTCACATTGCAGAACTCGCTGGTGCTTCTGTTGTTGATACTTCGTCTTCACATTGAATTAAAGACAGTGCAGATATAAGTAGGACGAATACAATCTGAAACCATTACCTACGTATTAAACTAATTAACATATAATTAAATTAAATAAGATTTTTTTTTTAATTTAAATTTAATAGTATCTCATAATTAGTATCTGTTAAAAATTACTACTTTTTACAATAAATTAAAAAGAAATCGTCAGTATTAATACATCTTCTATATATATAAAAGAGATTTCCACCCATTGACTCATCACGATATCTCTGGAACCATAAGGCCTAGAGACTTGAAATTTGGTAGCAATAATCCTTTCGCCGAGTAGAGGTCAGCTAAGAACGGATTTTACGAAATTCTACCCACAAGAGGTGGTTGCGGGGGTTAATTACATATATGGCAAACCGACATTTGCGGGGTCAGCTAGTATAATTATATAGGTATATTTTATATTTTATAATACCATTTAAAACCATCTTATTGTATGAGCATAATGAAACAAATATGCACCCATGCAACCAAAAAACGCATTAAAATAATTATTTACAATTCACTGTAATACATAGTAGTAGCATAATTGCAATAAAATAATGATACACTTTAGTAGATGAACAAACCATTGAAATTAAATTCGCAACCACTCATAAATAGATTCAAATAGGAAATGCATAGGAACTAACCAGCGATGGTGCACTCATTTTAAATTAGATTTTAACAAAATGGATTTAAAAATGCAGTCAAATTATAACGATATTACTGTTCCGATCTTCCACTTGTTATCTATTGATGGATTGGGGCATTAATACCTACCTTTTATAGGCATGGTTTATTTGGCATATAGCCAGGGGTGGTCAATCTTGCGTCCTGTCTTTAATATTCGTATCAAGTTTATCGAAAATCGCCGAAAGTAGATATTATGTGATGCTGCGAAAACGTTGACTGTTACTGTCGATAAAATAAACTTAGGTAATATAAAGAAGTTGATAATTTTGATATTAACATTTCCAAGAAGATTAGTATCTTAAGATTAGCTTTAAGAGAATAATTTATAGCTTCGACACTCAAAGACAATATGTATAGCTTTCTAATCAATAGGTACAGTCAATCTATACTAATATATAAAGCTGAAGAGTTTGTTTGGTTGTTTGTTTGTTTGTTTGAACGCGATAATCTCTGGAACTACTGGGCCGATTTGAAAAATTCTTTCAGTGTGAGATAGCCCATTTATCGAGGAAGGCTATAGGCTATGTATCATCACGCTAAGACCAATAGGAGCGGAGTCCACGCCGACGAAGTCGCGCGCAGAAGCTAGTTTGTACTAAAGGGCCGCCCGTCAGTGGGAAAGTTTTCGGGTAGTTCTGATTTATTTCATTATGTACGTATTTTGGGGTGCTGAATCAGAATCTGAGGTTTGCGGACAAAAAATAAATATAAAAAAGTGCTTTTTTCGGTTTTCTGTCTAAAACTCGAAAACTATTAAATATAATGAAAGTAAACAGATATACCCCAAAACTTTCCTAGTAAAAACACAATTTAAGCGTGATAAATAGTGACTGATATTAATAGTTTTGGAATTAATCCCTGATATTTAAAAAAATATATATTAAAAATATTATACTTATTTTAAAGTAACAAAACAACTTAGTATTTCAAGTAATTGTGACATACGGAGAGGTATATTAGATGTAATTCTCTTCTATCTAGACAGTTAAGAGTTCAGCGAATTCACTTCGACAGAGGTAGTTGCAATAATAAATAGGTATGTCCGCAAAGTAACGATACCTTTTAGTGAGTAGTTCAGTTATTTGAGAAAAAGTTAAATGCAATTTTGCTCTTCGAATGTTAGACTTGTTACTTTTCAACTCCGTACATATGCAAGGTTCCCGTTGAATCTGCGAGTAGTTGCAAACAAACGATAGCTAGGGAACAAATTGAGAGAAGATTGCTTTGGATCGAATTCAATTCCAACTTGCCATATTCATTTTGATCCATATGGCAACCTGCTACACACACCTTTATGTAGTAGTTTGTTGATACGGAATTATTGTACTTTTTAAAATCTCAAAGACAATGATGCTACTTACAATAGTTAGATGTTGAGCTAATTTTTAAGACTACAAATGAAACTGACTAATGGCATTTCAATATGTATAATATATGAAATTCTCCTATCACGGTGTTTGTGCTCGCACTTCTCCGAAAGGTCTCGATCGCTTTTTATGAAATATTTCGTGTATATTTGGTTTTTAAATAGGTTCTAAAATACCTGATTCGTTTTATACCGTTAAATAATCAGGATGTGCCTATTCAGATTTTTTTTTTTTTATTTAAACTTGACGCATTTGTTAGTACGCAAGACAATTACGCCTGTAATATTAAAATTACCGCTTTTCACTAAATTCATAGGGATCCATACACGGTACATATACCAAAATAACTTTTTTTACAATTTTTGTCTGTCTGTCTGTCTGTCTGTTTGTTCCGGCTAATCTCTGAAACGGCTGGACCGATTTTGACGGGACTTTCACTGGCAGATAGCTGACGTAATAAGGTGTAACTTAGGCTACTTTTATTTTAGAATTTTTTTTATATACTTATATAATTCTGCGAACTGAACAATAAATAAATTTTTTGATAAATTCCACGCGGACAAAGTCGCGGGCACAGCAGCTAGTATATATATATCACTCTTAAATGAACAGACAGCGACCCGTTACATTTATTATATGTATGACTAGCTTTTGCGCGCGACTTCGTCGGCGTGGACTCCGCTCCTATTGGTCTTAGCGTGATGATACATAGCCTATAGCCTTCCTCGATAAATGGGCTATCTAACACTGAAAGAATTTTTCAAATCGGCCCAGTAGAACCAGAGATTAGCGCGTTCAAACAAACAAACAAACAAACAAACAAACAAACAAACAATCAAACAAACTCTTCAGCTTTATATATTAGTATAGATATAGCAATATCATGATTACCAGTAAATAAAAAAGTTAAACTACAAATCAATGCGGTCCAACGTTTACAGCCAATGGTTGTAAATTAAGATGCATTACGAGTATCGTAAAACAATGCTATCCATTATAAAATTTATCTTTCATAGCGCTAACAAACTGTATTAATTTTAGCATACTAAAATAGTCTTTGTAGTTATAAAAATAAAAACTATTTTCGAATGGTATTTATTTACTACTTGTAAGGCAAGAAAGAGCATTCGCGCGTTGTTATCGGAATAACGCGTATGTATCGTACGTAATGATTATGTTACAAAGAACACGAGTAGTACCTATCCGGAACGCACGTTTTAATTATATAACAAGGAAAGTATGCATTGACATGAATCAAATTAATAACTAGATGACCGTTTTTTGTGCCCTCTTTTGATTTTTTTCTTGTCATAGATATGGGTTTTTTTAACCGACTTCCAAAAAAGGAGGAGGTTCTCAATTCGACTGTATTTTGTTTAACGTATGTTAGCTCAGAACTTTTGAACTGATTTTAACTTTTTAAGTAGAGTAATCTTTAATAGCGCGTATTTACCTACTTGACTATTTTTTCTTGTGATTACGTTACTTTTCGATGTAATTGAAGTCGGTTTTTTTTTCGTTTGCGAGCAACGCAATTATTTGTAAACACAAATTTAAAATAAAAATTTAATGAATAGGCTACAAAAGCACTTTTGAATCGCCATTTTACAAATTATACTTTAAATAATTTTCAGTAAATAGGTAGTTAATTTAAAGCTACACAATCGATTCGAAAAGTACCTAGATTCTGCAAGAAAGAATCGGGAAGAAACTCCACAATTATTACTCTTTTTTAAAAACTGTCACTCATATAAAAGTCGTGTTGCATGAAATATAGCGCCTCCAAACCCACACATCACTATTTACCACTTTATAGGTTATAATTTTAATTAACAAACTGCAAATATTAATAGGTACCTAAAGAAGGAATTCCAGAAAATAATTACATTTAAACCGCGCATATAAAAAATCAATAAAATACATCCAGTAGTTTAGAGTTTTAGACACAAATTATGATTTTTCATTTTTTTAAATTTCTTCGTGATGTAATTTATACTAAAGACTGTACCTATACAGTAGGTATACTAGATTTCTCCGTTAAGTAGCCGTTTATAGAATTTAACAATAAAAATTAAATTTTATCTCTCGTTAAATACGTTTATTATTAACTCAAAGCTATTAATTAAGTTGCAAAAATGTGTAATTTTAATTTTTAGTTAAATAAAATTCGCTCTTGGTAATTATATTACTAATAAATAATTTTATATTACTGATTATCTGAAACTTTTTAACAGTTTAAAAGTATTCGAATATTTAAATCTTTAGGATTAGTCCAGTCGGGTTGATCTGTGGCCCAGTCGAATTAGCTCAAAAACGGGCTGAGATTTACAAAAATTGGAAGCAGCAATTTTCCTTCGGAATTCGTTGGAGGGGGTCACTGGTAGTCTAAACTCAAAAAGTAGGAGTGCCAGACTTATTTCTTAACCCGCCATCTTGATTTAAAGGGTTATTTTTGTCTCTTGTAAAACTCGTTTATTTTCAATTTTACATTTTTACACGAAAAATAGTTATTACAAAAAGTAAAAGTAGAAGTAAAAGTTGTTTAAAATTAAATTTCCTAAAATTTTGTTCCTATCAATTTTTTCGTAGGATCGATATTTTCCGATTAATTCGTTGGAGGGGGTGACTGGTAGTCTACCAGTCACCCCCTCCAACGAATTCCGAAGGAAAATTGCTGCTTCCAATTTTTGTAAATATAAAATACTAATTCGACTGGTCTAGATGAACAATTCTAAAAGGAAAAAAAAAATTGTGACAATATTAATATACTAGCTGTGCTCACGACTTCGTCCGCGTGGAAAAGTGACTACGAGTACATGTTCAACGTGATTATTTAAATTGGCATAACTTTTTTTATTTATGAACCGATTGACATGAAACAAACACTAAAATATGTTAAGCTATGCTTGCCACAGGCCCGGATCTAGGGGGGGGCAAGCCGGGGCCCATGCCCCGGGCGGCAAGTTCAGGGGGCGGCCAAATTCACATTTTACAGACGACTGGACAACTCATCATTTACTTAACTTTGACCACGGAATAAATAATAGTACCTACAAGTACAGAAATTTCATGGCCAAATCAACTCTACCGATACCCAGAGCGCAGAGTGAGACACGCACATGCGGCACGAACATTTATTAGGTATTCGCGAAGCGCGTAGGCATAGTTCATAAAAATTAAATTAAAAAAAAACCAACACAGTAACCTGAGTTCCCTTTAAAAAGTAAAAAACGCGCTTATTTTGAAGTAATTTTATAAAAATTTATATTGCTTAGTTAAGTTAGGCTAGTTTTAGTACAGTCATTTGGTGCTCAAAAAGGGGGTTACCTGGAAATTTTCCGGTAGTTTTGAAATTGGTGATTTTATAGATTTCGACGTGCTCTTTTCGAATTTTCACTTTGCCACCTCGTATCTTTGCCGCTCGCGCCACCATATTGGAAAAATGGCGCTGAAATACAGTTTTTTGAGAATAACTCCGTTCAAACTCATTTTACGATAAAAATAGTTATGTAATAAATTAAACTAGAGAAAATTTCCTACAATGAATGTCCTTTTTTTTGTAAAATCCATAGTTTGAGCGTTAATTATAAAAATTATGGTATGTTCTAAACACTATAAATATTTAATTCCCGTTGGAAATTTTACTTAAACTTAATTTTTCAACAAGTTAAACGATTGTTAACAAACAAAATTTTCTTGTTTTTCTCAATTGTAAATGAAAAAAAAATGTTTAAACATTGTGGTAAAAAATTTTCGCTTCTTAGAACCTTTCTTATATACATAATCAACAATATCACGCCATTAAAGTTAAAAAAATATTCATAGTTTGTTTAATAAAATATAATAATTAAAATAAGGCTCTACGAAGCGAAAATTTTTTACGACAACCTTTAAACATTTTTTTTTTCATTTACAATTGAGACGTAATTTCGAGAAAATTTTGTTTGTTAACAATCGTTTAACTTGTTAAAAAATTAAGTTTAAGTAAAATTTCCAACGGGAATTAAATGTTTATAGTGTTTAGATTACACCATATTTTTTTCAAATTAAAAAAAAATATTCAAAACTTGTCAACTGGACTTACGAAATATAATTATGACACGTAAACGCGTGTTAGAGTGGACTTTGCAGCTCTCGTACGCTGAAACTATAGATTTTACAAAAAAAGGTTACTACATAATAAACTGTAGGAAATTTTTTAGTTTAATTTTAATTTTATATTAATTAATTATTTATATAATTATTAATTATTTTATTTTATATTATTTAATTTTAATTTAAGTTTAATTTATTACATAACTATTTTTATCGTAAAATGAGTTGGAACGGAGTTATTCTCAAAAAACTGTATTTGAGCGCCATTTTTCCAATATGGCGACGCGAGCGGCAAAGATACGAAGTGGCAAAGTGAAAATTCGAAAAGAGCATGTCGAAATCTATAAAATCACCAATTTTCAAAACTACTGGAAAACTTTCCAGGTAAAACTATCAAATGACTGGACTATTTGTAATTGAACTGTTAGTTTTGGAGCGGTCCCGCAACGCGATGTAATTTTTTTTTTTTTGTTTTTTTAATACTCGTACATACTTAGGTAATTTAATATTGAGTTTCTTTCATTATTTTTTACTTTTAAAGGGAACTCAGGTTACTGTGTCGGGTTTTTTTGTTTTTAAATTAATTTTTATTTTATACTTTCATTCATTTATTTTTATTATTAATTTTGTAAAGTGCATGCGATGCTATTTCATTTGCAACCCCACTTGGATAAATTTGCTGACATTCGGATTTCCATCCTCATTTTCTCCCCACCACATGTATTTGCAGATATTGGGTATTTTCCTCGGTTTTACCCCCAGATTTTTTTCAGGACTCAACCGATTTTCATCAAACATGCGCCTAAGAACACTCGCCCGTAACTTACCTTTCATACAAAAAAAAAAACTAAATTGAAATCGCGTCCTCCGTTCGCGAGCTACGGTGCCACAGACAGACAGACATACAGACACAGACAGACACGTCAAACGTATAACATCCCTCTTTTTGCGTCGGGACTCGGGGGTTAAAAATACGCGCCCGCTCGCCCGCAGAAATCGCAGATCGCGGCAGCACGCGTCTGGTTACCGTGCGTGCGAAAGAGAGAGTACAAAGAGTGCAAAAGAGTAAAATTGTAATTTCAATTCACAAATGCAATACAATATTTGATTTTTATTTTTATTATACATATTTTTATTTTAAATCCTATCCTATGCTGTTTATAAAATATATATCCTACACGTTTATGTCTATGCACCTATGTATGTGTAAATAAATAGGCTTAACACAGAAAGAACAGCGATGGATGCATTATTTCCGAAAGGCCTATGTAGGCTATGTCCAAATTTCAATCAAATAGTGGACATCTGATAGCTGAAATTATAAGCATGATAAAGGTAAAAATAAAATAAATTTAAGTGGGCGGGGGCGGCATTTTTCAGTTTTTGCCCCGCCTAAAAAAAATTGAAGATCCGGGGCTGGCTTGCCACAATATATAATTATGTAAAAACCACATTTAAATCGGATAAGCTGTTTCCGAGATTAGCGTGCACACTGACACCGAGACAAACGCACAGACAAACAGACAAAAATTCTGAAAATCATTGTTTTGGGTGCTATTTGCGTTTAATAAGGTTCAATAATATTTTTTCTCACATATCTTAAATGTACAGACAACTACCCGTTACATTTTTATTATATATTATGTATTGATATACAGGATGGGGATTATAATACAACAATAAATTGGACAGCGTATATGTAATGAGTTAATGACATTCCAAGCCCACATACAAAAAATCAATAAAATACATCCAGTAGTTTAGACACAAATTATGATTTTTCATTTTTTTAAATTTCTCCGTATGTATTATACTAAAGACTGTATACTAGTTGGCCTGGCGAACTACGTACCGATTTTTTTTGTGAATATAATAATTATATACATATATCATGATCACGATTCAGCCTGTGATATTCCACAGTTGGGCATAGCATAGGTCTCTTCCCCATGTAGGAGAAGGATCGAGCTTAATCCACCACGCTGCTCCAATGCGGGTTGGCGGATATATTCCCTACTAAGTATGAATCGATCGCTATCAGGTGTACACGATAACAACCGGGAGTCCGGGACCGACGGCTAAACGTGCTCTCCGAGGCACGGTGGGGAGACCCACAAGGACTGCACAAACACCCAGACCACGGCAAACATCTATATGGCCAATACAAATGTTGTCGAGTGCGAGGATCGAACCCGCAACCGCCCGCGCAACAGCCAATCGCAATCCAGTGCTGTGACCGTTGCGCCAACGCGGCGTCTTTATAATATATAGCCTATCTTAAATAAAATATAGCCTATCTTTCAAGTTGGATATAACTGCACACGGTGTGCAAATTTGAATTAAAATCGGTTAAGTAGTTTAGGAGTCCATTGCGGACAAACAACGTGACGCGTTATATACAATATATTATATCTTATACCTATATATAAAAGTCTCGTGTCACAATGTTAGTTACAATACTCCTTCGAAACGGCTGGACCGATTTTTATGAAATTTTGTTGCATATCGGGTAGGTCTGAGAATCGGCCAACATCTATTTTTATACCCCTAAGTTATGGGGGGGGGTTAAGTGGTTAATAACATATATTGCAAAATAACGTTTGCGGGGTCAGCTAGTATATAATATACTAGCTGACCCCGCAAACTTTGTTTTGCCATATAAGCTATTAACCCCTTTATAACCCCCCCCCCCCCCTCCCTTATGGAATTTCGTAAAATCCGTTCTTAGCTGGCTTCCTCGGCTCTTTTATATACATAGATTAATTCTTATTATTTTCATTTTTGTGTTTCCCACACATGAGGAAATTATAAAATATTTATTACTATCATATCAAAATTTCGATCCAGCGGGGTTCGAACCCGCTCCCCCGACATACCATGTCGGTGCTCTATATAATTAAGCTAAAAAATATATTATAATTTATAATTCGTCGCAGAAAAACCGTTTTGAAAGAATAATAATGAAAAGACATCGCCCATTTGCGACGATAGTGTGATATATAAAAAATCGTAATTTTACAAAAAACGACTTTTTAACTTTTGAATGACCATAACACTTAAAATATGGTCAGGATAGCCTAATTGTGTATGAAGTGATTAAAGATAAACTATAAATGAATTAAAATATTAATACATAATAGGAAATAAATTTGCGTCTAATTTAATGAAATTATAGCGATCGAAAAAAAAAGAGAAAACATATCACGTTGTTCTAGTAAAAAAAATATATTTTGAAGATGGTAAGTTTAGTTGTCACGTTGACGATGATGTAAAAAATATATTTTACCCAAGTCATTTTTTTAAATAACGTAGGTATATCAAATTAAAAAAATGTTATAGTAGTTACGCTGCAGCAAAAGCAGCACTGTAATATCCCACTGCTGGGCATAGGCCTCTTTCCCCATGTAAGAGAAGAATCAGAGCATAATCCACCACGCTGCTCGGTGGGGAGACCCACCACAAGGACTGCACAAACACCCAGACCACGACAAACATCTGTATGATGGCCATGTGTGGGGACTGAACCCGCAACCGCCAGCCAGCCACAAACCAGTGCTGTGACCGTTGCGCCTACTCGTCATCAATAGATAGATATAATTTATTTATAAGTAATAAGTGTATGCAGTAACGCCAACGCGTCCTAATAGTAGTTATGTTATAATAGTACAAAAATTACAAATTTTTGAAAAATGATCTGCAATAGCCAGGAATGTGGTTACTGTTCAGTAGTGAAAGAAGATCATGTTTCTATTTTCGGCTAATGCCGGTTTTTGTTAAGGAATTCTTAAGTTGGATCTCATTAACAGCTTCCCTTTTTATTAGTACAGCTCTTTTCATCTGATCTGAGTAAGAACGGTAGAAGAAGTACGGTAGTAAATCGCATTGGGATCATCTTTTTGAACTCGAACTACTTTGATTTCAGATGTTTTAATGACCTTTTGGTCTTCATCCTCGTGAATTGCAAAATTCATTTGATTAAGAACAGCCTTCTACTCGTTATCATAAATGTCACTGTAGCACAATTCGTATACATGCATTGGTTCTTTTTTCCGCAGCTTTGATTGCCCTAATAAATCCTTCGGAAGTAAAAATAGCTCAACTTCTTGGTTGCCTTTTCACTTCTTTCACCTGGTGTTCAATTTGGGAATGGGCTGAGTCTTCCTCATTTTGTGTGTGCCCCTTTATAAGAAATTTGTGTGTGATGGAGTTAATGTTTGATAGGTTCTGCACAGCAGTTTGCCTTTCAGAAATCTACTTTAAGTACTCGTAAACACAGGTGGTAATCTCATTCACACCCCTATGAGCCTTTACGTAAATCTCGACAAAGTTATTTGAGATCATAAATTTTCGGGTTTAATGCGTTAAGTTTTGATTTATATTAGAAAACGGACTTGTCAACTGAGGTAGGGTACAGCAGGAAATTTCCTGCTCAAATATGGAGCAGCCCGACTGGGGTAGTACCTCGACCTTACAGAAGACCACAGCTAAATAATACTGTTTTCAAGCAGTATTGTGTTCCTGTTGGTGAGTAAGGTGACCAGAGCTCCTGGGGGGATTGGGGATAGGGTCGGCAACACGCTTGCGATACTTCTGGTATTGCAGGCGTCTATAGGCTACGGTCTCACCATCAGGTGAGCCGTACGCTTGTTTGCCAACCTAGTTACATAAAAAAAAATGTGTCCTTTTGGGCACTACATAACTCATAACTAAATCGAATACGGCTACAAAAATATACTAGTCTTTTTTATCTTTCTCCTTCTCAGTTCGCGACATCTTCTTTACTTCTAAGTGTTAGATATTGCTCCTTTTTATTTTCCCTGTCTTCATGTGTACGTACTTAGTTTATAAGCTCGAAAAAATCGAATTCATCTTTTTTTAAAACAAAAAAAAAGATAGTATCGGTGTTGGATCGGAAATGGTTTTACTTCCATCATTGTAATGTCTCGTGGAATTTGCTCTGGTGTGATGGGACTCTTTTTTTAGTATAGCTTCTATGAAAGCTTTGACACCATTTCAAATGTGAAAAAGAAGAATAAAAGAAGAGTAAAATTCTTATAACTATTAATAGTAATGTGAAAAAGAAAGCATTGTTCACGCATTGTTGTTATCTCGCTTTGGTGCTTTTGTTCTATCAGAATTAATTTTGACATGTCGCTGTTGTGGATTCACTTCTTCCATAGGCTGAATTATAAAAGACCATTATCTTTCAATTTCACTCAAACTCCAGTACCTATTCTTCTTTCTTACTAAAATGTTCATCCATGTTGCTTTTTGCTGTTTTATCATTATTCACAGTTTGTAATGGATTGTTAGGAGCGACTAGGTAACTGCTGCCGAGCAAATCCTCGGCTATATTGCGTTGTGATAATTGTAATATTCGCATAGACCTAGTCCCCATCTGTAAATATAACTGGAGTTTAGTATTACTGTTTAGTGTATACAACGTGACAAACAGACATACCATTCAATTTCATTAACGTCTATTCTGCAATAACAGAACATCAACAAATGACCTACAACATCTTTTCAATATAAGAAAAATTTTCATCATCTACAACGTTATTATTTAATATGGTACCCCCGTGGTACTCTGATTTTTTTACAAGAAGAACGTGACATTAAAAAAATGTCTCGTTAAGTACGCTTTTTGTTTTACAAGAACATTGTGACAAGTATGACGTGCCACATTATCGAATAAAATAAAAACATTATAAAATACTTAACTTTTCGCCAATACCACGATATCCTCGAGATGTCACGTTTTTAAAGAACACCTCACATCAAAGCGCAGGTGGCAACTGAACTGTCACAGTGTCGAAGTCAACTAGATCGCCAAACGACACAGCGCTATAAAGTAACATTTTGACTTTTTCTCTCACAGTAGCGATCATCTAGGTTAGTAACGCCGTATTGAAATCAATACTTTAAAAATAAATTGCTATCTGTAGCACATCTTTTTCATCTCTGGACTGAAATTTACTGATGCTTTGAGCATTTAATTCTTAAAACAGTCATAAAATATTTTTTTGAAATAAAGTAATGCAGCTTTTTGTACACCCACCCAGTAAGCTTACGATTGTGACGACGTGTACGATTTTAATCGTATTTATACGACCTTTTTGGCTCTTGTACGATGTACGACCGAGTAATTGAAATCGTACGCAAAATATATGATCTTTTCAAAACTTATAACCATCATAATAACGAAGGAAAAATAGATGACCACTTAAATTAATTAGATCTATTAATCGATTGAAATTATCACTTGCATTTATTTATGTAGGTACTATTTGACAGTTTCAATTACTAGCCACGAAGTAGGCTCATTTAATTTGGCCCCACTATTTTCGATTTTTGAACTTTTTTTAACTTTTAATTGTTTGTTCCTCGTTTGTTAGTTATTGTTCGAATCTAAAAATTATTTGTTCGTCTTTTATTTATTTATTATTAATTAAAAAAATGTTTACCCATAAGTTTGCCCCCCTTACTAGATATCTTTATTTTGTCACTTAGATTAATTATTTTTTATTAATTATCGTTTGTTCGACTACTTTTGATGATTGTTCGATAAGAAAAATAATTAAATTCATAGATAATATTTTTCATAAATCAATTTGTTTAAATTCGTCGTCTATTCGCCGGAGTCGTCGTTAAGTTCGGCGTCTCCGGCGCTTTGAAAGCCCCTTGCCCTTGCGTAAAAAACCGCAGACACCCGAGTGAGCCGGAGCGGCTGAGGCTGGTTGCCGAAGGTGACCAAAAAGCCAAAGATACATAATTATGTATAATATATACTTGGTGTTACTATATAGCAATGGATTTTTGTTAGTACCGGAAGCAAATGAAACAGTCAAATTGTACAGTATACAAATTCGGAAAAGTTACGATTTCGAAAAATTTTGAAAAACCGAAATCGAGAATTGTTGGCATCAGAGCTTACATAATCAAGTTAGAGGAGAGGACAACTATTATCCGTATACATATTCGAGATTTTAATTCTGTATCTACGGAAATGACGATTTCATCTGTGTTTTAGAATATACCTTTGTAACTTTTTTCGTATCTAAAAATATAAAAATTATTAATGTTAAATGCTGAATCATGTTTAGATCACGATCACGATTCAGCCTGTAATATCCCACTGTATAGGCCTCTTCCCCATGCAGGAGAAGGATCGGAGCTCAATCCACCGCGCTGCTCCAATGCGGGTTGGCGGATATATTCCCTGCTATGAGTAACGATCACTATCAGGTGTACATGATAACAACCGAGACCAACGGCTTAACGTGCTCTCCGAGGCACGGTGGGGAGACCTACAAGGACTACCACAAACACCCAGACCACGGCAAACATCTATATGGCCAATACAAATATTGTCTTGTGCGGGAATCGAACCCGCAACCGCCCGCGCAACAGCCAATCGCAATCCAGTGCTATGACCGCTGCGCCAACGCGGCGTCTGAATCATGTTTCATAAAATATGATAAATATTGATTCAAAATTATAAACACATTCCGTTTTAAAATTCGATGTTTTCTAGTGTAAGGTACGATCTTCTGAAAAATAAAGTTGGCAACACTGGTTTGGTCTAAGTTCAATGTCAACAATGAATGTCAAAACGTCAAAACAAAAAATTAAAAAATGTAGATTTTGATCAACAGGAAAACAAATATTTTTCAAAAAAGGTATTTTTTGTACAAAAAACATAGGTAGTATACTGTTTTTACAAACAATGGCCAAAATTTGAAAAAATCATAATGCAGCCATTAATATCGCCTGTAGGTAAGACATTTGTTATATTATTAATTAGAAGGAACAAAAAAGTAAATTATTAGAAATAAATCTCTTTTCAAATGTATTATAAGTTATTGATACTTTTTGATAACACATTATTAACCGATGTAAGATTTAAGGACTTATAAGATATGGTCTCTATCATGCTTTAATTTTATTTATTATTATTTTTAATTTTTAAAGTAGCAGGTATCGATTTTATCACACATGCGTATTTTAATAAAATTAATTAACTTGAAAATGGACACGGCTTACTTTATTAAAACAATTAATATATCAATATCTAAATATAATTAAAAAAAGGGGTTTTAACACATTTTCATCAATTTAAAAATTTCTAGGTTTCTTATTTTTTTACAATTACTTATTGATATTGTATTTAATTACTAGCTGACACGAGAGACATTGTTTTTATCTTGTGAACTGTCGAACATGTGAAATTGAAATAATCTTAGCGTTGAAGTGGTCTAAGTAATTTTCATAATTTATCATGCCATAAAGACTCGTGTAGTATTAGAAATGTTATTTAAAAACATAGCAGAATTGATTCACCCATTTTGAGTTTAGCGCTTACAACAAATTTAGCAAAACAGTAGCAGTAGTATGTCATATTCATAGATCTATATTTCTATAGATCTATGAATATGAAATACTACTCACTGATCTACTTGCTTTATGACATAACTTTACATTCAATCGTTAAACCCTAGTTCCTATATCCGTACCCGGCGTGAAGAACTTGATAACTCCACTTACGTGATTTTTTTTTTATCGGCGCAATGGGTTCCTACGGCATTGGTTTTGTAGGAAAAAATTTTACACATCGATATCTACGTTATTTTTAAAGATATTGTCTGTGAAAGTTTATGAAATTGTCCATATTTTACTGTTTTATTTTACAAAACGAGATATCTACCCGATGAGTCACAAAAAAAATATAATATCGTAATATATCCTTATATCAACTTATACTAAAAACCGACCTAGCGTACCTAAATTGACAAAACAAGATATCAAAGCGACTACTAACACACTACTACGTTAACAAATGAATATATCGTTTTATCTACTTATATTCAACTACCGCTAAAACGAACGTACCTTGATATGTCAATTTATACTTTTTTAGCTTGGTAAATACAGTAAATCATACGGATACCTATTCGTGCACAGCGTGAATAATTTTATAAGTCGTCAGTAAAGTCTGAAGAAAATTAAACCACAAGGCTTATGTCCCAAATTCAAATTTCTTTAAACATGAATTTCGACTTCCGGAGAGACCTAGATGAAAATAAACCATTTAAACGTTTGGATTCAGTTGGTACATGTAAATTTCAAAAACCATTTAAGGTTGTGGCTATGACGCTGAGTTAAGAACTAAAAAAGGGCCTTTTTCTCTTGCTTTCCTCTGGCAACCTATTAAATTGTTACAATATAATAAGGAATGCGTTTGCTCAACGGTCACAACACTGGTTTGTGGCTGTTGCGTTGGCGATTGTGGGTTCGATTTCCGCACATGACAAACATATGTATTGGCCATACAGATATTTGCCGTGGTCTCAGTGTTGTGCAGTCCATGTGGGTCTCCCCACTGTACCTCGGAGAGCACGTTAAGCCGTCGGTCTCGGTTGTTATCATGGAAACCTGATAGCGATGGTTACTCATAGTAGGGAATATATCCACCAACCCGCATTGGAGCAGCGTGGCGGATTAAGCTCTGATCCTTCTCCTAAATGTGGAATGAGGCCATTGCCCAGCAGTGGGATATTACAGGCTGAAACGTAATATAATAAGTACAGAATCGAAAAAATACTATTCAAACACAACCTTAATCGTGAAACTCCTTTTTAATCTGTCAGTATTAAGAAAAGAAGAAAGATTACTGTACATTCTTTTAAATTGACTCAGATATCTACTCAGCCATTGTCAATCAGTGCAGAAAAGAAAAAAAGATTTAATGGATTTGATGCAGTTAGTTGATATAGTAAATGTGTATTATTGATACCCAATTCTATAGTGAATAAGTTGATATGTCATCGGTGAACATGTTGATAAGTCAATTATAATGAATAATAAGATAATTAGAAATAAATGCATAGCCATATTTGAAAAACCATCTAAAATTACTCTTAAATCAATTTAGACATTTCAAATACACTAAAAAACTGATTTTTAGGAATTAAATTAAAGAGTGTTTTCACAGCTTTGACCACTAATGTATGGGGAATAAGTTGACAAGTCTCCGGAACGTTTGATAAGTCCCCGAAACGTATGTTGATAAGTCTAATACCTTACAAACTAAGCAGATTTTACAAGAATACGTAAAATAATTCGATAGATCTCATAAAATTATCCATAAATCAAGCTATAAAGATGAGTTCAAGATGAAAATAGAGTTTGGAGAAAATGTCAAACTTTAAAATTGCTCCCCTGTAAAATTGCCATTTTGGACTTATCAAGTTCTTCACGCCGGGTACGGATATTTTCAGGAACTATTTTCTCTGCTGACAAACCATTCTCTTTCAAACATGGCAAGGCTTACGTCAGTCACTGGCGGATCCAGGGGGGGGCCAAGGGGGTCATGACCCCCCCTGGGCTGTGTCCAGGACCTAGGTGGACCACTAATTAAAATTGTTAAACAAGATTTTTGACACAATATAGGTATTTTTAAGTACATTACCTACATAGATTAATAAAATACCTACTTTTTACCTGAATCTATCATTATATAAATTATAACTTCTTTTTACTTGGCCACGACTGTGTGACCCCCCCCCCCCTGGCGCCTTGACCATGACTGTGACCCCCCCTGGCGCCAAAGCTGGATCCGCCCTTGACGTCAGTATATAGTAATAGTAAATTTAAGAAAAAAATTCAATACTGTCGTCTGAAGGTTATATTTGAATTAACTTACATGTAAAATTCAACAACTAATAACACAACTGTATGCAGTGCTGTTTCAAATATACATCTAATTACTGCTTTCCTATAACATTGATATTACTATCAATTTAGATAAGTTTTGGTCTAAGATCCGGCACAAGGAATATATACATGTGCAATAGTATATATATGTACATAGACAATATAATACGTCATATCGACTTATATCTGATAGGTTGTCAATGAAAATGTCCAGACAACGTTAATTAAATTAATAAAGTATCTCTCTTGGTCACCTCATTTAACTCAGCTTAGCCGGAAATTGTTTGCAGCCATTGGTTCACTCCGTCGACTTCAGTACTTTCTTCCCTTGCCTACCAAAATTGCGTTAGCACAATCACTACTTTTACCAATCCTTGACTATGCAGATACGTGTTTCCTGGATCTCAAAGAGGAGCAACTAAATAAGCTTGAGCGCCTTCAAAATCTCTGTATAAGGTTCATATTTGGTCTTCGCAAATATGACCACGTCTCCAATTTTCGCAGTAAACTCAAGTGGCTCCCAATTCGCCTTCGCAGGAATACCCACGTACTTACACTACTCTACTGTGTTCTTTTTAATCCTAATGCCCCTCATTACCTTAAAGAACAGTTTACGTTTCTTTCCGACTCCCATGAACGTTCTCTTAGATCTGAATCCAACTTGCTTCTGAAAACTCCTTCCCATTCTACCTCCTTCTACTCCAATTCCTTTACTGTTAATGCTGTCCGCCTGTGGAACTATCTTCCGCTCTCAATAAGACAAGCTCAAACGCAAGCTTGCTTCAAGCAACGTCTTAAAAAACATTATCTGTCGCTCATTATAGTCATAACTGTCGTTATTTGTAGTTTACATTATTTGTATATATTTATATGTATATATATATATATATATATATATATATATATATATATATATAATATTGCTCAAAAGATAACCTTATCTTAAAGATCCCGCACCATTCCTCAAACTTTTACTCGAAATCCTTTACTGTTGAAGCTTGTCGGTTGTGGAATTCATTACCACTCACTATAAAATGCGCACAGTCATTGAATACTTTTAAAAAACTCATCAAAGAAATGTATTTGTCGTCATAAATGATGTTGAATAATGTCATTACTATTATTTATATTATTTGACTGTAATGTTGTCTTTTGTTTTCCTTCGTTTAGTTACTTATTTACTATATGTTTAGTTATTTGTGTATGTATGTATATATAATATATATGTATGTATTTAAGTATGTGTGTATGTTTGTTTGAAAGTATGTGTACTATATTTTAGATATATATATATATATAAATATACAGGGTGTCCCGCGATAATCTGCAACCCCGAAAGAGGGTGAAACTAGACCATAAATTATCGACAAAAAACAGAAAAAAATTAAAAAAATTAAAAAAAATTTTTTTATTTTTTTTACTGACGAATTGAGATTTTTATATAGCTTACGTAGCCTCTTTGTACAAAAAATGATGATTTTTGTACGTGTTTTTTGGGATACAGGCGTAAATTTTTTTTTATTTGAATGGCAATATGGTAAGAAATAATAATAAATCATAAAATTTCCTGGTATTGGGGGCATAATTCTGAGAAAATTAGAGATCAGTGAAAAAAACAGTCATAAAAAATGGATTTTTTTTCACAAGAAGCATAGTTAAAGACATAATACCACTTTTTTGCCAGCTAATTTTTATTTTATCCTTACCGCCAAGTACGTGGCGTAATATTTTATTTTATTTTAAAGTAATCGACCCACTACTTTGGAAGAAATCATCATTTTTTGTACATAGAGTCTAGGTAAGATATAAAAATCTTAATTCGTCAATAAAAAATAAAATATTTTTTTAAAAAAGTTTTTTCTATGTTTTTTGTCGATAATTTATGGTCTAGTTTCACCCCCTTTCGGGGTTGCACTTTATCGCGGGACACCCTGTATATATAATTATATTTATTTCTTTCATATATTTTTCGCCCCTACCCACACTTTCTATATCAGTCCTCTGCCCAAAGGTTGCCTGGAAGAAATCGCTGCATTAGCGATAAGGCCGCCTGTTGCAACTGATGCAACTGTGTTACTACTTAAAAATGTAATTCTTTATTTTGTCAATTACGAGTATGTATTGGTGTGCAAAAGTATAAATAAATAAATAAATAAATATGTATGTAGGTAATATGTGTATTATATATTCTATTCTAAAATATTTACTTGTTTACATGTATGTATTTTAAGTTTATGTTATTTATTATTGATTTTTTTCCTCCTTAATATGTGCACACTTCTAACCGCTGCTACTGTATCGTGTCCTGTGCCCAAAGGTTATCTGGAAGAAATCGCTCTTTATAGCGATAAGATCGCCTTTGTACATCTTGTATTGTATTTCTTTATATGTGTCTGTATTTCGGTGTACATTAAGAATAAATAAATAAATAAAGTAAATAAATTAAGGAGGTAATTAATTTCTGAATTAACCGTCCTTTCATTGTAAATTATAACTATGCTAGTGCGCTCATTAGATTTCTCAGGCCAGATCTCATACTAAATTATTTGCTTATTTATTATTAATACATCTGCGTTTGTTTAAATGAGTAATTATTTAAATAACAACATGAAGATGACTTATTAATGACTAATGTTTAATTGTGAACATTTATAATATGTACTAATATTAGTATGAAAATTGTGTTACATAAAGTTACCTCATTGCTTTTGATCACGTAAATTTTGTTCGTAATTTATATAATTAAATTTTTTAAGAAAGTTTGAGTTATATAAATCTTATCATCAATGTCATTTAGAGGTAAATACATGTTTTTAAGATATTTAAGTGTAATTAAATATATATTATCTTTCTGCAAAATATGCAGCTACAAAAATATGAAATAGTTTCATTGTAGTTGGTTATATGTATTTTAAAACATAATCTATCGTCATTCCTCTAGGCTCTAGTGGCTGGAAATTAAAAAGAAAAGTGCAACCATTAAGCCAACTTACCCCCCCACTACTGTTGATGCACGACCTGTGTATAAGACCATGCTTACCCTTTACTAAGCACATCAAATAGACAAAATTGACATAATAGAAGACGATATTTGACATTTAAAAAAATATAAACAGTATAAAAAAATTCTTAAAATATTCATAATTTAGTTATTTTTTATAATTACTTTCTATTCTTTCACAAAAAATTAGATTGTATAGCCTAATCTATGTTATAGTAATAGAAGACAATATTTCATTTATTTTAAACTGTTAATTTACTTATTTTTGAAATAGCTTTCTCTTCTTTCACAAGAAAAAAAAATCTACAGCTTAATTGGTATTATATAGTTATAGCAATAATCAATTTTTACGATTTTAGAATGAAAAGAACAACTTTTAAATAGGTAGAGATTTTTATTTATGTTATTCACAACATACTCCTGATAAAATCATTCGATTTCAAACTCCCCCGAGAGATCCGACGTTTTAACGTTTTTGACGCTCCAGGAATAATACCACATACACATACATGTAATAATTTGATAATATATTTATTAACCTAAGTATTTTGATGCTTTTTAACCGACTTCCAGAAAAGGAGGAGGTTCTCAATTCGATTGTACTTTTTTATGTATGTTACCTCAGCACTGTTGCCTGGGTGTACCGATTTTGATGATTCTTATTTTAATCGAAAGCTGATGCTATTTGTGTGGTCCAATTTCAATTTGATTGATATCTGATGTCTACTTTTTGAGTAATCTTTGATAACGCGTATTTACTTTGCTATTTTTTTCGTCTAACGTAGGTAGGTATTACTTGTCGATGTAATTGAATTCGGTTTTTTTTTCGTTTGCGAGCAAACAATTATAAAATTGTTATTCCTATAAAATAATAAGACAATGAGTTTCTCCATTGTCATCTGTCTGTTGTCATTTCATCACATTCCTATTATTTTATTGCAAACTAAAATATTACCTTTTATTAATTTAAATTTTATAGGACTCTTTTATAGTTACAATTTTTTTTTTATCAAATTGTTCTCTTTAATTCTGTGACATGAGATAATAGACGGCTGTTGTAAATGTTATATATAATGATATTTTTTTAAACTATCAGTTTGTCATATCCTTTCTATCAGAGTGTTGAGTGAGTGATGTGTGTATGTATTTAATATAATAATAACTTTGAATATAACATGATCGAGTTACACATTTATGAATATCACCGTAATGTTACCTTTTATTAAATTCTAGTTGATAAATTTATAACATATGCTATGAAATATTGTGTAAAGAAAACTTGACAATTAATATATGTGTTATTAGTCATATGTTCATCATAAGTTATTCCGTGACCAAGAGGAATATATGTATACGTATATAGAAGACTAGCTGTGCCCGCGACTTCGTCCGCGTGGAATTTAACAAAAAAGTTATTGTTCAGTTCGCAGAGTTATAAAATAAATAAATTTATGAAATAAAAGTAGCCTAAGTTACTCCTTACTACATAAACTATCTGCCAGTGAAAGTCCCTTCAAAATCGATCCAGCCGTTTCAGAGATTAGCTGGAACAAACAGACAGACAGACAAAAATTGTAAAAAATGTTATTTTGTTATATGTACCGTGTATAGATCCATATGCATTTAGTAAAAAAGCGGTTATTTTAATATTACAAACAGACACTTCAATTTTATTTATTTGTATAGATGTATAGATAATTCCGATTCTAATATTGAAAATACAGTTCATTTTCGTTACTGGGCGTTCGATATAGCTATTCGATAACGATAATAATTATTATGTTCGACATTAAACGGTCGGCAACGAAATCGAATCGTTTTTCGAATATAGGAACAGTTCTTTAAAGAGTTTTACGTTTTTGACCATCCAGATCATGAATCGCGCTACGGCTCCTATCACGCAGAAGATGAAGAGTCTGAGGAGACTCCGCTGCTGCCTCGTTTCCCTCGAAACGACGAACGTATAAAGTTGCTGACTATTATGGCTGTCAGCATGATGGGTATCTTCCTAATGTGCGGATTATCGATTGGCATTTACCTTCTGATCACTGAAGACGATTCGGGTAAATTAATTGATGATTGTTTAGTGACTATTTATATATCTATATATATAAAAGAGATTTCCACCCATATATTGACTCATCACGATATCTCTGGAACCATAAGGCGTAGAGACTTGAAATTTGGTAGGGATGTTCCTTTCACCGAGTAGAGGTCAGCTAAGAACGGATTTTACGAAATTCCACGCACAAGAGGGGTTTGCGGGGTTAATAACATATATGGCAAACAACGTTTGCGGGGTCAGCTAGTTATTTTATATAGTATTTTGTAATACCTACTACCTATTGTTTTATACATATATATTCATTTTGATTGAAACATTGATTTAGTTTGTAACATCTCAGCTGGGCAAAGTCTTCTGTCCCTACATTGTTGAAGGAGGGAAGAAATTTGACCAACCAAGCTGCTCCACTGAGGATTGATGGATAACTTCCCTACTGCAAGAAACGATTACTATCAGGTGATTATGATAACAACCGGGGTCGACATCTTGGAGACCACCGACACAGACCGGTTAGAAATATTACTTAATGTATTGTATGAAAAGAAAAATAACATTGTATTTTTGTTCAATTTCAGAGAACATGCTGCCACCGGTAGAAATACCTCCTCTTTTCGTGCCCCGTTCGGAATGGGACGCTATGAGCCCGAATTCCTCTAAACCCGAGCCTGTCTTCATGGCCAAATCTGTTGTGGTTGACCAGACTGACACCAGATTTTGCTCGGATACGGAATCCTGCATCGAACTGATGACAGATTTGGAGGTATTTTGTTTTTGTATAACTAGCTTTATATCTATATATGCCATATGCGACACAGTTTTACACTCACCTTTCTTTAGATTTAGATTGTAATAAGTACTAATTAATTGAATTGTTGGTTTTGTCCTATGTGTTAATATTGATCGCCAGCTGAATGCATGTTGGAAATCTATGGTTGACGGGACATGTTGAATGAAATGAATTGTATGCCCATAATGCAAATATTTTTTTAGAGTGTAAACTTTAATACATTAAAATATGACGGATACATATTTCACTGCAAATGTTAAACTTGATATATTTTGATTTTTTTAGAGGGATACATTTAAAGTGTTTTACGTATCTATACTAATTACTATCTAATATGGGCATGACGAAAGATTTTCAAAACCTCTTCCGTAATGTGGCTACACATTTACTATTTACGAAAATACCTATATTTCGGTAATAAACTTAAGTTTACGGAAGATTAAAACTATTTTTCTAATATGTTTTCAATGAGAGCGGCAAAACGGCTGCAGGTGTCATGGCGTCGAATCTGACGTCACAAAATAATCTGGGCCTTACTTTTTACTTTACTCTTTGAAGTGCGCCTGACGTATTATGTTATGTTGTGACGTCGGCGCTGTAATTTGTGTTTCATTCAAAATGGCCGATTGCAGTATTTTAATGTTTTATTTTATTGAAAATCACAATAATCTTATTGTTTTACATAAAACTAAACCAGTATTTTGAATTTTTTAAATATGAGTGTTCCCCTGAAATCATTAAATTGACGATTTTTTGATACTGTCGTCATGCCCATTATAAAGAGGAAAGATTTTATTGTTTGTTTGCATTGAATAGGCTCCAAAACTACTGAACCGATTTGAAAAATTCTTTCACTGT
Source organism: Melitaea athalia (assembly GCA_905220545.2). Lineage (NCBI taxonomy): Eukaryota > Metazoa > Arthropoda > Insecta > Lepidoptera > Nymphalidae > Melitaea > Melitaea athalia. The sequence continues at coordinate 18,659,385 of HG992176.1, forward strand.
TGGTTGGGAAGCTGCACTATCCGCGGGTGACAGGCTATATTATAATTTCAAAAAAATTAGGGATCCTTACTAAAACTCCAACAATGTAACCCAAGATGTAAAAACAATACCGAAAATATTCTTTACATCGCGTGCTCTGCGAAAGATATTGATTATAGAATAAAATAATGTGCTACGACTTTGCAGAAGACGTTATTATTTACAAAAAGTGTCGCGACAGCATATGTATAACTATTTTAGTTATGCCACAATAAGTACTTATATTTTAAAATTTTAATTTTTTTATTTATTTTTTTATTTATCAAATAAACAATAGTATAACAGCTTATTTATCATAAATAGCATAGAAGAACCAGGCAGGTTTATGACAATGCTAATTGAAATGCCGCCGCTAGAAATGGCTCTTTATTTGTATCTTGGTATTAATCCTAATCAAAATAAATTACTTCATATTCAAGATTGTTTCAATACCTTTATATAACTTTTTGAACTATGCAATTCGGACATTCTATTCGAAAGATATACTGAGTTTAAAAATGTAAGTATTAGAAAAAAGTTGCATGGTCACGCTCAACCTGCTCGGCTAGCCTTAAGCGAGTTAGGCGTCACTGGGGTTCGCGCTGTTTCTTAGTAAGTTTATTTTTTTAGTAACCTGATGCAAATAGAAGGGTTAAGTACCTGGGTGACCGAGCCCAGCTCGGTATTTTCATTTTATTTTTTGTTTTTTTTTTTCTCGGTATTTTTATATTTTAATTTTATTTAAATAATAAATCACGAGTGAAATTAAAAAAAAAAAGAAAAAAAAATTATCTGGAGACTGAGATTCGAACCCGGGTCAACACGATTTCACACCCGCCGATTTCCTAATTACGCCATTAAAGCTATGTCGACGCGTAGTGAAATTAAGCTTCGTATTCTAATGATATTTTTTCATTGCTTAAAAACAGGGATAAAACGACATTTTTTTAAAATGAATCCTAGCTAGATCAATTTTTCGCCTCCGAAATCCCCTGCATACTAAATTTCACGAAAATCGTTGGAGCCGATTCCGAGATTCAGAAAATATATATATATATATATATATATATATATATATATATACAAGAATTGCTCGTTTAATAGTATAAGATGTGTGTGTGTGTGTATTATAATTTTGAAATTTTTGTTAAATACCTGTGCGAAGCCGGGACGGATTGCTAGTATATATATAATCTCGTTTCGCGATGTTTGTGGATAGAAATGTAACATTGTTCAATTTAAAATATGGACTATATTTTATTTTCATTAATGACAGCAAAAAATTTTTAATTATTAATTTCAATATTGTATGTGAATATCTTTTCGAGTAATTTGTATCTATAATCTAAACTGAATGTTTTTTTTTTAATAGTGCCAAAATTGGCTTTTTCTTTGCTTGCGAATTTCATTGATGGCTTTTACGAATATAGCTTTATGGTGGAGTTATTATTTTTCTAAACAATTCCAATCCAAATTGTTAGTAAAGCGAATGTTTTCAAATTAACTCTTAAGTGTTGGACAGTTATAACTGTAATTTAAACAGCGGTTCATTGCCTCTGTATTAATAGCATTAATAAATTATACGACGAAACTGAACTATACAGAACAACAGTATTTATTTATTTATTTTATTGGAAGCCAACACAGTGTACAATGCCATAATCTATCTATCTATCTTATCTTATATACTAATATATGGAGAGCATGATTTTGTTCCGTTATACTGCGAAAACTGCTGAACCGATTGTAATAAATTAATAATACACCATAAGATGCAGCGTGGTTTTAGTATATGATATGTTGGTGATTACTTATTGTGTAAAAAATATGGACGGACAGAGGTCGCTAGTAAATTAATAAAAATAAACTGTAACTATAATATTTTGTTATCTTCATACGTTGCAATTACAGGCTAATTCATCATATAAATAGTTTTATGCCTACAAAAGCAAAGCCTATGTGTAGGAAGAATATGACTCTTCTTTTTAAGTTTCTCAACTGAGGCCATTAAGGACTCGCTCCACCACTTGATTTAAAATTATATCTATAATGACTCCTGTAAAACATTACAGACACATTATATGTAACGTTTTTTTTCTTTAATAGTGAAATGAATATTTAATTCCAGGATAACATTAATGAGAACAAGACATTGCCGTACAATTTCATGATTTCATCTGATGGACATATTTACGAGTATCTCGGATGGGAGCATCCTTCACAATTATATCCCAAACTGCATTGCCTAGTAATTGCATTCATAGGTAAATTTTATTTTTAATTATATATTTATTTACTATTTTATTTTTATTGGCGTGTACGCTTTAAAGTGTTAAGCATGACAATTCCGGGTGAGGTCGCAGGATCAGCCAATATACCTACAATAATATCATAAAGCTAAATATGTTGCTTCTTTCAATGCGCCATCTGATATGTTCACAGCCACTGCCATGCTTAGTCAAAACAAAAGTCACAGTAAACTTCATTCAATGCAATCAAATACATTTGTAAAGCGTATAACTAGACCTATTTAATTTACCTAATCTATATTTTATTTTTATAATAAAAATTTAGTTTGTTGAAAAAATTCAAAAGTGAACTCAATTTTTGTCGATTGATATTTTTAAACTTTACTGCCTTTTACCTAAGCATGGCAGTACATGATTCGTGTTTTTATTCAAAGTAGGCCATAAATCGTAACCAATATGACGAAATTAATTATCAAATTGTAAAAATGTTACCGAAGCAAATTAATGCAATTATTCTCTCTTAAATTTTTGCAGGTAGTTTTGCCTACGAAATGCCCTCGGATAAACAAATACAATCCGCGGGCAACATTCTAACGGCGTCGGTTAGCAACGGATACTTGAACAGGAACTTCACTTTTATTATCAAAAACGATACATTACTTGGTTCAGGCTATATTCGAAACATTATCATGAATCAATTCGAGGCGGCTATTAGAAAGGACACGTCTGTTTAGAGCCAGATATTATTTCTTTAGATCCGATGACAATTAGAATAAACATGACATGGCTAAGGGGTCGTTCAAGTATTACGTAACGCAAATTTTGAAGATTTTTGACCCCCCCTCCCCCCTATGTAACGCGCCGTAACGTTTTCCTGTACCCCCCCCCCCAACCCATAAACGTTACGTAACACCCCAACTGACCATTTTACCCAAATGTCACAACTTTGTTGCGAAAACTACCGTAAAGTCGCTTAAAAAAATCGCGTTTGCGTTAAGTATAAATATATATATACAAAAAGGGATATAAACGAAAAGGGTTGCCAATTTGGGAGATTTTAGTACACTAGTTTCTTTTTTTAAAATAAAAAACAACGTCCCCCCCCTACAACGCATCGTAACGTTTTACAAGATAATATCAAATGTCCGCCTGTCTACTGTCCTGTCTGTCGACTGCATCAATAGTCTTGTTTGATGTGCAATATTTGATAGTAAATCGTATCCACCCACATACTTTCTTAAGTGACTAACTAAAAAATTAATACTCGTATATACAAAAGTTACAGACTAGCAAGAGGTCGCTATATTGAAGTCTTTATTCTTTTGAAAATTATGTAATTTAACTAAAATCAAATTCAGCAATAGTTTTATTACCAAATAAGCACTATAAGAAAAAAAGCTTGTAAAAATGAGACATGTTCAATTGAACCAGAAGCGATTAGTAAACACAAAAGAAAAACCATAAAGTAATCGAACAGAAGTCAGGAATGCAAACATATTGTCACTGAGCTTAGAAAAATCTAAATATAAAAATATCCTGATGAAGATAAAAATTTACTAGAAAATGAAGATAAGATAAATATAAGATAAATATACTTTATTGTGCATACAAGTTTACATACAGGTATACAAAAAAAAACATACAAAATAATATGCACAAAGGCGGTCTTATCGCTATGTAAGCGATTTCTACCAGACAACCTTGGGGTAGAGGAGAATTTAAAATAAAACAGAGTAGTCATCAAAAAAGCAAAACAAAAATTAAAACAAAGTGAATACTACAATCTAATACTATAATAATGAGCATATAAATAAATAGTATATAAGGTAAATATATAAATAAATAAATACTACATATATATAAAATAATAATAATAAATATATACCTATTACATTAATTAATTATTAAGCAGGTAACGCTATATCATAAATACAAAATTGAACAATTATTGTCAGCACATTAACAAATAACTAAACTTTCTAACACAGACCAGCTCTAACAATTCAAGTATTTTTAAGTAGCTTCTTAAAAGTGGTAAGAGTTTTAGCCTCCCTAATACTGTTAGGCAAGGCATTCCACAGAATTATTGACTGTACTGTAAAGGAGCAGTTGTAGAATGCAGTATGGTGGACAGGTATATGCAACATAGTTGTATCATTCGAGCGCAGTGCTCTGTCAGATTTACGCACCACAAACCTTTTTCTTAGATACTCCGGAGCCCGGGGATCCTTAAGTACATAGTAAAGCAGCGACAGCATTCTAGTATTCCGGCGAAAACGGATTGGCAACCACTTGAGCTTTTTACGAAAATCGGACACGTGATCGTATTTTCGCAAAGAAAATACGAATCTAATTGCTAAATTTTGGAGCCTCTCAAGTTTTGTTAGTTGTTGCTCGGTGAGGTCAGGATAGCACGCGTCGGCATAGTCAAGATGAGAAAGGAAAAGAGATTCCGCGAGCGCAATTTTGGTAGAAGTAGGTAGCATGTATTGTAAGCGTCGTAACGAATGCCAAGTTGAAAACATTTTTCTACTCACTTTTTTAATCTGCGTTGTCCAGTTCATATTCTCGTCCATGTAAACGCCAAGATTTTTATCGGATTTACTATATGGTATAGTAGTGTTGTTGATGAGCACCGGAGGTAAAGAAGCCCAGTCAATCCTCGAAATAAAAGCCCGACTGCCCAATACTATAACTTGTGATTTCACTGGGTTCAATCTAAGACCATAACAGCGACTCCATAGAGATAATCAATATGAAATGGGAAACACATTGCAACTTGACGAATTATCATAATAATGTTATTAACATATCTCATTATTGATTTTCTGTATTATACTGTGCATTCCCAAGGAGGGTTGATGTCAGGCAGGCGGCCGGTCGTAAAAAATAACATGCCAAATCACTTACAACATGAGTCTGAGGAAGAGGAGAACATGTTGTGCTGACCCTATATAAATAGGATAAGGGCAGGGAGATGATGATGTAATTTAACTACAATTTAACTCCTATTCCGTCTCAATTTTCGAAATTTAGTGTATAAAACTAACATGCATAAAAACAGAGATATTTTTGTAGTCAACGCGTTTATTTTGATGGTAAGATTGTTAATACTAGTTGACTGGTCAGTATAATGGTCGGAGTGGTCCTAATAAAAACAAATTACAATAACGCGGGCGTAGAAAAGTCCGTAGCGAGGTGACATTTAACTAGTAAGTGGGTAATATATGTAAGAAGTAGTTATTACGTGTTCATTTCATAATATACTCTTAGTGAGATTTACAGTGACACTTACCCTTTTCATTAATTTAAGCTTAATGCGACATAGTAATATTCATAATAATAGCATAATTATTATACATAATATGGTGCTCAAAAGTTAAAATGAAATGAGTATGTATCTTTCTAAAATATGAAACTCATGTGTATGTTGTTTTAGTATTTATATTACTATTTTGTAACTTTTAAATACACACTATCCATAATTGTATAATGTATAATATTGATTAAAATTATAAGATTAATTTTTGGCCTAGCCTAAGTTATAATTGTAGTGAATATAACATGCTTTAATTTTCGTACCAAGACAAAAGTGAGAGGTTTTATAATTTTAGGGTAAAGTAGATTTGTTGTCTACATTTTATCTTACATGTATATCGTAGGTATATTTGATATATTTTAAATATAAAAAAGTGTTTTGTCACGAACAGCGACATAGCGATTTTAAAGTGTTCAAAAATTTCAATTTAATAATAAATATCAAAAGACAAAAAGTGAGATTTTTCTAACAAAGATGTTTCAGTAGAAAATGTCGCCTTTTATACATTTTGTGATCTCGTCTCTCATAGTTCTTTACAACAAATGCAACAATTTATTAAATATGTTAATAATGACAATGTTAAATAAAATAAATAATATGTGTTAATAAATGTTATGTTAAAGGTTCTTTTATAAACCATGTTATTTGTTTTTGTCATAATACTATACGCTTCAGCCTGTAATATCCCACTTTTGGACATAGGCCTCTTTCCCTAAGTAGAAGGATCAGAGCTTAATCCACCACGCTGCTCCGATGTTGATTGGTGGATATATTCCCTACTATAAGTAACAATCGCTATCTGGTTAAGGTACATCATAACAACCGGGACCGACGGCTTAACGTTCTTTCCGAGGCACGGTGGGGAGACCCACAAGTACTGCATCAACGCCCCAACCACGGCCAACATCTGTATGGTCAATCAAATGTTGTCGTGTGCGGGGATCGAACCCGCAACCGCCAGCGTAACAGCGACAAACCAGTGCTGTGACCGCTGCGCCAACGCGGCGTCATAATACTATATTTTTATCATAATTCTATATATAGACGGGCGTGTCATTAATGATTATTTTAACAGGGGTAATTAAGTATTTGTAACATTACTGTTGTAATATATGTTTTAAAAATAAAAATGTTTCAATGATACGCGTAACACTTCAATATTATTAATATTATTATCACACATTTAAATTATCTCTAATCCATAAACTTGTCCTTTTCTTGCCTACTTGAATTCTCAAGCTTTCTAAGCTGCTCAATTCAATTGAAATTACTTGTGCTACTTTCGTTATACTCTTTCTTCTCCACAGGTGTATTACCAGTAACACCCTTCAGTCATAGTCTCCTTTAGTTATTTGTATGACTTTTGACCTATTAAAAATTATGAAAGCCTGTTTTAAGTTAATTTACAAAAATTTGAGGGTGTCCGTCTAGTTCCCACTACGCAAAACTTCGCAATGGTTGATGGTATTTCTAATGTTACTTCGAACAAAATGTTAAAAATTTACGTTTTATGACGAAATTTAGTTTTCATTTTGTACGCCTTTGCTGCCTGGTATCAAAACCAAAAGCCACAAACTTCATTTTTGGCCATTGTTTCTACCTGTGTTGGAAGCATGCACTGAGAATTTTCAGTCTTTATAAAATGACCTTCACATTGTAGTGAAGGAATGCGTACTTATACTTACGATTATTAAATATAAAATATAGTACCTGGGTGACCGAGCCTAGCTCGGTATTTTCATTTTATTTTTTGTTTTTTTTTTCTCGGTATTTTTATATTTTAATTTTATTTAAATAATAAATCACGAGTGAAATTAAAAAAAAAAAGAAAAGAAACTAATCTGGAGCCTGAGATTCGAACCCGGGTCAACACGATGTGACACCCGCCGATTTCCTAATTACGCTGTTACAGCTATATTTACATTGGTGAAATTAAGCTTCGTATTCTAATGATATTTTTTCATTGCCTAAAAACAGGGATAAAACGACATTTTTTTTAAATGAATCCTAGCTAGATCAATTTTTCGCCCCCGAAATTCCCTGCATACTAAATTTCACGAAAATCGTTGGAGCCGATTCCGAGATTCAGATTATATATATTGTAACATTACTGTTGTAATATATGTTTTAAAAATAAAAATGTTTCAATGATACGCGTAACACTTCAATATTATTAATATTATTATCACACATTTAAATTATCTCTAATCCATAAACTTGTCCTTTTCTTGCCTACTTGAATTCTCAAGCTTTCTAAGCTGCTCAATTCAATTGAAATTACTTGTGCTACTTTCGTTATACTCTTTCTTCTCCACAGGTGTATTACCAGTAACACCCTTCAGTCATAGTCTCCTTTAGTTATTTGTATGACTTTTGACCTATTAAAAATTATGAAAGCCTGTTTTAAGTTAATTTACAAAAATTTGAGGGTGTCCGTCTAGTTCCCACTACGCAAAACTTCGCAATGGTTGATGGTATTTCTAATGTTACTTCGAACAAAATGTTAAAAATTTACGTTTTATGACGAAATTTAGTTTTCATTTTGTACGCCTTTGCTGCCTGGTATCAAAACCAAAAGCCACAAACTTCATTTTTGGCCATTGTTTCTACCTGTGTTGGAAGCATGCACTGAGAATTTTCAGTCTTTATAAAATGACCTTCACATTGTAGTGAAGGAATGCGTACTTATACTTACGATTATTAAATATAAAATATAGTACCTGGGTGACCGAGCCTAGCTCGGTATTTTCATTTTATTTTTTGTTTTTTTTTTTCTCGGTATTTTTATATTTTAATTTTATTTAAATAATAAATCACGAGTGAAATTAAAAAAAAAAAGAAAAGAAACTAATCTGGAGCCTGAGATTCGAACCCGGGTCAACACGATGTGACACCCGCCGATTTCCTAATTACGCTGTTACAGCTATATTTACATTGGTGAAATTAAGCTTCGTATTCTAATGATATTTTTTCATTGCCTAAAAACAGGGATAAAACGACATTTTTTTTAAATGAATCCTAGCTAGATCAATTTTTCGCCCCCGAAATTCCCTGCATACTAAATTTCACGAAAATCGTTGGAGCCGATTCCGAGATTCAGATTATATATATATATATATATATATATATATATATATATATATAGATATATATATACAATAATTGCTCGTTTAATAGTATAAGATAAGAATAACGAACTAAAAGTATGAATTGAATTACCAGCATTTATCTAGCTAGAGGCAAAATTGCAGGACTTCAGCAAAATAGTCAACACATTTGAAAAGCAAAAATGGTGTCAAAAAACAAGAGACGAAGCTACAAGAAAAAACGTACCTACTAAAATAATATGTCCTCGGTAAATGGGACTATCCAACACAAAAAATCAATTCGAACCAGTAGTTCCTGAAAATAGCGCGTTTATAGATGATATCAAGTAATCTCTGATATATTACTAGCCCGTTGGCGCAGTTTGTAGTGACCCTGATTTCTGCTCCGGGGGTTGTGGTTCGAATTGGGTTCGACCCCCGAGTCTGGGTGTACTATACATATTCACTTATATATTTATATACGAGTATGTATTATTTATGAGTATGTTTATCGAAAAAAAATGTAGCTAGACCAGTCGGCTGTTACCTACACAAGCATTAAGTTGCTTACTTTAGGAACAGACGACCGTGTGTGTATTGTGTAGATTTTATTTTTTATTTATTTGTAGGAATCAGAAGCGAGGAATAGGATGACGGATGGTCGAACTCGTTATTTAACAATGTAATTTAACACAAGATAGTTACATAGATTAGAGTATTCAATGGACTCACCGAGCGGGTACCGTCTATCGCGTGGCAGAGAGACAACTCGACGCAGTGCCCGGGACTTGTGACCCGAGTGTAGGTTTACGGCGGCGCCGCCTTACAATGCGCATTGGCACTCACCACCACCGGTCGAGTTGCCCAATCAGTAACAATTAATTCGTGTACACAAACTAACTATTAGAAGAGTCGAGGTTAAGCTACTAGCAGGATACACAAGTGCACCGCGCCACGCCAGAGCCAAGACTGACTTAGCTGCGGTCGTATCGGTCTTTTCTACACGACTGAATGACTCGAATAATAGAAGTGAGGGTAGTTCAATATCGACAACATCGCAAGTACCTACATATTTAAAACGTAAGGAAGGTAGGTATAATGGAAAAATACTAATTTTATCAAATCTCTACAAACTACAAAACTTATATAATTATAATAGAACTAGCCGAATCTGCAAAATGTTCGATTAATGATTCAATTAAGCGTTCATTACTAGTAGGTAATAAAAAAAAACAAGTTTTAAATTATTCTCAAAATAGTAGTGTGGTTATAGATACAAGAGCGTACACAAAAACTTAATGACTGTGAGACAACATTCGCACAATTTCAATTAAATATTAATCTATCTATATATATAAAAATCAATGCCACTTTTCGTTGTAATCATATAACTCAAGAACGGGCTCACATATCCAAACCAAATATTTAGGCTTTGTTCGGACTATTTAGTAGATGGTTCATGTAAAGTTTGCACAAAATCGGTCGAGCTGTTCTTCATTTGTTACATTTTTTGTAATTTGTAACAAAGGACCCCCCACACACGATACCGATGTTCGGTGGACCTGCGCAGGCTGCGCAGGAGAAGGAGCGGGCGGCGAGGTAGCTCACATCGCATATATCATACTGGTCGATAAGATCGTCTACTCTCTACTACTATGCAGTTACCTGTTTGGTAACATACTTTTATTTTTAATCTATACCTTCTTGCCAAAAGTGATTCTACTATTAATAGGTCACAATAAAATATATGTGTATTTATCCTGTAATAATTAGTATCTTATGTTGTTACGAGTAATAGTAAATATTTTGTAAACTTTGATAGGTGATTGTTAGCCTCATAAAGTGTATGTAACAGTGATTTAAATGTTTGACTTAAATTGTTATACATTTATTGTACTATTGCTTCATTACTTAAATAAATAAATAAAAAAAACTTTAATAAAAAGATAATACTTGTCATGTAGTCTTGTTTAAATTAGATCGAGATCTGATGACAACTTTTTGTGTACTTAATCTTTTTTTTCGTCTTATTACGTTGTATTACTTGTCGATGTAATTAAAGTCGGTTTTTTTTTTCGTTTGCGAGCAAACACAATTATTTAATTTTATGCTTCTTTTGCAAATTAAAAACAAAAGGTGTGGGATAAAAGAAAAAATTTAGGTTTTTATTTATTTAATTAACTATAGAAAATTACATAATTAGGTACATAACTGTATACAAGGCTTATTATCGCTTAGGCCTTAGACCGTCTCCAGAATATTTTGTAACTGTCAACATTAAAAACTTTATTACCTACTTATTTTTTTCTCATGATTGGGTATATTAATTCAAGTGGCTGGCCTTAGGGTTTGATTTTCAGTCAAATAATTTTACTCTTAATTTATGTTATTTTATTTATATAAACATAACACGACTTAGTTTATTTTAAGTATTTATAATAATAATAAAACTATCAGACATTTTGCCACTATTTCAATTTCCAATTTTACCCTAATATTTCCAAAGATAGGTACTTAAATTAGACACCTTTATAAAATTCAGTATATAAAATCGAAAATCATAAGGGAATATAATATAGTCTTCCCTGATTTCATATACACCTGTATTTCTTAAATTACATATATTACGTAAATGCTTAGAAAATCTAAATTAGTCTAATTATACGCATCACAGTCAATCTATTTCTAACTTTCTAAAACTGCCCTCGACAGACACGCTGTCGCCTTTAGTATTTGTTGGGTTTCTTGAGGAGATAATTCCCGCTGTGCTGATTATTTCCATCTTATCTAGCGCAAGTGTCATCTGTCTCTTCTCCATCAACAGATTCCTAGTATATTCAATCATATCTTGTAAAGGTATATGTCCTCCATAAGCTGTCGGTAGACACGCGACATCTACGTGACTATGCAGATTCTTAATGCTTGTGTAAATCTGCAAAAAGATAAGAAGTTCAATAGAGCAGTCATTGAACGTCTTGCACTGGGCCTTTACTACTTACTAGGATAGAAAGATTTCTTAAAATAAGTGATTCCCACGGGTTCTACATTGGCATTGCCTTTTTTTTTCAAAAATATTAAGCATAATATTTTTGAGGTAAGCATACCTTACCGACGATTTAAATAGATAGGTAAATTACTACAGGCCGATAGCCCGATAGTTTTGTGACTGCCTAGTAAAGCTAGTTCGTCGTCCAACGCTGACCGCGTTTATTTGTTACAATTTTCGTTACATAGGTACAGCTTTTTATATCTACAATTACCTATGTCGTTTTTCTTCATTTTGAACAAGAAGTTATCGTACTTAGTTTAACAAACTAAGCACTTGAAAACTTAAGACAAGCAGTTTCGAGTTAGGTTAGAGACTTTTCGTTTACATTACAATAAAACAATATATGTATACCTATTATAAATCCACATATTCAACTAGCTTCTGCGCGCGACTTCGTCGGCGTGGATTCCGCTCCTATTGGTCTTAGCGTGATGATATATAGCCTATAGCCTTCCTCGATAAATGGGCTATCTAACACTGAAAGAATTTTTCAAATCGGACCAGTAGATCCTGAGATTAGCGCGTTCAAACAAACAAACAAACAAACAATCAAACAAACAAACTCTTCAGCTTTATTATATTATAGTATAGATTTAAAAGAACAATCGTTGCCCTTTTCAATTAAAAAAAAAAAACTATTTCACAATCAGAAAGTTCCTGCACACTCAACCTGATTCATCACATCCGCATTGATAAATAAAACGCAGTTATTAACGTAAATATCGGACTATCATTACCGGCATATATTTGATTACCCTTTAATAGTGTGAAAACCAGGAAACAACGAAAGGCAACCGTTTTGTGCAGGGTACCTTCGGAATAAAACTAACACGAACGTATGTGACCTACACAAAATAACGTGATATTCGTACTTCCTTGATAACATCTAAAAGACAAGTCATATACCTATTATGCACGAGGTCAATTTATTAAACGTATGCGAATAGTATAGAATATATTTTATAAGTTGTTTCTTTGTGGCATTGTACATGTTGTACCCTTGAACGGATTAGTATATCATATGAAATGGTCATTTTAATCATAATTGCAATAGCTACCCACGATTAAACTTTGTACGGCTTAAAATTGTGCTAAAATTGGAACACTAAACATTTTGCTTCTTACTTCTTTGACACCGTTTATTTCACTTTTATCAAGAGCACTTTTATGTCTGCCAATCTTTTTATTATTGAAAGTCAAGGACACAAAACATAACTCTACAAATTGTAGGTACAAAGCAAAAACTGATAGCGTGAGTGAAACGGTGTGGCGAAGCGAAAACGGGACTTTGTTTTGACTTTAGGCAGTCACACGCCGTAGCATCTTTTACAATACTAGAGACCCACCCCAGCTTTGCAAGGGTGCAATGCTGATACTAAATATAAAATAAATACTTACAATGTAACTTGTAAGCGCAAAAAATGTTTTTACGACATCACAATAAACCTCTAAAATAATCAGTGTTCCTCTACTAGGTATATTATGCATGTATATTTATATGCATGTATTCATATAAACTCCTCTGTAATCAACTTCTTAACTACAACTTTTTAACCGACTCAAAAAAGGAGGAGGTTACTTAATTCGACCGTACCTATATATGTATATATATATACACACCGGCACAATTAGCGGAACAGAAAAAAAAGTGAGACTATGAGATAATAACGCATATATTTGACGAAAATGTAATTAGACACAAAAGAACAAATTGATTAACATCTTTTAACAACACCTTTGAAAAGTCTTCGTTATTTTTTATTGAAAAATAAAGAAATTTAAAATAAGTGAAATTTTTAGATGATTATGAACCATCACAAAAAAAAAAAAAAAGCATTAAATGATTTAACAATAAAATTAACGCCAAATTAATAACGAGTGTTTCCCCCTCTTGCGCTGATTACGGTTTCCATTCGTCTGGGCATGCTACAGATTATGTTATCGATGATTTCTTGAGGCAACCGCTCCCACTCCTCAAGTAATGCGTTTCCAAGTTCATTCAGATTGTTGGGGGGTGGCATTCTGGATTTAACCCTTCTTTTTAGCAAGTCCCAGACACGCTCTATCGGATTCATATCGGGGGAATTTGCTGGCCACTGCATCACCGGTATACCTACGTGGCTCAGATATGCCTGTACCGATTGTGCACTATGAGCACGAGCATTATCTTGCATTAGAATAAAGTCGTCACCAATAAATGGGGCAAATGGTACAACATGTCCTTCTAAAATGTCTCTGATGTATCGTTCTGCTGTCATAGTTCCTCCTGTGACTATCACTAACTCCGTGCGAGCTCCCAAACATATCCCTCCCCAAACCATAATCGAGCCGCCAACATAAGCCACTGTGTGTTCAAAATTAGACTGTATGTGGCGTTCTCCTTTGCGTCTCCATATTCGCTGTCTCCCATCGATCTGTTTTAAAAGAACTCTGCACTCATCAGTAAAGAGAACCTGCTGCCATTCGTTCAAATCCCAATGACGATGTTCTCGCGCATAGCTTAATCGGTTTACGCGGTGACGTCTTTCAAGTTTTGGGCCTTTGGCAGGTATATACGACCCTAAACCAACTTCTTCAAATCTCCTGCGAACTGTACGCTCACTTACTCGTACTCCTCGAACGTCTTCCAGTTCATTTCGAGCTTGTACAGCCGTTAATCGCGTATTCCTACGAACTCCAAGTTGTAAAAAACTGTCATCTCGCCTCGAAGTACATCTTTTTCTACCTTGACCCCTCCTCCTCACAAGAGAATTAGACGATCTGTACCGCTGGATGCTGCGATGAATCGTTGATACTGGTCGACGAAGCCTTGAGGCAATCGATCTGTAGGTATGGCCATTTCTTCTCATTTCATCAGCCCTAATGATTTCCAGTGATGTTAAGTCAGGCATAATAAAGAGCTTTTAATAAACAAAATTGCCTATAGAATAACAAATGTATAAAAAACCATTAAGTGCAATTTTTCAAAAAAATTACAATTACGTAGTTATTACTCGAACAAGTTGACAAAACCTATTGTTCGGGAAAATAAAACAAATGAATGAAAAAAGTGTATGTCATCTAATTTTCTATTTTCAAATTTGACAATAAATTAAAAAAATATTATAACTGGCCAGTTCCTCAAGTAAAAGATTTTAAAATCCTGCTTTTTTGTGTTCCGCTAATTGTGCCGGTGTATATATATATATAATTATATATATATGCATATATGTATATATGTATATATAGTGTATGTTCGGGCATAACATCGTCGTTATGAACCGATTTTGATAATTCTCTCTTCTATTCTTGGAAAGGAGATATCCCAAATGTGGTACCATGATAAGTAAACCAGGATCTGATAATAGAATCCCAGAGACATCGAGAGAAACCCTCCAAAACGGTAGTGACGACTAGTGCGTTTGTTAATTTTTTCCGTCAACTTACGTTGTATAACTTGTAACGTGTGTGTAGGTATATATGATGTAATTGAAGTCGGTTTTTTTCCGTTTGATAGCAAACATAATTATTTGAAGTCGGTTAAAAATTAGTAATAACGAATAGGTCTTAAAGTCGTTACAAGTTCTTGCATATTATTATATTAGGAAAATAAGTTAATGAAATACTTTTCTTCAATTATTGAGATTTTTCCAAACCCTGACACATTCATTCATATTGGGGAAGGGGGACGTTTAGTTTTTTTAAATGAAATAATCATCTTACATGCAATCTCTCGCTCATTTTTGTTGAAACTTTTGATTTTGCAAAGTCGATGATATATTTTAGGGCGGCCGGAACGTTGACAAGCTGGAATTCTTTGTGACGCATTGGTACTGATTGCTGCAACAAAAATAAATAAGTAGATATGTATGTATTTTTAGACTCCTTTTTAGTAAGAATTTAGGACATTAGCATCAAATTATTAAAAAGTAATGGGTATATAATTTCACGCTCACGCCGCGCTGCAAGCCGCTAATTGATAAAATAAATAAGATAAATATACTTTATTGTGCATACAAGTTAACATACATAGGTATACAAAAAAAAAATAAAACTTACAAAATATTATTATGCACAAAGGCGGTCTTATCGCTAGGTAAGCGATTTCTACCAGACAACCTTAATTTTTTTTTATTTAGTTTTCCATAGAAGTTTCACTTCTATCGTGTGTGAATCGCACACACACCTTTTTTTTATTAAGTTATTTTTTCACACATACGTAAAAGTCATAGCCTAACTTTAGCTTTAAAATGACAGGTTTTGATTAATTCAGATTAAATTAATAATAATCAAGATAATATGTAACTTAAAATTATAAAACCAAATATTAGGTATTAGGTAGTTGGTTGTATCGTTATAGGTAGACTAGCTTCTGCGCGCGACTTCGTCGGCGTGGACTCCACTCCTATTGGTCTTAGCGTGATGATATATAGCCTATAGCCTTCCTCGATAAATGGGCTATCTAACACTGAAAGAATTTTTCAAATCGGACCAGTAGATCCAGAGATTATCGCGTTCAAACAAACAAACAAACAAACTCTTCAGCTTTATATATTAGTATAGATGTATTTCCGGATTGTCATTTAAGTGATAGTAACACAATCATGTTTTGTATCTACTAATGTATGTAGGCATATAACGTACTAGGAATTGTACGGCGTAATAAGCTTTGATGCTAATCTTCTTCTGTGAATCGTGAAATGAAATTTTTACGATATTATAAAACTACTACGACGATGACGCGTTGGTGCGGTCACAGCACTGGTTTGTGGCTGTTGCGCTGGCGGTTGCGGGTTCGATCCACGCACATGATAAACATTTGCATTGACCACACAGATGTTTGCCGTGGTCTGGGTATTTGTGCAGTCCTTGTGGGTCTCCCCGCCGTGCCCCGGAGAGCACGTTAATCCGTCGGCCCCTGTTGTTATCTTATACACCTGATAGCGATCGTTACTCAAAGTAGGGAATATATCCGCCAACCCGCATTGGAGCAGCGTGGTGGATTAAGCTCTGATCCTTCTCCTACATGGGGAAAGAGGCCTATGCCCAGCAGTGGGATATTACGACTGAAGCGATAAAACTACATTTAGTTTCGTAATGCCTAGTCCGAGAAAAAAATGCTTGAACTTTTGTATACTAATCGTTGTTCTGCCAAATAAATTACTAATCACCTAATCACCTATAGCTGCATGAAACAATTTCTACGACCTATTCTAATGAATTCATAAAAATCTTTCGAACCTCTTCGGCGGAGCTCGATGACAAATACCGTGACAAGAGATTTTTATGAACGTATAAACAAACAAAGAAGAAAAGAAAGAAAACATATTTATCAAAGCATTCTAAAACAATTTTTTATTACAAAAAAAACTTATAATGCACTGATAAATATGTTTATTGAAGTGAAACTTCTGCAGGCGCATGAGGGGTAAAATTTGAGCAACCGGTAGCGCGGCAGCGTACCGCGCCTGGGAACACTGCGTGACGATGGATTTTTGTTTTTTTTTTAATTAGTTTTTTTTTTGTATTTTAGTCGTTTTTTTTTTAATTAGTTTGCCAAAGAAGTTTCACTTCTGACATGTGTATTTTTTTCGTTACTACCTTTTCCTTTTCACAGAGTAGGTATATAATAGATTTCGTTGTGTATTATTTTCACAATAATTTAGTCAAAGGTTGACACAAGCGTGTACCATATTACAGTATCATAGTTAATAAAAAACTTTCATTTCATTTAATATTTAAATGTCAAGGACAACAGTTGTGTAAAATACTTTCTTACAACTGATGCACTTTAAAAAAATTAAATTAATTTATTCATATTAAAATACGATCAATCACTTAATTTATTTATATAATTTAATGTAATTATTGAATGTGTTTTGTTTGTGAAATAACAATATGACAACATAAACCGAAACTGAAACATGAACATGTAAATTGACTTCTTCTCAAATTTTGTTGATTTTCTTCTCGGTTAAAAAGGTATCGTTTTTCTATGGGGAAACGTTTTAGGCTACAGTACTGTATAAAGCAGTACGATCTAAGGAAATAACATTCTGGTGAAATCACGTGACTAAATATTATATAAAATTAAATATTATATGCACTTGCGTATATTTACACAGATCGTGTTGTCTGATAATATTTGTATAATATTATAAAACCATTCTTATTCTTCTTATATAAAAAATATAACAACCAAATTGAGAACCTACTCTTTTTTAAAGTCTGTTAATAAAATGAATAACTTAAAAATTGCTTTACCAATTTTATTCATCTTTTTTTATTTGACCTTATAATACTTAGTAGAAATACAATTAATATTATAAAACGCACTAAGTTTCGATCTATCAAACCGATATGAACAAATCTTTACCGGATAACCTGTTTGTTGAATGAGTAGGTTGCGATAGGTGTATTAATTATAAACATCGCATCGGTAGCGAATTGTTACAGACGTTTGATTACACATAGTTACAAAATTTTACTTATTAAAATTTTCCGGAAGTTTTTTTTACTTTTCCTTCATATTTTGATACACTAAATTTAAATCTACCATCCGTTTCTCTCCATCAGCTTTTATTTTTGGTACACAGCTTTTCGGTATTTTATGTGAGGTTAGGCGCACATTTACGAATTTAACACAGTGTTGATATAAGTTAAGATAAAATTTTAGCGACGTCTACACCAAAGAGACGTTGTTTAAACGATCCGGAGTGTTTTTTATTTATTTGTGGTAAATATGTTTTTTGAAATTATAGAAAATCGGTGACAGATATCTTAAAAATCGCTATAACTGACTATTTTAAAGTACAAGTGTGTAATTTGGACAAACCGTGGGTGCCTAAAACTGTTTTCCAAAATTGTGTTGTTAGTTTGCGACAATGCTCAAGTGGAAAAAGAAGTTCCCTGAAATTCACAACCACCATGATCTGGCGAAAACCGAAAAATCACCATGATGATTCGTCGTTAATGTAAACGGCATTAATTCAAATAACAGCACAGTATATGGATTTATCCTGATTTACCGTCTGCTAAACGACCAACTTTGGTACCTAGTCTAGCTCAAGAGCCTATAGCACCAGTTGTACCTTCGACATCTGCAGCAGTTTCTTGCCAAATGGAAACAGACGACATCATAGACGATGATAAGTCAAATTATCCTGATTTTATCCCCAAAGTCCCGACTACAGAAATTTTAACCAAAAATAGATGAATGGCCCTAAATTAAGAGACAGAAGAACAGTCCGAATTACAGGCATGGAAATCATTTGTCACTAATGAAAAACTTTCTTGGTAATACTAAAGCATCAAACTTCCAAGACTTGGTCAAACATATGTTATTATGTCTGAAGGATCTTGGTTGCAACATGAGCGTAAAACTTCATTATTTACGCTCCCATCTAGACCATTTTCCTGAAAATCTTGGACATTTTAGTGATGAACAAGGAGAAAGATTCCATCACGAAATTCGCACCAAGGAGGAACGATATAAGGGCAGATGGGATGTGCATATGATGGCAGATTATTGCTGGAGTTTGAAACGAGACCTACCGCATGTATCACATTCAAGAAAATCATTTAAAAAAATCATTTTTGGCGGCTTCCAACAATTAAATATTTTTTATGGTATTAACTTTTTGTATTTTCCTAAAAAATCTCACATATGCCATATCTCAAAAGCTAAAGCTGATAGATGAAAACGATTTTTATTTTCAGAGTCAGTATGTCATATGTCTACATAAAAGCAAATTAACCGTCTGGAAAAAAATCTTTGTAACTATGTGTTATACATACATTAATAAACATCACAAACAAACTTGCCGTTGTATCTAATCTAGGTATATCAACGGAGTAAGTACAAAATATAAGTATTTACAGTACACTGTACACACATACAGACGTTTCGAAAAAAAAATATATCCAAACGTATTAGAGAAAGAGCTTTGCTTCGGAGTTTTACGTGACTGATATAAAACTAATTCTATGTACCTACCAAAAAATAATTAGGTACGGTATAACGATACGATACGACGGTTATGATATTATAAGCCTTGTTATACGGTCGTTTCTAATAAACTTATTACTATTGTACTCTTTTACACATCTTCTTCTATATCTATATAGGGGAAAGGTGTACGAGATGATTCACTTAAGGAAGAATGCTTGTAGTTTAAATGATATTCTACTTATTGCAGATATTAATACGTTTATCCATAGTAAATTTATCTATCTAATTGTTGCAATACTCAAAATATATATTTTTTGATGTTTTATTATTATAAACACCATTTTTTTTAAACGTTATGAAAGGATCATCTTGTACACCCCGGTGTCCAAGATGATCCCTGTGGTAGATTATCATAGGTTATGGTAGAATTATCTAAATAAAGTCATAATCAGGGTTTACTATCTTTAATCAAGTCAGTCAGTCTCCATTATAATTCAAGAAGGAAACTATCATCACATTGTATGAGATCTATGGTTCTAGCGTTCGTTCGTTCTAAGCGTCTCTTTCCTGGCGTTATTTTACACAAATCAAATGTGAATTCATCAGAATCATCGCTATCTATCCCTGCACAAGCTTCATGGCCCCATCTTTGGCATATACAACATTTTATCCATACCTCGCCCCTATCATCCACACGGATCGTCTTGTACACCGGTAACATAATCATCTTGCCCCAATGTAACCTTTTTTATTCAATGATCGATAACATAACCTATGTGGTTTCAACTGTTTCCATGCTGTTAAAAATCAAAATAGAGTAATATACAAAGCTAAGTAATGCATCAGCCACGGCAATAAAGTACGTTAGAACACATTAAACATAATTTTAAAGTCAACCTTACTTTAGATCAAAGTTACGTAATATTCGTTATCTTCCTCAAAAAATTTCACTGTCACTGAAGACGCGATTACGATTGACTGAGGCGGGGGAATACCGGGGTCTATATTTTACCAATAAACACAACTAGGTGGCACTACTAGATTCGTTGCAATATAAAAGGATCATCTTCCCCCAACGGATCATCTCGTACACCTTTCCCCTATATAAAAGAAAGTCGTGTAATCGTGTTAGTTACACTATTTATAACTCAAGAACGGCTGAACCGATTTGGCTGAAAATTGGTAAGGTGGTAGTTTAGAACCAGGAAACGGACATAGGATACTTTTTATCTCAATTTGACCCGGTAGGTGGCGCTGCTATCGATATGTAACTCCGAAACTACTGAACCAATTTGTATCAAAATTTGTAAGCATCTGTAATTTGGTCCAACTTGGGAGATAGGGTAGTTTTTATCTCGATTGGACCCGGTAGGTGGCGCTGCTATCGGTATGTAAGCAATCAAATTTGGTAGCTGTTTTCCGGGCAGGACAACGTCTGCCGGGTCCGCTAGTAAATTATATTCACTATTCGTCATACAAATAGGGCTCACCTAAAAAGTCAAGATATATACAAAAACTACATATCCGGGATTGAAAATTATTATACGGTTGTACTTTTCTAATTCGATTTAAAAAAAATGTTTATAATTCATAATATGTTACAACGACTATTAATTTATTTTACGTAATTTTTAACGCTACTCTCACATTTCTACACAAATGTTAACTGTTCTGCTTTGTGTTTTGTTTGGTTGATGTTTATGGTAAACTGAAAATTGTTTTTTTTGCACTGTTTATCACATAACTAAATATATTTTTTTTGTAATAAATAAATAAAATAATTATAACTAACTAGCTGACCCGGCGTACTTCGTACCGCCTAGCAGTTAATTCTTTAATTTTTTATTTTATTTTAATACTTATCCTTCCCGAAACCCCTCCACTAACACTTAAACTTTATGGTATGGTATTAAAGTTCAAATTGACTTTTAAATATATTACGAATCTTTTGTATGGGAATATAGAAAATTGTTGTTTTTAGACTTTTTGAGGGAATTTTTAAATTGTTCTCTCCGTAAGAACCATCCTCGTACTTCAAGGGATATTATAAAAAAAGAATTAGCGAAATCGGTACAGCCACTCTCGAGATTTACGCTTAGCAACACATTCAGCGATTCATTTTTATATACATATAGAGACTAGCTGACCCGGCGAACTTCGTACCGCCTAACAGGCGATTCTTTAATACTTATCCTTCCCGAAACTCTTCCACTAACACTTAAACTTCTTTTGTATGGTAATATAGAAAAGTGTTGTTTTTCGACTTTTTCGTGCAATTTTTTTAAAATTTTCTCACCGTAACAACCATCCTCGTACTTCAAGGAATATTATAAAAAAGAATTAGCGAAATCGGTTCAGCTGCTCTCGAGATTTGCGCTTAGCAACACATTCAGTGATTCATTTATATATATAGAGATAGAGAAGAAGATAGAGAAGAAATAAGCGGGTAATCGTGTTTTATTTTATTGCTGCTATCAGATGTTGATTTATTTATAGCTTACATTTTTATGCGTACAATGTTCTATCTTAGGTATATTGCTTAGTTTTTTAAACAACATAAAATTTGTAGATTGGATTGAGTTAATTTGAAATTTTGTCATTTTGTGCTTCCATATTATTATGCATGCTGTATTCACCTTAAAAGGCAGCACATTTAGTTTATTAAAGTTTATTTTTGTATTTACATTTATTACATTGTATTGATGTAGTTCGCCACTGGTTCATTAAATAAACAAAAACTATTCGTCCTACAAATAGGGCTCACCTAAAAAGTCAAGATATATACAAAAACTACATATCCGGGATTGAAAATTATACGGTTGTACTACGAGGCGCAGTTAGTACCACAATTATACTCGTATAAAGAGTTCACAAAGACACATGACATGACTGTGTGAGACCCAAAATTTCGATTCTGCTCGTTGTTACCTCACACGTCGAAAGTTGAAATAAGGTGAAGGTTAAGTAGGTACAAATAAGGGAAAGATGACACCGACTCGCCTGATTCGTCTTCAGCTCGTCGTAATAACAAGTTTTATATATAATTATCGACACAAGAACATTATTTTTATTATGTTACGTTGGGTCATACTTAATTGACGTAATTTTATAAGACAAGCTTGAGAGCAAAGACCCTTTTGGAATTATCATTTTATTGCAATGACCAAACTAAGTAGTGTTAATTTTTTTTGCGTATACTTTTGAGCAGTCATATAATAATCACGTATATTTTAAAACATATGCAATTTCTAAAAACATATACCTACATTTATTTAAAACAAAAATTACATTTTTATACATATTTATAATGCAAACCTTAAATTTTTGAAGTGAAACTTCTTTAGGCGCATGAGGGGTAAAATTTGAGGCAACGGCAACGCCAACGCGGGACTTTGACGTTTTTATACCACGTTGAATACACCGGTTCTCGTCCGATCACCGAAGTTAAGCAACGTCGGGCGCGGTCAGTAGTTGGATGAGTGGCCGCCTTGGAACACCGCGTGACGTTGGCTTTTTGTTTTTTTCCATTAGTTTTTTTAGGGTTCCGTACCCAAAGGGTAAAAACGGAACCCTATATTACTAAGACTTCGCTGTCCGTCCGTCCGTCCGTCTGTCACCAGGCTGTATCTCGAGAACGGCTATAGCTAGACAGTTGAAATTTTCACAGATTATGTATTTCTGTTGCCGCTATAACAACAAATACTAAAAATAAAATAAAATAAATATTTAAGGGGGGCTCCCATACAAAAAAACTCATTTTTACCTATTTTTGCTCGATATTTATATAATACACATATTTAAATATATATTACCTAGTCAACGGTACGGAACCCTTCGTGCGCGAGTCCGACTCGCACTTGGCCGGTTTTTTTCAATTAATTTGCCAAGGAAGGTTTTCACTTCTGACATTTGTATTTTATATGCAGACAATTTTTTTTATCGTAGTTTTAATAATTTCCGGGTGGAAAGAAAATTGTTAGTACCTATTTCCTTTTTGTATTGCAAGACAGATTTCCTTGGCTGAAAATGACAACTGATACTGTCTTGAAATGTGTGTACCTAAATATGGACAATGTATGTTTAGGTATGCATGAATGCATCTAAAGGTTGTTATATCTTACCTCGCCCCACTTGATGAGACGCGCGAAATCAACAGGATTCCAAGTAGTCACATGTGCTGTCGTACTCCCGAAACCATCGCCCACATGTGTAAACCCGAAAATCTGGTCGATTGGGTCTTCCATCAAAGCCTCATATACTATCATATGTGCCCTGCACATATCCCAACAGCCAAATTTGGTCGCGTCAAATTTACCTGCAGATAAAATCCATATTACATTACCCTAATAATTTCTCTTTAAGTATTGACGTCAGTAAATTTATTTTATACTTCAACATTAACACGAGTAGCATCACAGCACAAAAGTTCAGCAAAGTACATGGTATTGAAATATGAATGCGGATATAATGTCAAAGATCATGTCGCACTTTAATACAGTGTCAAAGTCAATATCATCGCAAGCAGCTATACAGGTACTCGCACGCACTCTTACAAATAAAGCAAGTCGCACAGCTTATGTAACTGATTATCACCTAATGTCAATGTACTAGATCTTACCCATGTTGTAAACGATGACCCGACGACCCTTGCTGTCTCTAACCGGCGAAACTGCTATGTACCTTGAAAGTGAGTAATTATTTGGTAATGCCAACCAATTATGTCATTTAAAAAATGCTTTTATATAACATACTCGCAACGCTCAGAGTTCAAGGCTTCGTTTGGGAACTTTCAAATAGCTGATGATACATATCTCCTACGCTCACACTGCTAAATAGCTATGTAAACCTTATTGACATTAAAATAAAGATTATATTTGAATATTTTTTTATTCCCATTAGCGAACACACATAGGCCTTTTTTAATCAAAAACTTTTAAATTGTGCAAGGTTTTTATGTAATACGGTCGCCTTATTTTGTAACCGTGTAGTCGGTTTGTTTTTTGCAAATTGAGGCTAATATCGATTGATTAGTTAATGATATTCTATCGTTAATAACATATATTTCCTAGTGCTCTATTAACTAAAATATTTTGTAAATTTGTTTTAATGAATAAATGAATCTCTTACTATTTTATTACTTTAAATCATTGTTATTTTTAAATTATATCAACAATTATTTACCCTTTATCGAGAATCTCCTTTATCTTAGGATCTTCGCAGTCCAAGTTGGTGAAAATATCATGGTAATACTTTTTTAAGCTTAAATATTTTAAAAGCGTTTGTTGAGCCATCGGTATGCTGTATTTCTTGTGGCGAAGAAAACGTAGTAAGAATGATTCATCTGAAATAAATAGGGCCTTTTATTTTTGTTTCTTAAGTGACAGTTTAGT
Organism: Melitaea athalia; assembly: GCA_905220545.2. Taxonomy (NCBI): domain Eukaryota; kingdom Metazoa; phylum Arthropoda; class Insecta; order Lepidoptera; family Nymphalidae; genus Melitaea; species Melitaea athalia. The sequence continues at coordinate 18,684,426 of HG992176.1, forward strand.
TTAGACTGTATTGATCAGAATTTGTCAAATGTTGTTACAAATTTTTGAAGACTAGCCATTACTAAAAAATGTAACAATGTAATAGTGATATTTGTCGGTTGTACATAAGAATATATTTAGTAAGTATAAAATTGTACGAAAAGTGGATCACAGTTTGTATATTGGTTATAGAGATGTAAATACAAACAGTTTATCGCCTGATAGTTATAATTATTACATATATTAATAAAAACACTGAAGTCTGAAACAACGACCAACGAGTCGTATCGTTTTTAACCTACTTGAATTTAAAACATAATTACAAGCATAATTATATTGTCGTCACTCGTCACATTGTCTGCACACAATTTTTTTATTACAATATTATATTCGATGTATTTTTTTTTTGTTGTTAGCATAAAATAAAAAATGTATTCTTTCTTACTATAAAGCTTACTACTACTTACTTTAGTTCAGATTACTAAAAACATAAAACTAATTATTGTAAGTGCAAAGTCAATCTGTATCGTTTTCCAAGTAAAGTGGCCTTTTTTATCCATTTCGAAAAATAAAAGCATATTTTTGGTAACTTAATTTCATGTACGTATTTATGAAAACAAAGAAGCTTGAGAAAATGTGATACATTTTTTAAAGTTATTCATATCCCTTAGCATTGACACGTATAACTAGATGTAAAACGTATCGCCATTAGAATTACAGCTTACAAATTTTTAGTAATGTTATTTTTAGGTAAGTATGAGTCTATTATGTATTATATTATGACTACCGCCATAACATAAACCTTGACATATTATCGAGCTGAGGTCTGAACAAGCTGGTGGACCGGTTATACTACTAGGTAATACTTTCGTTTTCCTCGTGGCCCCCTGATAACATTTTGACGTGCACATAGGACTTTCAAAGTATAATTTTGTAACATTAAAATAACCGCTTTTTAATAAATTCATATGGATATACACGGTACATAATACATATACCAAAATAACATTTTTTTTACAATTTTTGTCTGTCTGTCTGTTTGTTCCGCCTAATCTCTGAAACGGCTCGACCGATTTTGATGGGACTTTCACTGGCAGATAGCTGATGTAATAAGGTGTAACTTAGACTACTTTTGTTTTAGTTTTTTTTTTATAACTGCTAACTGAACAATAACATTTTTTTTAATTCCACGCGGACAAAGTCGCGGGCACATCAGCTAGTTACAAATAATTAGGAAACAGGAAGAAATGTTTATATTTAACTTTAGAATATACAAAATTTTAAATATGTTGTGTTGAGTTTTAAAGAAATAAAAACATTCAACACTCCAATTTTATTTATTTATATAGATTTAATGAAAATAGCATTCATATAACGGACTTCACAAAATCGTAATGAACTTAACATTGATGGAAATAAGTAATAACGATTAGTAAAATTTTATTTTCTTTGTTTTTCGAATTTACCTTTACAAGGCAATTTTGCAAAAGCAAAACATTACCATCATTCTGTACGTAAATTATAAGATTTATAAGAGACAAACGGGCATACTCGGAAGAACACAAAACGGCTACTTTATTGGCAAATTCCTTCTCTTTAGGAAGCTTTTTTAAAATTCCTTAAATGTTATCTTAATTTTAAATAGTTTCGGAGTTATTAATATAAAACGAAATCTCTATTTCTTTGGAACTTAATTTGTGAATAACTTATGCAATTTTTTGCGTGCTAAAAATCCTTCCAACCCATTTTTTTCTAGACATCATTCCTAATCGAATGAGCTATGGCTCGTATTTTTAGGAGCTATATTTAACTTGTTTTTGAACTTTACTAGACTGTACGAACAGAGGTTGTCTATAACAGATCACAATTAGTGATAAGACCACCCTGACCTTTTATAAGTTAAAATATTGTTATATTATTTAATGTAATTTCTAAATATTCAATTAAGCGTTACATAAATAAGACTCACCTTGTCTAATATTTTTTATGTCGTTATTTTTTTGTATCCAGTCTCGCATGATACGTATGGCCTGTTCTTTAGTCGCTGGAGTTTCCCTTAGTTCTTGCGCTGCTACTTCCGCTATGTTCTTGAGACACCGACCAACGCGTTCCTCTTTCTCGCAAATGTCATTGTTGGCGGACCACGTAGTGCTCACGGTGAGCAAAACGCTTGCGGTCGTCATTTTTATTCTTATTCTGTGACCAGAAACAAAAGCAATTATAAGCTTATAAAAATCATTTCAAAAATTCTATTGGATTTATAGACGAAGCATAATCTAATGATAAGACAGATCTAGAAATGGAATACATTGCCTATATTTCTTTTTTTTTTTCGTCATCATATTTTAGCAAATAACAAAACGATTTTGCCTGTCCGAGAAAGCTACCATTTTTACGTTTATTTTTTCTGTCGTCGATACAAAGTGACGAAATTTGAATGAGCTCATTTATCTCTGATGTTACAATATATAACAAAATAGCAGCGAAACCCGGCGTTGCCCGGGTTAAAATACATCGCAGAAACTTTTAGACCATTAAAGAAATTTTGCAGGTCAAATTCCTAATTTATATCATATTCCCTAGTAAATTAAATAGGCACTTAGTTAGTAGACAGGTTTAGGCTATTAACAAGGTCTACTCTAGGTCTATGCCAAAGTCTAGAACAAAGTATAGGTTTACATGAAGGCTGAAACAAGTTATAATTATATAGGTACAAGGTAATTTCTTACCACTCACATTGACCTCTTAAGTATTAGACATTCACTTAACTTATATTATTTATTATCTGTGTTAACAGTTAGAGATATGGCTCTTACAAGGGCATTCTAGTTAGGCTATAATATGTATTAATAAAAATATTTTATTTTATAGGTTTTCCTAAGCCTTAGGTTAAAATTTTAACATTGTCAGTGCAAAAATATAAAAATAATATCTAAACACGTTACAATTAATTTTCCTGAATCTATACTAATATATAAAGCTGAAGAGTTTGTTTTTTTGTTTGTTTGTTTGAACGCGGTAATCTCTGGAACTACTGGGCCGATTTGAAAAATTCTTTCAGTGTTAGATAGCCCATTTATCGAGGAAGGCTATAGGCTATATATCATCACGCTAAGACTAATAGAAGCGGAGTCCACGCCGACGAAGTCGCGCGCAGAAGCTAGTATTTAGTAAACCTTCTAATGATTAAAATAAGAGTTTTTTTTAAATAAATGTATTAAAATCAATTTTTATTAAATTCTCTTCTATAATAACTCGATGCGTCCGATTTTACCTACATAACATTTGTCAAGAAGGGGGACCAAACACGCGACGCCAGCGCAACAGTCAGTTGCTGTGACTTAGGTCAGCCTGTCATCGTCTTAAACAGTCAACCATTATATACCAGTACCTGGGTGACCGAGCGTAGCTCGGTATTTTTATTTTTATTTTATTTATTTTAGTATTTTGTTTTTTTCTCGGTATTTTTATTTTTTATTTTTATTTAAATAAAAAATCACAAGTGAAGAAAAAAGAAGTTATCTCGACTGAGATTTGAACCATGGTTTTCTCGGTCAATCTCGACCGTCCGATTTCCCACCTGAGCCATTATAACTTTAATGGCAATTACGAAATTAACCTTCCTATTCTAACGATATTTTAGCCATTTTTTATTGCCTAAAAACAGGGATAAAATGACATTTTCTAAAAATGAATTCTAGCTAGATCAATTTTTCGCCCCCGAAATCCCCTGTATACTAAATTTCACGAAAATCGTTGGAGCCGATTCCGAGATTCAGAATATATACATATATACAAGAATTGCTCGTTTAATAGTATAAGATACCTATGTGTGACACTTAAAAAAGGTAAGGTCAAGAAATTGCTTCGTATAGATATAAACATAAGTCATAACCCATAAAACAACATTCCTCTATGGAACGTAATTTCCAAGCTATGGTTCTCTGCTGATGTGTTCTAAGTGATGATGTCATAATAATATGGATTTTGAAAATTTTAATAATTATTCAATAATGGTATTTTACAGATAAAAAGTAACTATTAGATACATATTTTTTATTGGGTTTTGTCTTAATTTGTTAAAAAATATTTTTTTTCTTGTAGAAATGAGTAGAAATTGAAATTGTCTTCAATTTTTGTTTTTTTTTTGGCTCAAATTATTGAGATATATATGCTTTATCTACGTATAAAAAGTGGATTATCGAAATGTATGCAGCCGAAATACCTGCACACTTGCAACACTAAGTAATCCTTTATTTGCGTTTGTTATTGTCTAGGAAAGGATTTTATACATAATTGTGTTTGCTAGCAAACAAAAAAAAACCGACTTCAGACACATCGACAAGTAATACAACTGTAAAAAGTTATGCGTGGTCATGAGTGAACAATCAATCATCCCCTGTTTTCCTACCCTTGGGGTTGGATTTTTATTTTCAAATTTATATGGGACCAAATTCGGGGTATACTATTTCCAATAAAAAAAGAATTATCAAAATCGGACTACCCTATAAAAAAGTTATGCGTGGTCATACATAAATAGTAATAGTAGGGAATATATCCGCCAACCCGCATTGGAGCAGCGTGGTGGATTAAGCTCCGATCCTCCTCCTACATGGGGTAGAGGCCTATGCCCAACAGTGGGATATTACAGGCTGAATCGTAATCGTGGTCATAGATAAAAAAATATACGCGTCGAATACATAACCTCCTCCGTTTTTTCGTCGGTTGAAAAAAAAAAGGTTGACGAAATAATATAATATGGCGGTTAGCCATTTCGCTGGGATAGCTAATAGCAGACATAACGCAATTCACGACTCGATCTACATTATTTAAGAGAGATGCGTAAATAAATATCTTTATCGCAGTACGCAAATTTGCGTAGCTTAAGCTTTAGTAACGCTGGTAAAACCTAACTAAGGCTCCAGGTCACACAGTCGTGGTCAAGTCACAAGAAGTTATAATCTAATTTTGATAGTGATAGATACAGGTAAAAAATAGGTATTTTATTAATTTATGTAAGTAGGTACTGTACTTAAAATTATCTATATTGTGACAAAAATCTTGTTTAAAAATTTTAATTGTTGGTCCACCTAGGTCCTGAACCCAGCCCAGGGGGAGGTCATGACCCGACCCCCATGACACCCCCCCCCTGGATCCGCCCTTGTCCCCATATAGGAAGGATCAGAGCTTAATCCAACGCCAACCTTGCACCAACGCGATGTCTGTTGACCATGTTTCAATTTTCAACTAAATATAGTATTTGTTTGTTTTTTTTTTTAAATAAAAATAGTCAGTCCCGGGTGTTTTTTAGGCAACCCATTTTTAATATATTATCATAGGTATATATGTATTAATACGCTAAAGTTAAGATGATCCATGATGATGATTAGACTTAAGATGTTTGCATCCCTTTTTAGAAAAAACATCACAATTACTCCATTATATATCATTTTATACATAATTGCTTGCTCTACCGGCATCCACAGCAAAAAATAAATATTATTGCTTTTGTTTTTGTAAATTAATTAATTGTTAAAATTATATATGACGGCTTTAATTTTGAAACGTCAACATGAATAACAATTATTCGAATCATTCGCACGGGTATTGCCAGTCTAATATATCTATCTATCTATACTTATTATAAAAAGAAGTCCCCCGGCCGCGTCTTTCTGTCCTCCTGTCTGTCTGAACGCGATAAACTCGAAAACTACTAAACGGATTTTTATACGGTTTTCAAAAATAGAAAGAGTGATTCTTGAGGAAGGTTTAGGGTATATAATTTATTATGCTTTTATGTAAATTAGCAGAAATACGGCGATACATGTTGAAGAGGTAGCAAAAAATCTCGCCAACTGGGAGCTTTCCAAGCGAACGCCGCGTAAGCTAGCAAAGATGTAGTTAAGTAAAAATGTACTAGCGAATTCAAAATCTATAAAAATGCTACAAAAAAGTCCGCGATAGCATATCTCTATTAGTACGGGATCCCTAGTACATATTTTTCACCTGATTAGTATCAAGCTGATTTTCCGGGAGTAGCTTTATTTTGATGAGACGAACAAAAAGTTCCTCTTCGAAAACTCTCGATTGTGGTAGATAGGTAATAGAGTTAGCAGGAAACAAATCAGCAGTAACGTAGGACCGGGATAACTTACCACGCAATTCGTAGGACAATATTACCATCAAATTATATAAATATTAATTAACTAAAAGAAAAAAATCAGCTGGTTAGTGATAATTTTTGATGACCTTACGAGGTCATCAACTTGATGGCCTCGTAAGGTCATCAAAAATTGATTATTTCTGATTTTTTTCTTTTAGTTAGTTAATATTTATATAATTTGATGGTAATATTGTCCTACAAATTGCGTAGTACGTTATCCCGGTCCTACGCTCACTGCTGCTCTATCTCCTGCTAACTCTATTATCTACCACAATCGAGAGTTTTCGAAGAGGAACTTTTTGTTCATCTCATCAAAATGAATCTACTTCCGGAAAATTAGCTTGATACTAATCAGGTGAAAAATATGTACTAGGGATCCCTACCTATATCTCTAACAGTTGACTTACAATAACCACTTTTATGTTCAATTTTTTTTTTATTAAAAACATTACGTTATTTTCAAAGCTATTTTCTTTAGTTCAGTATTAATCCTTATCCAAATGAATATGTTATTTAGCTTAGGTATTTAATGCAGATTAAAATTGACCTTTACACTATATCAATCCAGATGAATAGTTTTTGAGGTATTGTCGTTAGAAGTAATTATTAAAAATAAATAATGCGCAACGAAGTGGGCACGGGTCGGCTAGGTAGGTATAAAGTATGTTTCATTCTATTATTATTATCAGCTCGGTGAAGATCGACTTAGGTTTGGATTTTTTACTAAAATACCTGCAGTTTTTGTAATTTTATTTCAAGAGTGCTAGATCCCGCAAGATCCCGCGTGGAATTGATCAATCCCGTGTTTCGATCCCGTCGGACTGAGTTAGCAGCGGGATTGTAATCCTTACTCGTGAAGAAGAATATCAACCAATCCAATAAGAAATAAAACAGGCACAGTAGATATCGCCACTACTTACCATTTAAATATTCACAATATTTACAGAAGAATTCTTGTGACATTTTCTATTATTACGATATTCAAAACAACACCCCGAGCAGGTTTTAACGAGGTTAAGACACGAAATGTGACCTGATTTAGTTTTTGCCGTATTAATTGTAGTATTACGTATAAATGTAGCTGAACTGCAGCTCCTTAAATTACACATTCGTGTAGGTACGTTAGGTTTGTGAGAAATTAAAAAAAATCAAATACCTTTACTTTTGCAATCTATACTAATATTTAGAGGTAAAGTTTATAACTTTGTTTGTATATACGGGGTAATCTTCGCAAATACTGATCCGATCATGAAAATTCTTTCGCTAACAGAAAGCTACACTATTCAGGAGTGACAAGATAAAAGGAAAAAGATAAAAATTATCAAAATTTTCGACCCAGCAGGATTTGAACCTGCGCCCTCTGACGTGCCGTGTCAACAATTCAATCTAATCAAGCATTATTATTTGCCTTAGAAATTAATTGGTGATTTTAAAACATTTATATTTATCTGATTTGCTGAAAATAGTGAGTCTATTGGAACATATCAAATTTCACCATACCCTTCTTATGTGAAATGGATTATAACGCCCAACGAAGTGGGCACGGGTCGGCTAGTAGATATTAAAGTGACATTTGAAAATGATATCTGGCTTAAAAATTAAACTATTTCATCATTTTCTTGTTGTTCTCGCTAAGGCAACTTATTGATAGAACGATATTGTATTATTTTGATTAAGTAATTAATCCACTTTTACATCAAATTAGGTATGTAGTTACTGCAATAAGAGACATTATGGTCTAAGATCCGGAATATAACAAAATCTTCCCTCATCTGTTAATAAGATGAAACAATTTTTTATAGGCTGATTTCAATATTGTGAATTTATAAAAACAACCTCTGCCACCATAAGCCTGCTGCAAATAATAACACTTAAAAAAAATTTTTTTTTCTTCTAAAAAATCTTTTCCCTCTCATGTTAATTACACGTAGTAAGCTGAAACCGTCAATATTTTACATTATATACCTGACTATAGTAGGCACCCATCTCTATGATTGCTATACTTACCTGCAGCCAGGTTACTCTGACTGAGGTTACTGACCTGGCTGCAGATAAGTGTAGCAATCATAGAGATGGCTGCCTACTACAGTCAGGTATATAATGTAAAATATTAACGGTTTTAGCTTACTACATGTAATTAACATGAGAGGGAAAAGCTAAAAAAAAAAAATTTGCAGCAGGCTTATGGTGGCAGAGGTTGTTTTTATAAACTCACAATATTTAAATAAGCCTATAAAAAATTGTTTCATCTAATTAACAGATGAGGAAAGATTTACCTTCTCGGATCTTAGACCATTAAGTCATGTTTTCAATTAATTACTCGCCTAATTCCACGCTCGTCAAATCCTATAATGAGATGAATGAAAGTAATTTAGTGTTGTTTTAAACTTCGTTAAACGAATGAATGGGTATAGTCGAAGCTTTTCAAACACAATTCATTCATTCAAACGTAATTATAGGCTCGCCTTTAATGTTCATTAAACTACTTAGCGTGTTACATAAAATTTCTTTGTTTACAAAATTTCGAAATGAAATTGTTTGTTATATAACTCATGGCTATAATTCAAGTGTAGCAATACGTGATACACTTAAAATGTCAAGGTAGACGTATTTTTAGATCAGTTACATATAGTCAAAAAGTGTAACATTTTTTTATTATTATGAAATTTTGCCATGCCGCCGTCTTGTTTCCTATCATTACGGCTAAATAGAACATTTTAAATTACCTAGATATATTTGACAATGTTCATACACGTTACAATGTTATGTAATATTTAAAAAAAACTGACATTTGAAATAAAATCATAATATTAGATTTAAAGGATGAGGTCATGAGAAAAATTGAAGACTTAAATAATATTATGGCCTACTTTTGTATACAAATAAATTTTGTTTGGTAAAATAAACGTAACAGATACGTAATAGAATGTTATTTTACTAAATTTAAACAGCTTAAAAACTTTTCATACATGTATTTTTATTTAAATTAGTTCCTTATAAATTAACATAATTTCAATTAGTTTCGGACAAGAACAATAAAAATGTAATAAATATATGTAGATAGCCAATAAAAAAATTGTAATAGAATACGATATTTTAACGTCGAAAGATTAATTTCATTTAGACAACTATTTTCTAGATTTACTAATCATTTATGCCAATCAGTTTGAACAGTAGATATGAAACCGTAGTATAATTTTACAAACTTATGGAGGTTTTAGGTATTTCATTTCGGATATAATTTCCTTAAATTCCTTAACCAGAGAAAAGCTCTAAATTTTTGTCCTTAGCGTAACTGTTAAAGAATATATGTATTTTAATTTAAGATAATAATATTTTTTTTTAAGGAATGAAATGGATGACCGCTGTAGCAGACAAACTTTAGTTTCAAATGTGTTTTAGTAAAGTTTTATCGATTTAATAGTTACAGCCATGTCTAATTAATTATGACAAAAAGTTAAGCTTAGCTATAATATAATTAATCTCTATCTTTTTTGATCGACTTAAAAAAGGAGATTTTCAATTCGATTTTATTCTTTACGTTTGTTAATGTAACCTAACTAAAGGGTCCGATTTAGATGATTTTGATGATTTCTTATTGTATTCGAATGCTGTTGTCACGTGGTTCTATTTAAATGTTAATGAAATCTGGCGAGTAGTTTTGGACGTACTTATTCCTAATAATGCGCGTTAGACGTATGTATTTATTTTTTGTTTCTTTAAGAGAACGAAGGTTTTTTTTTTAATTTAAATGAACATCTACAGGTTTTTCATCCAAAGGTTCACAGAAATTGAAAATTTCTATAAACATCAATAACATCATGCCTTTACACTTATTGTACGGGTTTTACACAAGACTACAAATCGACAGTCCTGTGGGCTGTGAGTGCCTAGTGAAGCTAAGACGTGGTCCGAGGATTACGGTATTTCTTCTATTCGTGTTCTCTTTCTAATATCTTAATTTTTTTATTTGTTCATTTGCAATTTATTTTGGATATAGCATAAGCAGACATATTAAGCGGATTAATTATATCTAATTTATAAAATGTTTAAGCATTTCAATACAGATCGAGCCATCTACATTTAATTTCGTTTTATTGCCGTTATAACACCACATTACGTCATATGCTATTTCAAAGTATCTTCGATTAGAGCCGTATGTTATTCGATATTCATAATTATTTTATTAATAATACATATAAGTACCTACCACAAACAAGTTCATAAAGGTCAGTTAAAACGATTGATCGGAACTAATAGAGTATGTAAGATAATCGTCTTACGTAAGTAAAGATGTTGCTTAGGTTTATTTGTTACTAGTTCTCCGCCCACGGCTTTGCTTATATGGATTCCACATTTTGACTCTTCCGTTTTTCCCCGTAAAAATATAGTGTATGTCACACGGTAATGACGTAGCATTCTTCTCGTGAAAGAATTTTCAATATCAGTTTTGTAGTTTTTATGTTTATCGATTACAAACAATTTTTACTATAACTAATGACTACAAAGTAAAAAAACAAAAGTCGCTTCCTGCTGTCTGTATGATCTTTAAAACTACGCAATGGATTTTGATGCGGTTTTCTTTAGCAAATAGAGTGATTCCAGAGGAAGGTTTATAATATATATAATACATGCCAATTATATGTCGCTTTTTCAAGAGTAACCTCAAAAGAAAACATGTTTGTATTGTCTAATGACAAAAAAGGAGTGCACGTTGTACCTATTTATAGACATTCTGTAGTGAACTAGTGTCAGCATTGCACCCGTGCGAAGCCGGGGCGGGTCGCTAGTTTTTGTTTAATCTAAATATATATATATATATGTATATAATGCTTTGTTGTACGTAAATACACAGTTTTCTCTATCACCGCCAAACTAAATCAACTTCCCGTTGGTGTGGTAAATACCCCTTGGTCTCCAGGTGGTAATATGGGAGTTTGGTCGCGGTTGGTGAAAGTGGGTGGTGGTGGGTGGTGAAAATGTTAAAACATGTATTTCTGTCTTTTTCTAACGCATTAGGACATCTGAAAAGATCTTCAAATTTCTGTAATGGTTTAGAAAGTTTCTGCGATGTATTTTAACCCGAGCAACACCGGGTTTCGCTACTAGTTTAATATAAACATAAACACATGCACATATATACGCATAAAATCGAAAATGTGTTGAGAAAAAATTTAATATCTTATAACGATTTTGTAACATAATTGCTAAGGCTGAGCAATAAATAATAACCGAAGGTCGATTACGTAGTTTTTTGGTTTCATGGTATGGTCGTGCTTAATTTATCACAGTATCTCACCTGAGCTATGACAACTTTATTGACATTAGCGAAATTTACCTTCGTATTTAACGATATTTTAGCCATTTTTTCATAGCCTAAAAATAGGGATAAAACGACATTTTCTAAAAATGAATCCTAGCTAGATCAAATTATCGCCCCCCACATACTAAATTTCATGAAAATCGTTGGAGCCATTTCCGAGATTCAGATTATATATAATTACATACACACATATATACATATATACAAGAATTGCTCGTTTAATAGTATTAGATATGATATGGTACTACCTACTATTAACAAAGTTATGGTACAATGCTGGCAAGCAAACTAATGTACCCACAAAATATTATAATGTAGAGTGTCTGATAGGATTTCTATTTGAACGCAACTAGTGTAACTACTTATAAGACCAGACAAAAAATTAAAGTATTCGAATTCTTCACTCTAGATCTAGAAGACAAATAGGACTTGATAAAAATGTATTGTATTTTTATTTGTACGTTTTTCGCCGTTTGTTGGTCAGACATGAGTTGTTATTTTGAATTAATTGCTCAAATTACTAAGACAGCAAAAGAAATAACAACAAGTGAACGTGTCGGAGGTTTTTCCCCAAGGGCATATAGACGTGTCGGCTTTGATTGGTAATAATCAATACGATAATGCTATTAAATGACTCATTTTGTTGCAAACTCGACTGCGAATTAACCTAAACTGCATCCATCTTCACGCTTTTTGTCGATTTCCTTAAGAAAATCATTCCCTAGATTTCTTTTTAATTTCGATACCACATCGTCTGATAAATATTTGGCCACATCACCTAAAATGCAGATCGTGTCCTTCTTCCAACTGTCCGGTGGTCCAAAAGCTTCTTTATGATTTGCCAAACTAGCGAATCCCTTCATTACATCATTGGAACAGTTCTTTATGTTTCCGATCAGTAACGCCGCTCCTTTGAAAGACTTAGGATGTATTCTCTTTATTTCACTCTCTTCAAATGCACACAAAATTTGTCTAAGAGCTCTTAAATCGTAAACAGTATAGTCTTCTGGCTGTTTGGCCCCAAAGTCTTCACGCACACGTTCCGCAATTGCCAAAATCTGATCATAGCTCAAGTTGTAGTCTCGACCAAAATTCGTTATGACGTCAATACTGCTCAATGTTAAGTTTTGATATTCTTCTGGTTTAATGGCAACTGTTACCCAATTGAGTGATGATAAAATTTCCTCAGGTATTAAATATATTTCACAATAGAAATCAATAATAGAATTCCAAATGAATTCTGCTTCGGAAATGTTTAGTTTCCTTTTTCCAAAATGAGATAAACAATCAACAATTTCTTTCGGTGATAAAGTTTCCAATTTGTATAGTTTTATTTTCGAGTTCTCCGGCATATCTAATACGTCTTTACACGTTAAGCTGTAAGTGTTCTGAATGGTTACGAAAATAATAATCAATACAAACATTGTTTCTTGACGGTTACTCATGTCGACTTTCAAAGCTATTGTGAAGCTTATCGTGTCTCACAAATTAAATGAAAACGCTTTATTCATAAATAAAATCTATTATTTCTGTATCTAACAAGGCGATTTGTAACGAAAAAAGTACGTTTAATTTTTTCAACCACTATATAGTATAATGTTTAAAACTAATATCATTAAGCACATTTTTATAATTTTATTATACTTAGATACCTACTTTGTTTTATCTCATATAAAGTAGTGTAGTTGTAAACATTAATTATTTTAATTACGTAACCTAATAACTTAATTGTTGTTTTAAGTACTCAACGTTTATATTAATAAAATTATTTTTATAATTATGTCTGTTAATTTAACTTCATGAGTAAAACCAAGAAAAAGTGAAAATACGATTGCATAATGAGGATTTGCTTTACATTTGTTTTTAACTCCTTTGTTGAAAACAAAAAAAAGTCATATGATAAAATTTTGTATAGGTAAGTAGGTACTTATTCTTAGTTTCAAACAATACTTGCCCGAAACTAACCAACAGGATTGGTTTATAATTTTTGTTATACGGAATAGCAAAAACACTAACTTCTAAATATTTGATTCATAAATCAAAACTGTTCAAAAAAATACAGCGTGTTTCGGTGAAGGTTTTAGTATATGATATGTTGGTGATTACTTATCGTGTAAAAATATGGACGGACAGAGGTCGCTAGTAGATAATAAATTAAGTAGAATCAAACAAATTAGTTAAATTTTAAACACATAGACTTCCATTAACTAAATATCTATAACTAAACAAAATTTTACGAACAAGGTTTTAGTTCAACGTGAAACTTAATTTACAATTTCCTAGTTTAGGAATTAGTTCCTTAGTTAATCGATGCTTGGTTTTGTTGCAGACTAATTAACTCGATTAATTAGATCGACATCCCGATCCGCTTCGTTTTATATTAATTTTTAATGGCCTATCGTGATTGACGTTGTAATAGATTAATAAATGTACGATTATTTTCCATGCGGAAACCAGATGATGATTTTTTGACTTGATAATTATAGGTAACATTCATTAACTAAACTGACGTTGAGCTAACTGTTCTTCTGTGTCTGCTCCGAAAAGTCAAATAAATAAACAGATATGGGCCGTGCAAAAAATGACGTATTTATTTATGCAAGAAATAAGTCATGCTCCAAATGATAGTATTAAAAAAATTAATAAATATAAATAATAAATAACAACAAAATTTATCTGGAAATAACGTCTACATGAATCGCTTATAAATATTTGAATTAGATTCAAAAGTTTTTAATAAGCCGAATTGTTTTTAATATGATAAACAAAAAATAAGCAGAAATGAACCGTTAATGGCGACTTCAAATGACGTCACACGGAATTCGTCCAACTTCCTTTTAATGTCAATGACGTATACAATTATTTTTTTCGGACCTTTCTTAACCCTAGAATACTAATCTATCGTAAAAATTACGACGACGAAACCACGATTCGTGGAAAAAATAATGTTCGCGTCGTTCCCGCGCCCCCTGCTTCACAATACCTTCCTTATTTGTTCTGTTAGTGCACCACGTGCATTTAATGTGATCCCATATCATTTTTGTGTTGACTTACAGCGAAGGAGTCGTAAAATTTACGAAAGATTAGTGTTTACGTGACTGTTGAGCGATGGTAAGTTGACTTTTTTGTTGTTGTTTTTACTTGTTTTTATTACTTATTTGTAATGATTTTATGTTGATTTTACTTGATTTCAGTATATTTTCTGTACTATATATGTATTTTTCACTATTACTTACTAATATTTGATTATTTGTTATTAGTAATATTCTGGACTAGAAAAACACGTAGATGGCCATTACGCTTGTTTTATAAGTTAATCAACATCACAATTATAAACTTATACATTATTTACGTCAGTAACAACTGCAGAAACAATAAAAAAAGCAAATCTAGACGCGACTTTGTTTTCGAAATGGCTGATGTTCTTAAGGAACCTCCGCTAAAAGAGAAACTAATATTACCATTTTGCGGCGTGAAATAAAGGAGCTCATAAAAGTATACTTATGGTATGTTGAACCTGTTCCAGAAGCAGCAACAATTGAAGAACCTAATACAAGAAAAATATGTGCCTTTTGCCCAACCATATCAAGAAAAATTACAACACACTTTTGCATGAAATGCAAAAGAGCCATATGTAGGGCGCATAACATCAACATGTGTCTCAACTGTGTAGAATAAGTAAATTATTTATTTTTAATTATAACGTGATCTCTTAAACCCAAAGAATGGTACTACAATTTGCAAAACAATAAAAGTTTTTACTATCTTGTTTATTCTGGTTTCATTTTAATGTCGTATTTTTTACGAATGATTAGTATTAACGTTACTCGTAGGGTAGATTAGTAATCTAGGGTTAATCATTTTTATGAGAATTTTAACCTTTATTAGGAGTTAACTTTTTGGAATAAAATATTATTTTCCTTCTTTGAATCAAAAGCGTTGTTTTCAAATTCTCATGACGTAAAATCATCAACCGCAAACTGTTTTTCCAATTAAATTTTATTTTATAGTTACCTATTAAGATTAAGTTGTATTTATTTTTTGCTTATTTCGGAAATTTTCGGTAGATTGTACATAAATATTATAACTGACTTTTGATGACGGATATATTAAATCAACAGTAAACAACATACAGCTTAAAGTAAAAAATTAATACGATTGAAAAGCTTTTTAAAAAAATATTATTTAATCTAGGAAATACGTGAAAGAAATAAAACGTGCAAACATGCGTTTGTTAAATTTAAAAGTTATAAATACAAATTTTTTTTAGTTAAATAAAAACGTTTCTTAAATTTTTGTAAAGTTCCCGCTTTCGAATAGCAAATAATTATATAGCTTTATAGATAAAATATATTACGAGGTGCTAAACAGCTTTTGATAGGTACTTTGGCAGGAAGTTCGCTAGTCATATTAGAGTACCTACTTAATTTGCACGCGTAAAATAACTGCTCAGTAAATTGCAGTTCTCTATTATTTTGTATGGTATAATAAAATACAATGTTGTGTTATGAATGTTAAATAAAACTGAATGTGATTTTATGTGATAGAAATTTCTTTAACGTAGAACTAGATTTCTAAGGGCATGTTTTACCTGTTGAGGAAAAAGTTTATCTTGCTCATTTTCTTGCCGGCAAACAAGCGTATGGCTCTGATAAGCGATTACCGTAGCTTCTACACGCCTGCAACACAAGAAGCATCGCAAGCACGTGGCCGAATCCCGAATAACCCCTACGAGTTCTGGTAATTTTTTTCACCACAGGAACACAAAACTGCTTGCAAGCAGTATTTATTTAACTGTTATCTTCTGTAAGGTCGAGGTACTGCCCCAGTCGGGCTGCTCGGGAATTCGAGCAGGATATTTCCTGCTGTGGCCTACCTCAGTTCCGAATACACTTTAACAGCAGAAGAGAAGAGAGGCAATATAGGCCCCTTTTTTAGCGCATTTAATAAACTACAATTTTTTAGATTCACAGACAGCGAATTAAGAAATCTGTCAAAAATAAAGTGGAATTCGATGGTGAAAAAGAATGACATATAGTAAACTATTATCCGTTGGATACTGTCATCTGTTAAATGGCGTTAACTACAACCGTGAACCGGTTAATCAGATTCTAAACAAAATAAATTGTAGATTGATAAATTCCGCCGATTAACTCAAAATGTATGGAAATGGAATAATAAAGTATTTATGTAACAATTGGCCTGAAACTAAAAATTATATCTGCTCAGTAATTATCTATCGACACGTTGTAGCTACTAGACTGAACTGACTAGAGTTAATGACGCAAAAACGGAAAGGATGTCATATTATTTATCTTAAACATGTCCGCTACTCTTGTTGAAGCAATTCGAATGGAAACTTACGCGGATATCACTAAACCGTAACATTGTGTTGAAGAATAGCTAATCGGTAATTTAAATTTATTTTTATATGTTATGATGTTTTAAATATAAACTAGAATGTTCTATTTAAAGTAGAGATAATTAGACAGTCCAAGACCCCAAGTGAGGTCAACCTTAACAAATCTACTTTATAGTTTTATACCGATTAGAACTATTTTTTTAAAAGCGCAATAAAGAATATAAAGTATCCTCTAATAAGCATAAAACCTCTTTTCTCTAGTGGAAAATAGAAAATAGCATCGTTGAATTAAGTTTTCATATAATAAACAAAATCACATGATATGTTACCGAAAATGTATGAAATCTAGGAATTGTAAACAATTGTAAACAATTGTAAACAATTCCTGGGATATACAGTTCCGAAGCTATTTAGGAAATGTATAAAATATTGTTTGAAAACTAAAAAAAACATAAATTTCCTAGGAAATGTACACAATTCCTAGGAATTGTATACAATTCCAATATCGTATTAGGAAATGTATAAAAATAATGCTTTCTGTAATAAAACACTAAATCTTTTCTTTAATTGTAATATATTAGAATAAATATAAGATTTATATTTTAACCCTTTATAATTAACTACTTTAATGGCTAGTCTTTAGGTGAAGACCCGCGTCGTCGGTCTAATTTTGAAGTTAGATAGGTTAAGGTTATTTGGTAAGTCTTTAGATTAAGACCCGTAGACTGTTAAACGGCATGATTTTGTGACAAAAACAAAAAAAAAATAACCCTAACCTATCTAACTTCATAATTAGACCTCACCCGCTGGCCGCTATCCCCGCATACCCATTGATAACTCAAATATTTACATTTCCGATTGCTATTTAGGCAATGTATAAATTTCCTAGGAAATGTGTCTAACATTATTTATTTAACCCATTTCCGTGCGATTTTAGGAATTACATACATTTCCTAGGAATTGTATACAATGACGGATTACATACATTTCCGGTAGCATATATATATCTTTCGGCGTTTGAATATGTGCGATAAGATTGTTCCATTCAAGAACTAGATTTACTAGCAAGCGCGTGTCACAACAATCCTTCTCCTACATAGGGAAGAGGCCTATGCCCAACAGTGGGATATTACGGGCTGAATCGTGATCGAGATCGTGCGTGTCACAAATATATTAGTGCTTGAAATTGTTTGTTGACAACTTGAAATACTTGAATTTACCGTAATATAATTAAACATAAGTATACATGTTTAATCAAATTAGAAAAAGGGACTGCGATAACATTATTTTGTACCCAGACTAATTAATATTTTTCAGATTTTATTATCTATATTGAATCGGTTTTTAAATTTGATTGTAATAAAGTTGTGCAACAATTACATAAGATTGGATAAATAAGCTCTTAGAAGTCGTAACAAAATGTTCACCTGATGTTCAGTGACCGTACGATTAGATAGACATTGGCATTGAACAGTACAGTAATATCATCGTATTATAATTATTATAGTTAGAATGAAACATACTATAGAATAAATTTAGTATATTAGATAATATATTAAAAATTTGTTGCCTAAAAAAATCCTGGACTGACTAATTTTAATTATTTAAAAAAAATATTTTTGTTTTTTTAAATGAAAATTGCAACATCAAGATAATAAGAAAATTTAAATCTGACTTGATAGTATGAAACGTATAAAATGTAGAAGATAACTGGCATCGAAATACCCGCTTATACCTGGTAACCCAGTAGTTCGTCCGGGTAAATACCTAATAGGCAACCCAACCCAACGGCTGCACATTCTATGCGTTTCATACTATCAAGTTCGATTAAATTTTCTTATTGTCTTGATGTTGCAACTATCGATTAAATATATATTTTTTAATAATTTAAAATAGTCAGTCCAGAATTTTTTTAGGCAACCCATTTTTAATATATTATCTAAGATACTAAATTTATTATATACTTAGTATGTTTCATTCTATTATCAGCTCGGTGAAGATCGACTAAGGTTCGGATCTTCTACTTACTGTAACCGTGGCACTCTAGTTCATGTGTCCTTGTAACTATTATTTTAAACAACTAGCAAATTAAAACATCACTACACCAATTTCACTAGAAACACTAAACAAACAAATAGATTGCAATTTGTTTGTTTATTTACTTGTTATTGTAGCCGTTTGAGGAAAATTTACTTGTTAAAAAGCTTATGGATAAAATAAAGTTGTTATGATGGTGGACGTTGGCTGACGCAAAATATTAAAGCAAGGTTAAAACAAATATGTTAAAACTATATTACCCTTTATTTATTATTAAATTCAAAAGTGTACGTAAATCGTAAGTGATAATATAACTATGCACCTATAAATTTCTTTATCCAAAAAATTCCTTCTGCTGTCAAAAAAAAAATATATGACAAGGCTTCGAAATATTTCAAAAAAGTTTAAAGCCTAAAAGAATGGGTATCTCTTATTCATATGTATTAATACATAATTATGTACTTAGATTTTCATGCTAAATCTATTCTAATACCTATTATGAAGCTGAATTTGTTTGGTTAAACGCGATAATCACAAAAAATACCTACTGGTTAGAACTGAAAAATTACATCTTTTTCAACTAAAATACTTATTATATTTTGTAAAATGAACCATAGCCCATTTATCGAGATAGGCTATAATGTACCTATTGTATACATACCTATATTAAACATAACTTAATGGTGCACTCTTGATTCGACTTTTTACAAAGTATACAATACTTAAATTATGTACATAATTATTTAATTATAGTCATTATGAAGCTCCCGCCAATTTTGGATGTAGATTCTGCTTGAAAAGTTATTCAAAAAAAAAATAACGTGTTAATATAATACCAGTACCACAGATTAGTAAATAGTACTACGTACAGTACTAAATAACGTGTTATCTAATATAATACAGTATTAAATATTCAGTTATATGTCCTGTACAAAAAACAGCGCCACTGAACCTAGATTTTGATAGTATAACATATATTAAATTTTAGAATATATAATCTTAGAATCTTAATTATAAGTTCTAGCATACCATGTTTTTGTCTTACTTTTTTCCCATTTTTATTTAATATTCGTAAGACGAGCCGAAAACAATACCATTAATCATGATTTATAATTAACTGGTTTGGATCTAATTTTTACAGCTTACTAGTAGTAGGTATATGTACAGGGTGTCCCAAAATTCAACGATAAGCCGACACCGGAAGATAGAGCTACCCATGACTACTTGGGAAAACAATAGAAAAAAAATATATCTCCATTTTTTTTTAAGTTACAAGAAAAAAACGAAATTCTTCAAAAATTTAGACCTCTTATGATCATTTTCACTACCATGACCACAATTTTTTTAATATTTCTGTTTTTTTCTTTTTATAGGCAACCTGAATAGCATTGCTGTCTACCACAATCCTTAAAAATTCCAGAAGGCCTCTAGTTTTTTCATAAAAATTTGTCAAAGTTATTGCTTTCCCTAAATTTTTTCAAGATTTTTACTTTCAGTCAACTTTAACTCATCGTGGTGTAAAAAAAAGTTATGAACACTACTATGGCAAGTTTTTTCAAAAGTTGGCGCAACTAACCAAGATTCCAAAATGGTATAATACACTAGGAAAACTAACCTTATAAAAATAATATGCGTACTAATTCAAAACAAGAACCAAATTAAATAAATTGTAGTTTACAATAATCACTTTTAGTACGTGCTCAAAACGGATTCTAGTTACAATTTCGTGGAATTTGAATGGGATATACATGCCTAAGAAGTTAGAGAGAGAAAGGTAGAGAGATATTTACGTTAAAAAGAGAAAGATGAAAAATGTTTAATTATTCATCCGACCATAGAATTTTGTCTAGGAATTGGGGATTTTCCCCTGTTCCTTTGCATCACACGGCAAAATGTGACTCGTAGTGAATAGTCCCACGGTAATAGCGTCTGCACACGCCTGTAGTGATATGGGTGAAGCCTGTGGCGTTAAGAGAACTTTTCGGGATCCCTGTAGCTTTTTTTATGGCACGTGCCGAAGTAGTTGAATCATTTTCTATCTCATGATATTGATTGGGTAGGTCTATCTTCCGGTGTCGGCTTATCGTTGAGTTTTGGGACTCCCTGTATATAGGTACTTATGCCCTTTATTAACTTTTAAGCATACATATATTATTATATACGATGAAAACTAGCAAAAGCTTTTTTTTAGTATAATTTAAATATGACGTGGCCATGCTTGAGTCGCACATAAATATTAAAAACTAATCTCCGTATCAAATTCATGAAAATGAATTTTAAATCAATAACAAACAAAAAAAACTGCCAAATTTTTTATTTGTTTGAACCTTGTCTTTACTGGTTTTATTATAAGTAATCGGTACTTATTGTGACAGCCGATCTTTGAGGACCCTGCTGAAAATTCCAAATAAAAACAATGGTTTGTATTATGGGAAGTTATTGTAAACGTTGTTGAAAGATATAATAGGACTAAAGTTATCTGAAAATCTGTTGAATTATTTTTGTTGGAGCTGTTTAAATAACCAACCTGTGTGAAATTCTTCCTTATATTCATAGCGTATCTATAGATTTGACAACGTCCATTCAGAACGACGTCACGACTGCGAGCGGTTACAACAGACTTAATTAGACTACGCGTTACCAGCCGGGCTAGCATGCGTACAACGAGATAATCTCTTGACGAGAGAGATAGATAATGTCTACATCGAGTATTTTCTCGATTACTCTAGCATGCGCACTACGAGAGACATAATTCTCTTCCGAAGACTAAACGGAACGGAAACGCCATGGTATACAAAAGATATTATAGTAATATTTATAATTTTAATATATTTCGTTTATCGTAGTCTTTCTAATATTGACAACGAGTAGTTTATCTTCTTAAAACGTCAAAATCACGTCAAAATTCGACAAAACTACTATAACTAAAATTTCTTGTTATCTCTTCAATTGTCGTGACGAGAAGAGTATCACGTGCACGCATGCTAGCTACTGTAGACATAAAGAGATAATACGAGAAAAGAGGTAGACAAACTTTTGTCGTGGCGCGCATGCTAGCCCGGCTGGCCAGGATATTCGAGAACCCGTAACCTGTAACATCCTGCTAATATTATAATGTTTTGAAGCGAGTTTCGCTACCTTGACTTAACAGACAGTGCCAGGTTGAGCAACATTCGGGCAGTAATAAATTGATTTATTTAATAAATCGTACAGCTATTTTTTTTAAAGTTAGAATCTGATGTTTCACGGATCGACTTGTTAGAATCACAGCGTGCTTTTTACAGCCTATCTAACTCGACGAATAGGCATCACAAGGCGAGAAGAATTTTGCTAATTAGTTCAT
This sequence comes from Melitaea athalia, assembly GCA_905220545.2. Taxonomy (NCBI): domain Eukaryota; kingdom Metazoa; phylum Arthropoda; class Insecta; order Lepidoptera; family Nymphalidae; genus Melitaea; species Melitaea athalia. Next base: position 18,706,633 of record HG992176.1, read on the forward strand.
GCGCTTCAGCTTGTAATATACCATTGTTAGGCATAGGCCTCTTTCCCCATGTAGGAGAAGGATCAGAGCTTAATCCACCACGCTGCTCCAATGCGGGTTGGCGGATATATTCCCTACTATGAGTAACGACCGCTATCAGGTGTACATGATAACAACCGGGACCGACGGCTTAACGTGCTCTCCGAGGCACGGTAGGGAGACCCACAAGGACTGCACAAACACCCAGACCACGGCAAACATCTTTATGGCCAATACAAATGTTGTCGTGTGCGGGGATCGAACCCGCAACCGCCCGCGCAACAGCCCCAAACCAGTGTTGTGACCGCTGCGCCAACGCGGCGTCATATTAAAAACAAAACAATTAGTTGATAATTTATGAAAATAATAAATATGAAGCTTATAAGTTTTGTTACATTATAATTATTATATTTTATTACATTGAAGCCTGGTTTGGACTCTTATCGAACAGGAGAATCAAAAAACATCAAAACAGCGACAATTATGACACTAGCGCATCTTTTCCCTGTTCGGTGTGTGGTAGAGTCTGCCGCTCCCGTATCGGCTTGTACAGCCATCAGAGAAAATGCTCTTCAGGCACTGTTTGAATCGTCTGTAATAGACGTAAAGGCCTATGATGAATATATTATACTAGTATCAACTAGTAAATGAAATGCGCATTAGCTTACAGATGTTTTAGGTACTTTATCGGACAACAACCAAGAAGCATAAACAACAGAATCGATATAAGATTTTTACATTATCATGGTTACCTACTTCTATTACGAAAATTATTATATTTTATTATTATAATTATAAAGACTGAGTCTCGTGATCAAGACATTCGCAGTCAATGTCGGAATGTCGAGCTCCGCAAAGCGAAAATAATAAACATGGTAAATATCCCGTTTTCGAATTATTTCCGCAGAATCGATAGCTCAGCAAGTAGCAAGTCAGCAAGCAAAATTTTCTATATATTCTTAAGACAGCTCTCGACGGATGTGTGCATGATTACAATCGCGTTTATTCACATTAATTCGTAGAATATACTTTTAAGTTATTATCAATCGCTTTGAATTCATGCGTGCTGTTAACAATTAAAGAGGAGAGCCTTCGGACTAAATTACGTAGTTATTAAAATATGTTATTGTAATAACAATACTAATATCGACTTTACTCGTGTCTATGTTACTAAGGAGCAAATATGATAAATACGCGGATACAACCTTATTATTTACTTTAATAAATAAAAATAAACTAATTAAAAAAAAACTAATTTAAAATACAAAAAAAACTAGTTAAAAAAAAAAACAAAAAGCCAACGTCACGCGGTATTCCCAGGCGGTCAGTGGTCACCCATTCAAGTGCTGATCGTCATGACGCAGCCGCGTTACCGGTCGCTCAAATTTTACCCCTCATGCGCTTAAAGAAGTTTCACTTCAAAATACTAGTTTTAGCCATATATTGTATACTAGCTTCTGCGCGCGACTTCGTCGGCGTGGACTCCGCTCCTATTGGTCTTAGCGTGATGACACATAGCCTATAGCCTTCCTTGATAAATGGGCTATCTAACACTGAAAGAATTTTTCAAATCGGCCCGGTAGTTCCAGAGATTACCGCGTTCTAACAAACAAACAAACAAACAAACTCTTCAGCTTTATATATTAGTATAGATAATATGTAGCATTTAAGAATCCATTTCCAATCCATTGGGAAAAACTAATAATAACTATAAATCGAAAATTTAGCAGAAAAATGATTCACATTTCTAAAACACGGATAACCAATATGTTGCCACGTATATGAGCTAGTGTTGTGATAATAAAAATAACTAATATTTTCTATATAAAGTATTTTTTATGAAACAATGAAGAGAACTTGTCGCTCATTGTTAGCTTCAAGGTCTCAAAGTTTTACGTTTATTCACAGAAATATGAATTCGTATAAGTGTTTTAATAAATTCGATAAATACACTCAGAGGCACAATTAACCGTCCACACATCAAAAATTATGATATTGTTTCTTTATGTTAACGCAAGAAGGATAACTTTGTTTTGAGTGTTGCCATACCATGTCTTCCATTAAAATCTAGGTGTTAGACTTCATTGATAGCAAAAAAAACTACCACTGGATGCACCTAGAGCAGTCAGGGCTGTGGCCTGTGGCACTTGCGGACGCTGAGTTTAGCCAGCGTCGTTTTGGTCGAAGGCTTGGATATCGACTAATATTCAAAACGCTATCCATCGTTACAAGCAGACCGGTTCTTACACAAGAAGTTCATGGAAAGTCACAGAAGATGTTAACACGTCTCGGACGTTATTCGAAATCGGTTCGCTACGTCTTCTGAGGCTCGTAGTAGCTTGTTTGAGGTACTAAGTATAAGTGTGAGTCTAAGAAATTTAATGCTGTTTGCAGAGAGGGGCCTAAGACACCAGTTCAAGTCCCAGAACTGACCATAACTCACCTAACAGTGAAACTTAGGTTTGCTGAAGAATATTCAAATTGAACTTAAAAACAAAGGTAGGCAGTTATTTTCCTCTGTAGAATCAAGAATTGCTTTGCGAGGTCTTAATGCACGTCAGCGTGTGAATAGATGGTACGGTGAAAGATTTGCTGAATGTTTTGAAGTTGAAACAGAGTATGAGAGAGACAAGTATGCAATAAACGTCTTAGTACCAATTGTCATGAAGATTTTGCCATATATTTAATTTTGTTTTAATGTAAAACAACGCCGCGAGAGTTGTTGCCAGTTACTTTGATGAAGTCAATTTTCAGCCACTACTATGTCAATCCTGGAATTCTGACTTTAGCCTGATCGAATATATATGGGGCAACCTCAAAAAACGGATTCGGAGTCGAACAATAGATCCTACAATCATCAGAGAGCTAAAAACTGCGACTATTGAGGAGTGGCAGAACATTCCACATAAGGACATCCAAGACATAATGAACCGACTTCCAAATCATGTGCATCTAAGGGCCTATGCATCAGTGGTTTGCATAGGCCCTTAGATGCACATTATTAAATCAATAAAATTTATTCCATAGTTTTTTTAATCAATATTTTATTGATTTTTATTTTTTTATTGATTTTTTTTGTAAGAAAACTGCTTGCCCAGTGTTACATTATAACAAAATAAATGAAATTTGTATAGAATCCTATGAATTTAATTGAATGTCACCACATATTATAAAACAAAGTCTCTTCCCGCTGTCTGTCTGTCCCTATATATGCTTAGATCTTTAAAACTACGCAACGGATTTTGATGCGGTTTTCTTTAGTAAATAGAGTGATTCCAGAGGAAGGTTTGTATGTATAATACATGACGAATATAGTAGAAGAACACTAATAGTTTTAGAGTTTTCTAATGTGATGTCGTAAATAAGCACATTTTTTGCGCTTAGATTGCAAATCTTTATTTTATATTTTACTAGCCGACCCGTGCCCACTTCGTTGCGCGTTAATTTTACTTTTAATATTTACTTCTAACGACGATATCTCAAAAACTATTCATCTAATTGATATACTCTAAAAGGCAATTTTAATCTGCATTAAATGCCTAAGCTAACTAACATATTCATTTGGATAAGGATTAATACTGAACTAAAGAAAATAGCTTTGAAAATAACGAAATGTTTTTAATTAAAAATATGAACATAAAAGTGGTTATTGTAAGTCAACCATAAGAGATAGAGATATGCTATCGCGGACTTTTTTGTAGCATTTTTATAGGGTTTCAACTTGCTACATTACTCAACTATATCTTTGCTAGTTTACGCGGCGTTCGCGTGGAAAGCTCCCAGTTGGCAAGATTTTTTGCGACCTCTTCAACATTTATCGCCGTATTTCTGCTAATTTACATAAAAGCATAATAAATTATACCTAAACCTTCTTCAAAAATCACTCTTTCTATTGTTGAAAACCGTATAAGAATCCGTTTGGTAGTTTTCGAGTTTATCGCGTTCAGACAGACAGACAGGAGGACAGAAAGACGCGGCCGGGGGACTTCTTTTTTTAATAAGTATAGATATTTAGTATCAGGCTATCAGCATTGCACCCGTGCGAAGCCGGCGCGGGTCGCTAGTTTTGTAATATAACATTGGGTAATGAAAAAAGGTAGGTGGCCGGTTAATTGTTGCGCTGAGTGTACGACTAACGAATATCGATAATGTTCTTTATAGTAGTTTACAACCGGTTCGGTGTTCGTTTTGAACACAGACCACAGAAATACTCTGCGATTTTCGTTTATTAGAATACATAATATGTAACATTAATAGTATAATAATTATTTTTTATATGATACTAGCTTCTGCGCGCGACTTCGTCGGCGTGGACTCCGCTCCTATTGGTCTTAGCGTGATGATATATAGCCTATAGCCTTCCTCGATAAACGGGCTATCTAACACTGAAAGAATTTTTCAAATCGTCCCAGAAGTTCCAGAGATTACCGCGTTCAAACAAACAACCAACCAAACAAACAAACAAACAAACAAACAAACAAACTCTTCAGCTTTATATATTAGTATAGATAAGCAATATTGTGTAGTTTATAGGCGTTTAGGTACTTCATAAAAGATTAGAAAAAATAAATCGCTAGTTTTGCTTTTACTTAAAAATTTATTTATTTTTAAGTAATCGCAAAACTAGCGATGCTAACTAGCTAGTATGTAAGTGTACCTTTGTATGTAGGTATACATATACACATTTTGCCTACGTAATATTTAAACTCATCTAAGTACCTATGTAAGTATAGAAATTAAAATTAAATTATAAAGAATTAACCTTTTTTATACAGAAGTGAAAAGAAATTTAATAAAGATGCAATCGTGATAAATTTTGATGACAGAATTATAATAACTATTTTATTATAAAAATAATTCTTTACTTATTTTATAGTTTTCTTTTTATTGTCGCAAGTAGTTATTAATAAAAGACGCAAGGCGTTCCTTGAGCACATGAGGCGATGAAAGATAAAGACAGAAAAGTAAAATAAATTTACACATATTTTTTATTCATATAAATTTCGTAGACATTTGTCTTACGGCCTCGGGCCTACCGATCATCAATGTTGATCAATATCATTACAAAACAATAAACGAGTTGAAGATGGAAAAACCAAATAACAATGTACTTTGAGACTTAGCAAAAGTTTAACAAGAATATACAATATAGATATATATCTACTAATATAGTTTGTTTTTGCAGGAAATCAAATTACAAAAATTGTACTTAAATTTCCGAATGTCAAATATTGCGTGAGTTCGGCGTTTCTTAATGTTTTGGTTTTTAATTTAACGTTTTTGAATATTGACAATTTTAATTTTAAATTAATATATAACTAGCCGACCCGTGCCCACTTCGTTGGGCGTTATAATCCATTTCACATAAGAAGGGTACGGTGAAATTTGATATGTTCCAATACACTCTCACTATTTTCAGCAAATCAGATAAATATAAATGTTTTAAAATCACCAATTAATTTCTAAGGCAAATAATAATGCTCGATTAGATTGAATTGTTGACACGGCACGTCAGAGGGCGCAGGTTCAAATCCTGCTGATTTAAAATCTTTATATATTTTTATCTTTTTCCTTTTATCTTGTCACTCCTGAATAGTGTAGCTTTCTGTTAGCGAAAGAATTTTCATGATCGGATCAGTATTTGCGAAGATTACCCCGTATATACAAACAAAGTTATAAACTTTACCTCTTTATAATATTAGTATAGATAACCATTCGGCACAGAGCGGAAATATTACAACTACTGGTAACAGTAGGTTAACAGGTGAGATGTAGTGATAGCAGCTAGAAATTATGATGCAGAATTATTTCCTAACTGATGGCCGTAGAGTGTGAGGTGTTAAGTAAATATAGTTTAAAAAATTTTACATTTATATAATTATATATATTACACATTTAAGAAAATCGGAGTAAATTAACCCGATGGAAATATTGGAAATACGGGAAATAACTATAAAGAATTGAATTTTTAGATTTTATTGTAAGCTTTACACTTTGATAGTTGATTTCTCTAAGTGCTGATAGCACAGGCTGATAGACTAGATCGTTTTGGTATTACTATTCTAAGTCTAACCAAGGTATTACAAGCAGCCAATACACATTTATTATAATTATTATGTATGTGTGTTACTTAATATCACAAATTTTACTGAGCAGTGTCTCAATACTAAAGATTGTCTCTTTTACATTTTGTCATTTATGTTTTGCATAACGAGTTATCGTATCTTAACTAAGATGATTAATTTATTCTGTATCACAAATAAGAATGACGGAACATAAGGAATTTAATTTAGTTTTCGAGTTAAATTTTATCACAAATTATGATAGATGAAAAATATTGACTACCTATACATACCTACATATATTATTCTCTTGGAGCAAAAATTTTTAAAAGCGAAGTTGCAAAATTTCTTAAAATATTTATTTTTGGAAGATAGGTACTACGAGTATGTCGGTTATGAACCATCTCGATAACTCAGGAGCTCAATATTCGGATAAGTATAGATTAATAGAAACTAATCTTAATATATATTATAAACCTTTGTTGTACGTAAATACACAGTTTTCTCTATCACCGCCACACCCAATCAACTTCCCGTTGGTGTGGTAAATACCCCTTGGTCTCCAGGTGGTAGTAAGGGAGTTTAGTCGTGGTTGGTGGTAGTAAGGGAGTTTAGTCGTGGTTGGTGAAAGTGGGTGGTGGTGGGTGGTGAAAATGTTAAAACATATATGTCTGTCCTTTTCTAACGCATTAGGACATCTGAAAAGATCTCAAAATTTCTGTAATGGTCTAGAAAGTTTCTGTGATGTATTTTAACCCGAGCAACGCCGGGTTTCGCTGCTAGTAATATAACTAATAACAAACCTATTACAGGCAAAACTGCAAAGAATTCTAATTTTAGTTTATAAAAATTATAGAAGCCATGAACAAAGACATCGCGTCATCGCGTGATATGTGAACATGAATTAATATTTCATAGTTCATTACTGCTTTGGACCAATAATAACTATTCAATTTCTTCATACACGCCACGTACGCCTTCATTACCTAACCTAAGTAACCTAACAACTGGTTCATTTAAAAAAATGTAGAATTAAATGTACAAGGATATTTTACGTAGAATAACCTTTTTTAATGTCAATTTTAATACTGTATTCTAAACTATCACTGAATAATGATGAAACGTTCTCGATTATTGCATTAATAAATATAATTATAGTCAACGAAAAATTAATAAGAAACATCTTAATTTAGAACAAAAATATTGTATTTTTTTCTGTAAATATATAATCTATGTATTAATATAGTACGTGAAGCAAAAACTTTGTACCCCTTTTTACGAAAATTGTGCGGACGGAGGAGACAGAAACGCACACTTAAGTATAGTTTATATAGAGAAGGAGTGCAGAATGATAAATAATTTTTTTTTTAATTTTGCATAAAAACATTAAATCAATAAAAAAAACTTTACACACACTACCATGTATTTGACACACACACGTATACACTCTATTTGTTCATTGTCAGTCTGTAGTCAAATTGAATTTTTTAAAAAAGGTTATTATTATATTAGTACAGTACGAGTTGGCGCATGAGTTCCGAAAACTATTCCACCTCAATTTTTTTATGCGATCCTCTTCAAATAGCCCTACTGATGATATAAATGCATGTTGCCAGGGGGAAATCCGGGGCCATATTTTTTAAACCAATTTTTTTTTCTCAATTGCAAGGAACTGTTATTTTTCAACCGGATAAATTTTTTTTATATTCTTTAATAAAATACAAATAAAAAAGGTCATATGACTTTTCACGATAAAGTTAATATTTTTAGAGATATGAATTTTTAAAGGTTCGAAAAATCTCAAATTTGGGTACTTTTGACCCATGAAATATATATTAAAGACTAAAATAAAATATAAATTATATATTTTTTTAAATTCTTTATACACTAATTAATAGTTTACTGATGAAGATTTAAAAAAATTTCATTGTTTATACCTGTTTTTTAATTGTTAACTTCGCGCGCTCACAAGTATTCGCTGCACCAGGCTCCCTGTGTCCTGAATCATTATTTATCATTTATCTTAAAAACTATTAACTGTATCAAGATTGTTAAAGAGAGTAATGTTATTAATAACTAAATTCTCTATAATTTGTTGTTAACAAACTTTTTACTGGAATAAATTTAACAAAAGTTATTTAAGCATGAATCGGAACATGTAATTAAAAGTACTTTTTTATCAGTTTATATTACATTTTTGTTATTAAAGCAGAAAGTAATTACATTGAATAACTTCTTTAGACGAAGTTAATAGATGTAAAAGTCAGAAACCTTCAAAAAAAAAAACAAAAAAAATCTTTTCTGTACGTCTTAGACACAATCTTACACACCCTGATACATATATGCATTTAGGTATTTTTTATTTTATTATATTTCAATTCGAACATTAAACATATATATGTATAATCACGCCTCTTTCCCGTAGGGGTAGGCAGAGACCACTTTTCTCCACTTGCTACGATCCTTACATACTTGTTTCGATTCGTCCACTTTCATTATTCCTTTCATACATGCTCTTCAGTTTAGGGTACTCTGAACCTGGCCTTTTTTCAGGACGTCCCTAATTTGATCTCGAAACTTCCGCCTAGGTCTACCCCTTACAACACTTCCATTCACACTCGCCTTATACAATTTTTTCGTCAATCGTTCTTCATTCATTCTCTCGACATGGCCAAACCATCTCTTACCTTTCTCAATTTTTTTCACTACATCTTCTTTCAGACCACAACGTTTCCTTATCTCACTATTTCTTATCCAGTCACTCAGTTTAACTCCTATCATACTTCTTAACGCTCTCATCTCAACTGCATTTATTCTACTTCCATGTTTCTTCTGCCATACCCAACTTTCACTTCCGTACATGAGTGTCGGAACCAACACCCCCCCCCCCCATTGCACAGCCAAACGAGCCTTGTTAGATACCCTTCGACTGTTCATAAAGGAATGCAAAGCTCCATTCACCATGTTTCCAGCATTCACTCCTCTTTCAATTTCACTCTCACACTTTCCATCTCTTATAAACTTTGAGTCCAGATACACAAACTCATTCACCTGTTTAATTTGTTCATCTCCAATCACGATATTGCAGCCTGTCACTACCGCATCTCCTTCAAAAACCATCACTTTCGTCTTCTTTACATTCATCTTCAAGTTAAGTTAAGTACGTACCAATATATTTTTATTATTTATACATAGCTGTGATTCCTTCAAATACCACTATATCTTTATATTGTTGTTAAAAATGCATAAATTACTATGATAATAACAAAAAAGTAATATAAACTGATAAAAATGTACTTTTAATTACATGTTCCGATTCAGCTTAAATAACTTTTGTTAAATTTTTTCCAGAAAAAAGTTTGTTAAAAACAAATTATAGAGAATTTAATTATTAATAACATTACACTCTTTAACAATCTTGATACAGTTAATAGTTTTTAAGATAAATGATAAATAATGATTCAGGACACAGGGAGCCTGGTGCAGCGAATACTTGTGAGCGCGCGAAGTTAACAATTAAAAAACAGGTATAAACAATGAAATTTTTTTAAATCTCCATCAGCAAACTATTAATTAGTGTATAAAGAATTAAAAAAAATATATAATTTATATTTTATTTTAGCCTTTAATATATATTTCATGGGTCAAAAGTACCCAAATTTGAGATTTTTCGAACCTTTAAAAATTCATATCTCTAAAAATATTAACTTTATCGTGAAAAGTCATATGACCTTTTTTATTTGTATTTTATTAAAGAATATAAAAAAATTTATCCGATTGAAAAATAACAGTTCCTTGCAATTGAGAAAAAAAAATTGGTTTAAAAAATATGGCCCCGGATTTCCCCCTGGCAACATGCATTTATATCATCAGTAGGGCTATTTTTATTGTTTCGGGAATAAAACAAAGATTAATTCTTATTCGGTTATTTCAGTCAAAAACTCAAATTGGTAAGTCTTTACATTAAGACCCCTAGACCGTTTATCGGCATAATTTCGTTACAAAAAAAAACCTAACCTATCTAACTTCAAAATTAGACCGACGCGGGTCTTAATCTAGACTAGCCACGTTATAAAATGTCTTTTTGAACATTTACCGTGCCTTTAATGTGAATCCTAAAACTTACCAAGTGAATGGTGGTAAAAGTGCGAATCGGAAAAGCGTTCCGGCTTTACCGTTAAGAGTTGTTAAATCTCAGGTTTTACTCTTAAATCTTAGGATTTACCGTAATTCGTGCATTTACAGTAACATATAATATATTGTTAGCATATTATATGGGCTTTTTATAATAAAACCTCCTTTTATAATTCAAATAAAAAAAAAATTGAGACGGTTCTCTTTCGAATTTGGTATGAGCATAATGGTGTGATATCGAATTAGATATAAATTGGAGGTTATTTTGCTTGGTTAAAGGATTATTTTGTCAATGTAAAATTAGATGTAAATGTTGAATAATTAAATTGTGATTAATAATTGTAATTTTCGTGATTTGTGTTTTATTTTAATAAATCTCACTTCTGGTTTCTAACAATATATTAATTTCGTAAAGACCAAAAACACTAATAATTAATTTAACTAAACATCACGTACACGTCTACATTAAATTGTTTATACAATTAAATAGTCTATATTTAAAAATAAGGAAATATAAAACCTTTTGTATAGGTACATTGGAAATCAAAACCCATCCTATTTAACTAAATTACATAAAATTACTGAAGGAAACCAGTCTATTTATAAACACTTTAGTTAAATTATCTACATTATATTTATGTGTTATTTTTTTCATTTGTGTGTTAATTTTGACACTTTCCACGTCACGTGCTTAACAAGTCACGAAAATAGTTATGTGTAAACACTAAATATGCTCAGGAGCAGGATATCAAAGTATGTAAACAAACATATTTTAATTTACATGATTTAATATACAATTATTATCAATTTGAATACTAGACGACCCTCGTTAATTCATCTGCATTCAGTTTGGTCAGGTCAAATTTGATGACATTTAGGTTACCGCTCCTCTCTTATACATATAATTATACATATAGATATATAATTATACATATATAATTATACATATATATAATTATACATATATATAATTATACACATATAATTATACAGTTATCGTTAACCAGAAATAAGCTCGATGTAAGAGAATATAAATTATACTATATTTTAGTAATGCTACCGTTGAATTTTATTTACATTTAAAATGTTTAATTTTATTGTATTTTTATACTCATATTTTATTTTATACTTATTAATACGTGAAGCAAAAACTTTGTACCCCTTTTTACGAAAATTGCGCGGACGGAGGAGTCTAAAGTTTCGCACACTTATAGTTTATATGTAGAAGGATTGCAGAATGCTAATATTTTTTTAAAATAATGTATAAATAATACATAAAATCAATAAAAAAAATTACACCCAGTAAGTAATATGAAATATTGAGTTGAAGAAGTGAGCATTGGCTTTGAGTATTATAAAGGTACCTACCTACCTACTAGTCGTGAGACTTATGAAAATATTTATATCTCAATCCTGTTTAAAATATCTATTTTTATTGACTATATTACCAAATTATTTTGATAGTATCACTATCGACTATTATGTAATGTTAAAATATAATTCATTATTTAGCAATATCATTTTAATTACATAATGTCTGTTGACATTAAATTCGTATATGATTTTAATGTTTATTGACATTTTATTTTTACAAGAAAAAAGTTGAATAGTCCGGGATCCCTAGTACATTTTTTTCACTAGATTACTATCAAGCTAATTTTCCGGGAGTAGCTTCATTTTGATGAAACGAACAAAAATTTCCTCTACGAAAACTCTCGATTGTGGTAGGTAATAGAGCAGCAGTGAGCGTAGGACCGGGATAACGTACCACGCAATTTGTAGGACAATATTACTATTAAATTATATAAATATTAAGTAACTAAAAGAAAAAGAAAATCAGCTGGTTAGTAATAATTTTTGATGACCTTACGAGGTCATCAAATTGATGACTTGATTTTTTTTGAAATTGATTGATGAAATTGATTTTTTTTCTGACTTTTTCTTTGGAAAAGATGGATGCATGAATAGATAGATGATTTTAGAGCAAATAATATTGATCCGATTGGTATTGTTCCGGTGGTTTTACTTTATTTTTTTTTTTTTGAAAATCTCTCTCTATATATATTTTTACCCGTATCTATAGTTCAAAAGTGTCGCAGTGTTACGTGCATTTGTATCAAATAAGTTAGTTAAAAATTTGTCAATTTAAGTAAAGATAGATATTATGTAAATATTTTACGTTGACTTATGTGAACAGCCATAAAGTATCACAACATGAGTGGTACACTTCCACTAATTTATGTTAAGTTTCGAAAGAGTCTTTCATAATACACGACCTACAAAAATTTTCATGGAAATTTTTTGCGGAAATGTTCGAATCAATTTATAATGCTGCTAATATTAAATTAATGTTTTACTTCAAGGTTTTTTTTTTAACTTGGAGGCTACTTGATTAAGATTTTTCTCGAACTGTATAATATTTATTAATATTAGTATGCTATTAATATAATTATTAACATAATATGTTAATGCTTATCTACTAATTGCTTAAGTTTTTTTTTTTTGCTTTTATTAACACGAATTTAATGGGAAAATTAGTTGTAGTAATTATATATAGAACGCAGAAAATTTTTTTTTACCCTGAAAATGTAAACAAGTGGTTTTTTTTTTAAAGTAGTATCTCATGATTGCTGTCTTTAATAAAAATTATACATTATGTATAGCGACAAAATATGAAGTCTGTGGTACCTAACTAGAAATGTAGAACATTATAATTATTTCTTAATTTAAATTGCCAAAACATGGGAACCTTGGGAACACTTGTTATTTCTTCACAAAGGAAACAAAACGTACCTATTCTCTCGTTAAAAATTGTTTGAAAAATAAACCGTTAAAATCTCTTACCTTAACTTTTATAATTACAATCTTATTAAATTATATTCTTTTTTTATTTCATTAAACAACATAAAAGTTAAAAATTAAAAAAAGAAACAAATATTAAATTGTAATCTTAAATTAAAAAACACTATATGCAAAGGTAAAGGCGCTAGCAGAAACAAAAAAAAATTAAAAAATGTGTCGCACATATATTATGATACAAAAAAATACTCACAAATAAAAAAATCTTGCGAAAATATCCAAATCAAAAAGCGAGTTCACTCAACGACGTACAAGCGGGCAATGGATCAACTGCGCGGGCGCACTCTGCTTCTATCTTTTTTTAATAGCTTACTGTGCCACGAATTAAGCAAGAATACCTATATACTTACTAGCTGACCTGGCGAACTTCGTACCGCCTTTTTTTTTCTTAAATATAATAATTACATATACCAAAATAAAATATTGCCTATTTTTCAAGTTGGATCAAACTGCACACGGTGTGCAAATTTGATTAAAATCGGATAAGTGGTTTAGGAGTCCATTGAGGACAAACATTGTGACACGAGATTTATATATATTAAGATTAATCAGATGCAAAAAGTTTTTAAAAATTTATATACTTACGTTTATCTTGTATATAACTACAAAATTATTATTTTAATAAGTAAAAACCATTTGTTATTATATGAGTATAAAATAACGAAAGATTTTTCCTGTTTGAAATAAGATTAATTAACGGACTTCAAGAAAGGAGGAGGTTACTCAATTCCACCGTATATCTATATTTTTTTAATATACCTATGTTCGGGCATACGCATAGCTTCGTCGTTTGTGAACCGATTTTGATAATTCTTTTTTTGTTGGAAAGGAGATATCCCTAGTTTTGTACCATGATAAGGAAACTAAGATCTGATTATGGGATCCCAGAGAAATCGAGGGAACCTTCGAAAATCGTAGTGATGACTAGTGCGTTTGTTAATATTTTTCGTCTACTTACGTTGTATTACTTAGGTACTTATCGATATAATTGAAGTCGGTTTTTTTTTCGAATACGGGTAAATTAAAATTTTAAACTCTTTTTCGATCTACCTATATAAAATCTATATGAACTTCTTTATTTTAAAGTTTTTAATTTTATTTATATTTCAAAGTTTTTAAGGCAAAGGTACGGTTCCATGAAAAACTATACGTACTCTCAACAGTCTTAACTCTACCACAGATTAGTAAATAGCATGCCTCTATTCACTGCTCCTACTCACCCACTTCAAGGGTACGTTAAGAGACATTGATCACATTTACACTAATAATAATTAATGGATAAACAAAAAAACTAAATTGAGCCCTTTATTTAAAATTTCATTTGCTGTTTTCAAGAAAGTTTTAACGAAATAAAGGTTGTGCATGTAGGTAAAGGTACGCCGTAAAAATCGCGACAATATTCCTAAAAGCGATAACTTCTTCTCGTAGTAACTTCATATTTGAAGGAAAAAAGTTAAGAGTCCTATTTATGACGTTTAATGCGAATCCAACTATGAGGGACTTCTAAAATTATATAAAGAACTACGGTACAATATTTCGTATTTAAAAAAAAAACTGGTAATAGACAGTAGGTCATATTATGTCAATCAGTGCTAGTATTTTATTAGTTATTAACTGTATTAAGTAAAAATTAAAGACAAAGACGATTTTCCACGGTCTTCGAGAGAAAGAAAGAGAGAGAAAGTTGCAACAATTTTACAAATAATATTTATTATTTAATTTAATTTTAAAAACAAACTTTAATTGAGATAGGGAATAGCAGGAAATATTCGCTCTAAATTTGGAGCAACCTGACTAGGGTTCGCCCATTAATAACGTGAACTTTTTTAGAAACCCCCCACCCCCCTCTCGGTGCTATGTGGTGTGGTGTGGTTTTGGACTATTACTACTTTACCCTCCCTTCATACCTAGAAATTATGTGTATATTTTTTGTTCAAATTATATTAAAATTTTCAAAATATAATCCTTAAAACAGGTATAATCTGATTAAATTTTGAAAATTAGGCATCGTGATACTTCCAGACTTTTTTTGAGCGTCACGTAATAAATGGACGACCCCCTAGGGAAGGGCCTCACTTACAGAAGATCATAGCTAAGTAATACTGCTCTCAAGTAGTGTACACAACATTACTTCTGTGGTGAGTGACGGTAGCCAGAGCTCCTGGGGAGGCAACACGCTTGCAAATTTAATTGAGTTCATCCGCAAATTTTTCATTCCAATTTGCTAAAAATTAAGGAATTTATAAAATACAATAATGTATATGTCGGAGAATCAATGTCGATAGTTATTAAATATGTCCATTCTATTATTCGAGTCATTCTGACGTGTGTTTGAAGAGACCGGTGCAGCCGCGGCTAGGGCAGTCTTGGTTCTGGCTTGGCACGGTGCACTCGTTGTATCATGCTAGTAGCTTAACTTAAGACTTTCGATAATTAATTTGTACCAACGAATTAATTGTCACATATTGTATTACGATCTATAATTTGACTAAGGCATTACGGGAAACTCGAGCAGTGAAGGTGAGCGCTGATGCGCATCGTAAGGGTGGCCACCCTAAGCCTACACCCGTGGTCGCAAGTCTCGGGCACTGCTCTGAGTTTGTCCCTCTGCCACGCGATAGACCCGGTACCCGCTCGGTGAATCCACCGTATGCTAAGTAGTTCGGCCTCCACCCCGTTAACTAATCTGTGTAACTATCTTGTGGTACCGTTACATTGTTAATTTAACCAGTCCGGCTCTTCCTTCCTTCCTCTTCCTTCTTCTGATTCCGACATACCTAAATATAATATAGATAAGGTTGTGACCTTTACATCCAATATTCAGATTGTGAATAGATTATTTTTTTAACTAAAGTTATGCTTTCAGGATTAAAAATAACTTGAATAATTGATTTTAATCTGTAACGTAAATATTAAAAATATGAAATATAATAATGCTACATTGTCGTTGTTAAAGTTGTGTCGTCGTCATTTGTCGTTTCTTAAAATTTAATACCTGCATTAAAATTATTTTGAACCGAAGAGCTGTTTTATGTTAGCCAATATTTTAAAGAAAGCTTAAAAAACCGACTTCAATTACATCGACAAGTAATACAACGTAATAAGACGAAAAAATAGTGAAGTAAATACAACAAGATTACTCAAAAAGTAGCCATCAGATCTCGATCAAATTTAAATAAAACTACATGACAAGTATAAGCTTTCGATTAAAGTATCATCAAAATCGAAAAACCCAGTGAAAAGTTATGCGGTTTAATAATGCGGTCAAGGGGTCGTTCAAGTATTACGTAACGCAAATTTTGATGATTTTTGACCCCCCTCCCCCCATGTAACGCGCCGTAACGTTTTCCAGTACCCCCCCCCCCCCAGCCCATAAACGTTACGTAACACCCCAACTGACCATTTTTTCCCAAATGTCACAACTTTGTTGCGAAAACTACCGAAAAGTCGCTTAAAAAATCGCGCTGGCGGTAAGTATAAATATATATATATATACAAAAAGGGATATAAACGAAAAGGGTTGCCAATTTGGGAGATTTTAGTACACTAGTTTTTTTTATTTAAATAAAAAACAACGTTACGTAACGCGTTGTTCGAGACCCCCCCTCCCCCCCTGTAACGCATCGTAACGTTTTACAAGACCCCCCCTTCCCTCCTAATTGCGTTACGTAATACTTGAACGGCCCCCAAGTACTCGTACCTAAATGCGCATTATGAGATATAACTCTAAAAGTACCTACTTGTCAGATCTCAATTAAAAAATGGGACCACATGACACGCAACACCTTTCATGTAAAACAAAATTCATCGAAATCGGTCTAACCAGTCAAAAGTTTTGATCTAACATACATAAAAAAATACAATCGAATTGAGAACCTCCTCCTTTTTTGGAAGTCGGATAGCAAAATCCGTTTGAAGAAACCTTCAAAACAGACTTTAATGTATACGAATCAATTATTATAGGAACCAATACATGCTGAAGGCCTAGTACTTATAGTTATCATCAGGTGCCCCGCCCCACTCTTCCATAATAATGTCATATTATATGAGTAATCTTTAGATTTTAGTAAAAATACAAACTACGAATATGACCCATAAATAATTGTCTGTGTGTGTGTACGCGTGTGTTTTATTTGTATGTTTTAGAAACTCGTGACAACTAATCCTCCATCTCATATTTGTAGCAGTTCCAATAAGAAATTTGCTTACTTATATGCTTTTTTACAATTATTGTATGTAGTTTAATGTATAAAATATTACTAACTAAACTATACGTACGTATACCTACATATGCGTAATTAGAAGTTGTTAATTAGCAAATTTACTTTTTTAGTCCTTAGAAAAAATTGTTTTTTTGTTATATAGTGTTGCTGTGTAAAAAGATGGTTCTCATGCAACTTGAGGCTACATCGCACCACATCCATTTTTCTTACTTATAAATTATAATATTTCAGCGTATTTGTAATTTTTCTCTGCTGGTAATGATATTTTTAAAAAATCATGATTGTTAGTAAGAGCTTATGAGACCTCTCCACTCCAAACACATTCTTTAAGGAGTTTGTTGTTCTCTTCAGGCACTAAAGATTCTTTGAATTTTTTTTTCTTTGAATGAAATAGATATCGCACGTTACCCCGCTCTGTTGGGTCCAGTCATTTGTTTCTTGGTTTTGAATCTACCTAGTTGGATCGTGCTTCTCAGGGACCAAGTTAACTAGTCGAAAATTTCAAGTTCAAAGCTCTCAAAGTTAACAAGTTTAACGGAATAAGAGTAGGGGGAGTCCGGGAGAGTTTAGCAGGTGGGAGACAATAGCCAGTGCTTATAGAATCTTTGTAGTACTAGATTTTGAGACATTGCCACACATTTTAGACTTCATAGGCACCCCCCACCTTGCTCACGTGACGACGTTGTAATCGGCAGTTTGGTTTAGGAGTGAGAAGTAAAAATACATTTTCGTACCCGGTAAGTAAAATTTTTCATTTTCTGATTTTTGGATTCTGTTATTTACTGTGAATAGATTCTAGGACGTAATTTATATACATCGTAAGTGTAATTATCCTAGTAACATTCACGGTAGACAATTTTTACTTAAGTGTCATAGTTTGTTATGAAAATGTAATAACGGACAGCTTGGCGTAGGGTGGGAGACATTAGCCTGGCGTCGGGAGGAGACTTTAGCCACTAATCTCTCCTGCAATCAGGGCAGTTTCTCCTGCACTGCAATCATATTTTATTTTATTTCATTTCAGATAATCATCCAAAATGTCTTTCAAATATAAAAAAGAAACAACTAGGAACAGAAGCAATTTAGTTCAGTCAGTAATAAGAAATGCTTAGTTGACATTGGTAAAGAAAAATCTACTAGAAGTGTTGCTTTAGAATATGGAATTGATTGAAATATCTCATGAAATTAATTAAGAGACAAGTTCAAATTGACTAAAATAACTGAACAAGGAATCCAGTTTAAAACAGCTCTGATATTTACAATCGAGAAAGAGAAAGCACTTGTCAATTATCTTCTAACTTGCACCAAAAGAAGTTATGGAGACTAACCAAACAGGCGGCTATGAAGCTGGGATATGAATATGAAACAATTATTTCCAAAAAGTATCCAGTTTATTGGATTTCAAACACTTGCTATTGTATAAGTAACTAAGTATGCTATGGAGTATAAATCAAATTCAAATTCAAATTCAAATCATTTATTTCGTCATAAGGTATATGTAATACACTTAACGAAAGTCAAAACAAAAATGATTTACAAAAAAAAAAACTAAACAATAATATCAGAAAGTTAAGGCAGCAAAAAATCAAACAATAAAATAAAAATTTATATCTTAACACTAGGTACATTACAAACTTACGTAATGTACCCAGTATTTGCCGCCTTAACTTAGTCAAAATATTAAGCTATAATGTCTCGGTAGACAAGATGCTATAATGTCTCGGTAGATCAATGTGATAATAGTTGATTCCTCACTTATGTATCTTAAAGATACTCAAAGTACCCTCCTCATGTTCTCATTTGCTATGTGCCGTATTTTTATGATTAAATTTATTTATTAAATTACAATTTATAATATTATTTTGCCTATTATTATACCCGGGTAAAATCTCCCTACTTGGTGGATAAAGTCTCCCGCCCAGGCGGGAGACATTAGCCGAATTCCACTTTAGGAGAAATCGCTAATTACTCATTAACTATTAATGATGTAGTAAACTTTCTTATGAGAAAATATAGCTAAATAATGCAGCTTAAGAGACAATTCATAAAAAATAGCGATTTGGAAGTATAAAAAGATTTATGAGCATTTGAGTGAAAAGCGGCTAATCTCTCCCGGACTCCCCCTACCTACCTATTAGATATCTTTTGCTCATGATCATTTTTGACCCAACTATAGAGGATATTTATTGGGGTATTTCTGATTGTTTTGATTGAGTCTCCAGTCAGCCCATAATAATGATGTATTTGGTAAAAAGAAAGTTGTTTCACATTGATGCGAAAGACGCTCTGATCCTGAATCGTAAAGACGTCTTCTAATGCAATACTGAACAGACTGATACAGGAAGATTCATCTGTGGCACTTTATGCTGCAGTAGGATTTGTCTCATAGCCTAAGTACCTTTTTTTTTATTAACATACACATGTTCCTAGGTATGGTAAGCAACTTAATGCTTGTGTTATAAGTAACAGCCGGCTGATATAATAGCTGAATACTTTTTTTTTCGATAAAAATACATAGAAATATTTCATATATAATATAGCTATATAAATACAAATATTACACCCAAACTCAGGCGGGAATCGAACCCGCAACCCGCGGAGCACTACTGCCTCGCACGTAGTTTTGATCGTTTCCTCCCACTGTGCGGCGCGTCTGTAATTCTGTATCGATCACAGAGTACAGTAAGTATACGGTATCGATACACACTCGCGTTTGCATCGCGTCTGTATCGCTACACACGCGCGTTTGTATCGCGTCTGTATCGCTACAAACGCGCGTCAACGGCGTGTTTAAAAAATGTGGTGTGCATAGGTCCAAAATGTCAGCACGTTTGCATAGCGTGACACGTGCGTTTGCATCGCGTGACACGCGCGTTTTCATCGCGTCTGTATCGCGACACACGCGCGTTTGCATCGATTCAAACGCGTATTCTGCCGGGCTAGCATGCGTACAACGAGATAATCTCTTGACGAGAGAGATAGATAATGTCTACATCGAGTATCTTCACGATTACCTTAGCATGCGCAATACGAGAGACATAATTCTCTTCCGAAGACTTCACCTTGTCGAGTAGAGAAACTCGTGCTGCCCTTACAAAAAAATAAACAATATTTTTACAATGCAACAATGATAAATTCTAAATTTTCACTACGTTTAATCTACATTGGCCGCGTTCTATTATGCGTCCACATCGTGTTACCTCTTCAATTGTCGTGACGAGAAGAGTATCACGTGCACGCATGCTAGCTACTGTAGACATAAAGAGATAATACGAGAAAAGGGGTAGACAAACTTTTGTCTTGGCGAGCATGCTAGCCCGGCAGCCGGCAGGTGTGCAAAGGCAGGCTGCGTCTGACTCGCGTGTGTATCGCGTCTGTATCACTACAAACGCGCGTCGACGGCGCGTTTAAAAAACGTGGTTTGCATAGGCCCACAGCGTAAATATAAATTTCAATAGTCACGATAACATGTAGCAGTTCCTACTAGAATAAATTAAAAGTAAAAAACCGTTTTAAAAAACAAGCTTTTATTTGAATGCACTAAAACGAACAAAATAAATTTTTACCTTAAAACTTTTACTATCTACTTATAAAGTCATTATACATAATCTATATGATAGAAAAGCTTGTCGCGAGATATGAGTACCTACTCGTATTTCCTTAGTTTGAAATTTTTAATACTTAGTTAAAATCAATCACATCAATTTATTTAATTTACTTGTTTACAAGCAAATCTCGCGACAAGCTTTTCTATCATATAGATTATGGGCCTATGCAAACCACGTTTTTTAAACGCGCCGTCGACGCGCGTTTTAAAAGCGCGCGTCGACGGCGCGTTTTTATTCTACAGAGCAGTTTGTTGGCGTTTGTATCGATACACACGCGCGTTTGCATCGCGTTTGTATCGCGTTTGCATCGCGTGACACGCGCGTTTGCATCGCGTCTGTATCAGTACATACGGCACATACGCGCGTTAACGGCGCGTTTTAAAAACGCGCGTCGGCGGCGCGCTTTTTTATACAGGTGTGCAAAGGTCTACAGGCTGCGTCTAACTCGCGTGTGTATCGCGTTTGTATCGCTTCAAACGCGCGTCGACGGCGCGTTTAAAAAACGTGGTTTGCATAGGCTCTATGACTGTGTAATGACACTAATGACTTAATAAGTAGATAGTAAAAGTTTTAAAGTAAAAATTTATTTGGTTCGTTTTAGTGCATTCAAATAAAGGCTTATTTTTTAAAAAGGTGTTTTACTTTTAATTTATTTTTGACTTTTTAGTCGGTTATCACGTCACTTTATTAGAGTTATTCTTAGCAAGCCCTTGCATTTGATACCCATATTGTAGAAGTGCACTAAAAATAACTAGTCCGCACTCTTGGATATGCTGCCATATTGGATTTAGAATGACGTCACAAAGTTAACCATGCATTGGCATTCAAATTGAACCTGTTTACAAAATTTTAGCTCAATTGGTTGAAGATATCTGCTTCAAAATTGTGTTGCAAGATTTCACAAGAACAAACATACATACAAATCATGCATTGTCATCCAAATTGAACCTGTATACAAAATTTCAGCTCAAATGGTTGAAGATATCTGCTTCAAAATTGAGTTGCAAGATTTCACAAGAACAAACATACATACAAATCATGCATTGTCATCCAAATTGAACCTGTATACAAAATTTCAGCTCAATTCTTTGAAGATATCTGCTTTAAAATTGAGTTGCAAGATTTTACCCGAACAAACATACATACATACCTACAAACCATGCATTGTCATCCAAATGGAACCTGTTTACAAAATTTCAGCTCAATTGGTTGAAGATAGTATCTGCTTCAAAATTGAGTTGCAAGATTTCAACCGAACAAACATTCATTAAATTTACATTATACATATACATTGCAATTTGCAAGTGAAATAAAAGCTTGTAAAAACAGTAAGACAAATTCTAATTTATGCTAGTTTAAGAACTATTCTTAAACTAGCATAAATTAGAATTTTTATTCATTAACATAGTCTCCTCCAAGAGTGATACAGTCCCTCCAACGCTTTTCTAACTTTTCTATCCCATGTGTGTAGAACGATTTGTCTTTGGCTTCAAAATAAGCCTCCGTTGCTGCGATAACTTCACTATTTGAGTCAAATTTCTTACCCTGAAGCATTTTTTGAGGTCTGCAAACAGCCAGTAATCGCTGATTCGCTGGGGGCCAAGTCTGGCGAATAAGGGGGATGAGGAAGCAATTCGAAGCCCAATTCGTTAATTTTGGCCATCGTTCTCACGGACTTGTGACAAGGCGCGTTGTCCTGGTGAAACACCACTTTCTTTTTGTTCATGTGAGGCCGTTTATCCGCAATTTCGTACTTCAATCTCTATGCTATTTGTATGTGTATAAAATTACTTATTAATTTATAATTATTCAAAAATTAGCTTTAATATTAGTGGTTTTAAGCATAAACTTTTAGATAAAAATCTTTGAGGACAAAGTTTATAACGAATATAATTGTTTGTTCGCAAAGGAAAAAAAAACGAATTCAATTACGTCGACAAATAATATAATGTAAGTAGCCGAAAAAATAGTCAAATAAATACTCGTTATTAAAACTTACTCAAAAAGTAGCAATCACATCTCAATAAAATTTAAATTGGAATACAAGACAAGTATCAGCTTTCGAAGAATATAAGAATCATTAAAATCGGTATACTCAGTAAAAAATTATGCGGTAATACAACGTAGGTTGGCTAAAAATTTTCAAGTAAATTCGCATTATTAGATATAACTTGAAAAGTACTTGTTGGATCACAATTAAAATGGGACCACATAACACGTACCACCAACAAAAATAATCGAAATCGGTCCACCCAGTCAAAAGTCCTGATGTAACATACATAAAAAAAATACAATCGAATTGAGATGAAGAACCTCCTCCTTTTTTGGAAGTCGGTTATTAATTTAAACAATTTTGAGATACCTAATGTTTTAATAAGTATTTTCCCACGTTTTAAGATGAACAATCTTTACAATGATAAGTGGCAAAAACCCTGACAATAAAATATATTTTCTGATGACTACTTTTTGAGTAATCTTTGATAACGCTTGTTTACTTGACTGTTTTTTTGTCTACCTATGTTGTATTACATAAATGGAGTTGATAATTTTTTTTTTTGATAGATCTTTTCTTGTTCGAAAGCTGCTGCATATCACGTGGTGCAAATTTGAGCTGAAATCTGACAAGTTTTCAAATTATCCCCTATAATGCGTAGGTAGGTATATATTTAATTAATAACAAATCCCAGTGCCTCCTGTGATAAGTGATATCAGTTGAGTATACCCTTTTTGTGACTTTAACGTGGGCATTATCACAAAAAAATAACGAATTCTTTGATCCAATTCCCGTTCTTTCATCTGCTATAGTTGATGCAACACTATTTTTCATGCTTTGTGATTTAAGTACGATTGTATTGAATTCCATATTTAATTTTATGTCCATTTTTTTGGGAATACTGATGTGTTTAGAGTTACATCCCTTTAAAATCTAAAACTTTCGTAAACTGCTAAAATTCAGGTACTATGTGTAATAGTAAAAAATAGTAACTAATAAAGGTTATATCTTTGTCTTTTGTTTGAGGAACATTGTGCTAGGATATTCTAGAGTTAAGGGGACACGGCGCGCACTCGCTGCCGGCCTTGATCACGGCCATGGTCGGCAGTGAGGAGAACTGGAATGCCGTTTCCTTCTCTGTAGCACCGTAATGCTGCGGAAGGAAGCGGCTGAGCCGGAGCGGAAACAGGACCCGACCTCGCTCCCGAGTCGTCGCGGAAGGCGCGGTCGGCGACGCATGGTCTACCTGGCCAAACTGCCGCCATAATGCCGGACCAGCGGGCGATAGATCGGGGGATTTATCGTCCGCATTGCACGGTCCCGAGGTGTGGGGCGACCTTAGTGTTCGAGGGAGCCTCTCGGGAGTCGCTTATGGTGACGGGCCCTAGTTTGGGCAACGCCGCCGGTGGGATCGCGGAAGTGCTTAGCGTCATACCCACATTACATACATATGAGATATGACATAACACGTGGTTCAATAAGTCCCGAGACTAAGTACTAAAAAAGGTCTTTTTATAAGGTCTTTTTTATAAAATTATTTTTTATTCATCAACATAGTCTCCTCCAAGAACGATACAGTCCCTCCAACGCTTTTCTAACTTTTCTATCCCATGTGTGTAGAACGATTTGTCTTTGGCTTCAAAATAAGCCTCCGTTGCTGCGATAACTTCACTATTTGAGTCAAATTTCTTACCCTGAAGCATTTTTTGAGGTCTGCAAACAGCCAGTAATCGCTGATTCGCTGGGGGCCAAGTCTGGCGAATAAGGGGGATGAGGAAGCAATTCGAAGCCCAATTCGTTAATTTTGGCCATCGTTCTCACGGACTTGTGACAAGGCGCGTTGTCCTGGTGAAACACCACTTTCTTTTTGTTCATGTGAGGCCGTTTATCCGCAATTTCGTACTTCAATCGCTCCAATAAGCACATGTAATAGTGACTATTTATATTTTGCCCCTTTTCAAGGTAGTCGATGAAAAGTATTCCATACGCATCCCAAAATATAGACTCCATAACCTTACCGGCCGATTTCTGAGTCTTTGGACGCTTCGGGCGGCTTTCATTTCACCAGCCGCTCTCCACTCCGCTGCCTGCCGATTGGATTCCGGAGTGAAATGGTATATCCAGGTTTCATCCATTGTTACATACCGACGTAAAAAATCCTTTTTATTATGATTCATCGGTGCCAAACATCGCTCTGAATCATTGATACGTTGTTCCTTTTGATCAGTTGTAAGCAAACGCGGCACCCACTCAGAAAAAAGCTTTTTCATGGCCAAATTTTTATGTAAAGTAGTGAAAACACTACCAGCTGAGATCTTCACTATCTCGGCAATTATCAAAATTGTTCAACTATTTTATTTATCTGTGAAAACAGGTTTTCGTCCCAAACTTCTGTCCACGACTCTTCTCCTCTTTTTCTTTTTCTCATAGAGCTCAGTGGTGCCATTAAAAATCCTAAACATAAGAAGAAAATTTATCAATCGCTTAGGTACATATAACTTGGTCAATAACGCCCACGAAGGGTAATATCGCCCAACGGTTATTTGAACAGGCGTTATTGTCCTTTTTGTGTATTTTTACTAAATTATGTACCTTACCTAAAAATATTAGTGGCACATTAAGAATAGTCAAATACAACACTACGCAGAACATAAATATAATAAAAGAAATATTAATAGGAAAGAATTAAAAACTTACCGTCGATCGTGTACTATAGGTACAATGGTGATGCAAAATGTTCGTATTTATTTATTTATATTTATAGCCATTTTTTCCAGACAACCCAAATATATATTCCCTACTATGAGTAACGATCGCTATCAGGTGTACATGATAAAAACCGGGACCGACGGCTTAACGTGCTCTCCGAGCAGTGGCGTAGCGTGGTTGTCGGCCGCCCGGGGCGGAAAATTTTTTGCCGCCCTCTTATTTAGGTTTTTGAATTTAATGTATACTATACATTCAGTCAAAAAAGTATCGGGAATGGATTATTTGTTTATGGTTACAAATTAAATTTTCTTTTTTGTTGTTAGTGTGGCGCAACAGTTTTTCATTTTGGCGCGGAGTTTGAGTTTCATCTGTTATTTATATAAAATACTGCGCTGTTTTTAGTTATATCATATCTAGTGTGCATTGCGAATTTCATAATGGACAAACACATCGAACAAAGAGTTTGTCTTAAATTTTGCATCGCCAATGGAATTTCGTGTTCGGAGTCAATGAAAATGTTACAGAAGGCTTACGGTGAATAGACTTTATCAAAAACTCGTGCTTATGAGTGGTACAAAAATGTCAAAATTGGTCGAAATGTGATGGAATATTTGCCTTGCTCTGGTAGGCCATCAATGTCTGTAACTGAAGTTAACATCGCAAAATTGAAGGAAACAGTGACTGAAAATCCTCATCAACTTTGAGATAGATACCCAGATAACAATATAAACTTGTTTCAGACTTGCAACAAGTTTGATACATCAAATATGAAAGCTTGCTGCAAGTTTGCCATGGCAACTTTGTAAACTTGCAGCAAGTTTAAATCAAACTTGCTAGTTTCACAGTGACAAACTTGCATGAAGTTTGTTTTTTCAAAGAATATGCAAACTTGATATAACAAACTTGCTTGAGGTTTGTCAAAACAAACCTTAAGCAAGTTTGTCATATCAAAACATACTATAATTTGCCCTATACCTTTGTTATGGGGGTAAAAAAAAAATCAATACAATTTTTAATCATAATATGACTATTTATTTATTAATCACATAATTTAAAATCATTGTCTAAAATGATTCATTAGAACCCAGATTATATCCGCTAGATTGCGATGCTTTATTTTGTCTATCAGCTCTGAAACAAATAAAAGAAATTGTTATAAACTCTTATTGTATGAACAAAATTAAACTATTCTATTAAAAGGGGTAAAAAGATGTTAAAGTAACAATCTTGCAATAAAACCTAAAACTATGTTGTGATGTACACATGGTGCATGGACATGGAAAGTCATAGAAAGCAATTTGATATATGATTCAAATTAAAAAATCAATGCCTACATAGAATAATATAAAATATTATGTTTATTATATTTCAAAACCTTACCTCCGTCTTATTCTAACTTTTGCTTGATTCAGCCACTCACTAGTAATTTCCATAAGATGTTCATCCATTACATCATTAAAAATTGTATTGAAAACTGCTTGCTCAGAATACAGCCTGTAATAAAAAGCAAGTTACGTCTGAATGGCCCATGTAAAAGAAAATGTTTTTATTAGTTAAAATCTTTACCAGATGGACAATTTATTGTACAATTTGGACCAGTATTGGTGCTGTTTGTTAAATCTGAAATTTCAATAACATCTTCAACATCTCCAGTAAATAAGGTGTTGTTTCTTGTAAAAGTATATTCAGGAGCTGCGTTTGTTAAATTTGGCTGAGATTCGCTTTGAATACGACCTGTAATAAGAAAAAAAAAACTAAGACCCGTATTATAGAACGATACTCAAGTCGAGATCTCTTCTCAAGTACAGTTAAAAAGGGGATATTAAGTATTATTATAAAGAACTTTACCAGGTGTAAGATTTTCTACATTATTTTGAACCATATCGACTGCTGTTTGTCGCAGTCACTTCTGTAAATTTTTCAGTACACTCATTTTTTATTGTTCCTGTTAACAGACGTTTAGGAGGAATGGGGTACGTAACACCTGGCTGGATTTTTTTCTTTTACATAGTGGGATAAACATCTGGAGAATCTGAATCTTCAGGCGAGAGTATACTCTCTTGATCCTTTCTTTTTCATATTATGGTTACTTCATCATCCGAGTCTAAATTAGAGATTTCTTCAGTATTTTTCAAGTGGAGATGTGCCTCATTATAAGTTTCTGAAATTATAATGCATGTTTTTTTAACTAGTTTAAAAAATTAAATTAAGTTTGAAAGAAGACGTAATGAAACCCACATGTTTATATAATTCTTAAATAGCTTATATAGAAAAATATAAGATATACTCTTTTTAATTGTCCTTGTTTGGACATTAGTAAAAAGAGTTTTCGAGACATCTTTACTCCTTCCTGAAGAAAATAAATTAAAAACATAAGTAAATATTGTTAAAAACTGACGCCATTACATGACTGCATTCAGAGTATTTCAGAGTTGTTAGAAAATTAATAATAACATTATCATTCTTTGTTTTGGCTTACTTAGCGCTATATAGCGTAAATCGTTTTTAATAAAATATGAAGAAAAGACAGAGTGGCAGTAATTGAATTGAATTTTTGACTGTGTACAATATCACTGTGACAGCAAATTGTTGAGGTTATGCAACAACGAATAACATTAAACATGGACTTTATGTAAATACAGCTAGAAGCTACAAAAAATATAAAAGAGACTTACCTACTTCAATTTCACCAAAACAAAAACAATACCTAATAATCGAATGTGATCGCTTGGCTAGTCTCTCGCGCGCGTTTATGAAATTGATATTTGATACAGAGTATAAAATTATACGTGAGTGGTAGCGGTAAGGTTGCAGCAAAGTTGCCACAAACTTGACGCATCATACTTGTCACAACAATATTCGAGCAATATTGTCGCAAACTTGAAACTTCATATTTGACTTAACAATATTGCAGCAATATTGTCACAAACTTGCCTCGTCATATTTGACGCAGCAATTTAGAATCAAAGAAAAATCAAACTTGCCCCAAGTTTGCATGCTATCTGGGTAGCCACCGAACCTTCTGTATCTCACGAGTCGATCCGTACCATTTGAACTAATCATTTGGGTATGAAACATGTTGCCGCTCGGCTAGTCCCAAAAGACCTGAATTTTCTCCAAAAACTCAATCGCATTAGAGGCGCTGGGGACATGCTAGAACGAGTCAATTCCGACCCAACATTTATGAAACGCATTGTTACTGGTAACATAAGACGTGGGTTTACGAGTTTCACATGAAAACTAGTCAACAAGCTTCGGAGTGGCGCCTTCCAACTGAACCGAAACCAAAAAATCCACCCCAAACTCGTTCAAAAGTCAAAGTCATGTTGAGTGTTTTCTTTGAATATCGCGGTGTTGTGCACTCGAAATTCGTCAGCGTTATGCTGCGTTTAAGAGAGCAAATTCGACGAAAAAGGCCAATTTGTGGAAAGAAAATTCTTGGATTTTGCACCACGATAATGCGCTTTCGCACAAGGCCATCACTGTGAACGAATTTTCGACCAAATACTCCCACCATACCCTCGAGCAACCACCATGTTCACCAGATATGGCTCCAGCCGACTGTTTTCTATTTCCTAAACTCAAGCTACCACTTCGTGGCACCCGTTTTCAATCGGTAGAAGACATAAAGGAGAATTCGCGGCGAGAACTGAACTCAATTCCGGAAACTGCATTTAAAAAATGTTTTGATGATTTAATTATTCGTTGGCGTAAGTAATTTCTGAAGGAGCATGCTTTGAAGGTGATAAAATAAATTTGGATGAATAACAAACAGTTTGTATATTGATGCGATATTTTGATCTTTCCCCGGTACTTTCTTGACAGAGTAGTAGGTACATTACATACATTATTATAGAGAATTTTTCGGCAAGAAAAGTCATCATTATTTTGTACTGCTACAGGTTATATTTGAAATAAAAAATTGCGACCGTACAAAACATGTCAGAAGTGAAACTTCTTTGGCAAACTAATTAAAAAAAACTAATTTAAAATTAGCGGCGTGCAGCGCGGCCCGGCAGCAGCGCGGCGCGAACTTTCCTGTTGGTGCCTTCCTGTTTGAAATCACGACGATTCTAAAGAAGTTTCACTTCAAAAACGAATTTAATTTAACAAAAAAAATAATTGAAAAAAAAACAATAAGCCAACGTCACGCGTTGGTCCCAGGCGGTCACCTATCCAAGTACTGACAGTCCCTGATGCTGCCGCGTTACCGGTCGTTCAAATTTTACCCCTCATGCGCCTAAAGAAGTTTCGCTTCAAAAGTTTATAAAGTTGTCCCTTACATGTAATTTAGTATGCAGGGTTTCGGGGGCGACAAATTGATCTAGCTAGGATTCGCTTCAGCCTGTAATATCCCACTGTTGGGCACAAGCCTCTTCCCCATGTAGAAGAAGGATCAGAGCTTAATCCACCACGCTGCTCCAATGCGGGTTGGCGGATATATTCCCTACTATGAGTAACGATCGCTATAAGGTGTACATGATAACAACCGCGACCGACAGCTTAACGTGCTCTCCGAGGCACGGTGGGGAGACCCACAAGGACTGCACAAACACCCAGACCACGGCAAGCATCTGTATGATGATCTAGCTAGGATTCATTTTTAGTTAATGTCGTTTTACCCGTGTTTTCAGATAATGAAAAAATACAACATTATTAGAATAGGAAAGTAAATTTTGCCACTATCTATTAAGTTATAATAGCTCAGGTGGGAAATCGGGTGGTCACGAAACTATATGACTCCGGTTCAAATCCACATGTCACCACATCGATTATCTTTTTCCCTTTTTTTTCTAATTGCAGTCGTGTTTTTTTATCAGAAAACCAGTTCATTTTTTTTATCTATACTAATATTATAAAGAGGTAAAGTTTATAACTTTGTTTGTATATACGGGGTAATCTTCGCAAATACTGATCCGATCATGAAAATTCTTTCGCTAACAGAAAGCTACACTATTCAGGAGTGACAAGATAAAAGGAAAAAGATAAAAATTATCAAAATTTTCGACCCAGCAGGATTTGAACCTGCGCCCTCTGACGTGCCGTGTCAACAATTCAATCTAATCAAGCATTATTATTTGCCTTAGAAATTAATTGGTGATTTTAAAACATTTATATTTATCTGATTTGCTGAAAATAGTGAGAGTGTATTGGAACATATCAAATTTCACCGTACCCTTCTTATGTGAAATGGATTATAACACCCAACGAAGTGGGCACGGGTCGGCTAGTTATTATTATGTCGGTAAGATCGAAAAATATTATTTTTTCGATCTTACCGACATAATAATTTCATAAGTAGATAATTATGTAATTGGGATGTAAATAAAATTTCCAAAAAACACGATATAAACCGAGCTAAGCTCGTTCATCCATAGGTAAGACTAACTCCCGTTTATGACTAAGTAAGTCACAAACGGGAAATTCCCACAAGTATAGACGTTGCTAGTCGCTACTAGGGAATGCGATCCAGCACCCAAAAGACAATCCGCAAATCCGCAAGATTGAGACCATTAAAGAGCCTTCCAAAGATCATCCGAAGAAGTGGGATTTGCTTTTCTAACTTTCCGATCCAGTTCATCCCACAATAATTCTATTGGATTTAGATCTGGAGATTGTGGGGGCCATTTCAGTATTTCTAACTCACCAATATCATCTTTATTTTTTAAATAGTTGAGACAAAGCTTAGATGTGTGCTTTGGGTCATTATCTTGCTGAAACACATACCCACAGCCAATTAGGCGCATTCCAGAAGGGTTAGCATGCATTTTTAATATGTAATGGTAACCATTTCTGTCCAGGGTTCTTTTAATTCTGTAGAGATCCCCTACTCCGGCATATGAAAAACACCCCCACACCATCACAGAGCCACCTCCATGTTTAACTGTTGGAGTTATAGCATCGGGATGCATTTTTTCTGAAGCTCCGCGACGAACATAAATTCTTCGCTTTTGGCCTAACATTTCGAATTTGGACTCATCAGTCCACAGGACTTGTTTCCAGTTTTTTACTGTTCAATCTTTATGTGCAAGGGCCCATTCTAGTCTTTTTTCCTATTTCCGCGTCGCAAGAGTGGTTTCTTTGTAGAAATTCTGCCATTTAGGCCAGCTTTTTGTAAGCGTTCCTTAACTACACTTACTGATCTCTGTTTATCATGACTTTTATCGAACTGCATTTGAATTTCCGGTGCTGTAAGCTTCCTATTCATTTTAGACATGATGATTAGGGACTTATCATCTACTTTAGAAGTTACACGGGGCCTCCCATTGCGTATTCTTTCCTGATTTGAACCAGTTTTTTGGAAACGAGTGATGGCATGTCCGACAGTAGAACGTGGTATTTTTAATTTTTTCGCAATATAACGTATAGTAAAACCTTCATTGTGAAGAGCAACAATAGATGCACGTTGTTCTATACTTCTATACTTGTATTAGGGTGCCTTCCCATTTTCTTAAATTAATTAATTTAAAAAAATTAATTATTTTGACTACAACATTACTTGAAGTGATGCCACAAAACAAAAAAATGTACTTACTTTAAAATTAATATAATTATATGAAAATAATAAAATCAGTACTAGAAATCGAAAAAATGCCAAAAATAATTTAATTTTTATAAGTAATAGAAGAAACTAATTCAAATACGTTCTCTTCGTTGCATGCCAGATGAGTACGAAATGTTACGGATGATGATTTTATTTTATTTTTCACAAACAGTTCACGGGGACAGGGAGGAAAGTCGAAGACACGATCGTACACACTTTGTAAACTAACATACATTTTCATTATAGATCAAGTTAACGTGTTTATGCATTATATTTCAATTAAAAAGTAAACAAGAAGCTTGTCCGGAAACTTTCTGTCGGCAGTGTATACATATAGTTTCTACCAACTAAAAATCGGTAGAAATCGGGATTTTTTTCTTAAATAAAAGAAAGTAAAATACTTTACGTGTAATACCATTCTTTATTAATTTGTATTCTGTACAGTATACCAAACTTTTTGTGCAATTTTAACATGTAATTCTTTACGAATAAAGAAATCATAGCAATTACTCTCGCTAATGTATCTTTTGGTATACCTACACTATACAGTAACAATCCAATTATGGTTTCTGAGCACAATCTGTTTCGTAGAGACGTTTTCATTAAAATACTTGAAAAAACTCTTTCCAAATAGAAAGTGAATTAGTGAAATGTTAAAGTCGATGGATTCATTTCGAGGCATATCGAAAAAATGTTGGCCGTAGGGACATCCCCTTTCTTTAAGAAAAAAGTCTGTGTCAGCTCCGACGCACGACTGGAGTTTACTTCTTCAGAACGACTGTCTAAATAGGCACAAAAAAGGCTTACTAGTCTAAGAAAAAGATTAATACCATATCAAATGGTAAATAAAATAAATAACGCCATCTATCGATCGATCAATGCCGCTATATATATATATATATATATATATATATATATATATATATATATATATATATATATATATATATATATATATATATATATATATATATTATTGGTCTATCGACGACGTTTTCTTGGTTTCCAATAGATGGCGTTGAAGCAGGAAAAAAAACGTAACGAGGTCATTCGTTGAACAGATTTTTTACGTCATAACAGATTTCATACCGGAGGCCTTATATTATGAAAATCGATTCTTAAGGAGTAAACTCCAAAAATTGTGTTTCACTCGGAATTGACAACTGTGGGAAGCCCCTATATTCCAATAACAGTAATATTCAATCCTTAGTACCTATGAAATACAGCTTAGATTGGCTTGTTTATGTTTAATAAGAGGCCAATATAAAATGCCACCGAGAATTACTATTTATATACAGTTAAATTTAAGTAGGTACAAACAGTGTTATAAACCTAAAAAGTCGTATAATGGGCATGACGAAAGATTTAGAAAACCTATTCCGTAATGTGGGTACACATTTACTATTTACGAAAATACCTATATTTCGGTAATAAACTTAAGTTTAAGGAAGTTTAAAACTATTTTTCTAATATGTTTTCAACGAGTGATACAAAACGGCTGCAGGTGTCATGGCGTCGGCTCTGACGTCACGGTATAGTAGTTCGTTCCACCTACGACCCACAAGTGCCCACAACGCCATCGACCACGACCGCTGAAAACCGCTCAGTGGTCTATACACCGTCCAATCGTTTATTATCTTTTTGAACGCTCACGCCTATAAATTACAGGCTATTTTTCAACCATTTTCAACTTGTCTACTAGACTACTGAGCGGTTTTCAGCGGTCGTGGTCGATAGCGTTGTGGGCGTTATGTGGAACGCGTATTATAGCGTGAAGTCATGAGCTGTAATTTGTGTTTCAATCAAAATGGCAGATTGCAGTATTTTAATGTTTTATTTTATTGAAAATCACGATAATCTTATTATTTTACATAAAACTAAACCAGTATTTTGAATTTTTTTAATATGAGTGTTCCCCTAAAATTATTAAATTGACGATTTTTTGATACTGTCGTCATGCCCATTAAAGTTTTATGTGCTAAAATGGAGAAAATCGGGAGATTATACCCTAAAATCGGTTTATCGGTATTTATTCACCAAAATCGGGAGTTCTACCGATAAATCGGTATCTTTTGCATCACTGCTGACGCGGGCCGCCCGTCACCCGGTAACAGACCCGCTAACCAGAAATTATATTTTTACGATTATCTAATAAAATACTAGATACACATAATAAAAACACTCCTGTACAATTATTAAGCACATAATTTTTAACTAACAAAAAAAAATTCACTATTGTGTTGTAAAATTAGAAATCCTATACGATTTTTGTACATAAAAAGAGGTCCAGTTAAATAATTATTTCTCTTTATTTAGAGAGTTTTAGATATACAATTATCTTACAGTCACATTAATAAGCTGAATCCGAGTTACAACATATATTTATTTGATATTTTTAACGTAACTTTAAGGTATACTTTATAGCACATGAAAACGGCTGAATTTTCTGGGATCTCCTTAACACATGTATTAAAGATGTTTTACATCACAATCATATTTCAAAATTATTATAGTTGACACTAACATTACTTAGATAATTAAATTATCCTAGGCTGATCTTAAATTACAGATTACTTTTACAGTCGAACTTGTTATAGTTAATTGATGTCCTAGAAATGAATATTTATATTTTTATCTACCCATTTCAAATATAAAAATCACAGTCAACTCTTCTTCATACCCAACATTCAACAGCACGCCACCAAGTTTGACTGTATTAGTCCTTTTTATAATGGATATACCTAACATCAATATCATCGAAATTGTTAAGAAAGCTGAGACTTTGACAATAAATTCATAGCCTTCTCAAAGTCATTTACTGTTGATACCTCTTCATTTTCCTTTCCATCTTTTTTCGTTTCTTTTCATCTTGTTCGGTGTCCTCCGGTGCCTTTTCAAAGAACCAAGGGCCAAGGAAATTAACCCAGACTAGCCAAAAGGCCCTGATTGGTAGAAGCAGCAACATAAACCAAAAGTAGTTCGAAAAGAGAGTTAGAACATGAGTAATTGCCGTCAGGATCACGATATCTTTTATGTGCCTGGAAAGATTTTTAATTTAAATTATTACATATTCATATTTTTAGATAAATTTATAGTAATTGTTCATGTCTTATGTAGTTCTCTTAGTTACTATTAAGTTACATCAACTCTAATAATAAAATAATATTTTGAAATGAAGTTATGAAATAAATAAAACTAAGAGTTATAAGTCTATGGGCTACATTTTATTTTTATACCATCACTCTAAAATGTTGATATGACGAATTGTAATCGAAACTTGGAACAAAGAATTAATTCTTTTTTTTTTAAATATTAAAAATTGATAAATAAATTGTATACTTTAAACTTACTCTCCGATTCCTCCTTCCATGTTCAGGTCTAGGCCAGGATCAATGAGTTGACCACTCTCCGAAAAACGTGGCGCACTGAGTTGAGACATAACTTGATGACAACCCACATAGAGTATTGAGACTATAAAGTTCATGATCTGAAAATAATTTCAAGATATTTAAATACTAGATGCTAAAAGTCTGAAGCATCACATTAGCAAAACTATTGTTATGTTAGTCGCTGATACAAAACACGTACATAACATTTTGATCTGTTATATACAATGGTTGAAGGAGCAAGTCGATTGATTGGAGGGAAAATCTCGAGTAACGATTAATGATCTTAGAAACTTTCCATAATCAAATGTTGAGACAAAAGATGTCTGTAAACGGAATAATCTTAAATTGGTATTATGACATATTATTACATTTATATTATGATATGATGATGATGATGATGATGGTATTATGACTAAGTTCATATATGCATTTGCACTTTCTATTTAACACATTTGACCATTTTATTATTATTTGGAGGGTAGTCTTTTTTAATATGCTGCACATAGGTGAAATTATAAGACTGCTGTCAGCAAAGTTATGTAACTTGTAGCAACTTGAGTAATGTATTTAAAGAACAACTTTAAGTTTATAAAGACTGTTATAACTTAATGACTCATAAACTAGTAATTACGATTCAAATAACTTAAGTGATATTAATTCTTAATATAATTTTTGTCTAATTAACACAGCTAAGTCATACAAGGAAGAATTCAACTGAATTAGTTCTTAGTTTTATGAGAGAAAATTATTAGATTTGCAATTTGACTTCCATATTCATAATTACCAAAGCATAATAAATCAGTTATAAAAATCTCCTCTTTAAATTGTAGGTTATTATACATTTTATATATTTTTTTAAAATGCAAGCAAAGAATTAAAGTTTGAATATACAATCTTATAATTACTTCAAATAACAATTTATACAAAATTTATTATGAAATTGTTACAAATATGTATAAATGTGTTTGCACACAAACAAAAAAAAAACGACTTCAATAAGACAAGTAATTAATACGACGTAGGTAAACTAAAAAATGGTCAAGTAAATATGCGTTATCAAAGATTACTCAAAAAGTTGTAATCAGATCTCAATGAAATTTAAATATGACCACATGATAAGCATCAGCTTTTGATTACATCAAAAATCATCAAAATCAGTACACCCAGGAAAAAATCATGCGGTATTACAACGTAGGTCGACGAAGAAATAGTCCAGTAAAAACGCATTATTATATATCGTCCCCTTAGTAACACAAAAACGTATCTGGATTTATATCAATTTTGAGTTAAGTATAACCACCAATCTCAAAATACCAAGTTCTATTTAGTCACAAAGACATGTATCTCTATGTCATTGTTATTTCTAAAATGGAGGTTAACGTACCTAACTATATTATGCGTAAAACAGAAACTAACACAGAAACTTATCTGAAGATATGTCTGTGTGTAATTAACAATATCCGTAAAACAGAAACAGAACCAATATCGAGATACGTTGTTGTGTTACTAAGGGGACGATATGTTAGTGAAATTTTTCTTTAAAACGCGTGGTAAATAAAGTCTAAA
Organism: Melitaea athalia; assembly: GCA_905220545.2. Classification (NCBI taxonomy): domain Eukaryota; kingdom Metazoa; phylum Arthropoda; class Insecta; order Lepidoptera; family Nymphalidae; genus Melitaea; species Melitaea athalia. The sequence goes on from HG992176.1 coordinate 18,743,738, forward strand.
TCAAGTTTGCATCAAGAGTTATGAGCAAATATACGTGGAAAATCACATACCTACCTACTTAGTTATTTAACAAACTAACTAGTAAACAAATAATTAATATTTTTTAACTAAAAATATTTCATTAAATCGATTAAAAATTCTTCTTAAATAAAATCGATTATTATTTCAAATCAAATTGGTAACGTGTGAGGGAGTCACTAATTTAAAATTTTCTTGACTATCAAAAAAAATAAAATAAAGTATAGATATAAAACTCAAAAAGTACTTGTTAGATCTCAAGTTTTGAGTGGGATATATAAAAAATATATATGTAAACTTACAATAGTAACCGTCGATATCTGGTCAAAGTAAAACCCAATATTTACAGTATGGTAAACCAAAGCCGCACAAAGTGATATGTTACGATAGAAGTAGATTGATGCAGTATTCTCAGTGTGAATTTGTTTTGCACCCCTTGTTGGGGCTTTACCCTTTGGTGGCTGAAATATACAAAGAAAAATATCATTAAAATGTACCAGTGAAGGGTCCAGCTTAATCTGGGGATGACTAAGCTTATGTATATATTGATTTTAAGCATTTAATTAATTCCAAAACAATATCCAACATCCCATGTAAAGTTCATTCATTTTTTGGATTAATTGGTCTCTTGAAAAATTTGGATGTTTGATTAAGACTCCAATACACACAGAAAAACAATTATTTAATTGTTAAAAATGTTTTTTTTTTTTTTTTTTAATTGTAAGCGTTTTAAAAGTTAGACCACCTATTTTGTATATCACATTAGATGTATATGGACAAGTACTTACCGGTACCATGTTAAGTATACAACTGAAAATACTCCTTGAAAAGGGATTCTGAATCAATACAGTGATCAATTTATTACAGACAATACAATATAACACAGGATATACTTAATTAGCACTGTTAAAAATTTATTTTATATACAAGCTAGCCCAAATATGTCCGACTTCTTTCAGATTTAACAATAATAGTATTAATAGGTAGGTAATTAGCTGGAATCCACAGAGTACATTGTAATATACAGGAACTGGAATCCATACGATCTATTCTTAATTTCTTAATTCTATTTCTATACAATGTACAATCATTCAAATTGACATATTTCAACTTTTCTATACGTCACAATTTGAAATGAAAAATCATTGATCTATGTGGCAAACGTCCAGAAATTCCGTCAAATTTTGTTCAATATTTCAAATAAGTTCGTTTAATTATTTTATTTGCGACGTTATAAAATAGTTATCAAAACTATTTAGTAATATTTAATTTTGAACTCTGAATAACAAAAATCTTAATTATCAAAAAAATAAGTTCTTAATATATGTATACTAGTATTGTACGCACACTGCTGACTTGTTAAAATAATTAATTATATATCTATGCATGCATAAATTGTCTCAAAAATATACGTAACTTCTAAGGGCACATTATTCCAATACGTGCACTTTGTTAAATGCAATATGAATATAATTTTCATGTCTAAACTTATATGACTTTTATTAACGGTAAGTCAAAAAGAAATAAAAAAATTGCTTCTATCTATCGCAGTTCATTTCTGAATAGGCCTCTCCAAGCTTGGGCCAAACACCCCAGTTTTTCGCAATCTTACGTAGATTATCGGTCCAGCGGGCTAAAGAACTTCCCACATTGCATTTGCGCGGTCATAACTCTAGAACACGACTGCTCCAGCAGCCATCACTCCTGCAACACTTCTTTGATGTGCGTGAAAAAAAGAAGAATGCCTTGTCTAAACATTGATCTGCGTGCATGCAATGAAAAGAGCATTAGCCAATTATAGCAGTTTAACAGATCATACGATCTGTACTATTAACCACCTTAATTTTGTAATAAACAGTTAAACTACTATAACTGGCTATAATGAACTCTTTTTTTGCAACTATACATATTTGATTATACGGTGTTAAAGACTTGGTTACATATTAGAAACATTTGCAGGGCCGGATTTAGAGGTGTGGAGGCCGCGGGGCAATATAAGGGAGTGGAGGCCCTTTGGCCCCAAATTATTTTTCAAATAAAATGGACAATTATTTTAAAAGGAAACGCGAAAAAAAAATGTTGTTTACTAGTTTTTACTCGTCTGAATTTGATTTTTTAAATAACAAAAAAATAACAATTACAAAAAAACAAAATTAATGAAATTCACGACACCTAATGTTAAACTTGTTGATAATGGTGTAGAATTAGGAAGGGAAATGTTCAAACCGGTAAAGTCCACTAAATTTCTAGGTATTACTATAGATTCGAAATTGCAGTGGGATCTTCATATTGAGGGATTAGCGAATAGGCTCAGCTCTGCAGTGTTAGCGGTAAAAAAATTAGACTTATTACTGACGTAGATACATCTCGCATAGTATATGTTAGTTATTTTCATAGTATCATGTCCTATGGAATCCTAAGGGGAAATGCAGCTACTGTTAATACTATTTTTGTCCTGCAGAAAAGAACTATTCGTGCAATTAATAGTTTAGGGCTTAGGCCCTAGAGTATCATTACGAGATAAATTTAAAGAAATAAAAATATTGACTGTTGCTTCTCAATATGTGTACGAAAATGTTATGTATGTTCATAAAATATACATGAATTTCCCAGAAATTGCGACATGCATAGCATTAATACTGGAAACAAACATAAACTGTAACTCGCTTACGCCAAGATAGTACTCGTATTTCCTTAGTTTGAAAATTTTAATAATTAAAATCAATCACATCAATTTATTTAATTTACTTGTTTACAAGCAAATCTTGCGACAAGCTTTTATATCATATAGATTATGTGTAATGACTTTATAAGTAGGTAGTAAAAGTTTTAAAGTAAAAATTTATTTTTTTCGTTTTAGTGCATTCAAATAAAAGCTTGTTTTTTAAAAAGGTTTTTTACTTTTAATTTATTTTTGACTTTTTAGTCGGTTATCACGTCACATTATTCGAATTATTCTTAGCAAGCCCTTTCATTTGATACCCATATTGTAGAAGTGCACTAAAAATAACTAGTCCGCACTCTTGGATATGCTGCCATATTGGATTTAGAATGACGTCATAAAGTTAACCATGCATTGGCATCCAAATTGAACCTATAAACAAAATTTCAGCTCAATTAGTTGAAGATATCTGCTTCAAAATTGAGTTGCAAAATTTCACCTGAACAAACATACATAAATACAAACCATGCATTGTAATCCAAATTGAACCTGTATACAAAGTTTCAGCTCAATTGCTTGAAGATATTTGCTTCAAAATTGAGTTGCAAGATTTCACCCGAACAAACATACATACATAAATACATACAAATCATGCATTGTCATCCAAATTGAACCTGTATACAAAATTTCAGCTCAATTGGTTGAAGATATCTGCTTCAAAATTGAGTTGCAAGATTTCACCCGAACAAACATTAAATTTACATACATACATACATACATACATACATTGCAAGTTAAATAAAAGCTTGTAAAAAAACAATAAGCCAAATTCACGCGATGTACCCAGGCGGTCACCCATCCAGGTACTGACCGAGCCCGACGTTGCAACGTCACCACTTACCGTCCCGCGCGTTTCATCCGTAAAAATTGTACCCTCATACGCCTAAAACAATAATTTTATAAGGTAATGTTTTTATTTTTTTAATATATATAATTATTGATAATATTTATAATTCCCGCTCTGCTCCAACTGCTCTTGTTTGCTTTTTGTTTAATAAAATCCATTTTGAAGTAAAACATTTTTACGCACGCTTGACCTAAGGAGTAAGCTGGTGAGAATGCGTGACGAGAACGTTGCAAAAAGTATGATCGGGTGAGGTAAACAGAAGTTCATCGCTGAATTTGTTGCTAAGCGCAAATCTCGAGATCAGCTGAACCGATTTCACTAATTCTTTTTTTATAATATTCCTTGAAGTACGAGGATGGTTCATATGGTGAGAAATTTTTTAAAAAATAACCTGAAAAGTCTAAAAACAACACTTTTCTATATTCCTATACAAAAGATTCGTAATAATACGTAAAAGTCAATTTGAACTTTAATACCATATAATAAAGTTTAAGAGTTAGTGGAGGGGTTCCGGGAAGGTAATTGAGTGACGTAGTATCGTATAAATATTAATGTCAATATAAAATCTTATATTATTGTCAATATTTGTCAATATTTTTAATTTTTATATCTAACCAGTAACCCGGTGTCACGAATAGCAGAAATAAGTATTAAAAAAATTAAAGAATCGACTGTTAGGCGGTACGAAGTTCGCAGGGTCAGCTAGTATATATCTATATAAATGAATCGCTGAATTTGTTGCTAAGCGCAAATCTCGAGAGCGGCTGAACAGATTTCGCTAATTATTTTTTTATAATATTCCTGGAAGTACGAGGCTGGTTCTTACGGAGAGAAAAATTTGAAAAATTCCCTAAAAAAGTCTAAAAACAACAATTTTCTATATTCCCATACAAAAGATTCGTAATAATACTTAAAAGTCAATTTGAACTTTAATACCATACCATAAAGTTTAAGTTCATCGTCATGTAGGGGTCATGGAGGGGTTACGGCAAGGATAAGTATTAAAAAAAATTAAAAATTAAGGAATGGACTGTTAGGCGGTACGAAGTTCACCGGATCAGCTAGTGTAGTTGTGTAGTTATATATATTAAGCACACGGCAGACAAGCGTACGTCTCACCTGATGGTAAGTGTTTACTGTAGTTTATAGACAAACATTTTTACGCACGCTTCTGCCACAACAGAAGCATTGCAAGCGCGTTGCCAACCGGCGACACTATCCCCAATTCCCCCCAGGAGCTCGCATATTATGCTATTGTTATCTTAATTACTAATTATTTTAATATTATATTTTTATTATTCTAACATAGTTTAATAGGTTTTTCATCTGCGATACAAGCTGTGCTTAATGCAAAGGCCAACAATAGGTTTCGTTTTAAATTTGGTTGGCAATAAAGATTATTATTATTAGTTTATTACTTAAATTAGCTACTTTAATATGGTAAAGGTATTTGAAAATGTTACGTCTGTAATATTTATTCCAAAATATATGTGAATAGGAAAGGCAAAATAAATCATATTATAATTATTATCAGCTCTATAATGTGCGGCACACACAGGCGGCACATACAAGAGATAGAGTGTTTCAAGCCAAAAAAATGTTTTCTTATGTCAAATGGCAATTCTAATTAGTAATTTCTATCGTCGCCGTGCCGAGTGAGAGACCGATTTCGTATCGTTTTATCGATTTTGAATGAATAAGTCGGAAATGCAAAACTAAGTGAAAAATAAAATACTTAAAGCTACCTATCGGTGCAATATTTGTTTTCAGGATCAAAAAATATGTATCAAAAAAACATTGTGTACAAACCTTGACCCTCAAATTTGATTGACTGTACTCTAACGAAAAAAAAACAAGGTAATTACATACATCAAACACCTGAAAGTATTTATATGAATAATACGTTAAACTTCATTTAAGATTTTGAATATGAGCGTGTGTTTAAAAAAATATTTAATAGCTTAACGAAATTGTTTATATTTTATGACTCCTAGCCCCATCCATTCTAAACGTGTCAAATTGTTATTCCTATTGGCAATGCGAAATCTTTCACATAAAATCTTTACGTTATTGAGGCGAATTTCTAATTTCTAATTATTGATGATTTAAGCTGTAAGTTGTAATATGGCTTACAACTGCACTGCAATAACAAGTTTTTTTTATACCTATTTTTTTAAATATTAAGAGGAAAATAAAATAATTCTGTTACAATAAAAAGATTTTTAATTATATATCATTGGTTCTTTTGAAATAATCATTGACATACATATTTTTTGCACTATGCAATATAAAAAGTAATACTTTAAATTTTATTAAAATACAAAATTTAAGTAAAAAATAGGAAACATACTTTTTAATTTAAGTTTATCTTATTCTTTTGTTTGCTATGTTAATACTTATCCTGGTTTATTTTATTTGTTTTACTGTGAAATGCAATGTTTACATAAATATTATGAAGGCTTTGGATGTTTATATTATATCATTTATGTACTGTACTGCATCTTATTCACATAATTATGTAATATAAAGCAAATGGAAATGTAAAATTCTCTAACAAAATTTTGTCTGTGGTCTGTATTGGATTTTAATCATATGAAAGTGAAGAGTTTGTTTATTTTCAATGCGCTTTAATATCAGGAAGAACTGGTTTTAATAAATTAAATTTTATTTTTGTGTTACATAGTCCGTTTACTAAGGAAGGTTTTATAGGCTATATATAATTTTAGTACATTCTTCCTCAAACTAACTAGAGTGAAACCGCGCTGCACAGCTAGTAATATATATTTTGAGTCATCTACAACTCAATAAAAAATTATTTTTATCACAATTCAATCGATCAATCACGATTCAGCCTGTAATATCCCACTGTTGGGCATAGGCCTCTTCCCCATGTAGGAGAAGGATCGTAGCTTAATCCACCACGCTGCTCCTATGCGGGTTGGTGGATATATTCCCTACTATGAGTAATCAGGTGTCGCGCATCGCTATCAGATGTACATGATAACAACCGGGACCGTCGCCTTAACATGCTCTCCAAGGCACGTTGGGGAGACCCACAAGGACTGCACAAACACCCAGACCACAGCAAACATCTGTATGGCCAATACAAATGCTGTTGCGTGCGGGGATCAAACCCGTAACCGCCCGCGCAACAGCCAATTGCAATCCAGTGCTGTGACAAATCAATCAAATTAATATTTTCAAAATGAAATAAAAATCAACTTGATGCCTAATTAACTTATATTAATTTTTAATAAACCATTGCAGCAAACACAAGAATTATTTGCATTCGTAACTTTAATTAGTTTAATTTCTGTCTCCTGTTGAATTTTAAATATATTTGCTTGTAAATGTCAAAGGAGTTCAGAATAAATAATATGTTAAATTAATTTTTAAATGTCCTATGAAAACTCTGCAGTTGCAACTTGCATTCGCTGGGAGTAACTTGTGTTCCTATACATAAGCCTATTTAAGAAGATGAATAAAAAAAAAGTGGTTTAGTTAAATTAAAAAAAAAGTAAAGTCAAAGTTTTTAAAACCTCTTTTGTGAATACTTTTTTAATTTTTGATTAAAATGAAATGGTTTTTTATTTTCTGCAACTTGTAAACTATTTTTAAATAGATTACTTTTTATTTCCAGCGAAAGAATATCTAAATGATACGAGAATTTTACGATAGTTCAGATGAAGATGAAATGGAAAGTCAGTATCAGATAGATCCAGAATGTTTGGTTCTCACTCGGCCAGATAAGGATATGCATAATCGTTGTTGCGGGGGGAAAGCTTGGTGTATACGGGTAACTATGCAACAATTTTTGTTTATTACTAGCTGATGTTCAAAAAGTATAAAATAGGAAATCCGTCTTCATACAATGATTACCGTCCTATTTCCATTGTCCCTTTCCTCTCTAAAGTTTTAGAACGAATTTTATATCACCAACTTGAGCGTTTCCTTTGTTCTAACAACCTTCTAAACCCTTTTCAATTTGGCTTCAGAGCGGGTCATAGTACGACTACTGCTTTAGTCAAGATTACTGATGACATCAGACAGGCTATGGACGGCCGGAAGGTTACTGTTTTGACGTTACTAGACTTTAGTAACGCTTTCAACACGGTAGACTTTGACATACTCCTGGCGGTTCTTAATTCCCTTAACATATCTCCATCGGTAATTGGCTGGTTTCATAGTTGGGTGTTTCTCTACTAACGGGAAAATTTTGCATGAAATTTGTCTTGATCACTTTTTGTTCTAAAATAAGGTTAAAAATGTATAGAATTAAAGGGAATAACGAGTGATTTACAAGTATAAAAAAGGCCGGAAGATTACTCGGCTATTTTAAATTTTAGAACAGATTTTGTAAAAATTGGTCACAGGGGACTGATGGACTATTCAGGGAACTGTTTTTTATTTAATAAAACCACTAATTTCACGAAAAAAACAAATAAAAGCTCTTTATTTTTGTAATTACTATGAAAACAAAAGAAAACTTATCAAAATCAACAATCTTATTCTAATAAATATCTAATTCAAGTTGTTTTTTTAATCAGTATCACTGGTTACATTACTTTAATTGTCTTAAAGTGATCATAGAAATAATTTTTAACTCTAACCTATCTGTTTAAGCTACAAATTTAAATAATCTCACAATTAAATAATTGTGTTCAACTAATTGCAAAAAATTATAAAAAAAACCGACTTCAATTACATCGACAAGTAATACAACGTAGGTAGACGAAAAAAATTAACAAACGCACTAGTCGCCACTACGATTTTCGAATGTTCCCATCGATTTCTTTGGGATGCCATCATTAGATCCTATATCTGGTTTCCTTTCAACCCGATGTCTGGACTTGGTAGCTTTTCTATTATCTGTCCAAAGCTTACATTAAAAATGTCTTTTTCGTTAATTATAATTTATTTTCAAAAAAGTTATTGTAAGATCTTCTTTTTCTTCGTCCGCTTGAGATATGACCCCAGCATGTCTATACTCTATTTTTTTTTTTACTGGGTACTTCACCAAAATATAATTACCGACATTATACCGATTAGTGGAGTCTCAGCTAGGCCCCGCAACATTTTCAAGATGGTTATCGTCTCTATTCACGAATCTACGTTGCATTTCTGCTTTACATCTAGCATCTGCCCCATTTCGCAATTACTATCAGTGTCTGTATAAACATCTTCTACGCTAAGTTTACTTTTTGACCTAAATCCTTATGTTCCAAGCTTAAAACGTGCATATTTGTCGTCGCAGAAACAGCTCAGGCTTTTCATTGTCAACTAAACAGGAACACGTTGTGAAGTCATAGATCGTTGGATATTTTACCAGTTACCTGGTGAATTTTAAGAGTCATATCTTCCATGCTTTTGTTATCAATTACTGCTATAATAATTCCACGGCATTTTTGTTGAATAGCTTCAACGAAACTATCTAAATCGGTGGTGGCGTGTATGTACGATCAGAATTTGGTGTATTTTCCCTATCTTTATCTCTATCTATCTTTATCTCTCTCTCTCTCTCTCTATCTTTATCTCTCTCTCTATCTCAATTTTATATTTTTGCCGCTCTATGTTCCCTTGGATTCATATCTTTTACTAGTTTTCTAACTCCTTTTTCCCTTATCTCCTCCCTTTTGAGGATCATTCTTAATACGTTCATATCATAATTTTTCTGCTTTTCTTTTCTTTTTTAATATTTTTTCTCTAGTCAATTTATCGTTTTTTGGGTGGCATGATGACTAACCTAAAAGATCATAACTGTAGATCGTATATTAACTGCACATAATTATCAATTTAGCAACTGGCATGGTAAACCGTTTCTTAACTATATTTGTAATAACTATACTTAAGAATAATAACTGCACATAATCCATGTAGAAGCTATTTGACTTAAATTTACATAAAACGCAGTCCCCTGGAAGCTATAACAGTCCCATGTCTAGCGTTGAAACAGGGGACTGTCACCAGAGGACTGTGTTTTCTGGCAAAAAACTGGATTATATTAATTATTTACGAATCTTATTTTATTTCATAGCTAAATTAGTTACTGTACGTTTATTTTCGTAATCTACATATCAAAACCATGTTCTAATTAAGAATATTAACCACTCAAACTACTTAACAGTGGACTGTAATGTGTAGCGGCCCCGACGCGTGATTCTGCAACTATGACGGAGAATGGCGCTAACCGCAAAATGGCAAAGCGATTCTGACTCGATATGAACGAACTTCACACTGTTAGCGTTTCATTCAACGCAAGATTGAGTCGTTACCATAAACTATATAATTTTGACAATTTTTTAAAAATCAACCAGAGGACTGTGCACAAATATTTAGGACAACTTTTAGGCGGTAATTTTGAATAATTGTTATAACATTTCTGAAGTGTTTCTTCAACATATACAATTTTCAGTATCTTTAGCTTTATAGTTTACTTTAACTTTGTTACACTTCATATAAATATTATTTTAAAATTGGTTTTGAAGTAAAGATTCTGGGATGGGGACACACCAGGGGACTGGGTTTTGACAGGTTGGGATTTAAAAAAAAATAAGATATTAAACATTTACTTGGTCAACAAGTAGGTAGCCTAGAAGATCCTGACATGTACTATAATTTTAGATATTTTCTAATTAAAAAAAATCCACAACAATGTGTAAATTGCTTGGGACATCGATTTTCCCGTTAGTAGAGAAACACCCAGTTATTTATTTATACGGTCGCCGTCAGCGAGTACGAGTTCAGGACTCATATTCTGACTGGCTGGCTGTCAATGCCGGTGTACCTCATGGGGGCGTTCTATCGCCTCTGCTATTTTCAGCTTTTATTAATAATATAACTTCCCGTATTACTTCTCTCTACCACTTGTATGCCGACGATCTACAGATTTATGCGCATTCTAAGTTAGATGATATTCACCACACTATTAACTCAATTAACTCCGACTTAAGTGAAATTGTTAATTGGAGTAACTCATTTGGTCTAAAAGCAAATCCTGTGAAAAGTCAGGCTATTATTATTGGCAGCCAGCATTTGATACGCCGTTTGGATGACTCTCTTTTGCCATCAGTTATATATATTATAGTTCAGAAGTAAAAAATTTAGCTATTATTTTTGACCAAAACATGACCTGGAATTCACAGATTATGGAAGTTAGTCGTAAAATTTTTTCTGCTATTTGTTCCATTCGTAGGTTACGAAATCTTTTGCCAATTCCCACCAAGATTGCGTTGGCACAATCCATCCTTCTACCTATTCTCGACTATGCCCTATGCCGACACCTGTTACCTGGACCTCAGTGAAGATCAATTAAATAAACTCGAGCGTATTCAAAACCTTTCTATTCAGTTCATATTTGGACTTAGAAAGTATGACCACATTTCTGAGTTTCGCAAAAAGCTTTCAACTTCGCCGGAATAATCACATCCTATCGCTTCTCTTCTGCTTACTGTTTAATCCAAAGACGCCTTGCTATTTGAAAGAGCGCTTTGAGTGACTATCAAATACTCACGACCGGTCTAGAACCATCGAATTATGGGGTTTTGGTGGGTGGAGGCGGGTTATCCCCTGGTACCACTCCCACCTTGTAAAACCCCATAGTTATGGAGATATCTATGGCTAAAGTTTTACACACTTTCCTCTCTTTGTTTTTATAAGTGTTATACTTTGTGAAAGGTTCTTGTGGAGTGATAAGTCCAGAAAATTATTTAAAAATATTAGAAAATTTTAGGAAATTTAATGGTTATATCAGGGGTTCCCAATCTTTTTCAGCCCGCGGCGCACTCACAAATTTAGAATTTTGTCACGGCGCCCTAACCAAGTTAGTTATTTGAAAAAGCTACAGTAGAAAGAAATAGGCACCTATAGTGATATTCATTCGGTTGAGAGGAACAAAAATTAAAATGTCTGCTTACAATATGAAATTGAATTTTTTTATTATAAATGAATTGAAATAGACAATAACAAGAAAGACTTATTAAGTCTTAAGAAAAGCAAAGATAAAATACGATATTCACTCAATCAAATCAATGTCACGGGTGAGCTTGGTAATGGTAAATATTTGTAGTTTCGGATAAAAATAGAGAATCGACTCACGGCGGCGCCCCTCTTTACTTTCTACGGCGCACCAGGGCGCCGCGGCGTACACTTTGGGAACCCCTGGGTTATATACATACCAAAGTAGACAACGTTGAGTTGAGGTAGTAACAAACAGGAACATGGAAGAGATTCGTGTGCCTGGTACATCTGCTAGGGGTATAAAACTGTAACATAAATAATAACATTCACATACGGTATCTCTAAGTCATTTATGTTATGTTTTAACGGTAGAAAACGGGATAACCAAAATCGCGAAATCCACGAGGGCGAAGCCGCGAGCGGACAACAAGTCAATTAAGCAAGCATGATATTTTTAAACAGCTTCAAAAAAGGAAGTTCAATGTTATTATTTTAGTCTTGTTTTACATACTATTTATCTAAATCTAATCTTATTTATCCAGATTCTTTTGTACGACTGTTTAATTAAAGATTTATTACTTTTTATTGGCGACGTTATCAGTACTTAGGGTTTCTAACGAAAGCGCTGCTTCTAAAATAACTGTTTTTACATCTCTCATGTTCGGTAAGTAGGTTCTTATTACCTCCAAATGGGGCTTGTAGGTGACTCATTAGCGCTCTAGGGTAATAATGTAGCTAGAAAAGCCCTAGGGCGGTAAGTAATTTAAAAATAATTTCAGTAAATCGACAAAAGAATGAGATGAATATATATATATATATATATATATATATATATATATATATATATATAGCATAGACCAATCGAGTGGAAGAGAGATAATTATATGCAGCGCAAGCGTACAATGAGCGTTACGCTACAATGAGAGTAACGCTAGAATGAGCGTAACGCTACAATGAGATGTATATATTATATAAAATGGGATGTAAAGAATCTCTGAGGGAGAAGTTTAAAGAGATCAACATCCTGACCTTTGCATCGCAGTATATTTATGAAAATATAATGTACATACGGAAAAATAGGCATTTATTTGTTAGTCGTAGTGATCGACATGCCTCAGATGATGTAACACTCAGGAACGACCACAAATTAATTTTTCCTAAATGCCGGCTTAAGAAGAAAAGTAGTTCCTGTATAGGAATGTCTATCTTAATTTATAATAAGATTCCGGCTGCGCTTCAATCTCTGCCTTTTCTGAAGTTTAAAAAAAATATTAAGCGAGCATTATGCAATAAAGCCTTATTATACAATCAATGAATACCTTAATGATGAAAAGGCATGGGATTGAATAAAGCTCGACCAGGTTATGTCTATGACCCGCCTTGTAAATTAGATAGTTACAAATATTGTGAGCAGGTCGCATGTGGTGGTCTCGGCATGCACGACTGGCTGTCTCGTGTTTGTCCTGATCATTTCATGGTCCACTACTGCGTTTTATCTTGTATCTGACTGAATTTTTTAAAAGAGTACCGAGAGTTTTTTTCTGCCGGCTTTTTGTCTCTCGGCCTACACTAGTGACTTTTAAAGTTATTATTCAATTTTAAAAATAACAATAAAATAGGGTTTTGTCATTAAAATCTATAAAGTTCAAGATGACAAAGATCATCTATAGTACCTATTATTTCCATATGAGTTAACGATGTGAGATAATTCAATTCTTTGGTTATTGTTATTAGGTACTTGTCTAGTCTTATTATCGCGAAACCTTTAGAAATTCAAATACGCAGATAAGTCTATTATTTATGTAGTGCATAATCTATATAATAAAAATGAATGTTGCTAAGCGCACAACTGGAGAACGGCTCGACCAATTCGGCTAAATTTTTTTTGTATGTTCCTTAAATCCCACGGAAGGTTTTTATACTAAAAAAAAACATAACAGACAGAACGATGTCTGTCCGGGCAGCTAGTAGTAAATATAGAAAAGGGACCTTTTGATAATCAATTACAGTATTTGGCGATAAATATTGCACATCGCCTCGGAAAGAGATAGTCGGCTAATTCCTACTTCGTTGAGCGTTACGGTCCAATGTCACACACCACCGACTTTTCTTATTATAGAAATAGACAAAATATATACAATATAGTAGATAGTATTAATGTTTACAGTGAACATATACATATCCATTAGCTGAGACCCATGGGCCATATGTACGTAAAAATGGTACTAACTTTAGTTATTTCATGTCATCAAAGGTCTGGACTCCATTATATCTGTCGCTCGAAATACTAATAGTCCAATATCTATTAGGAGCTGTTAAGACAATTTTGATTTTCTTGTATTTATATTCTTTGTATAAAATACACCTATTTTTCTGTAAGTGCTGTCCTTACGTTAGGGTCACATACATTATCATCATTAAATAAAAAAAACTGGTTACCAGACTGTATAATACTTTAAAAGATTGTAAGATGGTTTCTATATCGAAAGAGCTTTGTGCCAGACCCGATTAAAGTCCTTTTTTTATATAACTTGGTCGGCAAACTTGCGTACGGCTCACCTGATGGTAAGCTACTACCGTAGCTTATTGACGTCTGCAACACCAAAAGCATCGCAAGCGCGTTGCCGAGCCCATCCCCAATTCCCCCCAGGAGCTCTGGTTAGTCACCAACAGGAACACAACACTGCTTGAAAACAGTATTATTTAGCTGTGATCTTCTGTAAGGTCGAGGTGTAGTACCTCGACCTTACGACCAGTCGGGCTGCTCTATATTCTGACCTGGAAATTTCCTGCTGTGCCCTACCTCAGTTATATATACTGAATAAGTAAACTTCACTCATTTGTACGTGTAAAGTTTACTGTATACCAAATGAAAAAAAATGAACAAATATTCGAAATAAAACAGTATTATTATAATCGTCAGCGGGGGCCGGCCATCTCCGGCCCTCCCTAGGAGTTCTGGCTACCTTACTTACCAACTTACCACAGGATCACAATACTTATAAGAGAAGTATTATTTAGCTGCGATCTTCTGTAAGGTACTTGTCCAGTCGGGATCGAAATTTTATTGTAGTATTTATACAGCCTTATATAGATTTTATTGGTATATTTTTATTCCAGGATATATGCGGCATAATATGCGCTGTGCTGACATGGCTGTTGATACTTTATGCGGAGTTCGTAGTAATGATGGTTATGCTTCTACCCGGAGTGTCGACGTACCCTATATACAGTTACATCAATATTTTCATCTTTCAAAGTCTCGCGTTTCTCGCCTTCGCTTCACACTTGAGGACAATGTTCACGGATCCTGTAAGTTGAAACCGATTTATTAACTGACTGTGACTATCATATTATTAAATGTTACTAGCGGACCCGACAGACGTTGTCCTGCCCGGAAAACAGCTCCCAAATTTGATTGCTTACATACCGATAGCAGCGCCACCTACCGGGTCTAATTGAGATAAAAACTAACCTATCTCCCAAGTTGGACCAAATTACAGATGCTTACAAAATTTGATAAAAATCGGTTCAGTAGTTTTGGAGTTTATTGGCAACATACATCGTGACACGAGATTTTTATGTATATATTTAGGATGATGTCAAAAGGAATACACTTTCCTCAATTTTGCAAAATTTTTCGTTATTACTTCGTTCCTTTTGATCATCGTGTGATATAAAGAAACAACTTTTTCGGATTTTATCGCAGTTTATTAAGTTTTTTAGATGAGGAGATGGACTGAGGATCACGCATAAAATGTGAAAAATTTTGTCAGTACAAGGAAATATAAAAGAAAAAATTATATCACGAAAAAAAAAAAATATCGGTACGAAGTTCGTCGCGTCAGCTTATAATACATATAGAATTCCTCGATAAGTTTTGCTGTCCAACACTAGAACCTGACTTCCATGTTTAAAAAAACGATCAAACACGCACACGCGAGATGTTCGAAATTGAACGTTCGTGAGCAAAACGAATCGTTTTCATGGGGTAGGTACCGGGCCTAAAATAATTTAATAATACGAACCACTAGCTCCTGATATTAGTGAATTCAAAAAAAAATAAAAAATTGCGTACGTAAAAAGTATACATGTCAGAAGTGAAACTTCTTTGGTAAACTAATTAACGAAGTCTTAGTAGTAGGGTTCCGTTTTTACCCTTTGGGTACGGAACCCTAAAAACTAATTAAAAAAAACCAATTTAAAGTACAAAAAAAACAAGTTAAAAAAAAAAAAACAAAAAGCTAACCTCACGCGGTGTTCCCAGGCGATTACGGAACGTCATGTCGCTGCCGCGTTACAGGTCGCTCAAATTTTATCCGTCATGCGCCTAAAAAGTTTCACTTCAAAAATTAACTACAGCTTTATAATATTAATAAATTAAAGAGAGATTATGTCCTGTTTAAAATGTTTAGATAACGAGTTTTCCGGTTTTTATTTAGATGTAGTATGGATGTACGCACAACGATATATGATACGTACAGACACGCCCCTTAAAATTAATCATATATACAATTTTTTTTAATTATCAAACTATGTATTAAAATATTTATATTGTATCTTCTGTTGGTTGTCCTTAATAAATAAATTTATGATTTAATTTTCAGGGCGCAGTACCGAAAGGAAACGCTACAAAAGAGATGATAAAACAAATGAGTTTCCGGGAGGGGCAAGTGATATTCAAGTGCACAAAGTGTTGCAGTATAAAACCGGAGCGCGCCCACCACTGCTCTGTATGCCAGCGTTGCATAAGAAAAATGGACCACCATTGCCCCTGGGTTAATAACTGCGTCGGCGAGAACAATCAGAAATATTTTGTGCTTTTTACGGTGTGTTTCTTTGTTTTTAATTAATATTTTTAAGGGCTTATGCGTCTCATGAAATATTTTGTAAATTAGCAGACCATTGTCCTTAATGCTATGTTACAAACGTTTAATCTGTCACAAATATTTAGTATGACAAACATTTATTTCACTTTACTTCAACCTATCGCAGTCCAGTGCTGGACATAGACCTACACAAGTTCGCGCAGGCGTGAAATCATGTGTGTTGCCCATAGTCACCACGCTGGGCAGGCGGGTTGGTGACCGCAGGGCTGGCGCCGTCGCACCGAAGACGCTGCTGCCCGTCTTTGGCCTGTGTGTTTCAAAGCCAGCAGCCAGTAAATATTATTAAGGAAAATATTCAAAACAAGCACCTACATATTTATGCACATATTACTTAACTTGTTTAACATAATGCTTAGAACAAAATTGTTTTGTTTTTCATGATAATTAAGTTGTTCATATCAGTGTGATCCTGTTTTGGCCATATTCATACTATAATATATTGTATCAGACTATTGTATCATAACACTGTTCGATTGCCTAGTAAAATGAGTAAATATTAAAAAAACCATCGAACCTTCGTTTGCGAGCAAATAACATTGAAAAGAGAACTGCTTCCAAAATTTTACTTAATTTGATTAATTATATTTACTCGTATAATTATATCGTTTAATCTATTTTCCACAGTTTTACATAGCAGCAATATCGATCCACTCTCTGACTCTATCAGTGTATCAATTCGTGACGTGTATAAGGCACGAGTGGCGCGATTGTAGCACGTATTCCCCGCCAGCGACTGTCGTGCTATTATTGTTCCTGATCGCTGAGGCGTTGCTCTTCGCTATATTCACTGCGGTCATGCTCGGTACACAACTTCACGCTATATGGAATGATGAAACTGTGAGTATTTTTGTCTATTATCCGAATATTATTGTAAGAGATAATAGGTCTAATGTTTTTCTTATTGAGGTAGGGCACGCCAGTGCTCAGCAGGATATAATATGCTGGCGTGAAGCCAGCATATTATATCCTGCTTTTTTAATTTTAAATATCTTCAACTCACACACACAACCGTTGTTCCTAAAGCAAGCAACTTAATGCTTGTGTTATAGTTAACAGCCGACTGGTATAGCTACATATTTTTTTTTCGATAAACATACATATGATGATGGTCCTAGCCGGTTTCGGCTACAGCGACCACAGCGATACAGCGTGGCTCAGCTGCAGGCACCCCTCTGCTCCATCCTCTCGTGCGCCCGGATATGGCTGATGTAGCCAATCTTCGCACGAAACGTGCGATCGCACTTGGGGCACGTCAGGACACCGCCGCTGTAATTGTAGTTAATAGCCGCAGGTGGTCGGGCTCTCATCTCGTCTCGTTTGGTATCAAGGTCAATTTTCCTTGTGTCTTCAAAGGAGGTTACGCTTTGCTTGATTAGCTGCCTCCATTTTTGGCGATCTTCAGCCTGCGTTTCCCACTGCAAGTGATCCAGCTCGCACCGCTTCATGTGCCTCTTTAAAACGTCCTTATACCGCAGAAGCTGTCCGCCTTGCTTGCGCTTGCCCTCTTGAAGCTCGCAGTAAAAGATACGTTTCGCGACTCTTGTATCTGGCATGCGGGAGATGTGTCCGCGAAAAGTGTCCGTTGTGTGCAAATACTACATATATAAATAAATATATATATATTACACCCAGACTCGGGGTGGGAATCGAACCCACAATTCCCGGAGCAGAAAGCAGGGTCACTACGATACTCGGCTAAATAATACAGTACTCTTATTATATTCCTGTGGAGAGGAAGGTGCCAGAGGCTCAGTAACGCGCTTGCTATGCTTCTTATGGTGTTGCAAGCGTCTATAGGTTACGATAACCGCTTACCATCAGGTGCGCCGTACGCTTGTTTGCCGACTTACTTGTATATGAAAAAAAAATGCAAGCTTCAAGAAATACCTTTGAGCTGTCATGTGATAGGAGTTTGACTATGAATATTAATTTGCCTGTTGGCGCAATTTGCAGTGCCCTTCTTTCAGTTCAGGGGCTTGTGCAATCAATTCCAGCCTTAAGTCTGGCTGTAATATATGCATTTATTTACTAACTTGTATTATTTATATGTACATAAATTTGAAAAAAAAAAGTGGTTCTATTGTAATCCATTTCACATAGGATGGGTACGGTGACATTTGATATGTTCCAATACACTCTCACTATTTTCAGCAAATCAGATAAATATAAATGTTTAAAAATCACCAATTAATTTATAATGCAAATAATGATGCTTGATTAGATTGAATTGTTTTTAATAATACGCAATATATTGCGTTTTTACATTTTAAACAAATTAAAAAAGGTACAGAAAAAATAATAACCTAAAATTAGAGGCATCAAACGAAACATTTAATGTATAGGGATTGACACGTAGTAATCGGCAAAAACAAATAATCGTAACGGTCATCTTGTGAATCGAGTCAACTCACTTATTGTTATAGTTGTATTTGTAGCTATTATATTGTTGCTATACTTGCATTTGTTGCAGTTTTATTGTTGTTAAGTTCTGTTATTCTGTTGCTCTATTTTTTGTTAGTTATTCCATTTTGTGTGTGTGTTCTGTTCTGTAAAATGCCGAAAAGAACAAAGAAGACCGTTTTAAACAGTCAAGCCCGGGAGTTGGTTGTCCGCTATTGGTAATACGAAATATAATTTTTAATTTAAGTAGTTAAAAATATATTTATTATAATCGACTAGCCGTCCCGTGCCCACTTCGTTGGGCGTTAATTATTTTTGTGATGTACTATATCCCTGGGTTTTTGTCTTCATCAGATTTGTTTCTTGACAGAAATGAATGACATAACGACATGCTTGTACTGTCAACACTGAAAAAAGTTTCAATTTGACAGCAAAATCCCCATTAACAAAATAATCCTCCTTTGTTACAAAAAATGTGATAAATGAAGAACCGCTAGACCGATTTTGTGCAAACTTCACATAAACCATCTACTAAATAGTCCGAACAAAGTATAAATATTTGGTTTGGATATGTGATCCCGTTCTTGAGTTATAAAATTACAACGAAAAGTGGCATTGAGTTTTATATATATAGAATTATGGATTAAAGGTTAACCGCAATTTTACTCGATAATCGAATCACATAAATTAATTATGCATGGTCACCTCACTGTAGAGTTAATTTGACATGTGTCACCGTACTCATCCTAGGTGAAATGCAGTATAGTTGACTGTTACCTATAACACAAGCATTATATTGTTTATCTTAGGAACAGACGAACATGGGCAAAAAAAAGAAAAAAGATACCAAGGAAAATTAAATTTTAGGCTATTTGTTATTGTTTATTATTATAGAAGCATACAACAGAACCTTGATAATGTTCAAACTAATAATTTAAATTAATTATGGTCGAATTTCGACCACTGGGGCGACCACTAGTTTTTATAGATACACACACGTCTAAATACTCATACATACATATTTTTGAGTATGAGTATTTAGATAAACGAATATATATTAAATATAAAGTATTGTCTTGCAGGGGATCGAACAATTGAAGAAAGAGCAAGCGCGATGGGTCCGCAAGTCTCGATGGAAGAGCATACAGTCAGTGTTTGGTCGTTTTTCCATACTCTGGTTCTCGCCCTTCACCCAACCTTCGCCCAAGACGAAGCTGGAGAGTTACTTGTATAGTGTGTAAAATAAACAGTATTCACCATTTAAATCACTAACCTAGTTATAATAGAAAAAATGGCTATGCTAGCCGAAACGGCTGTTAGCTGAAACGGCTATAATAGCCAAATTGGCGGGAATAGCTGTATAAGTGCATTACGCGTGGCAATACAGTTATGTTGCCGATAAGCGAGAACACCAGTGTTTTTTTTTGTCTATGTGTATATTCAGATATTTAATTTATTTCTCTTTATAAGTTTAAATGACAAAGTATATTTATGATCGACTGATGCGGTTTATACATGTGTAGTGTAGGGACGACTCGTGCATTTAACGTATATTACATATTCAAGAGAATCTAAGCCTTATAATATCGTGATTTAATATCATAGGTGTCGATCTTCGAAAGGATTAACCACAAAAGTAGTCAGTAGAATTCGTATAGTACAAATTACTAATACCAAGTTCCTATATTCAAAACGTTTCGTTTTGCCTACGGTCGTTTTTATTACCGAATATCGCAAAAGACAAGTTCGAAATTGAACGTTTCGTGATCAAAGCGCATATATCTTTTATAGAATATAGGAACGGGTCTTAATATGTTTTTCATTATTCAGTGAAGATTATGAATGTTAGAGCTTTTGAAATATATATCGAGTGTTGGCTTACGTTTTTAAAGTGAAACTTTTATTACATCGGCTCAAACTTTTTCGTGTGCGTGTTGCATTTCGCGTGACGGTCGGCCATCTCTTATCATTTTCTAGAACTAAGACACTAATGACACAAGAAGCTGATGTAAGTTACCTATTAAAACATAGATGGCGTGCAAAAGTTTTACTTTTACCGTGGTTTCATAAAACCACACAGAGGTTTTTTGATTCCAACCTGTCTAGATGTTGATTCTCACTGATCGCACTCGCACTCATCGGACAATAGATTTATTTCGGCCTAAGTTTCGGTATACTCTTACACTATTGTAATGAGAAACCATGGATTTCATTAATATTGATAAATATTAACGCTAGCTCGGACGTTAATATGTGAATATATTCTTTGCCTAGTGTTGATATGACCGTGAAATGTTATGTAATAAAAAATTTGTTTTGCATACAAATGGTACTGGTTTATCTTGTAGTTACTTTGGGATGTGGACCTTTTTCTCAACAATATTGCTAATGTTTAAAACGTTTATATTAACTACTAGCTAAATATGTATAGGTACATTATGCCGATAATTTTTTTGTGAAAGTTGTAAAAGTTGCTCTAAAATTATTTGTAATTTATTTTCAATTACAAAATTCCGCGCGACTTAACGTCGTAATATTAGCAGGGTTTTTCATATATAACAGCAATTATATATTTCGTATTTTCTACTTTTGTGGTGGTCTATCCTTATTATTTTTATATTAGTCGAAACACCGGAGTGACTTCTGAGGGCACATAAAAATATCTTGCTTAGTTTTTAGAAAAAAAAAAACTAGATATACTGAACTCTACCTAAAATATAAATTAAGATATCATTTATGAAGTAAAAGAAATTTTACTATGCAACTGTCGCACTATTGCATTGATTAGGCTCCGAAACTACTGAACCGATTTGAATAATTCTTTCACCGTTGGGAAGCTACACCATCCGCGGTTAAACATAGGTTATATTATATTTTCAAAAAAATTAGGATTTTTTTTTTAATTTTTGTTAAATACCCTTGCGAAGCCGGGGCGGGATACTAGTGAGTAATACATTTAACAAGTACGTGTCGAGGTGGGAAAATTAATTTTTAATGTCCTGTAGCGATAATATTAAGTGTTGCCATTGCGAAAAAATACATACATACATATAATTCACGCCTCTTTCCCGTAGGGGTAGGCAGAGACCACTTCTTTCCACTTACTACGATCCTTACATACTTGTTTCGCTTCGCCCACTTTAATTATTCCTTGCATACATGCTCTTCTGTTTAGGGTACTTTTGACCTGGCCTTTTTTTAGGACGTCCCTGATTTGGTCTCGAAACGTCCCCCTAGGTCTACCCCTTCCAACACTTTCATTCACACTCGCCTTATACACTTTTTTGTCAATCGTTCTTAATTCATTCTCTCGACATGGCCAAACCATCTCAGCGAAAAAATACGTAATGTGATATTATATTCAATCATAATTTGTTTTCTTTTGCGCTAAAAATGTCTTGAAGTGTAATTAATACTAAAGAAGCAGTTACCTTACGACTTGTTTTTTGTATATTTAATATGTTTTTGATGTTACAGCGTCTAATAAATCGATGAACGCCGGCGGCTTTGCACGAAAAAAGATGACTATACCCCGTCCGGCCACTAATTATCTTTTTGACACTTCAAGAAATTTTGACATTTGTGACTGCCTCACACGTTATTTGTTCGATTTGAAATAATAATCGATTTTATTTAAGAAGAACTTTCAATCGATTTAATTAAATACATTTAGTTTAAAAATATTATTTATTTATGCGTTTATTAGTTTTTTTTATTATAAATGAAATATATAAATAATAAATTAAATGAATTAACAGAGTTATTGCTCTTTATTCTTGGTTTGCAATTAAATTTCAAGATTTCGACTTAATTCCTTGCAAGTAATCAATCTTGGGGTCATAGATACTATTTTTATTTCCTTTTTGTATTAAATTTATAGAAACAATAATCACATGACGTAAAATTATTTTTATCATATGATCGATTTATTATCGATTTATTATTTCATGAACTGTTTCATAGTCTGTGGTTGTTTGTTATGCACAGGGTACTTCACTCAATCAATCAAATCGTCAATAAAGTATGACATTACAGTAGAATTTTTAGAACGTTATTCCGAAAAAAAATAACTAATTTATAAGCGTGAGCTGTCAAAAAGATAATAAGTGGCCGGGCGGGGTATAGTAGTTACGCTCATTGTAGCGTTTCACTCATTGTCATTGATCTGCCCATATATATACGAGTATATATATATATCTATTAATGCGACAGTTGCATGTGAAACTAAAACATGCGTTAAAAAGTTCAAATCACAAAAACCGTATATTAAGTATTTAATCTAAGTGTAATGAAAGCTTGATGTCGTAAAAGTCTTGTAATTTTCTATCTATATTATATATATTGCGGTAAAAATTAAAAAAAGTGTAATTTTTAAATTTAGTACAGATCTTGTATTGTAAAAACGATCTCTTAAATTTTTTTTAAATATTTTAAATTTGAGGTAATTTGTCCTCGAACAATAAAAAAAAAATATATATATATATATATTATTTATTTTTCTACAATTATACGACACGAATATATTTTGCAGTTTTTTAAACGTATTAATTGAGAATTAACGTTCCGTACAACGCTTTATCTGAAAACAGTATAAATACAGTTATGAAGTAAAATAAAAATAGTTACAAATATTTTTTTAATAATATTTTTTCTGCTGTTATTACAATGTTTTTTTCCATCGATTGATATTTCCCGAGTTATTCAATTAATTTAGAATATACTTGCAGTTGTGATTCGGATTATTAGTTGTTTATTAGTTTAATTTGTAGGTTATATTAGCGATAGCCGATGATTTTAATTGAATTTTTTTTTTCTTTATTTGCAACATTTAGTGGGATGTTATTTCTGTTATGTATTATTATTTATCTTATTTGATACTTATGTATGTATCATAAGTACAGGTAATCATACTATACTAAGAATGTACTCTTTCTTTTAAATTTCGGCGGAATATTCGGCCTCTAAATACAGTTTTTGTAACTCTATTTTTCATTTATATTTATGTATTGTTAGAAACCAGAAGTGAGATTTATTAAAATAAAACACAAATCACGAGAATTACAATTATTACATTTATAATATCTCAAACTATCACAATTTACTTATTCATCATTTACATCTAATTTTACATTAACAAAATAATTCATTGACCAAGCAAAATAAACCACCAATTTATATCTAATTCAATATCACACCATTATGCTCAAACCAAATTCGAAACAGCCAGACGTCACATCAATTTTAATTTTTATCAGAATTATCAAAAGAGGTTTTATTATATAAAGTCCATATATGCTAACAGTATATATAATCATTTATTTTTTTTCCTTAAAGTAGTATAATTATTTATAATTAATATATATATTACACAGTAAATAATATAGCCTAGGTATATAGGTTGAAATTAAGGGTCGACCGAGATCTCGGTCTCGGCATTCTCGGCTACAAATTCTAACGACAACTCTGTCTCGGCATTCTCGGCTACAAATTCTACCGAGAACTCTGTCTCTGCATTCTCGGCTACAAATTCTACCGAGAACTCTGTCTCGGCATTCTCGGCTACAAATTCTACCGAGAATCCTGTCTCGGTTCTCGGCCAAAAATCGCCGAGATTCTCGGCCATAACCGAGACCATTGTAAGTAGGTACGATATAGGATAATGGGATTCAAATCTACCGCGCGCGTCCACATTCGTCACTTAATGTCAAGCAATGAGAGTAAGAGCTAAGAATCCTTATTAAATGCGCCAACTTTTAAAGTTACTTGCCAAGCTCATGTAGTACATTTTTTTTTCAGTACAGTCTGATGAAAAACTGGGATTTTTCTAAATTTTACAAAAAATGGCATAGACCGCGAACTGTTTGAGATTTAAAAATTTTTTTTTTGGTTTTGTAACCCACCTCTCCCTCCGCGCACGCACGTTCAGGATTATCCATTCATTACGGGACACCTGCATATCTATATATATAAAAGAGATTTCCACACATTGACTCATCACGATATCTCTGGAACCATAAGGCGTAGAGACTTGAAATTTGGTAGAAATATTCCTTTCGCCGAGTAGAGGTCAGCTAAGAACGGATTTTGCGAAATTCCATCCACAAGAGGGGGTTGCGGGGGTTAATAACATACTATGGCAAAACAACGTTTGCGGGGTCAGCTAGTTGATTATAAAAGAGATTTCCACCCATATATTGACTCATCACGATATCTCTGGACGCGTAAGGCGTAGAGACTTGAAATTTGGTAGGAATATTCCTTTCGCAGAGTAGAGGTCAGCTAAGAACGGATTTTACGAAATTCCACCCACAAGAGAGGGTTGCGGGGGTTAATAATATATATGGCAAAACAACGTTTGCGGGGTCAGCTAGTATTCTTATAATGCAAAAAGAGCGTATTTTCATTTTTTTTTATTTATGTATTCTCGGTCTCGGCCGAGAACGAAAAACCTGTCTCAGTCGACCCTTAGTTGAAATTAGTACTGTATCTTTTGTATATTCTGCTGATTGTTAATCTTTGACTTTTATTACGCCTAGTTAATCACCCTCACTATTCATTAAGATTTTTCACATATTTATAATTTTATTTCGAAATACATAGATTTTGTTTTCTTCGAAATCTTTTAAGTACCATTTGTACGTTCAGGGCTCCGTTGAGGTTTTATTTATCTTCGTCAGACATGATCCCGATTATCGGTTATCAATAAATCTTGTCGGATACTGTAATTCGTATATTTGTAAAGATGAAGCTCTAAATATTTATACGTCGAGGACGACTATATGATAATTGTTAAAGATATTGCGACTTACATATTAAAGTTTAAGGACGTAGATTGTAAGACGTGTATAAGAAACAATTTGATTCATATCGAAATTAACTGCAAAAATTATTGAATATGTACCTTACCTTAATAACGTTTTCAGGGCAATACGTTTTTTTATATAATTCATTTTGGTGTGAGGTCATTAAAGTTGTTCATTTTGAAACAATCCGTATACAATGAAATACTACCATAGCGTGCCTAGAATATTTTAATAGTCTACAACATATAAACTTTATATTTCATATATTATATTGAAACAACTAACGCAACTGGTTCACACTCAGTGCCTCTTTATTGTTAACATTGTAATGATAACGAACAGCTATTGTAAATCCCATCCTTATATTCAAAAACGATCCGTTTTGCATACGAACGGTTAAATTTCAAACATTACATGTTCTATATAAGTTTTTGTGGCGCCTGCAATGACGTCGAAATATCGGGAGTTTCAAAATGTTGTCCCGCGTAGAATCCAAAGATAACGTGTTCTAATTTTAACGGTTCGTAAAACGATTTTATTTTTATTTTTATATAGATATCGGATAATAATTGCCCATCATTATTGTCATAGATAAGATATTCGGAAAAAATGTTCACAAGTGCTTCTAATGCTATGATTTTTATTTTATTTTTTTAGTAATTTGTAGTTTTATAAATTTTTGTTGTCCATTAGGGTTTATTATCGATACTTGTATGTGAAATTTTTGTGTTCTTAGATTGTAAAATGAGTTCGATTATGTAAATCAAATGCATATTTTTAATAAAAGTATAATTATACTTTTAATTGAAGCAATATTAATTATTATAAACTTTAACTATTAATAACAGTTTTTGAGTAACATTGGATCTAAATTCCAAAAGTAAAATGATATTTTATAAAATAGGCGTTCCATATTTTTTTGTGTTATTAATTATTATATACAAAATATAATAAACGATAATAAAACTATAATTACACAAACTTACTAACTAAAACGATTTTTCTGATTTCTTTTTTTGCAATAATAAATCAATGTCTAGTAAAATTTGAAATTGATAACATTTTAAACAAAAAAAAACCGGTCAAGTGCGAGTCGGACTCGCGCACCGAGGGTTCCGTACAAATCTGCACTTCTGCAGGTATATAAGTAAAAGTTATGGTATTTTGCTGCTAAATGAAATCCGTAACATTACAATATGGAAAGTTGGAGGAGCATAAATTTAAGACAAAGGTATCTTTATCTTTTCATTAATCCTTTAATTTATATAAAATAAAATAAATAAATAAAATAAAAATCGCCTTTATTTCTATTACTATTAAAATTTCAATTAATACTAGCGTAAGTATTCTTAGTTTAAACATATGTATGTATATTAACCTATGTATATATTTATTCTATACTCGTATATGTTTTCCTAAATTTATTTTTATTATTGTCTGCTATTGTTTAAACATATATATTTTTTAATGTCTAGAATTCTCATTACAGTGTTAATATTACTTGATTTCATTAATCATTTCAATACTGTTGATTTTGACTTACTACTAGCTATACTTGGTTCTCTTAACATATCTCCTAAGGTGTCTGACTGGTTTCATAGTTACTTGCATGGTCGCCGGCTACGAATACATATTGAAGAACTTTCTTCATTCTGGTCTAGAATCAACGCTGGCGTTAAAGATAAATATATAATATGTACCTCTTCGCTTAAATGATAGCCTAACTTTGAAGATACCTTCACATTCGTCTTCCTTTTATTCTAAATCTTTCACTATTGAAGCTTATCGTCTTTGGAACTTATTGCCACAGTCTAACGCGCTCAATCTTTAATGACATTTGAAAAACTTGTTAAGGAAATGTACATATCATATTAAATTATGTTAAGCAACTTTATTTTATTACTAGCTTCTGCGCGCGACTTCGTCGGCGTGGACTCCGCTCCTATTGGTCTTAGCGTGACGATACATAGCCTATAGCCTTCCTCGATAAATGGGCTATCTAACAGTGAAAGAATTTTTTAAATCGGCCCAGTAGTTCCAGAGATTACCGCGTTCAAACAAACAAACAAACAAACAATCAAACAAACAAACTCTTCAGCTTTATATATTAGTATAGATTTATTATTTTTCATGAAGTTGCGTTATGTTGTTATGTCATTCGTCTTAATCTATCAATTTGCTTATAGTGTATATACTATATACATATGTATGTATGTATTTATATATTTGTGTATACATATGAGTAAACTTATATGTACATATGTGTCATTAAATATAGCATCTATTGTTATATAGTTATTTTTTTATATCTGATTTTTATTTTATATTGTTCCTTTTTTTACAAAATTTTGCGCCCTTCCCCTAGTTTATATGCAAGTCCTCTGCCCAAAGGTTGCCTGGAAGAGATCGCTGTGTTAGCGATAAGGCCGCCTGTTGCAATTGATGCAAGTTTATTGTTATAAATTCTATGTATTGTTCTTTTGTGTATTGGTGTGCAAAAAGAGTTATATTACTTTGCAAAGTTTTATAATTGAAAAACAATGCAGAAATAAACAACATTACACATACTATTTCTGTGGTTGCGATGTAACTATACATTTAAGGTTTTCGTAATTTTTCCTGTATCTGTGCTATAAGACGTTGCTTCATACCTGAAGATTTTAGGTCGACGGGAAGTATTCTTTAGATTTTTATTCCCTTGTCAGTTGTTCGCTAGTTTCAATATATGCGGTTTAAATTGCTGTTTCTTTTGATATCGTGGACATAGAAGTTTGATTTTGTTACAGCTTAAAGTTATTATAGACGTGAGTATTTGATATGAATTTCAATTTAATACTTTTACGCGTTCAAGAGAAAAGTGGTATTAAGTGTAAAATTATTAAAATATTTTTTTTTATATGTAGTAACTAAAAATTTCCACTTTTCGCAATTTTTCCTGTATCTGTGCTATAAAACGTTGCTTCGTACTAAATTTCAAGATTCTGACTTCACGGGAAGTACCCTGTAGGTTTTGATTCCTTTGCGACTATTTTCGATGAAAATATGCGGCTTAAATTGGTTTTTCTTTTGATATCGTTGACATAGAAGTTTGATTTTGTTACAGCTTAAAGTTATTATAGACGTGAGTATTTGATATGAATTTCAATTTAATACTTTTACGCGTTCAAGAGAAAAGTGGTATTAAGTGTAAAATTATTAAAATATTTTTTTTATATGTAGTAACTAAAAATTTCCACTTTTCGCAATTTTTCCTGTATCTGTGCTATAAAACGTTGCTTCGTACTAAATTTCAAGATTCTGACTTCACGGGAAGTACCCTGTAGGTTTTGATTCCTTTGAGAGTGTCGAAAATTTGCAGCATAAACGGCTGTATCTTTTGATTGCCTTGGCTTAGAAGTTTCATTTTTTCACAGCTTTAAGAGGCAGCAGATCTGAGTATTTAATATAAATTTCAGCTTGATGCCTCCACGCGTTTCTGAGAAAAAGGGTCTTGACAGACAGACGGACAACAAAGTGATCCTATAAGGGTTCCGTTTTTACCTTTTGAGGTACGGAACCCTAATAAAAAAAGTAAAATATTTGCTAGAGTACACAATAAAATAAAAAAAAGTAAAATATTTGCTAGAGTACACAATAAAATAAAAAAAGTAAAATATTTGCTAGAGTACACAATAAAATAAAATAAAATAAAGTAAAATATTTGCTAGAGTACACAATAAAATAAAAAAAGTAAAATATTTGCTAGAGTACACAATAAAAACCCTTAAAAATGAATTATTCGTGTATGTAGCAATAAATTCGGATAAATCAATAATAAAATTGTTAGGTATTTGAAACAAAATGAAGTTATTTTGTAAGACTTATATCAAAAATGTGCATTTTTAATGATTATTTCAAAGGTTATAAGTAAGTAGCCATGTGCAAAATAGAATATCACCTCAAACTAATATTAAAAATTCAAATGAATGTGCCTAATATTTTTTTCGTAGTCGATGCATTAATCTACAGTCGACTACCTCATGTTCTATGGTAATAGTTAAATATATAGTGCCGTTATGCATTAAAACACCATGTAATATTCAATTCATGCCTTACCGACACAAATATAAGCTGTAATCTTATTTATATTTGGTAAAAAACAATAGGTATCTATATGTATAAGTACTCGTTGCGTGGGACATTGAACATCTGACTCGGTCTGCTATTATGGTCGCGTCACACTTACAATGGTAGATCGTTCATCATCGATTAACGGTTGACTTTGACAGTTTTGGTATTCTATTAAACGATTTCTGAAATTGTCGAACTATTGCGTTAATCGCCCAGTCAATCTAACATTGTGGTATGATTAAGGTCATAGCTCACTACACCCTCACCGGAACGCCTCGTCGCTCGGCGTCCAATCGTCAGCTTGCGTGCGAGGCGATCCGGTGACGATACGGAGTTGATGTAGTGAGCGCATATCCATACAAGTCCATAGAAAGAATACTAAACGCTCGAGGCGAGGCGGTGGTGGTCGGGTGCCGGGTGGGTCTAATGAGCGATGACCTTTATGCCTGCAGACTTGTTACCACAGCTGCAAAGCGTTATTTCTGCACTGATAGTAGCAGTATTAAATCAATCATCAGAGTACATTAGTATGAACATTGTATTAGCGTTTAGCGTACAATAGCCACATTATATTTTTAATAGTGAACAAAACCGTTTGTTGTTGTAGAAATAATTATATGTACCTACGTGCTATTTAATTCAACGTTGTCAACGGAACAAGCCTGTATTGTATGTTAGGATCGTAAGCTGATTAGTGAATTTGTTAATTAGAGTGTAATATATAAACATGGAACAAGTTACTTTGTTACTATTGCCGACAAGATGTTGGTGTATATCATGTAGGTAATTAAAGGGCCTATCGGCTATAGATGCATTCGTTTGTCACGAAAATTAAAACAGCACCAAGCACCTACGAATATGTAAATTATAACGATGTTACAAGTTCCTGGCAAACGTATGTGTTACGCCCACATAATAATAAGAAAAAGATTGTCAACGGAAATGTGACCTTTTTTCTTCAAAGTTGATTCTTAATAAATGAATTTAATAACTATTTGAATAAATAAAGGCATTCCAACTGATGCTAATGACATTTGAATATACGACATTTTGTGGTAGTAGTTCCTCTACCACAATGTTGTCGTAACTTCTGATTCTGAACAGCCCCTGTAGACAAGTGGCATAAAAGCTAAACGAATAGAATAGAATTCTCAATGTATGGGAATGACACTAGCTTATTCGATATAATTATGTCGAAAGCTAGTGTCATTCCCATACATTGAGAATTCTATTCGTTTAGCTTTTATGCCACTTGTCTACAGGGGCAGTATCCAAATAGTCAAAAGTGTTTTTTTTTTAATATCACTTCCATTGACGATCCGAATTCTCCGACTGTTTGATATAAGTATTATTCTCTCCATCATAATAATTGTATTCCAGTAGATATCGTAAAGTTTTAATGTTACGTAGTGTTCGCAATAATTCGTAATCCTCGTCCCTCGACGGATTCGAACATCGCCGTTATATTATTCATCATTAGGCTATTTCACTTTATATTAAGTAATTGTAATTGGTCAAAAGAAATTATAATTTTTTTTTCAGTTACGATCTTAAAAGAATTAGATTTTAAGTAAATTGGTCTGAGCAACAAATTATCTAGACATATTATATGTAAAAATATAGTAAGCAAATGTATATTTTATCTATTATACTTACTATTTGACATAGTATTAAATATCTTTTTTGTTTTGTGGGTGCTTACTTAAAGACGAAATAAATCAATTGAAAATTAGAAGTGTACTTATTTTTTTGTACAGTTTTTATTATTAAATATGTATTACGTTAATGATAAAATGAATTAATTATTAAATCATTGATCTACTATTCTATACTAATATTATAAAGCGGAAAGATTTCATTGTGTGTTTACATTGAAAAGGCTCCAAAAGTACATAAAAGATTTGAAAAATTCTTTCACTGTTGGGAAGGTACACTGTCTGTGAGTAACATAGGCTGTATTATATTTTCAAAAAAATTAGAGATTCTTACTAAAATTCCAATAATGTAACCCAAGGTGTAAAAAAATTACCTAAAATATTCGTCACAAAAATAATAACAAAAAAATCATTAAAATAAAAATAAAAGTTCATTAAAATAATAATATTCAAACTTTATAATTTTCTTTTTTTTAGCATCCTGACGCAAATAGAAGGGTTTATGTATTTTTAATTTTGAAATTTTTGTTAAATACCCGTGCGAAGCCGGGTCGGGCCGCTAGTAATCAATAATTACTTTATTGAATTAGCCTTCAAAAGCACTTTTGAATCCTCATTTTACAAATTAAAATTATATTCGTTTTAATAAATTAATTATTGTAGTCATTTCTACGTCACATCTGCATGAAACTCCGGTAGTTACTCTTTAAAAAAAAAATTATCTCATGGATACCCAAAGTTTGAAACTATATATTCATAAATTTAATTATTCATTAATTTATTAACATATTTATTTTAATTTTCGTAAACCTCGCTAGTAAGGTTGCATTAGGTCTCGTTTAGTTTTTTCGTTTTGTTTTTCCGCGTCTCCGTAAACGAGGCCTAGGTTGTTATACAATGTCGATGACTACAATATTGGATTTTTGAGTTACAATCCCAAATGGATAGCGCTATTTGACGGTTGACAGTACCTACATATTTGACAGTAAAAAGTTTTTAACCGTATCTATCAATTCGGCCATATATACGTATTATTTTATGTGTTCGCGGATAACTTCGTCGTTTATGAACCGATTTTGCTGATTCTTTTTTTGTTGGAAAGGAGGTATCAGAAGGGTTGTAGTTAACATGTTAAAGAAACCAGGATCTGATGATGGTATCACAGAGAAATCGAGAGGAACCTTCGAAAATCTTAGTGGTAACTAGGGCTTATGTTAATTTTTTTCGTCTACTTACGTTACATTACTTGTCGATGTAATTGAAGTCGTTTTTTTTTTCGTTTGCTAGCAAACACAATTAATATCTACCATCGAATCCTACTATATTAATGTTGCAGTTTATTATAATTGAGGAGAAACAGATCCTACTGCCTTATTCTTCCTCCCGCAGTCAAAGTCTATTTGTATTGTTCGTGCAGAAAGTTCCAAATAAAAAACGATAATTTTATGGGAAGTTATTGTAAACTATTGTGTGTTTGAAACGGGGAGTTCAAAAACTTTATTAAATTTTCATACAATTTTTATCTGGGCTATCTGGGATCTTTCCAGATAGATTTATTCTTTTTTCTTTTTGGATTTTATCTTTTCCAAATAAAAATTTGTCTTGAAAGGGTTGCGTCAAGTAGGTGACCTATCTATAAAATGACAACGTACCTAAGATGCATGAATGAATATAAACAGTAGGTAGGTATTGTGTTATATTCATTTCAATACTTATATATTTTTATCAGAAAGAAAGAATACTTAGTACATTTGGTATCTTCGTTAGTTCATGGTCATTTAAAGTCTACTTTCTCTTTTTAGTTACGCAATCTAGTGAAACACATTTTACGTTCCTCCGTGTCTGGTTGTCTGATCGCGTGTTGTCAGAGATGTGTTTCAAAATTGTTTGAAACAAATATATCAGTCGCTATAATTGTAAAATTAAAATAAAATGAAACAATTTTACCAAATATTATCCTACCAAAATATTATAATTAGTTACATACTATTTTATGCTTCGTTATCTACGTGGCTACTACACAAAACTATACTTTATAAAATCTATCCAGTAATATTAAGTTGGTTACCAACCTCGGAACTCTAGAAACAAGGTCACTTACGTAACGATATTAAAAGAAAAAATTTAAATACTTCGTTGTAAAAATGTAACTAAAATATTTAGTTATTAAATACCTAGTAGGTTTCTCAATAAATCGATTCCTTTTATTTTAATTATTGATTGATATTGATATCAGTAAGTATTAAGTGTTATATTTTGAAAATTTCGTCCATATGTAGCAAGATTTAGTCCATTGAAATGTTACAATTTAAGGACCAAGTATTGCATTTGTTAGATGACGCAATTTTATTTTTGGGACATGTGTGGGGGGTGGTTAAGCTTCTACTGACCCCCCACACATGTCCCAAAAATAAAAAGTAGAAGCTTAACCCCAAGTTTGTGGGGTTGCCGCCCTTGTCCCCCGGCCGCCATCTTGGAAAAAGGGGTGCAAACACCTTTATCGAGATATCTCGGAAATTATGCGTCCTACAAAAAATTCGTGAAAACATAATCTGTAGCAAATCGTTTTGCCTACAAATATGTTTATATAACTTTTTGCCCTAAATTCAAAATTAAAGAAGTTATAAGCAGAAAAGTGAGAAAATTTCAATAAAATTTTTCTTTTAAAAATTTTTTTCAATATGTTTTGACAGAACAAAAATAAAAGAAATACGTGTTTTATGGGTTAAGGAAGAATAAGTAATTTGTTTCTTCTTGTACTAAAATGTTTTGTCAACTGTATTTATAACTAGCTGCTGCCCGCGACGTCGTCTGCGTGCGTTCACTGCTCGTTCCCCGTAGGTGATAGCGTGATAATATGTAGCCTATGTTCTGACCCGACTTCTTAATAATATTCGTGCCAAATTTGAAGTAAATCCATGCAGTACTTTTTGAGTTTATCCCGGACATACATTTGAAGAAATAAAGGTTCACTGCTCGTTCCCCGGAGGTGATAGCGTGATAATATATAGCCTATGTTCTGACCCGACTTCTTAACAATATTCGTGCCAAATGTGAAGTAAATCCATGCAGTACTTTTTGAGTTTATCCCGGACATATATACAGACAAACAGACAAACAGACAAAAATTCTAAAAACTATATTTTTGGCTCCGGTATCGATTGTAGATCACACCCCAAGTATTCTTTTAAAAAAATATTCAATGTACAGTTTTGACTTTTCTACCATTTTATTATATGTATAGATGCAACCTGCTAGAGCGCAGTGGTCAGCCTGTTAATGGTAAGAGGTAACACAGATGCCGTAAAGGGAAAGTGTTGCGTATTGGATGATTGTGTCAGGTCAGACGGGCTGACGGGCGGCGGTTAGGCTTAGCCACGTTCCCCGCCAAGGTGATCGAGTATCGAACAGACCTGTCACATTTTGTTACGCAACACGCACCATTAACAAGGCTCACTTCATTTGCATCTCCAACAGTTATGGTACGTAATCTGTATTTTTTATTATTTTTTGTTCGAAAGTTTCTGACAACGTATTTTATTGCAGTTGTTACTACAAGTGATTGTTTTATTGATGGTAGTGGCGACATCTATCTGTCGACCGTATGATCCGGAAGATCCAGAGCTAAAGAACGTGCTGCCATCTACCGGTGAATTTGAGGCGTTTTATCCACGTCAAGTGCATGGAATACCAAATGGATCTTCGCGGCCTGCGCACGGTCATGGAAGTTTCTACAAGCACCGCAACCCAGCGCTGGTTGACGTGAAAAACGCAGCCGCTTACGGTTTTCGTTTCGACGGTATGAGAAGATTCAACTTTGATGACGAAGAATAATCAATATGCGTAAAACGAAATATATATTTTGTTTATAGTATGAGATTTTCATTCAATAAATGCATCTGTGAGTTTTATTATTGGTTTTAATGATTTCCCGTCGATTTTATGTAGGTACTTATAATTCAGTTTATATCGGGATATGAATCGTAAACATTAAACATTAATGATACCTATACAAAATACCTCCAATAACTGCACCAAATCAGGTTTTTTTTTTTTTATTGCTTATTGTTGACAGGTTAGTATAATAATTGTGTTTGCTGACAAATGAAAAGAAAACTAGGACTTTAATTACATCGACAAGTAATAAAACGTAAGTAGACGTAAAAATAGTTAAGTAAATACATGTTATCAAAGAGTACCTACTCAAAAAGTAGTGACCAGATATTGATAAAATTAAAATGGGACCAAGACAAACATCAGCTTTTGATTAAAACAAAAGAATCATCAAAATCGGAATACTCAGTAAAAAGTTATGAGTCTAAAGTTATACAGCGTAGATCGACGAAATAAATACTCAAGTAAATACGCATTATTAGCTATACCTCGCAAAGTACTTATCAGATCTCAATTAAATTTAAATGGGACCACATGATTCGCATCGCCTTTTGATTAAAAAAAAAACATAGTAATCGGTCTACCCAGTCAAATGTTCAGAGGTAATATAAATAATTAAAAACATGAATACATAATGACGATCGACGCGTTGGCGCAACGGTCACAGCACTGGTTTGTGGCTGTTGCGCTGGCTGTTGCGGGTTCGATCCCCGCACATAACAAATATTTGTATTGGCCATGCAGATGTTTGCCTTGGTCTGGGTGTTTGTGCAGTCCTTGTGGGTCTCCCTACCGTGCCTCGGAGAGCACGTTAAGCCGTTGGTCCCGGTTGTTATCATGTACAACAGATAGCGATCGTTACTCATAGTAGAGAATATATCCGCCAACCCGCATTGGTGCAGCGTGGTGGATTAAGCTCTGATCCTTCTTTTACATGGGGAAAGATGCCAATGCCCAGCAGCGGGATATTACAGCCAGAAACGTAACGAGGTCATTCGTTCGGTAGATTTTACTCCTCATGGGGCTTTATATGAAAATCGATTCTTAAGAGTATAAAGATAAACTCCCAAAAAATCTCGTTTGAATTTATATTAATAACATCGAGCTACATTACGTTAAGATGTATTAATAAGTTCTGAAGACACTGGATTTGATTTGATTTGATTGAGTGGATTGAATGGATTTGAAAAAAATCTATACTAATATTATAAAGAGGTAAAGTTTATAACTTTGTTTGTATATACGGGGTAATCTTCGCAAATACTGATCCGATCATGAAAATTCTTTCGCTAACAGAAAGCTACACTATTCAGGAGTGACAAGATAAAAGGAAAAAGATAAAAATATATAAAGATTTTAAATCAGCAGGATTTGAACCTGCGCCCTCTGACGTGCCGTGTCAACAATTCAATCTAATCAAGCATTATTATTTGCCTTAGAAATTAATTGGTGATTTTAAAACATTTATATTTATCTGATTTGCTGAAAATAGTGAGAGTGTATTGGAACATATCAAATTTCACCGTACCCTTCTTATGTGAAATGGATTATAACGCCCAACGAAGTGGGCACGGGTCGGCTAGTATGTAATAAAATAAAAAAGTAATATGTCAAAGAACATATAAAGAATAAGTATGTTTGATTTCGAACGTAGAAAGTGTCTACGTGTGTACGTGTGTAAGTGTGTGTGTGTCTAGGAGGCAAACAAGTGTACGGCCCACCTGATGGAAAGTGGTTACTAAAGCCTATTTACGTCTATAACATCTCAAGCACCACGAGTGCGTTTCCGACTCTGCCCATAACCCTCCTCAGGAGCTCTGGCTACCTTGAAGATCAGTGTTTAGCTTTTTTAGTTGATCTTCTGTAAGGTTGTAATACTTTCTCAGTTGGGCAGCTTCAGATTTTGAGCACTATGTGTCTTATATTGTCTTATATGGTATTTTTTTATGTAACTAGATCGGCAAACAAGCGTACGGCTCACTTGATGGTAAGAC
The DNA here is from genome assembly GCA_905220545.2 of Melitaea athalia. Lineage (NCBI taxonomy): Eukaryota > Metazoa > Arthropoda > Insecta > Lepidoptera > Nymphalidae > Melitaea > Melitaea athalia. Next base: position 18,781,026 of record HG992176.1, read on the forward strand.
CGTAGCCTATAGACGCCTGCAAGACCAGAAGCATCGCAAGCGCGTTGCCGACCCTATCCCCAATCCCCGCAGGAGGTATATATATACAATTATCAAAAACAAATAAAAACGTCATATATATATATATATATATATATATATATATATATATATATATATATATATATATGTGTGTGTGTGTGTGTGTGTGTGTGTGTGTGTGTGTGTGTGTGTGTGTGTGTATGTGTGTGTGTGTGTGTGTGTGTGTGTGTGTGTGTGTGTGTGTGTGTGTGTGTGTGTGTGTGTGTGTGTGTGTGTGTGTGTGTGTGTGTGGGTGTGTGTCATTAAATATTCTTTAATTTAGTATTTTTTCCATGAAGACTATAATATATACTATTTGACCTAGGTCAAGCACTTTTGAAGGTATCGAAGATTGTCTAACCGATCCGTTTCCGTAGATACCCGACTCGTTTTACCCAAGATAACAGAATGTTATTTATTAATTAAATTATTCATTAGTCTTTATTATAAATATTTTCATTCCAAGTACATAAAATATAAAAATGACCATTAAAAATGTAATAAAAGTTGTTTACTAATGGAACAAAGTTCAATGAATTTAAATTTTCAATTTTTTTTTTGTTAATTTAAGTCAAGGTGCATTTTTTATAAATTTAATCGTTAATCGAAAGGTTTAAATATTTCAAACTAGTTATCTGTCACGAGGAAATTAACTGTAATCATAAAATAAAACTATTTTCCCAAACATAAAAAAGATAAGATATATAATCGATTAGAAAGAAATATGTATATAATAAATCGAATGTCAAGATAAAGATCATTTCTAACATTTCTTTTCAAAATAACTTGTACAGATGCAACTGATTCATTTGGATTCAAATACAGAATCAGCATGCTGTGACATGAGAGCTGGATTTAATGTAAATCAAGTAGCATTTATCCCAATCGTTGAAATTTTAATCGTTTTCATATGCAAAGCAGAAGTATAAGCAGTGCCTTCTATCGATAATAATGTTGTTTGTCTTACTTCGAGAGTTAAGAATGTCATCTTAACTGTAAAAGGGGTTTTTGGTGCCCTTACGGCTGCTTTTCTCGCTTATCTCGACGGAGACGGGGTCATTCGTTATTTTTGATAGCAGTTATATATCATAGAGGACGGTGCCGTTAATGACCATTATTTGTTATCTAGAAAGACAGACGGACAGTTTAAGTGAATTCATGGAATAAAAGATATCACAATGGTTCATTTTAATGTTTCAAGGGTCTCCTGTTTAGGCCATTAAAGTCTGTAGTGATGTGTTGTTTCTTCTGAAAATATTTTAATAGGTTTTAATATTAGACTGAATTGATAGCTTAAAGTACGTTTACATAGCAGAGCGACATGTTTTAAATGTGTGCAATGACTTTAAAAGTACACGTGATATTTAATTTATTTTTATTGCTACATAATTACGTAAAAATACTGAAAATAATGATGTATAATACAGTATTATAGCTCGTTTAGGACACGCGATATAACAGAAAAACTGTTTTTTTGCTCGTCCTGTAAAATTTACTTTTCTCTATTACCACTTTATTCCCCGGGGGCGTTGAATTATTTATTACAAACGCTTAACTTGAAACTAGCTGATAGGTCAGTTGGTCACGGATTTTGACGTCATCGTGTTAATAAATAAACAAATAACGCATACTACTGAATTCTGTAGATTATAGCGACATTCCGCTGTGTCGTGAAAATATGCAAAATACGGTAACATAATTTTTTAGATAAAAATTATATTAGACGACGCGTTGGCGCAACGGTCACAGCAGTGGTTTGTAGCTGTTGCGCTAGCGGTTGCGGGTTCGATCCCCGCACACGGCATACATTTGTATAGGTTTTACTACATTTACGCTGCTGTACACGCTACGCTACGCTAAATAATCCGTAGTATACTACATACTTACATAGGCAATAAGCTCAAACAGTCATTATGCCTATAAGCTGACTTACGATGTCGCTTAAATCGCGCGGACAAGTATAAACAAATGTAACAAAGGCCTACGCGACGCATAACGCGATGCGAAATTAGTTAAAGTCGTAATATCTTACATTACCCTTACGCTACTTTAAGAATAGACTTAGGTACCTCGCCACCATTTTCGGTCGCTGGCCTAGAACAACATTAAAACCCTACCAGTGCATTACAATTCTTACTGACACTACTTTTAATGTGTAATATTACTTAATATTTCTAATACCTCTATTCCATTACTGATTATTATTTTTCCGTTTGTATTCCGTTGTATTTCTGAGATCATACGAGTAATGTGTAAACTTTTAAATAGCACCTGATATCCAGAGATAAATGAGTCAGTATGTGATTGATTACGGTAATCGATTTCACGAAATAAAATGTGCTCAAAAATCTAGCAATTGAAAAATTTAAAATTGAAACAATAAATTATACGTAATTGTTTTACGTTTATTTGCTAGTCTTTTGTTAATTTCCTTACAAAATCCAAATCAATATTAAACATTATAAACCTTTTAAAACGGCATAATAAAAATGAACCCACCCACCGATAAATCCCACACCGTCGCCGTCGCTCGAAACTCAATCCCAATCCTCCGATCCCGACGTAGAGCGGAAATGAATCAAAAAAGTAATGAAGACCCTCAGTAAAATATCAATCAGAGGTAATTAAGCATCTACGGGACCGATAGAAGTTTTTTTTGTTCTTTCATTGTAAATGTTGACGCTGCACCCATTTAGGATTTCACGCGTCGAGAAACATGACTAGTCATGAATCGGTTTGAGCAAGGCGACTTGTAATAGAGCCGTCTCGATTAGACACGGCCGTCGGCCGCATCCTTCCCATGCCATTACCAGTCCACCGGAGCGCCGTCGAACCTCTTCCTTTGCCCAGCAACACTTAGCCAGGGCCATAAAAAAGTGTGAAATTATCTTAAGTGGCCAGTGTCTAAGAAACTCCTTTTTAAATTCGGGCGAATATAACGGTACGTTCTAAGTAAAGATAGGAGTGTAGATAAGTTAATAAGATTATTATTATACTTCATGGTTGAGTCGGGGACCGGCTTTTTAGGGTCGGAATGTTTCTGAAATCGTGTATAAAAAACGAGTGGTCCCCGGGGATCGGTCATTCCGCGGTTGGATTGGGTGCGCGCATCTTCATTCCGATACTAGTTTTATTTTTTATAAGATTTACGAAAATAACCTATCGTTGTCTTGGTTTGTTAGTTGGTGCGGTAGGGCTTTAAGTTAGTTGCTAAATAAATCAAGTGCAATGTACTGCTGTAGGAAGGCAGTGGTGAGTTATTTGTATAAAGTGTTTTTAATAATAAAAAATACATTGTTTTACATTAAATTAATTTGTGATTTCTGATTAATACATTGTTTGACAAATTTCACATACATCTATTTTTCAAACAATAATTCATCTACTAATTTCACTGAAACCAAATATTTTTTTAGAAAATCAATAAATCAGAGCACTCGAAAAATTCTGGACCCAAAAAATAAAACTGTAACAAAGAAATCCGTTGACGTCTATAAAATATCCGACAAACAAATAAATCCTCTGTGTACACTTATTGATCTTTAGTGCTTACTTTTCCATTAACGATTATCCATTGTTGGTCGAAATTTCAATTTACATAGTGGCGGTGAATGAGAGGCTGAAAGTAGCAAGTCATTGTTGCATCGAATCATGGGTTTTGTTGGCGCTTTCATTGTGACAGCTGCCGACACCTCCGATAAATAAAGACGGCTGTTCACTGGCAGACAAGACAGCCGCATAAATAATCTTTACAATTTTAGTAATCTCGTAGCAAACTCGATTGTTGAGTAATTGAAAATTTTGCATGATTACCAAACATGCGACTGAGTTTGACAGTTGAACTAATTAGAAAATAACAATAATTAATTAGGTTGTCGTAGGACCGATCTTATCATGAATGGGTTTCTTTAAAGTAAAAAACAAACAATTATAATTTAGATACTTTGTTGCTTCAAATGTACTAAAAATGGATTAATGTGAAGAATAATTTTATATACAGTTATTTTAAAGTTAAAATAAAATTCACGGTGACTCCATAAGAAAATATTATTTTATACGCAATAAAAACATACATACATCAATATTGTAAAGACAATTTTCCTTTTGTAAGTACAAAGCTTTTAGTATAAAACTATAGAGTATAGGGACTTGGGTTGTCTGGAAGAAATGGCTAAATAGCCATAAGTCCGCCCATTGTACTTCACAGTCTGTAAATCATATTTGTAATTGTGATGTACAATAAAGTATAAATAAATAAATAAATAAGTATATAGGTATGGAGATATATATCTCAAATTCTTCAATTCATAAATGATTTTGTTTTACCTCGCCTTGCCTTTCAGTGAAATAAATGATAACGATGTCTTATAAAATTAAATTAATGATTGCAAAAAAAATCAACTCAATTTATTTTATTTTTTCTTTATTTATACTTTATTGTACACCACAACTACATTTTAAACATTAAAGACATTTATAGACTGTGAAGTACAATTGGTGGATTTATGGCTATATTTAGCCATTTCTTCCAGACGACCCAAAATTTTTTACTTAATTTCATCGTTAATTTGATCATTTGATGAAGTAGTCGCAAGTGTTTTTAGTATTCGCTTTCAGGTTATATTAATTTAACTATGTCTTTATTTTAAAATGGATTATCGGTTCTGTGTTGTGTTCTGTATAAACTTGGTGTTTAATAAAAAGAAAACCGAAATGAGATGTTAACCCACACGAGTAATTACTCCTTCTAGCGAAATAGAAAATATAAAATAATGTGCGAGTAAGCCCGTGTAGACATCTGTGCATCTATATCAATTTAATGCTACAGTACGGGTATCTCTATCATATCAGAATTGAATATAATATATTATATATTTTTTATATTTCGCGTGTGTAGAATCAATTACGGTTAATTATCCTATAACGATAAAAAATCCTATAACGTTCATACTTTACCAAATTATTTTAGGCCGTTATAGATTTTTTTGGCTTTGATATACATTACACCCAATATTTTTTAATTTTTCACTTAAACTTATATCTGACTTTGTTCTATCAAAAATCTTTGACTTTTTCTTGTCAATCAATCAAATTTCAACAATACAAAATACATGATAATTTTCATACAGCGTTCACAATTACTTTGTTTAGGTATATAATAAACAAATATTAAACTTTCAAGAGAGTCCGATAGCGATATCAATTAGGGCAATTAAGTAGTTTTAAGTAAATCAGCAAAAATAAAAAGACAATTGACAAAATCATCACCTAGCTTAAAAAAGTAACTCCTAATACCCGTGCATATTATTTTAACTTCTTTTACTTCTTGGTGCTTAAAAACTAAATATAGTTTCTATCTTACCGTATTTTTTTAAAATCGATCGCATTCGACTCGAAACAGACAGACAGGTGTAAAAATAAGTTAAAAAATCAATGTAATGACATGTAACTTCGCGTTAACTAATTTATAGTAATTTAGTAATTAAAATACCTATACTATTCTACCTACTGTTTGTACCTACTGCTTCTAATATGTTAAAATACGCGTTAGAATACCATAACAATTTTTCTAGTCTAGCTAAAGAAAAATACTACAACTGTTGTTATAGTTAATTACACATTTTGTTCACATAATTTAAAGTGCCTGGGTGACCGAGCTTAGCTCGGTATTTTTAGAAAATCGTGTTTTTTGAAAATTATATTTAAATACAAATTATATATTGATAAAATATGAATAATATTTTTTGATTTTACCGACATAATAATAGAAAATATGAAGTGGTTATTTGAATAAAAAATTACGAGAGCAATAAGAAAAAAAAAGGAAAAAAGTAATCGATCTGGAGAGATGGGGAGTTGAACCATGGTCCTCTCGGTCCCTCCCGGCCGGCATATTTTCCACCTGAGCTTTTACAACTTTATTGACAATTGCGAAATTTACGATCATATTCTAGCGATATTTTAGCCATTTTTTCATTGCCTAAAAACAGGGATAAAACGACATTTGATAGATGAACATGATGAGTGATAGATGGACTTATCGCCCCTGAAATCTTCTGCATACTAAATTTCATGAAAATCGTTGGAGCCGTTTCCGAGATTTAGATTCTAAATAAATATACAAGAATTTCTCGTTTAATAGTAGATATTAAGATGTATTACATTTTTGTAATGATTGATAATAATCATTTGAATATATTCTAGTATAAAACTTACTTAATTGATATTGTGGATAGGATACTTACTCAATGAATTTCGTAAAATTATTATTGCAAAGTTGACACACCTAAGGACGATATCTACTATCCACTTTTACGTACAATGTTACTAGCTGACCCCGTAAACGTTGTTGTTAACCCCCTTATTTCTCTCCCTTATAACTTAGGGGTATAAAAATAGACGTTGGCCAATTCTCAGACCTACCCGATATGCACACAAAAATTCATAAAAATCGGTCCAGCCGTCTCGGAGGAGTATAGTAACTAACATTGTGACACGATAATTTTATATATAAGACTAGATGGCACGGTGAACTTCGTATCACCAACGTATATTTGTGAAAAATATAGGTACGCAAAACACTTTCTGAACGCACCTATAAATATTTGACAACCAGTTGACAACGTTTTTGACAAAAGAATTTCCCCGCTAGGAACATTTTGCATTGGAAAATTAAATCGTCGTTTTTAGTATTTTCCGTAACATGTTATTTATATTTCTCACCGTTTAAACCTTCCCTGAACTTCCACAAACATTTCAAGATCAAAATTAGCCAAATCGGTCCAACCATTCTTGAGTTTTAGAGAGACTAACGAACAGCAATTGATTTTTTTATATAAATAGATTATTTTAACATAATAATTTAAGATGTGTAAATGCGTTGATTCATGAATTTTGTACTTTAAATTTATTTAAACTTTTCAAAATCTCACTATGTCAGTTTGTCCTAATCAAAAGTTTTTAAGTACGTATTTTGTAATATCAAACTCTTTTTTAGGTCTTAAAATTATCTTGACGATACTGAAGATTTACCATCAGTTTGAAAAAAAGGTCACATAAATAATTGATCAATTTTACAAAAAAATATATATATATCCACTAAAGAATATATAATCAAAATATAAATATTTAATTTTATACACCAAACCATTTTTATCTAAAATTTTGGCCAGACGAGACCAACGTTGATGTCGATGACCAAAGTTTCTAACACTAAACGTCCTAATCTGCAAGTTCTAACTTAATTGATAAACCCTAACCACACCAGACACCTTAGTCAAAATGCTGGCTCAGCCGTTTTCCTACGTTGACATAGACGTTAGAGCTGAAAAATGCATGCACAGTTCATTGCTTTTTGTTATACAATAGATAGTTCTTGTAGTAACGAATCTATAATTTAAGGAACACGAAAACAGCACATTAATTTCAAGAGCAAAGTAAGGTAACGTAATAACGTTATTAAGCCGTTGTTGTGTTATGATGAATAATGGGGTTTGATTTTAACAAGACAGTGATTGACTTATGATTCATTACTTGATACATTTGTAAGTCTGTCTGCAGTTTGTGATTATATGTCTATTTAAACGATTACTGACCTACCGTTATTAAAATAATAAAGGGTCATTAATCATTGAATGATTTCGAATGTATAATATTTAACTGTAAGTAATGACTGCAATGATTAATTATATTATGGATAACTAGAATTTCTTTAACAGTGTACGAATGGCAATTGCCTTTATGTGTGATTCTATTTCCATATTACAAAGATTATTTTGCGCATCCGTTTGTTCCTTCCGTAAAGAAAATTCTCGCAAAATTTACTTCTATAACAAATTGTAAACAATTAAAACCTAGTACAAATTCTTAAAAAAAATTGTAGAACAATTAATTTTTAATAGTCTTTTCGTATTTGGTCGGTTTTATAGGCTACATTTAAATAATTACAATTAATTAGATGAAAATTATTTAGTATTTATGAACAATATAAGTTAATTATTATTTACATAATTATATAGGTAACTCACAAAAATAGAACGTTACAAGCTATTTTGTAATACGCTTTTTTAATTATTTAACAACAAGAAGATAAAATACATATTTTTTTTATTTGTTAAACGATGCTTATGCAATAAGTACCTACCGCTAATGAATAATCTATTAAAATAAATTATTTATTTAAATAGAACCATATTATATGTGTGTGTGTGTATTGCATTGCGAATTTGTAATTACTCTTAACCTATTATCAAAGAGTAATAGAGCAAATACAAATTTTTCTTCGACGTGAAAAAAATCTAAAAATTAGAATGCTTAGCGTCTCTGTTGCTGCAATATTTCCTTCTCATCTATACCAACATATATTGTTAAGTTTACGATATATAAATACATGTATTTGTAAAATATATATAAAGTAAGAGACTATTGTGTTATACATTTTAGTAGAACTTTTATTGAACCCTTAAATAGAGGACTGGACTAGGAACTCACTCCTTTCATACACCTTATGAAAGTCTATGAACAACTTATTCCACTACTTTCTGTGATGTTGATGTATGATGTTTCTGTGTAGACTACATTTAAATTGTAGGAGACTTTATCTAAGTAATTTTTGCCGATTATTATCTAATGTATAGGTTACGTATATTTTTAGTAAGATGACAAAACAAACAAAGAGGTATATAGTCCCTATCAAAGAAACTTAGGAATGAAGGAGAAAATTACACTTACACTATTCAAGCTACTTCATTTGCAATTCCAAATTTTGTTTTTCATCCTCTCTCCCACCGTACCATAATGAATTTCGGAATTAAAAGTACCCCGTGTGCTTATATACTAGGTGCTAGTAGTATGAACTCTAATCATACTAAGTTTCATTTAAATAAATTTAAAAGTTTTTGGCGACATTCGCAGACAAGATAGACACATAGGCAGACGAAAATGACGCAAAAGTTAACTCATATAAAATTGAGTTAATTTTTCAAAATCACTTTTAACTGGTTTAAAATAATTTATTATTTTTTCTTCTACGTAACATAATGGACACAAACATATTTAACATACAAAAATGATATGACTTTTTGACTAACATATATTTTGTCAAACTTTGATTGTATTTTTCAATCAGTTTTCAGGTATAAAAAAAGTTTGTGATTGATCACAGGTAGGCTAACTAATAATTCTAGCTTTTGTCATAATACTGATTTTTTTTTAGACTGTACTGTTACCTGGACTACTGTTTTCAAGGTTTTGTCTTTAGCTTTCATTTTACTTTTTTAAGAAAAAGCTATCAAAAAATCATATAGATGTTTAACAATGTTACATAATTATCCTCTTTCTAGGAATGTTAAGACATTTGATTTTTTTTAGAAACATTAAAACACATTCAAAATTAAAAGCTTATAAAATTAACTATTTATAAATCATGTCGGCGTGAAATGGGTACAAAAGTGCTAAAACTATTTCCCCGTTGAATAGCTCCTTTCCTAAATTATTGAATCAAGACGACAGAACTGTATCTGCGGTACCTACTCAGCGTAGAGAGTAAAACCACAACCACAAATAAAGGATAGAGCTATAGTTACCAAATCAATATTCATTTTTACGTTTTAGAAACAAAAGCCTATCGTATTTCAAATATTTGAAATGACAATCACGAATTTGGTAATTTTAACCCGGTATTAAAATTTTTGCTAAGCGCCGGTTTTTGAAATACTGTTTTAAACTTACACCACTTTAAGACATTTTTAATAACAGAACAAAATGTCGATGACTGCATCTATTGATGTAAGATTAGTTTTAAATGTTAAAATAATGAGGTACCTACATGTTTAAATGTTTATATAACAACGAATACATAATTGTATATATGTTAATTAAACGTAATGCTATTGCGAAGAAACTATTATAATTAAACCTTTTATTTTAGTTTTATAAATGTTTTTGGTATAATTTTCCAAATTATAGATTAAGTTTACATGTAAAAAATAATTTTTTTCTATTAAAAAAAATCTGTCTTTTCAGATAAGCATCGTTCTCAGTTTGGCGCTAATAGCATCTACGGAAGCGTTCTTCCTGAAATGGGGTTCAGATTCAGGGTAGGTTTCAAACTATCATTGTACTACTCAAAACAAAATAAGGCAACAGTGATTCTAAATGTTAAAAATAAATATTATATTTTTATAGGTATGTGAAAAATTACGTAGGTACATATAAATAGTATATATTATATGTATTTGACTCTTTTTAAATACCACTACGTACTAAAATTAATATATGTTTAATAAATAATTACGATCACTATCAGCAATTTAGTGTGTAATTAATACACCAAAATAATAGTTATTGGTTAATATTATTTCAGCTTTAATAATGTTAGCGGTGGCCTGGATATTGTTTTTTGAGTAGTATATCTACAATTATCACTTACACTTATGCTTTTCACAGATACTTATTGATAATAGATACCAATGTAAGTTTATAAAACGTATATACTACATAGTCATTAAACATTGTTTTATAAGAACAGTGCATTTGCGAAGAGTGTTTATTTGCTTGCGATATTGCCTTTGCGACTTATTTATTTTTATCTAATTTAGAGGCCGTTCTGATGACGTTTTGCATGTTAAAATGAAACCCATTGTTACAGCAGCCAATCGTCACAGAAGTCCTGGGTGCAGCCTGTATCGCCGTATAGATATCAATACATGTACCCGTACGAGTCAAGAAAGATCTATCAAGTCCAACCTCAGCAGTATTCTCAGCCTGAAATACAAATGCAACAAAACATGGCACCGATACCGATAAGCGTACCCGCTGGAGCGAGCCTCACTCCAGTTTCCCTTCAGCATGTTCAACTTGTGCCCTGCATGTGTCCAGTGGCGCCGGAAGAAGCTGAGAAGTTACAGGAACAAGCCGGGCCAGGTCCCTACATCGCCCAAACTTACTCTCAGTCTTACCAAATTCCTCAGCAAATGACAGTCGCCGACTCTCCTAAGACGACAACTAAACAGTAAACTTTACATATACCACCAATGATACGTGTGTTTATGTTATAATTTATTTCACTTCTCTATTTATATTTACATAAGACTGATAGATTTAGTGCGGTCGTGTATTTTTCGTAATAAATTAATAATAAAATAAATAAATCTTTTTTTATTTTAAATTTGTCCTGTCATATAAAATAAAATTCACATTTTTTTTAGAAAACTACTGTTAAATATAACACAATCATGCACAATCACAAGAATACAGTTTAATAATAACCATAACTTTTCTTAAAATAAGAGGATAATGAGTCTTGCAGTAATAGACCAGTGCTTTTAGCGTTTAAAAATGGTAAAAACCAAATAAATTTATAGTAGAATGAAACACATTGCAAAAGTAAGAGAATACAACGAAAATGATAGGAAAAATAAATTAGGGTCGATCTGAGGTCGGGAAGTGGTAGGGAGGGGGGGTTTAAGGGTAAAAAACGGTTTATCTCGATTTCTGGCTATACTACAAGTCCTATGCAAAAAAGTTCAATGGAAAAGTTGTAGGTAATAAAAAGATCTACAACTTTTGTATTTACACTTTTTTCACATAACCTCAAATTTTATGAGAAAAATTCAAAAAACCAAGCTTTTGGTTTTTTATTTTTATCTTTTACAATTTTCTTTTGTTTTTTACAAAATTTGACGGAAACTTACCTTTTTGTGTCCCAAGCACACTGTAATTGTTTTGATTTAAAATATTTATTTTTTCATCTTATTTTGACCTTAATATCGAAAAAGCACCCTCATTTTCAATCGAAAATTCTCCCGTCAAAATATCAACTTTTTTAAAAAAGTTGGTAACCGTATTGTTCGTTGAAATCTCTAGTTTCTGATTGTGTAAAAATATATATACATTACTATAATAAATATTCTCAGAAAATGCAAAGAATTGCTCAGAAAATGAAAATAATATTTAATAAGACATCTACAATATTATGATAAACTTGTAGAATCTTCTTTAAATTATACACGTAGATGCTTATTTATTGCTATTTTAAGATAACTTATATACCTGAGTGACCTGCGAAAAATTTTAGCCCATTATAAGCTGTTTCATAGAGAAGTGGGGAAGGGGCTAGTATGATTTGGGCCTTACTACCTGTTATTTCTTTGCATTTTCTGAGAATATTTATTATAGTAATGTATATATTTTTTTACACAATCAGAAACTAGAGATTTCAACGAACAATACGGTTACCAACTTTTTTAAAAAAGTTGATATTTTGACGGGAGAATTTTCGATTGAAAATGAGGGTGCTTTTTCGATATTAAGGTCAAAATAAGATGAAAAAATAAATATTTTAAATCAAAACAATTACAGTGTGCTTGGGACACAAAAAGGTAAGTTTCCGTCAAATTTTGTAAAAAACAAAAGAAAATTGTAAAAGATAAAAATAAAAAACCAAAAGCTTGGTTTTTTGAATTTTTCTCATAAAATTTGAGGTTATGTGAAAAAAGTGTAAATACAAAAGTTGTAGATCTTTTTATTACCTACAACTTTTCCATTGAACTTTTTTGCATAGGACTTGTAGTATAGCCAGAAATCGAGATAAACCGTTTTTTACCCTTAAACCCCCCCTCCCTACCACTTCCCGACCTCAGATCGACCCTAATTTATTTTTCCTATCATTTTTGTTGTATTCTCTTTCTTTTGCAATGTGTTTCATTCTACTATAAATTTCTTTGTTTTCAAAAGCTAAAAGCACTGGTCTATAAAGCATTTATGTAATATGTGGACTTACACATTTTATTTTCAGAAAGTTCATAAAAATAGAAGAATCTGTATGCGTCTCTACAAATAAAGTAGAGACAACATCTAAGTGAATGACTACACTTTTCTTACGTACCTGCGCGTACGTTGTTTTTTTTTTTATTGCAGAATCGTGGCGGCCAATAGAGGCAGGAAGTTACGTCACCACTTTCATTGTGTTCTAGATATCAATCGAAATACGAATACCGCGTGTAATAATCGTAACTATTACTTGTATGTTACGAGGAAAATGAATGAGTTTTTTATTAAAATTCGAGATCATTCACTGTATCAGAGTTTGATAAAATATTTGTCTACTGAAAAATTACTTTGATATTTTTCAATTACTTATTCAAAAGCTTAATGTAGGTACTCTTCTATGTTAATGTAAAAATTCTCTTACTTAGCAAGTCGAATCAGATTATCTTAATATTTTTCGACAAACGTAAATATGTAATTTAAAAAAAAGTAAAACATGATTTTTTTATTGTGAAGTTAACAATGATAAATATTAAAAACGATGTATAATGATAATGACATATGCTTTATATTAACTAAGAGCTCTGGCTATCTTACTCATCACAGGAACATGAAAATACTCGTATTTGAGGGGTGTCATTTAGCCGTTGCTCCCCAGACCCTGCTGTGCCTTACCTCAATAACATGGCGGCTAGTTGCTGTGACCACTACGCATACACGTCAAGGGCGGATCCAGCTTTGGCGCCAGGGGGGGTCACAGTCATGGTCAAGGCGCCAGGGCCTTTGTTTGTTGGTCACAAAGTCGTGGTCAAGTAAAAAGAAGTTATAATTTAAATTTTATAATGATAGATACAGGTAAAAAGTAGGTATTTTATTAATCTATGTAGGTAATGTACTTAAAAATACCTATATTGTGACAAAAATCTTGTTTAACTATTTTAATTAGTGGTCCACCTAGGTCCTGGACACAGTCCAGGGGGGGTCGTGACCCCCGTGACCCCCCAGTGATACACGTCGTCAAGTAATATGACGCCACCATGCAAACAGCTTTACAGCACCTTATAGAATAATAATAAAACGTAGACACTCATGCTTACTTTTTCAGCTTCGATTATTTCGGAGGCACAGTACATTAAAGTCTAGTAAGTAGAAAGTCAACGGCTACTTCCCCAAACTTATAGCAGTTGTAAATATGGCTTATAATAGCTCGGTATCTGAAGTAAATAGAATGGTGTAGAAAATTTATTGCCATTATCTCTATACTAATATTATAAAGCTGAAGAGTTTGTTTGTTTGTTTGTTTGTTTGAACGCGCTAATCCCAGGAACTACAGATTTTAAAATAAAGCTTGAGACGAGTAATTGAATGAGGATTAAAAAAATAATAATGAAAGTCAAATTTTAACAACTTCCCTGTCCGATGAGTCATATATGACTCACATGAACGTTTTGGGGGTAAGTTCACGAGTCACATGTGACTCATTTGTATGTATACTTTAAGGCACAATTTTTGTAATGAACGTGAAGGGATATTTTTTTTAATCACACCTGGACGTATGGCAATAAACCCAAAGTGCTGCTCTACCCCCTGCTATCTCTGTTAGCTACCACAATCGAGAGTTTTCGAAGAGGTTTTTTTTGTTCGCCTCATCAAAATGAAGCTACTCCCAAAAAATTAGCTTGATACTAATCAGGCGAAAAAAATGTACTAGGGATCCCTACCTAATACTTTTTATTGACACAATTTCTATTGAAATGAACTATATACAATCTAGTAGCGTATTAACAATTAAGTAGTTAATCGTATTTCCTAAACAAATAATGATTTTAATGGGCTTCGTTAGTTTATTATGTAAAATGATATTTGATTGAATAATTATCTGACAACTTACGTTCTAATGTTTATTTACTTCATACTGATTGATTAATTAATTTATAATCTTTTAAGTTTCATTACGTGAAAATATATTCAATTGACGAAGCCACTACTTAGTTCCGTTCGAAAACTTTAAGTCAAACTGGACCGTTATATTTAAAAATAATAAGAGATAATCGCGTTTAATTAGAGTTCAAGGAAGACCACCATGATAATTGATGTTCCAGATCGAGTATTATTCAAATTACAAAATAGCAATTACATCAGTCATTGACATAAAACATTTAAACTTTGAATAGATCGAAAAATTCTAGAAAGATCTTCTAGCGTTCTAGCTATTTACATTATTACATGTGGTGGTAGGTTTCTAATGAGGGATGGGCGGGTTCGTATGTGCTTATTCGTGTGCCATATATAAGTATTGACAAATGCATCGGCTTTCATTGTTAAATCGTCTTCACGTGCAGCAACATTGCATCGTGTAATAATATCGATTCCCGCGGTGCCGTCGCGAGCTTTTCCCAGTTTTTTTTAGTAGTGCTTTCATTTACATTGTTTGTACACAATAGCTACCACTATCAATGGATTGCCGTTCGGTGGTATGTTCGGTTTTTACACTTATGCTCGATGCCAATTATTTAATTATTAACTTTCAATTTTCAATTTGCGTTTATTGCGTTTGTTTGTCGTCGGCGATTGTATAAACAATTTTAAGAATTTGATTTAGTGTTAAAAATTTGTTTGGCCGTTTATCGTAGTGACTAGCATCGTGTTGATGTTGTGATAAATATGTCATTAAAAGGATTTAAATTTTCGCATGGAGTAGTCATTATTTGAGTCGAATTGTAATTCCGATACCCCAAAAGTTCATAGAGTTAACAAAAAGGAAACAAAAATTTCCAAGTAAATCTTAATATTAATTCGATTTAAATTCTCTAACTCGATATATTAATAACGCACTATTTTGTACACCTGACTAGGTAGTTAGGTACGAGTATCAGTATTTTTGTTTATTTTAGTCTGTTTTAAATTTTTATGGTGGTATTTGTATTGTATGGTTTTTATGGGTCAACTATTACCACCTCAACAACGATAAAATAAATAATATTTGTTTTCACGTGATAAAATTAATCTAGAATATTTTTTTAGTTAGGGAAGTGACGAAACTTTGTAATTTGGTAAAACCATTTAATATTAATTCATTGACTAGCCCGTTGGAGCAGTTTGTAGTGACCCTGCTTTCTGTACCGGGGGTTGTGGGTTCGATTCCCACCCTGAGTCTGGGTGTAATACATATATTCATTTATATATATTATTAATAAGTATAATTATCGAAAAAACGCGCCAACGCGGCGTCTAATGAGACGCCGCGTTGGCGCAGCGGTCAGAGCACTGGATTGCGATTGGCTGTTGCGCGGGCGGTTGCGGGTTCGATTCCCGCACACGACAAATTTGTATTGGCCATACAGATGTTTGCCGTGGTCTGGGTGTTTGTGCAGTCCTTGTGGGTCTCCCCACCGTGCCTCGGAGAGCACGTTAAGCCGTCGGTCCCGGTTGTTATCATGTACATCTGATAGCGATCGTTACTCATAGTAGGGGAATATATCCGCCAACCCGCATTGGAGCAGCGTGGTGGATTAAGCTCCGATCCTTCCCCTACATGGGGAAGAGGCCTATGCCCAACAGTGGGATATTACAGGCTGAATCGTGATAGATACATTAAACATATTAATTATCCAAAACATTCTGACGTTAGCAAAAGCCTGTATTCAGTTTAATTTCCAAGGAAGTAAACAAAAATAAAAATAGTATTATCGATTAATACGTGAAACAAAAACTTTGTACCCCTTTTTTAACCGACTTAAAAAAAGGAGGAGGTTACTCAATTCGACCGTATATATGTTTTTTTTTAAATGTATGTTCAGGTATAACTTCGTCGTTTATGAACCGATTTTGATAATTCTTTTTTTGTTGGAAAGGAGATATCCCAACTTAGGTACCATGATAAGGAAACCAGGATCTTGAACTTTAATACCATAACATAAGTTTTTAGTGTTAGTGGAGGGGTTCCGAGAAGGATAAGTATTGAAAAAAAGTAAAAAACTAAAGAATCGACTGTTAGGCGGTACGAAGTTCGCCGGGTCAGCTAGTAATTAATAAAAAGACATTAAATCAATAAAATAAAAAAACATTACACACTCTACCGTGTATTTGACACACACGCGCTTTTGTTTATTAAGACAACATGACCTTAACAATGTTCAAACGTGGTTCAAACTTATAATTTAAATTAATTAATGCCGAATTTCGACCAATGGGCGACCACTATATAGTTATACTAGCTTTTGCGCGCGACTTCGTCGGCGTGGACTCCGCTCCTATTGGTCTTAGCGTGATGATATATAGCCTATAGCCTTCCTCGATAAATGGGCTATCTAACACTGAAAGAATTTTTCAAATCGGACCAGTAGATCCTGAGATTAGCGCGTTCAAACAAACAAACAAACAAACAAACAATCAAACAAACTCTTCAGCTTTATTATATTAGTATAGATTAATTATTTCGTAATGACGTATTTTTTATTAAGTACTAAAACAAATATTTCTTTCCATGTTCGCTTTTTCAATATTTGTAAAATAGCGCTGTAAAAGTAGTTAAAATATATACTTCAAGAATATAATTATGTAATTATATTTTTATCGATAACGCTAAACAACAACTTATAATAATTCTGGACCGAAGGCTGCTTAATTCATAAATATCAGTCGTGAATTAAAGTAACCCGTAAATTTAATATTGTAGATTTAATAGATATTTCAGACTGAATTCAACTTACGCATCTGTAAAAGTCCTAATGTGTTATACCTCTCCGGTAAGGTCTTCAGCTATACACTAAAATAATTCAAGTTTAATACAGCTATCAAAATTATAAATAAACAATTATCTAAAATATATTATCAAAACACATTTAATAAATACGTGTTACATAAAATGTGTTTTGATATATTAAATGTGTTTTGATATATGGAACTGCGGTGCACGTTGAGAAGATGGATATTGTTTACACTTTTTAGATTTATACAAATATACATAGGTATATTGTTTATTTACATATTTTAATAGTTAACTTATGCTTGCTTAGTATATGTATATATGTAGTTACATTTAGTTATCTCCCAGTGTTGACGTTTTTTTTTAATTAGAATTAAACGTAATATTAAAATAGATATGTATTTCCACAGCTACTTTTCTGCCTGGCCGTATTTCTTGCGATCCTCGTTACCAACATCGAAGGGTGAGTAATATAATTCTATCGTTCGTAACTGTTCCAATTGTTGTTTTGTTCAATTTTTTTTTAACTGACTTCCAAAAAACGAGATTTTTTTAAAATTCGATTGTATTTTTTAAGCGACTTCCAAAAAAGGAGGAGGTTCTCAATTCGACACGTATGTGTTTTTTTTTTTTTTATGTATGTTAGCTCAGAACTTTTGACTGGGTGGACCGATTTCGATCAATTATGTTTTAATTGAAAGGTGTTGCGTGCCATGTGGTCCCATTTTAATTTAATTGAGATCTGACACGTACTTTTATAGTTATATCTAATAATGCGTATTTACGTGACTACTTTTTCGTCGACCTACGTTATATTATACCGCATAACTTTTTACTCGGTGTACCGATTTCGATGATTCTTACTTTAATCGAAAGCTAATACTTGTCTTGTAGTCTTGTTAAAATTAGATCGAAAACTGATTACAACTTTTTGAGTAATCTTTAATAGCGCGTATTTACTTGACTATTTTTTCGTCTTATTACGTTGTATTACTTGTCGATGTAATTGAAGTCGCTTTTTTTTCGTTTGCGAGCAAACACAATTATTAAATGTAGGTTACCTATGTTACTTCAAAACTTTTAACAGGTTGGACCGATTTCGATGATTTTTTTTAATCGAAAGGTGTTGCGTGTCATTTGGTCCCATTTCAGTTTAATAGGCATGATGACAAATTTTGAGAAACTGTTCTATAATACTCGGAAATATATATTAATTACAACAAACATAATATTTCTGCTGAAAATTATGGTTTAGTACTTAAAAATTACTTTTTAATTCATAAATTTAAAATTTGCACCAAAACACTTCAAAGTGTCATGGCGTCACTTGTGACGTCACTCTAGAGTACAGCTATACAAGGGAATCATTCGACAGTTGTAAACATTGATACATTCTTGATTAATTTCGAAATTTTACAATATAAATATGAATTCGAAAGCATATAGGTGGTGTTCCGTCCCTCTGTGTACTAACACGTCCATCAAAACTCCTGAAAAGTTATTTATTTTTGTTCCTTTCAACAAGACAGTACGAAATAAGTGGCTTAAACTTGCAAGACGTGATTTGAAAGGAATATCACCCACTACTCAGCTTTATTTTTGTGAAGATCACTTTGACGTAAGTATTTACTTTTTAGTTTGTAGGTTTCATGTTGATCTTAAATAAATGTGACCATTATTAGATGATGTAAACAACTAAACATTGTTAAACAAACTTTTTGGAGGTTAGGAATCTCTTACTTAGTCACATCCTCAATGAGCTATTAAAAAGGTATTTTATTTCATTTTCAGTTACCAAATGATATGGAAAATTATATGGAGTATCATGTGATGGGGTCAGTGTCGCAGATTCGCATGAAACGAGGGTGCGTTCCCTTAAAATTTGAATGTCAACCCGATAGAAGAAAACGAACTTCTGACTCAAACGAAAGACAATACATCGCGAAAAAGCAAAGAAGAGAAGTAATTGAAGAGTTTGAGCAAGAATTACAAAAAATAACAACTACAACAATTGCTACAGAACAGCTAGAACTTGAAGATCCTTCACCCGGAACATCAGCCATGCAGGAAAATATTACACAAGATGCACCTAAGATGGCAAATAAATCCATTCAAGTGTACATGACAAATAAGTTCAGAAGTAAAGCTGTTCAAACAGAAATGAATTCAGTAGATCAGATGACATCACCGTTGAGACCTTTTTGTCGGTCTGCTTTTACTTCACCATTTAAAATCATAAGTGACAAAACTGCGAGACCATCAACATCCACCTTACAGAAATGCACCAAGAAATTAATAGGTATTCAGGCAGATTCTGACAGTGATATTTCATACGTACCGTCTGTGGCACATAGTGAATCCCCATCAGTGACATCTTTAAAAATGAAATCGTCTTCAGACTGCAGCGAATTAATTGAAGATGATAAGAAACAAGAGGCATCAAGAATTTTGGCATATACAATGCAGAAAATAGTGAATAACCCGCGGTCTTACATTGGAGTTCCTAAAAGTTGTTACTATCTAATAGATTTAATTGAAAAACAGTTAAATATTCCCGCACACCATATACTAATGTGCTTAAAAAAAATTAAATTAAATAACAGTTTCAGAGAGCTTTCTGATGATTTTTCTATTTCTCCAACATATGCCAGCAAGATATTTCTGAAAAATATACCGCTGATAGCTAGTTTGATGCGACCTTTTCTTGTTGCATTAGATAAAGATTCCATAAGAAAAAATTTGCCTATGGCCTTTAGGCATAAATACTATAATGTAAGTTGTATTATAGACTGCTTAGAAATCGAGGTACAAAAGCCGTCAAAAGCATTGAACCAGTCTCTCTCATGGTCAGAATACAAAAAAGCGAACACCATCAAGTATCTTGTGTCTTGTACTCCTAATGGATTAGTGAATTATATTTCTCCAGGATATGGAGGAAGAATTACTGACACATGTTTGGTTGAATCGTGTGATTTTGTAAAGTGTTTGCAACCAGGTATGTGTGTGATGGCTGACAGGGGTTTCAAACATGTAGAACAATATTTGAGACAACAGGGAGTGCACTTAGTACGACCTCCAAGTGTTGCAACTGGTATGAAGCTATCAAAACATGAGGCAAGGGAAACAAAACAAATTGCAAGCTTAAGAATTCATGTTGAGAGAGTGATTAGACGCTTACGTGAATTCAGTATGTTAAAGCCACACGCATGTGTAAATCTTAATCTTGTCAAAGTTCTAGATGATGTCATTACTATTGCCTGCGGATTGATTAACTTGCAAGATTCTTTGATTAAATAAATACATGTAACTGAGGTAGGGCACAGCAGGAAATTTCCTGTTCAAAATATGGAGCAGCCCGACTGGGGTAGTACCTCAACCTGACAGAAGACCACAGCTAAATAATACTGTTTTCAAGCAGTATTGTGTTCCTGTTGGTGAGTAAGGTCACCAGAGCTCCTGGGGGGGTTTGGGGATAGGGTCGGCAACGCGCTTGCGACGCGTCTGGTGTTGCAGGCGTCTATAGGCTACGGTAGTCACTTACCATCAGGTGAGCCATACGCTTGTTTGTCGACTTAGTAACATAAAAAAATACATAAGAATGATCTACTCTTTATATATCTTTATTTTGTAAATACATACATACTTACTATATTAAGTTTCAACAAGTTTGTTTGGTATACCTACAATGTTAAATCTGTTATTACTTTTGTTATAATCACTACAGCTATAGAACTGATAATAACTTTTAACCTGTAAACTGCTCGCTTGAAATCATTGCTAGCTCTGTATTACTATGTCAGAAAAAATACGCCTAAAAAAATAAAATAAAACAAACATTTATCTTTACAACATAAACTGGCTTTTTATTCATTTACACTTTTATACAATACCGGATATACATTATCCTTCCACAAAGGACCTTAAGAAAATCTGATACATATTTTTCATCATACATAATTTCCATTATATCTACTTTCTTATTGGTACTGTAGTTGCAGTCAGCAACACAGAAGTAGCCTTTTTATGTCCTGTCTGTAACATTTGAAGTTGCATTTGCACATAAAACTTCTGGGTTGGATTCCCATTATTTACATAATTTTTCACTGTTTTTTCACTCATAGGACACTTAATTTCAATAATACTATTTTCACAGATCTCATCAGGTGAACCTGTTAGCATATGATAGTTTTTAGATATCATTAAACCACATATTTTAATTTTCTTCCCCAGGTTGGCACTAACAGTTTTCCTCACATCATCCTCCAATATTCTACCACGTTTCATGGCTGTCGTGTTAGGAATTTTTCCACCCATTATTACTGCCATCAGAGTGCCATCACTGGTTTTACACCTACTGAACTCATAGGCTCTTGAAGCGGTCACTCTGCCATACCGTAATTCGTACCAAAGCCTGCTTTTATGTTGCTCCGTTGTTTCTTCTTCTACATTGTTGATGTCAGCATCAGAAAATATCACTCTTTCCAAAAATTTATCACAAGATTTTTCTTTATATTTCAGCACTAAATTGTCCATTGATAGACTTTGTAGTCTATCCAAAACATTCATTTTGGTATTTCATTAATTCACACTCGGTAAGCCTTCTTCTCTTCCCTTCCTCTAAAAACTTTTCAAATACTTCGGTATTTGACGGTAAGCTAGGGCTGCCCTTAGATAATTCCTTAGCAATTATGTATTTAAGAGTACTCCCAACTCTGGAAAGCTTGGATTTCATCCAATAGCATTCTATGGATGTGTAAGACGGATCCTCACTCCTACAATGAACCTACATTAAGAATGCCATGGCATGTTTGCAGCCTCCTTGTGAAGCCACACAATCATGACATTCTACTGACTTCACTGTTTTTTTCCTGTTCGTCGACTACCAAAGACACTCCATACAACTTTGCATGTACTTTATGTTCTGGGCAGATTTAGCTTTTATTGTGCACAAATTTCCTTCGCGTTTGAGCTGAACATAGCTTACACCATCATCACCATAATATGCCCTAGCGGACCTGAAATAAATAAAGCAATGGTAAATATTTAGTTGCAAAAAGAAATATTAAACATAAACATAACCTCAAATTGTAACATTAGATATTATACTGCAATAGATACAATCGCTATGCTTTGTAAGTACTTATTTTTATGATTTAAATAACTGATTAACTGTTTAATATAGGATACTTACATGGAAGTCTTATCATTTCTAAATTCTGCTGAACAAAAGTCTTTTGTTTGATCCCAGAAACGTTCCTAGCGTTATCAAGTCGGTTCTTGGTAAATTTGCGCTGGAAGCCTTTATAAATCCTTGTTCCATGACTCAGTGTATCTTAATGTGTGCAAATTGAAGTTAAAAACAAAATAAAAACAGCGTATTTAATGATAAATACGAGCGAGTGTCTAATAAGTACTGAATTACAAGTAAACCAAAAGTAAACAAAGAGAAAGAACTCTAACGTGACGTAACGCGCTCTGATTGGCGTTCAACATTTCATGGCGGATTGACATATTTAGTGATTTTATTTTAGCAATAAAATATTAATCTTGCTTTTAAATAAAAAAAGAACCAGTGTTTTATAATCAAGCATTTAGGTATATTATACACACAAAGTATTTCAATGAAATTTACTTGCTGTCATACACCCTATTGAGTTGATCGAATAAAAAGAATTTACTTACAAATATTTAACTAAATTATCATTAAAATTATGTTTGTCTATAGTAAAATTCAGTTGTTGCTGTGTAATTTAAGTTACTTTTATTCCATTTTTGTCTAATATATAAAATTGTCGTGTCGCGGTCTCTGGTGCCAAACTCCTCCGAAACGGCTGGACCGATTTTTATCAAATTTTGTGTGCATATCGGGTAGGTCTGAGAATCGGCCAACATCTATTTTTCATACCCCTAAGTTACGAGGGGTCAGCTAGTTATTAATAAAAACAAATAAATATTACATAAGTATTACGGAACTAGAACAAACATACAGATTTCCAATAATTTTATTACGTTGTTAACAATAAACAGCTATTTTATAAATTCTGTCACATACATTGTGTCAATTACGTCTACTCGCATAAATAATTGTGTTGATTATGTGCTATTACCGTGTCAATTTCACTTCAATCTATACTAATAAATCAAATTAGAGTGTCCGTTTTTAATATTAAAATAACCACTTTTTACTAAAGGCATATGGATCTATACACGGAAAATAGACCAAAATAACATTTTTTACGATTTTTGTCTGTCTGTCTGTCTGTCTGTCTGTTTGTTCCGGCTAATCTTTGAAACGGCTGGACCGATTTTGACGGGACTTTCACTGGCAGATAGCTGATATAATAAGGAGTAACTTAGGCTACTTTTAATTTCGATTATATTACACATGTATTATATTACACAATATGTTAACGATAATAAAAAACAGAATATTTTTAAAGGCCGATAATATTTAGATACTTTGAAAGCAGTACAGGTTCATTAAACCAGATGTGGGGACAAATTTTTTTAAAAGATATGTACTGTCAATGATTACATAAAGAATGAATGGCATATTAATGTCAGTAAAGTTAAACTTTAATTTAAATTTTTATAACAATTGATTGTTTTTCTTGTAACCGCAGATTTGTAATCATTGTTAGGAAAATGTTTAGGAAACACTTGACCGCTTAAATTAAAAAAAAATGCACTGCACACCATTTTGTGCTTGCTTTGTTGCAACCAATTAAGTAGGTAACTAAGCAATGCTTTTAGAAAACTAATTTTGTAGTTTTTCCTTTTTAAATTACATATTAGTGACTATTTAATTCCTAAACTAGTGAAACTAGGACAAATACAGTAAAATGTATGTAAAAAAAGAGTATAAAGATTATCTATATTTTTTGTATGACTATGTTATTCTCACAAAAGAAAAAATACAGAAAACAAGAAGAGGTCAGAATTTACTAAGGGCGCCTTCAAATTTGCCGAGCGGCGGCAGCGCGGCTGCAGCGTTGCTGCCGCGCGACAAATTTGAAGGCGCCCTAAGTTCCGTTAAGAAAGCAAAGGTGTAATATATAACCACAGACTATACTAAAAAAGTACCTTTTTACTGTAGTCTGTGTAAATAACTTAATATTTGTTAACGATCTGAAACGTACCTATAAGCTACGTTACATTTTCGATTTTTTTTTTCGAGTCATGACGCAAGACGTCACAAAGTCCCTAGTCACAAGTTGTAATTTCTGGATGGATGTTTGTCACTGCGTCACTCAAAATGAATAAACTTATTGTACATAGGAGATTGAGAATAACGCATTTAAACTACTTTTTATCCGACATTCCTCCGAAATCGCAAATTACGCAGGTGAAACCGCGACGCTAGTAATATTATAAAGAAAAAAATAAATTCATATTTAATATTTAAACATCTTGTATTTGCTATATTGTAAAAGCTATAAATGCTAAAACATGACCTAACGACTCATATTAACAAAAATACGGCTATAAGTGTCAACGCAGGTGAAAACGCGAGGAAGCCCTAGTATCTATACAATATTGTAACGTGCAATAACAAGGAAATCTTGAAATCATTGGCCTATGTCGGAAACATTAACTTTTCAAACGCAAATAAGCGTACATTACTATTATAAAACAACTAGCGGGGTTATTGTTAACTGTTTGTTCCTAATCACGTAATACACATGTAACCGTATCTTCACGCACCTATAACTTAAATAATAATTATAATTAATGTAAAACTTTGATTAATAGTTACGTGAGAATAGTAGAAATTTTATACTCTTTTTTGTTACATACGTTAAAAAATCTAAATAAAAAAAGTCGTCAAACAGAACAGACATAAACAATAAAATAATAGTCCAACTAAAAACCGACCTAAGCCGTTTGTTGGGTACTAAATTATTATGAAGTTTAATATATTTATTTTTCAGACGAAAGAAAAAGGTGGTCATTCACGTACCGTATAAGGTGAAGAAAATCAAACATACGCACACCGTTTTCAAGACCATACATCACCATCATTCGCATCACGATCATCATGACTACCACGATCATCTCGAACATCTCGATGAAATACTGCCGGCGGAGGAACATGAACACTTTCACCACATGCATCTTGATGAGCCGCCGATCATTGCGCCCAATCATCCTATACCAAGTATTGTGTATCCGGAAATTGGTATTCCGGAAATAGACATTCCGGAATTTTTACCAGACGCACCTTTAGATCTTCCACTAGCAGGCTTACCAGATGTTCCACGTGAGACGTCAGTGAAAACAAAGCGGCTTAAAATTCCTAAGTTCAGATTGGAATAGGTAACTTCACAATTTCTCAATATCTTTTGTAGTGGTCTATGTCACTATTGAAGTAGGTACAATTAATTTATAAAAATGGTAATATCTATTGTTAATTTAAAGAAATCCCCTATTATAAATATATGTACAAAAATAATTTCCTTGTAAAATTGATGAAAAATAACGCGCAAAAGATGTTCCTTAATTTATTAAAATGAAAACAGAAATAAACGTAATAGAAAATTTCTATATCTAACTAAACATTTAATGTTTTAGAAGAAATAAATTATTTGTATTTTTACTTCGAAATTCTAACCTTTTACCCAAAACAAACCAAGAAAAAAAGTTTGAAGAATAATCATCTATTTATTTTCAGGACTACATTTAACAACGAGCTCCTGGTTTCATGCTTCACCTAGATATCATTTGGTGTTCAAAACATTGTGTGGTGTTTAAAAATAAAACCAAAAAATTTGTACAAACTTATAATAATATAGATAGATTAAAGTATTTAAGAATTTTTAAAATTACAATAGTTTATTAAACATTATACATATTTACAAGACACAACTTAAGAACTAAATATTTACATTAATTTTTAAGAATTGATTTACGGTATTTCTGACTTTATGCCAAAGACTGTTTTCTTATTAATAATTTATTTTTCTATGCTTGTAACTAATTGAATTGTTATTAATTGTTATTTTAGTATTTTACTTGTAACGCCAGCGCTAATGATATCTATACATGCTATGCGAAGTAATTTTGTTATAAAGCATTTACTGCATGAATTATGAAAGAATCTAAATAAAACAATAATATGTACCTAATGTGTTTTTAGGTTTCTTGAAGATAAAAAAGTAACAAACGTAATAATTTATCACTCATCGTTCCGAAATTTCAAAAACATAAAGAATGCAAAAATACCTGCCTAAAAGCTGCTACGTCATCACTTCGAGAATTAACACTAGCGAGTTGATTGACATTCTTATTACTATTATAAAAGCTAGTTAAATCCATTCTGGAAACAGCCAAATACAATGCCTTGCACATCTCGTCATTTCATGGATAATCCTTCGAATCCTTCGAAACATATATAATTTATGTAAAAAGATAATAATAAGAAATAACCAATATCATTTTAAAATAGAACAACAAGAGATTCACAAAAAAAAATTGAAATAACTCGAACTTACTATCATAGTAGCATATCTTTTTGAAAACGGAACTTACAAGGACAGAGATGAAATTAACGCCGCGCCGGCGGCGGCGCGTGGAAAAGTGAAGTTATTACCGAAATGATACCTATTCATAAAAAAATATTTTGGTAAATAAAAAATTTATTGGTATAGTGAAAAAATTATTTGGTATTAACATAGGTTCAAAGTTATCATATTATTGTTTTCTAATGTTTACGCGAATTTCACTTATTATAATGAAACAACTTTTCCTCCTCTGGCCATAGTTGCTGTAAAGTATCCGAAACGTCGGGCGTGTAAAAAACCTAATAAACCGCGATATTAAAATCCGAAAAAAAATTGTTTTATTATAATGAGATAAGATTAGTTATTGTTTTTGTTAAAATACTGAACTTAACGGTTAAGTGATAGTGCTTTTATTTATACGTATTTTTCACGACAAATATTATTGGCAATAATATTATGGTAATATTTCAATTAAAAATTATAAAAACTATTCTTTGCAATGAAATATTTTCTATTGTAGATATCACAAGAGCTGACTAGTTCAATTGTTATTTATGCTTAATTACAGTAACGTTATATATAATAAAAAAAAACTTGTTTTATTCCATACCACCAAAGCACTGTTTGCACAGCAGAGGTACATATATACTGCACCGTGTTTTATGAACCTATAAATGTTCTAACACTGGGCCAAAGGTGTCTACTATTATAAAGAAGGGTTGATTGCACCTGTCGACTCTACCACGAGTTGACGAATATGTGATACACTGAGTGCCAAGCTCAAAAAAAAAAATTGATATGAAAAATATTTGAATGGCGACTGTCAAGAATTTAGTTTACCTAATGCAAAAAACAAACAACCGCTAGGGTGTATGTAGGTTCCGGTTTGGATGCCTGTCCTTGTTGGTACACCCCACAGTGACTCAGAGAGCACGTTAAGCCGTCGGTCCCTGTTGCTATCATAAATACCTGATAGCGATTATTGCTCTTGGTAGGTAATATATCCACCAACCCGCAGTTAAGCTACGATCCTTCGCCTACATAGAGCAAGAAGCTTATTCCCAGCAGTCGGATGTTACAGGATCGGAGCGGTTGTAACGTTTTGCTAGTACGTTACTCTTAATTAAATCTATTGGAGACGTGTAACGCCATCTATACTTTACTTTGCCAAAACTTCATAGCTTGTCGAATTGGCGAGGTTTAATTCTAAATTGCTCAATAGATGTCGCATTCCTAATTACATAATTATTTGAATAATTTAATAATATTATATCGATCCCGCAAACCGTCGGTGTTTAATCGCGTACATGGCACACGCACCTAGTTTCCACCAGAGCGGTTCATCTTCTACTAATATTATCAAGAGAATTTTAAATACACTTGTCGCGTAATCTACGGATCATATTTAGAAGATATATTACTTTTAAAAGAATATTTTGAGGTAAAGCTATAAAAATCCCTGTAACATAATAAAAATAGCTTGAAGTGGATTTAAAAATAAGAACACCATTTACTAATAAATATGGCTACGGTTATTAAAACTTTATTTTATTTACAACGAACACTATTACAGCCAGTAAACGAATGAAGAATAGCTTAATTAAACATTTATAATGATTTTATTAGTTCTAGAGAGATACCAATAAATCCTAGACGGCAATTACAAATTTAATCTATACTAATATATAAAGCTGAAGAGTTTGTTTGTTTGGTTGTTTGTTTGTTTGGTTGTTTGTTTGTTTGCTTGTTTGTTTGAACGCGGTAATCTCTGGAACTACTGGGCCGATTTGAAAAATTCTTTCAGTGTTAGATAGCCCATTTATCGAGGAAGGCTATAGGCTATGTGTCATCACGCTAAGACCAATAGGAGTGGAGTCCACGCCGACGAAGTCGCGCGCAGAAGCTAGTTGGAAATAAAACTAAAGCTGATGTAAAAATAAACGTAATTTTACAGTAATTCCAGCTACGAAAGAATCAAAATCAATATCCTTTAAAATTTAAATGTACAATCGTAGATTGCATTCAATATTAAAAAGTATCTTAAACTATTCTAAATTGTGGATGCCTGTGTAAGTAATGCTACTACAATGTGTTTATTCCGCAGTGGTGAAGATCTTAGAAAGTTAGTCACTAAAATAGATTTAATACTTAAGTGTTTCTTATGCATATGCCCTGCCCCCATACCTGCGTTTCTGTAAATATACGATGAGAAACTTTTGATCGACTAATGTATCCAGTCACGTTATATACAAACTAAGTTTATAATTTAAAATATCTAATCTATAATTATATTAATACGTGAAGCAAAAACTTTTTACCCCTTTTTACGAAAATTGCGCGGGCGGAGGAGTAGGAAATTTCGCACACTTATAGTTTTTTTGTGTTAGTAAAGTCGACAAACAAGCGTACGGCTCACCTGATGGTAAGTGACTACCGTAGCCTATAGACGCCTGCAACGCCAGAAGCGTCGCAAGCGCGTTGCCGACCCTATCCCCAATCCCCCCAGGAGCTCTGGTCACCTTACTCACCAACAGCAACACAATACTGCTTGAAAACAGTATTATTTAGCTGCGGTTTTCTGTAAGGTCGAGGTACTACCCCAGTCGGGCTGCTCCAAGTTTATATAGAGAAGGAGTGCGGAATGCTAATATTTTTTCAAAATTGTACATAAAATATACCTACATTAAATTAATAAAAAAAGTATTATACACACTACCACACGCACACACGCATATTATACTATTTTGTTGATTGTCAAAGTCTGTAGTCAAATTAAAAAGGTATTTAAAAGAAGGTTCTATATTGTCATAATTATATGGTTTTCTTTAATTTAAAATTTTAATTATGGTCGAATTTCGACCTCTGGGCGACCACTAGTTTTACATAATTTAATAATTGTGATGTACGTTAACCGGCATATTTTAATAATTCAGCAATATTGGCGAAGCAATGTAGAAGCTAAGTAAGTAAGCAAAAACGGCAGATTTTTATCGGTTTGCAATCGGTGTCTATATTTACCATAACTATTAACGTCCAAGGAAGTAAACTATTATATTTTTGTAATTATACTTTATCTTCTACAGCTTTCACAATAATAGGTACAACTTACACTTCAAACAAGTACCTATAATAATTATGTACTAATACAACATTGATGACGCGTTGGCGCAGCGATCACAACACTGGCTGTTGCGCTGTCGGTCGTGGGTTAAATCCCCGCTCACGACAGACATTTGTATTGGCCATATAGATGTATGACGTAGTCTGGGAGTTTGTACGCATGTATTGTGTGTGTTTCCGGACCCTCGACACAGGAGAAAATCCTACTGGGGGCCGGAGGTATTTCAACAAATGTTTACATTACGGAATACTGTTAGTTTTATTTATTCTTCAAAATAAATCTAGATCTGTTTTGTTTATTATTACCGTAAATTCGTTGTAATAATTTTCGAAATATTATAAAGTATTATGAACACCTTAAATTTGATTTTAATCTATACTAATATATTTTAAAGCTGAAGAGTGGGCTATATATTATTATCACGCTAAGACCAAAAGGAGCGGAGCATCAATGAAGAATGTTTCAAAATCGGGTTTTTTTTTTCAATTAACTATTTCACGCGGACGAAGTCGCGGTCAGAAACTAGTAAATGATATAAAACCCTATTCTAGTAAAGGGTCTGCACTTATGACGCATGTAGTAATATAAGTATAGTAAGAGATCCGAACGAAAGTCAAAAAATAAAGTATTATAGTAAAGTATTATAATGAAGCGTTATTTAACATTGCATATTTTTATATCCAAATTGCGTTACTTAACTATAATTTTGTCATGAAACTGTGTCACGTTATAATTACATAATTATGAAAATAGCTACGTAGCACTTATTATTTTATCTTTTTTTTTGTTTATAATATTCTTAGAATTCCTTCATCGAGTGTTGTGCTGTGCTGTTTATGATAAACACATGATGCCTCAAAAACAAGGTGGCTTCGTATGTATTGTATTTGACAAGTTTTGTATTCTGTTAATTCAATCGCGTATTTATCGTATTCTCTCTCTCAATATTCTTTTCAAATTATTATGTAAATTAGTTTCATTCCTATGAATTCATAACGTTGGTTATTAATATAATTTTTATCATCTTATATTATTGTGATATCAAAATCAAGAACTTTTAATAATAAAATTAAAACCTCAGTCTGTCTATACAAGCGGATTTTGGGTTATACTATGATGAATTCAATTTTTTTCTCATATAATTGTCAATTTAGGTACTAGAATGGAGGGACATGATACAATCACAATGATATATAAATAACTGAAATCGTTTAATATTGAACATCTTGTTGGTATTAAATAAATAAATAAACAAAAAACCAAAATCATTTATTCTCTGCAGAAGGATCAATGAAGGTTTGTTTATAAATTGCTAAAAATCCTTTAATAAACTGTTAAACCTTTAGCTAATATAATATTTAATAAGCTAATAATATTTGAAATTAGTTTAAAGGCATTGCCTTATAGTTATAAAGTATGGAGGAATAAGCTTAGAGATTTTAAATTGAAATATGTTAAAACAGAATGAGTCCTAAATACACATATAATCTGAGTCTTGCTTAGTTAAAAAACATTAATACAATCATCGTGAACAATTTTAAATATATTTCATGGGTACTTGAACATATAGTTAAAAATCAACAATAGCCTTATACAATCTAACGAAATAGTTTTAACGTGGACAATAGGGGATCGGACAGTAATCAGATAAAAATCTAAAGTGTACTTATATAAAATAAATATACTGTTTTACGATTATTTATCGAAGAATAATTTAATATAATCCATTTAAATATTTTTAAATAAAGAAATAAAATATTGATATTTACAATATTTTTCATCTGTACTGAAACACCATGCGCAGTGCGTGACGTCATTTGTGGACGTGGGCAATGGCCAATGGGCAACGGCTAGCATTCCGGGTACTACCTACTTAGTTGACAGTGTTGACACAGTTATTTCTTGGTTATTTCCATAATTTTGTTGAAATTTTAAGTTGCTTAAAGGTTACTGATAATTTAGAATATAATAATCAATTTAAAACTGTCACGTGGTGTTTCTCTAGTTTTTCATAATGGAAACAGGATTTACGAAAGCCGACAATCGAAATCTTCCCAGAGTCGATATGTTTATGATTTGCAATTTCTTTGCAAATAATTCTGACTTTTGTGACGCTGAATTTCGAAATGTGAAAACTTCTGTGTAAGTATTATAACTATATATTGCTATAAAATACCTAGGTACTTGAAAAAAATACTATTGAAAATAACAAACAAAACATAACCTAAAAATTAGAAACTTCAAAGAATAAACTTCTTCTTCTTCTTTGGCTTTAGCTCCTTTGCGGAATTGTCAGTATCAGAGTCTTAATATTACGTATTTTTTGTCACGTCTGAGTAAAAATATATTTTACACTCACTTTTTTTTCAGATCAGCAAGACAATCATACGGCGACGATGCTATAGGATTTGTACAACTTCGGCGTGATTCCGACTTGTGTACCATTAAATGCAAGGTGTGTCCAGAACATAAAGTTCGATCAAAATCGTATGCAGCCACTATGATAGTAGATGAAAAAGAAGGTAAAGTCGTAAGCGTCCAGTGTCATGATTGTGCTGCATCTACAGGCGGTTGCAAACATTCAGTAGCTTTCCTTATGTGGGTCCACAGAAGGAGCGAAGAACCGTCATGTACAGAAATTCAATGTTACTGGAAAAAATCAAAACTGGCTCAAGTTGGTACCAACATTAAATACATTACCACTAAAGATCTATCTACTGTTAAAATACAACAAGCTGAGCAGACTGCATTGCAAGATGATTTTCTGACACAATTTCTCCAAGAAGCATCAAGCCGAGGTGTAACTAACTGTGAGTTATTCGAATACAGTAAAAATAGAACAAATGAGATTGAGAAGTTTTCACTACATCATTTAATTTTAGAATATTGTGATGAAAGTGACTGCTCTTCTTTTTTGAACAAAATATGCAAGTATTTTTCAAAAGAAAATATTAAAATTATTGAAGAGCATACTCGGGCACAACATAAAAGCAGGTTATGGCATGAGTTAAGGTACGGGCGAGTTACAGCTTCAAGAGCTTTCGAAGTAAGCAAATGCCTTACTGCAGATGGATCTTTAGTGGCTATGATCATGGGAGCCAAAACTCCAGACACAAAAGCCATGAAGAGAGGTCGGGTATTGGAGAGCAAAGTAAGAGTAGCAGTGGAAAAGAAACTAAGCAAAAAAGTAAAAGAATGTGGCTTATTTATTTCCCAACAAAATCCTTTCCTGGCTGGTACACCTGATGGTATTTGTGACAGTGCAATTTGCATTGAAATAAAATGCCCCACTAGTGAAAAAACTTATAAACATTATATAAAAGATGGAAAAGTCACACAAAAATACATGGCTCAATTGCAAGTACAAATGTATGTGACAAATTTGAAAATAAGTTATTTTTGTGTTGCGGACTATAATTTTGAAGACACAAATAATGTGGAAGTACTGTTAGTTAAATATGATGAAAATTTGGTTACTTATTATATTTCCAGTTTGTACAAATTTTGGGAGAAAAATATATATCCAATATTATACAACAGTACGAAATAAAATACATTACCACTATTATATATATATATATATATATATATATATATATTTAAATATTATTTATATGTGTATGGTGTATAAGTATGTATATGAGTATAATAAATACATGTGTATGTTTATTAGTATGTATCTGTATATTTTCTTGTTTCAAAAAATTTTTTGCGCCCCATCCCACACTTCTTAGTTAGTCCTCTGCCCAAAGGTTGCCTGGAAGAGATCGCTGTATTAGCGATAAGGCCGCCTGTAGAAACTGATGCAACTTCTATTTTTATATTACTTTTCATACTGTTAAAACATTGTATTGGTGTGCGAAAAGTGTAAATAAATAAATAAAAAATAAATAAAATACATTATGCCTTCATATACTCAGTTGTTTTATTTATTACTAGTTGACCAGCGCGAACTTCGTACCGCCCAACAGTCGATTCTTTAATTTTTTTATTTTTTTTAATGCACACTTAAAACTTTATGGTATGGTATTAAAGTTTAAATTGACTTTTAAGTATTATTACGAATCTTTTGTATGGGAATATAGAAAATTGTTGTTTTTTAGAATTTTTCAGGGATTTTTTAATTTTTTTCTCTCCGTTAGAACCATCCTCGTACTTCAAGGAATATTATAAAAAAAGAATTAGTGAAATCGGTTCAGTCGCTCTCGAGATTTGCGCTTAGCAACACATTCAGCGATTCATTTTTATATATACATATAGAGATTATTCTTGATTAATTGAATACATTACAATAATTAAATAGAAAAATGTGTAATACTACACAAACTTATTTCTAAAAAATCTTCATGCCTACTGAATAGATTGGTAGCAGTTAGCACAAGACTGTAATGGGTGGAAAGATGAAGATAATACTGATTACATTTCCAGTGTGTACAAATTCTGGGAGAAAAATGTATATCCAATATTATATAAAAGTACGAAATAAAATACATTATGTATGCCTTCATATACTCAGTTGTTTTATTTATTATTCTTGATTAATTGAATACATTATAATAATTACATATCACAATATTTCTAAAAAATCTTCATGCCTACTGAATAGATTGGTAGCAGTTTGCACAAGACTGATGGGCGGAAAGATGAAGGTAAGGCCTTTACTCAGCAGTGAGACAATGTGGGTTAAACTAGAATTGGATTAGTATACGATGGGGTCCTGTAAATTTATAAGAGCACATGCTATAATGACACATTCATCTAGTACACTTATCAACTTTGAATTCAACACAGAATGTGGTTTTAACATAGAGAATTCCCGTATTCTTCGAATTACCCTCTCAATATGGATCCTTAAGCTCGCAATCTGCTTAGTTTGATGAGCCTCTTTCTTGCTTAATTTAGCCCCTTGTATCACACTTGGGGGTCTTAATAAATGACATTTTTTTTGCATTAATAATTGGTCAATATGTTTAAAACCACGGTCAGCTAAAACCCAACTGCCAGGCTCTAGTTGGTCGAGAAATTCACAGTTTTCCACGAGTAAAGTGTCACTTATTCGTCCTCCATATCCTGATGATATATAGTTTACCAAACCATTTGGTGTAATTGATATTAAGTATTTGATTGTATTTGCTTTCTTATATTCAGACCACGTTAATGCCTGATATAATGATTTGGAAGGCTTTTCTATTTCAATTTCAAAACAGTCTATAATGCAGTTTACTTTATTGTAGTGGTGCCTAAATGCGATTGGAAGGGATGTCTTAATTTTTTTCTTATCTAATTTCACAATAAGGGATTTAAGAACATGAGAAATCATTGGAATGCATTTTCTAAATATTTTGCCAGCATATGATGTTGATATTCCAAATTGATCAGAAAGTTCTGAGAATGTTGTATTCAATCTTATTTTTTTCAAACTTAGTAATATGTTCTCAATCGGTATCTCGGTATTTTTTTCGATTAAATTCAATAAAAAGTAACAGCTATAAGGGATTCCAATATACAACCGTGGTTTGGCTTTAATTTTTTTACACATATTGTCTAGGGCTTGCTTTGCTTCTCTATTCTTCTCTAATATAGCTTCCTCTTCATTTAAGCTACTGCTTTCGGACAGTGATTTTAACTGTAATGATTGGACTGAAGGTGACGATTTTTGAAATATTGACTGGCTGCTAAGTGATGTGTCACTATCAGATCTATCCACAAGTAATTTTCGGTGGATTTTAGAAGTACTTGGCATAGCCATTGCCTGCTTTACATGTTCCACTTTGAAGGGAGATGTTGACACAGTTGATGTCCATGTTTGGGATGGTGATGTTGCAATACTATGGGATTTTAATTCTGTCTGCGTTAACTTACTTCTGAAGTATGTACTCTTCAAAAAAACTTGAACTCCTTTATCTTGTTTTTTTTGCTGATGTTTGACTACTTCTACGAGTGAACCTAAAACAAAGATAAAGGTCATTATTGTTAATGTCTAAACCTCGGAGCGAGTAAATTACACTCTCAGACAGAAATAGATATATGTATTTTGGTTCTGATAAGTACTTACTAGTAGACAAATTTGTATTTACTTCTTTGGTATAACTCTCCAATTTACTGTCTTCGAGAGCTTGCTGTACTAAAGCCAATCTTTGCCTTTTGATAGCAGCGGGCTGAGATGATACAGTTGAAGGCAAACTTCTTTTTCGGTCACTTTGACATTCAAATTTTGTAGGGAGACAGCCATGTTTCAACATAACCTTACCAACAGTACCCATTACATGGTATCGCATGTAATTTTCCATATCATTTGGCAGCTGAAACAAGTAAAAATGATGTAGGTATGCTGTGGTAAATATAACCTCTAACATTACAAAATGTATATTTACTATAGTTTAATTTAAGCACATTTCATTCTATTGGTAAATACTGTATACTTACGTCAAAATGATCTTCACAAAAGTAAATTGGTGAAGTTACAGACATTCCGTCGCACTTTTTTCTCGCTATGTCTAACCATTTTTTTCGTATATCTGCTTTTCTTGGCACATCAATGAATATTTTATTTGGAGTAGTTTTTGACGTATTTGTACATTGAGGTACTACACACCAACGATATTTTTTTCGTTCCATAGCAACAAATCAATTTACTTTTACTCCACGAAACCAAACTTCTCGCGAACTTATAATGCTCATGCGGTTGTTTTGTTATTATCCACGAATGACGTCACGCGCTCTCGGATGACGTTTTGGCGGGATTTTTAAACAAACAATATTAAAACATGATTTTGAGTACTTAAATGGCTATAAATAAATAAAATTTAATTTTTTATGGGAATAAGTATCTATAAAGATTAATTTAAAACCATTTCTGAAAATTTGTCCGATCCCCTATTCAACCCAATAATTTTAATATGCAATAACGTTACAGCATTCAATCTCTAGCCTCATTCAATGAATGTTTTGGAATGGTAGAAATTTTTTTTTCATGTAGTACCCATAAAAGCTAAATTAAAGTAAATCAAGCTGCACTGTAAATTGAACTCTATATGATAGATGCGAGAGATGAAATAAAATGAACGGAGCTATCGAGAACTTGCCCACTTAGCTGATACAGTCTATTGTGGTCTTTTTGTTGACATCGCGGGTTTATTTAAGTGAAATTAGATAAATGGTCATCTCACAATATTTTGCTGCTCATACCAGTGCCGCTGTGGAACGGTGCAGTGCTCGATATTTTGTGGTGGATTACGATAACAAATATTTCCGATTTAAATAAATAATATAGAGCAGTTGACAAAATGTGAATATTGTTCCCCTTCATCATAGTTCATAACAGGCGTTAAATTAAAAGTTAACTGAAGTGAATTGAAGATGGATTTAATACAGTACTCTTTGATACTATTCGTCTTTTTCGTCGACAGCGATGCGGGAGGTCACGGAAAAAAACATCAGTATGTATCACTAGATTACAGTAATTATTTTAAAACTTTTATGTATGTGGCCTGTCTAAAGCTATGCGCATGTATTAACAATTTAGTTGTAATCCTGACCAGATTATTATAATTTTATGCCGCTTAAGCGATAAATTTACTGCCATAATACGTATTATCGAAATGTAACTAGGATTTGAATATTTTTCGATTCTAATGTACTTTTATGCACTTTGTTTTTCAATTTTGGATATATTTATTTATTACATATACTTATATTTTCTTTTCAGTGATCACGTAAAGTTGCACATTCCAGAATTTATTCACCATGACCGCCACACAAAAGTAATAACTATTCATCATCATCATCACAAGCCTAAAAAGGAACATCACCACCATCATCATCATCATCACCAACCAAAGCCACACAAGCCTCACGGTCATCATTACCATCATCATAAAACGTCTACACACTCGGTTTCTAAGGGTCACTCTAGCCACCACGGACATGGTGGACATAGTGGACATCATGGGCATCATAAACATCACGGTCATAACAGTCACGGCCATCATGGTCACCACGGCCATGAGCACAAACATCACGACTCATCATCTATAAGCTACGATCCGCCATCAATAAGCTATGATCAACCAATTACAAGTTACGAACCACCTAAATTTAACTACAATGCTGGACCTTCATATCCAAGTGATTATGGTTCCTTCGTACCTTCAGTGCCAAATATCCCAAGTTCACCGCACCTACATGGTGTAGTACACACAGTTAAACAGGTCAAAATATTTGACTCTTTACCCGGCGCAATACCTGGAACGCAATCGGGAATCGGAAAACCACCTTCTCATGGTTATGAAGTAAAAGAAGAAGAAGAAGAGGGCGATGATGATGTATACACGGCTGTTAACTCTTTGTCACAAACATATCCATCGACTTATGGATATGTAAGAAACGCTGCACCTAGTTCAGGAAACGATCCATTCTCGACGATCCAGCAAAGTACTGCTCAAGTTCCCAGTCACGATCCTTTTGCAGAAATAGAACAGCCGACTTCATATGGTAACATTGGAGGTGTTACCGGATCAGCTGTAGCATTTGCAACATCAATCCCAACTCACAGTGCTGCTTTGCCAAGTGTTCAACCATCTCAATTCGTTGGCAATGATATAAGTGGAGCTACGGGTTTTGATGACCCCGATAATATAATAATAGGCGATGTCAGTAGTACCGCTTATCTGTCTCCTGAAGGTGAAGGTTTCAACGACGATTCACCTACTTCGTTTAGTAGGGAAGCTGGCATACAGCAAACCATCAAAACAGGAGGCGTCGAAAGTTTTGTCTATTAAGCTGTAGTAGGCCTAAAACATAAGTAATTAAGTTTGAAAACAATACCAAATAGCTCTTATTTAATAGTTATTAATTTAGTAATATCCTCACACTTTGCTTCAATTATTAATTTATGAGTGCGAAACGTTTACAACAACACTTCATTTGTTTTAAAACTTGCTCGATAATCTTCTTATCAAATAGGTACTTATAAAAAAAATAACTTATACGATAAATTAATCGTAAATTTGTTTTAAAAAATTGCACTTGTTTAAAAAACACACGCAATGAAATATGATTTTTTTAAATAATAATAATAAGTTTTTAAACCCGATTTTGTCGTTAGTTTTATTTTGGTCTAATATTTGTTAGTGTTTTTTGTTATCGTTTTACATTGTTTTGTTAAAATAAACAAATACATAAAATTGGTGATCTTTATTTTTCTATTATTTATATTATTTGCTTACTTTGTGAATACATAATTATGAGTTTAATATGTACGAGTGAATTTAGTGATATAAAATTTTTTTTCAAAAGAAATGATTGCTTACCTTATAAAATTGATTATTCTATTTTGTCACAAAATAGTTTTTTTTTACCGCGTAAAATCCTGACTCAATTTTGCGATATTTTATTATGAATCTACTTATTATTTCATTGAAGGACTTTTGAATGCAGGCCAAAATTGATAAAGAATAACATGAAAAAGCTTAGAAGACGTATTAAGACCTGTACCACGATTTCATGCTACATATTATAATTATTCAATGAATACTGAAATTTTCGAATGCGCAGAGTTCATTTTATCAATAAAGTTATTCTAGAACATATAATTTTAATAAAATCCTTAGTCTCTTAATGCAAAGTACCTGGGTGACCGACCTTAGCTCGGTATTTTGACTAAATAAATATAAACTCGTAGAAAAAAATAGAAAAATAGAAAAAAAACAACCGATCGGAGGATTTGAACCCGGGTCTACTCGGTTCGTCACTCGTCGATTACCTAATTGAGCTATTAAAACTATGTTGGCAAGGCGAAATTAACCTTCATATTCTAATTATATTGTAACTATTTTTTCATTCCCTAAAAACAGGGATAAAAAGACATTTTCTAAAAATGAATCCTAGCTAGATCAATTTATCGCCCTCGAAATCCCCTGCATACTAAATTTCACGAAAATCGTTGGAGCCGATTCCGAGATTCAGAATATATATATATATATATATACAAGAATTGCTCGTTTAATAGTATAAGATAAGTAATTAACACAAAAACGACCCAAATAAAGTTTTTAAAAGAGATTATAATTATTTAAAATAAAATTTATAATACGAAACAATTTGAATGAAAATATAATGAGTGAAAATATTTGTATAAGTAATGTACGTACGAATTAAATACAGTGAATACGAAATTCGTAGTAATTATGTCACTAGCGGTTAGCGAGACAACCAAAAAGGCACAAATCGGACGTGCTCCACTTTCAAGTTGTGCAACTAAAAAATAAACCAATATCCGCGTAACGATAACAAAATAGACTCAGTCGTTATGCAATGCGCTTTTATTATTTCCTATTTTTATAAGGAAGTATGTTCTCATTGCTTTTTTACGGCAAGTGCAAGTTATCTGTGTAAGTGTATCTCTGTTTTCATTGTTTCTTTTTCTTTTCTTTCATTTCCTAGTATGCGTAATGTATTTCTTGAGATGTTTCGATCGTCTTTTATTTCTTGCAGGGAAAACATTATTATTGCTTAGAGACAAATATGTATTGAACATTTGGCGATTGTGATTAGGTGTATATAATTATGAAGATGTCGATAATGAGCTCGCTTTAAAAGTCCCTAAATTAAAATAGAGAAAAAAATAATTAAAAATATTAACGGGGAATATCGGTTATGTGTTTTAGAGCTATGAATGTAATGTACTTATTAATTATTATTATTTTAAATGGTGAAAGCTATTTGCTTTTTACTTTTATTGAGATCTTTTATAGACCACGATAAACTTCGAATAAGTCATTTAATAATTATGATGTAACCGAATATTTGATTTTATTTCTTCATGTCTTTGCAAATATGAAGCAAAATATATTATTTTAATAAGTCATTTTTATTGTCTTGACCAAGTCTTGACCATTATACAATATAAAAAAAGAACAGCGGCTTTAAGGTTTTAGACCGCTACGAAATTTGGAAGAAGTTGTCTTGTCAACTGACCACTTGAGCCTCAAGAAAGAACATAAACATTCAATCAATCAATCAAAAATAATTTTATTCAAATAGGCCCCATAAGCACTTTCGAATCGTCATTTTACAAAATTTAAATTTAAGGTCATTATTAAGTTTTTTAAAGAGTTTTTTTTTTTAAAGTGAAGCTACCACCGATTCGGAATGTAGATTCTGCAGAGAAGAATCGGCAAGAAACTCCGCAGTTACATTTTTGAAAATAATGTATAAACTGTAATTTAGTACAAAATTAGTAATATCGTAACTGAGGTAGGGTACAGCAGGAAATTTCCTGCTCAAAATATGGAGAAGCCCGACTGGGGTAGTACCTCGACCTTACAGAAGACCACAGCTAAATAATACTGTTTTCAAGTAGTGTTGTGTTCCTGTTGGTGAGTAAGGTGACCAGAGCTCCTGGGGGGATTGGGGATAGGGTCGGCAACACGCTTACGATGCTTCTGGTGTTGCAGGCGTCTATAGGCTACGGTCTTACCATCAGGTGAGCCGTACGCTTGTTTGCCAACCTAGTTACATTAAAAAAAAAAATATCGTGCATGAAATACTTACAGCGTCACTAAGTTCACACATCTTTATCAACTATGTAATCCCGCACCGAATAACACGCTTTATCTATTAATCTCTTTTTAATAAAAACTTTAAATTTATGTTGAGACAATTCCAAAGTTGATAGTGGGATTTTATTATACATGCGAATACCATAACCCAGAAAGGAGACTATTACTTATACGTAGGAGACTACGATTGTTAAGTGTATATTTACAAATCATATATAGAAATATGTAAGGTTATTTCCACAAGCTGAATTGTATACTTCAGTTACTATTTGATTTTACTTTAAAAATGCAACATTATCAAATTGTACATATTTTTCGTTAGTTTTCGTACTAAAAGATTCTAGAGAGAAGATTAGATGTGACTGTTTTCTTACATATTTTCTTGTATTTTTAATATTTTACTAAACTCTCCGTTAGAAAATTGAATGCTTTTATCATAAAAAAGGATTTTAAATTACTGTAATTAGGTTATAAAATTGTAGAAATCTTATTTATAGTAAACATCACTTTCGCGTCACAATGAGGTACAATGGGAAACGGTAAAGTGATAGAGAAATTATTAATGACAAAAAGTCTTTGTGAATTTTCTAATCCGATTGGCAATTGTTTATACGTCACCAAGAATACTACCAAGTTTTTAATATGTAATTACTTTGAATATTAGATGAAATGAATAGTGCTATTATGTACGTAGTTACGTACTAATAGAAATATTGTTATTTAAAACTGGAGTAATGTTTTGCATAATTAGCCTTAATCTTAGGAGTCAGTCAGGATTCATTTAGTTTTTTTAGTTACGTTACTTTTACATTGGAAAAAAAGACTTAAAAAAAAGTGTGTGTGTGTGTGTGTGTGTGTCAGCTCCGACGCACGACTGGAGTTTACCCCTTTAGATCGACTGTCTAAATAGGCACGAAAAAGGTTTACTAGTCTAAATAGAAATAAAAAAATTTCGAAAAAATTTCTAACGAAATTTAAAGCAACTGATGTGGCAACTAAGCTTTTGATATCTGTAAATTATTATGAAACTGAAATGTTATTTAAAAGACAAAGTTTATAATGAGTAAAAAATTATATTTTTACAAGGTATTATAATATTTACTTTATTAATTATCACTTTCTGCATTTCTTTTTTTAACCATCCCACGTCCTAATTGCGGGGTTTCTTATATACCTACGCGCTCACTAAGTTACTCTTACACATACACACATAATATATATACACACACAAACAGATGCACAAAATCAAATATTTTTATTTATTTATTTATTTAACACATATCAACTACACTAGCTTCTGCGCGTGACTTCGTCGGCGTGGACTCCTCTCCTATTGGTCTTAGCGTGATGACACATAGCCTATAGCCTTCCTTGATAAATGGGCTATCTAACACTGAAATAATTTTTCAAATCGGCCCAGTAGATCCAGAGATTACCGCGTTCAAACAAACAAACAAACAAACAAACAAACAAACAAACAAACAAACAAACAACCAACCAAACAATCAAACAACCAAACAAACAAACTCTTCAGCTTTATATATTAGTATAGATATCACTTACATATTTCAACAGTAACAATGCCATTAAGCCCTTATTGGGTTTGAATTGGCATATTTACATTCGAAGTTCTAAACTTTAAAACTTACATTAAGAAAAGAAATATTGTAGATATTGTTTTAAAGTTTAGAACTTCGTACTTCGAACTTATATTATAACACTAGCTTCTGCGCGCGACTTCGTCGGCGTAGACTCCGCTCCTATTGGTCTTAGCGTGATGATATATAGCCTATAGCCTTCCTTGATAAATGGGCTATCTAACACTGAAAGAATTTTTCAAATCGGACCAGTAGATCCTGAGATTAGTGCGTTCAAACAAACAAACAAAAAAAAACAAGCAAACAATCAATCAAACAAACAAACAAACTCTTCAGCTTTATTATATTAGTATAGATTTTAATTAATATTGTAAGCCTCGGTGGTTGAGCGGGGTACCCAGTAATACAGGACACTACCCAGTACGGGGGCCTTGCGACTTGTTTGTTAGCACTTATTATTATCAATAAATTTTTTTTTTTTTTTTGAATTTTTTTCTGGAGACTATTCTATACGACTCGCTTAAAGATGGTTTTAAACGACCGATAAAGGCAAATTCACTCGCGAATTAAATGTCTTGTATATTACGCTAGGAGCGTTACACGATTCATACAAAATATATAAACTCGATCTTCAAGATAACTTTGTTCTATCTGACGACATCGTCAGATGGAACAAAGTTATTACATATATAAAGTTATCACAATATGATTAATTATAGAATTCGAATTTATTTGTAAGTTAAATCTATTGGCCTTGTGCCTCTTGCTTGTAAAACCTATTCTTAATTTATTTATAGGATAAAATTTATCCGCTACCAGTGAAATAGGGCCTGAATGTTGAAAGCTTGGAGAGTATAATCATATTAAGACATCCGCCACTTAAAATAAAATAAAAAAGGTATTTATGATACATGTACGTATGTATATATAATGTCATATAATAAATATAATAATATAAACGTTTCACGATTCAGCCTATAACCATAAGCCTCCTGCTGGGCATAAGCGGATTGGCGGATACTGTGGTCTGTGGGCGGATATGTTCCTTACTATGAATAACGATCGCTATCAGGTATTTATGATGACAAACAGGACTTAAAGGCTTAACGTGCTCTCCGAAAACAGTGGT
Organism: Melitaea athalia; assembly: GCA_905220545.2. NCBI lineage: Eukaryota > Metazoa > Arthropoda > Insecta > Lepidoptera > Nymphalidae > Melitaea > Melitaea athalia. The sequence continues at coordinate 18,825,471 of HG992176.1, forward strand.
AAGATCCACAAGGACAGACATCCAAACCGGAAAGAAAATTTGCAAAACAAATGCAGGTAAAAAACGAGTGTGCTTCAGACCACACGACTGAAGTAAAACTTAAGAAACGTAACTATCTCTCTTTCTATCTTCACTAACTTCTATCTCGCTCTCGATTTCAATTCGCCTCACCCGATCACACTTTTCGTAACGTTCTCGTCACACATTCACCAACTTACTACCCAAGTCAAGCGTGCGTAAAGAAGTTTTACTTAGAAAATTTTGATCTGATTTGATTTGAGACGGCTATTCAATTCAATTATTTTCTGAAAACAAAGATATATCATTATCAAACTATCTTACACAACAATAGATAAATAATATTCTCTAACTACTCATAGATAGATACAGAAGTATACACGTCACGCTCTGAAAACGAAATAAAAGTAATACTGACTAGCTTCTGCGCGCGACTTCGTCGGCGTGGACTCCGCTCCTATTGGTCTTAGCGTGATGATACATAGCCTATAGCCTTCCTCGATAAATGGGCTATCTAACACTGAAAGAATTTTTCAAATCGGCACAGTAGTTCCAGAGATTACCGCGTTTAAACAAACAAACAAACAAACAACCAAACAAATAAACTCTTCAGCTTTATATATTAGTACTAGCTTCTGCGCGCGACTTCGTCGGCGTGGACTCCGCTCCTATTGGTCTTAGCGTGATGATACATAGCCTATAGCCTTCCTCGATAAATGGGCTATCTAACACTGAAAGAATTTTTCAAATCGGACCAGTAGATCCTGAGATTAGCGCGTTCAAACAAACAAACAATCAAACAAACAAACAACCAAACAAACAAACTCTTCAGCTTTATATATTAGTATAGATTTAATCATTACAAATCGGTAACAAAATTTAATTCATTTAAATGCTAGGATAATAAGATCAAAACCTCTGTATTATGTTCAAAAAACATTTTTAATACCATATCCAAAATACCGACCGTTCCAGCGGGGATCGCACCTCCGACAAACGTATTTTTGATATGATATTAAAAATGTTTATAATTTCCTTATGTATGGGTTAGTTCAGCCTATTGCATTCCACTGATGGACATAGGCCTCCCCAAGTCCGCGCCAGACATCCCGGTTTTCCGCAATCCTCATCCAGCCTACACCGGCAATCTTACGCAGATCGTCGGTCCAGCGGGCCGGAGGACGTCATGTATGGGTATTACACAAAAAATAATACAAACAAAATTAATTTTAATAGTTATAACGACATATTGTACCCAAGTAGCTCTACTAAAGTACCTACATATAGATTTACGTGTACCAAGTAATAAAGTTACACAACCGTGTCAACCACACTAAGACTAAAAAAGAAAAAAGCCAGAGCTCAGCAGGCAGCTTCTAACTTTCTAATAATATAGACCAAGATATTTTTGACAACGGTTCAAAGAAAATACCTTAGAATATTTTATATAGGACATCCAAATATTTAGAAAAAACATAAAAATTGGAGTACCTACTACAGAATGTACATAAAGAAAAAGATTACAGTTAATAAAAAAATAACGCTTTAAATATTTAGCTAAGACATATTTTTTATTTATTTGATACACATACATTCCGTTTGCCCAGTCATCATCTCTACCAATCTAGGCTCTTCATGAAGAGTAGTATTAAATGATAGTTATATATTTTATCGTATACTTATATTTATGCGTTATTTATTAAAATTAATTGGTATGTTAAAATATATGTGTTACACGTGTCTTTCATTTTCATCTACGACGAAAGAAAACAATGTGAAGCAGTCTATATCATTATTTCGGAAGAAACTCCGATACAGTTAGGGAAGTAAATCTCTAGCGCTTATATTTTGCAGTAGTAGAACGATTTGTCTAGCACCAGGTTATTTACGAGCTGTGACTCTAAAGTGCATAACAGTAACATTATATATAATCTTTGATACGTTTACTCGATGTTTTTTCACATTTCAATATACACACATTTCGTTGACCCCAAGTGTTAGTACTGTCCATGAATCGTAGCATAATGCAAAATAGCATAATGTATTAATAACTAAGATTTTTAATTTTAATAAAATTCAGAAATTTAAACTCTGAGAATAACATTATTTTAAAAATAAAAGTGCATGTTGCAAATGACATTCACAACACACTTGACACTTCCCATTCGGTGTCGAGACCCTTGGTCCGTGGGGTCCTAGCGCCTTAAGGCTTTTTAAGGAAATAGCTAAAAGGTTAGTCGACATCACAGGAGACCGAAGAGCTGGCAGCTACCTCGTACAAAGAATTAGTCTAACTATCCAAAGGGGGAACGCTGCCAGTATCTTCGGAACCTTGCCTAAAGGGACTCCTTTTAATAATATATTTTAGTTATTATATTATATTTTTAAGGTTTTTAATTTTAGTTTCATTTTTTTAGTATAATATTTTTATAATTAGTTATAATTCGATTTAATGATTATTTATTTAGTATTAATGATCAAATTATAATTTTTTTAATGACATTTATAAAGATTGCAGTACTTCCATTGAGATAGACGATTAAGGTGTTATAGAAAATAGGCTACGAATGTTAGAATACTGAACCATTGATTATTAAAATTTCTATTAAGGTTTTTTTAGATAACAATTTATATTATATAAAACACAAACAATTTATATTAAAATTGAGTGGCGTTTTCAAAGTAATATAATTGAAAAAAGGCAATAAAAGTCACGTTGTTATTGTATAAGTAAAATATAATAATATCAACAGTTATTTCTTACATTACAATTTCACAACAGTCTCTTACAAACTAAATAATAATTACAATTCTTATAAAATAATAAACAAATTTTCATTATAAATTACAGTTTAACACAAAGTTCACATCGTATAATAAATGTTTGCACTCGTTATTTTATTTTATTTTTCAGTTTTATTTACAAGTCATAAGTGATTAAATTCCTAAATCGTTTGTTAGTTTAACTACATCAGAACATTTTTCGAGGAACGTAATCCTAATTTATAGCGAGATATAAATAGAAAACTAATGGACAACTGATATATAGCCATGATTAGCGTGAATTATGGATAGTAATAAAAATATAGTCATAAATTTAATGTGAGCTATTGGACGCCCAAGTCTTGATACTTCTCACGTATAAATGTATTGAGTATTATATCATTTTAAGTAATATTGATATTTATATGGCCTTTTGTATATTTAAACTTTTGAAGATTACGAGTTAACTTAACTTTGTGATCATTTTAAACTATTTGCTATACATATTTGTCACGGACGATATTATTAATTATAGATTATTAAAACATATATACGTAGATATTTGAATAAATTTAAACCAAAAACACTTTATTTAAAAACAACTAAGGGCAGATTGAAAAAGTAACCTTTCTTTCACTTTTCTCTTTTTCTCGTAGCATATTTTCACTGTATTAAATTTATAAAAAGTATTTGTAAATAGCAAACCTCTATTTTGAAGGAAAACGCAGGCATTTGTACTCGCTTTTGTAGGCTCGGATAGTAATTATTCGGTTTTACTATAGGATAGAGATAGAGCACTTTGTTAACTTCTATTATTTCTCTCCTATGTCAGAAAGAACATTGTAAAATAAAATGTTCTTTCCGACTACCAAGTCAGACAAGTTACATTTTATGACTAAAACTTTACTTTTCACATTGTACTTAATGTAGGTAATGAAAGATGTAATATTATTTAATTTGAAAAATATGTTTCGATAGTCTATTAAAACCGTAAACGTTATAATAGTTAAACAATATAAGCTGTTATTGTGATTGTTGTAGTAAGTTAATCCATTGCTAAAGCTTTACACATGGAGAATGATAAAACGGATGCAACAACCTAAAGCACTAATAATACAACCAAGATTCACGCGATTTAAATTAATAAGAAAACCAATTAGTCATATTTTAGATATACCAAATCAATATGTGTTATATCGCAACATGGGAAAACGTTTCAGATATAATTTCATTTCATAAGACAGATCGTGGAAAGACTTAAGAATAATTGTGGGTGTATTCTAAAACAGAACGCAACTGACCAGTACTACCATCTCAACTAGTCGTTGATTTAAGATCTGGGTATCGCAACAGTGCTATATATACAAAAATGATTCAATGATCGAAATCGTTTGTCAATTAATCCAATACTAAAACCAAAAGGTTGCTTTTTTTTGACTTATCGAAAAACGAATACGTCATTTGCTAAATTTCATTTTCCATAAATTCATTTTGTTTAAACAGATCTACAAATCAAAGTCAATTCAAAATGTAAGTGATACTAGTCATGCTGGATTACGTTCTAAATTTCCACCCCTTTTTGTATTCTAATACGAGTACGTTGTTGTTCATCAATAGCCGTGTTCGTCACCAATGGAGCCGTAACCGCCGTGGTCACCACTGTCGAAGCTCACTGGAGAGTCGTCATGGCCATAACTCTCCTCCGCCGCTCCCCAGCCGTGACCTGAAACAAAATAACAGTTTAACTATGTAATCGATTAATTATATAATAATTAGATGGCCCGGTGAACTTCGTATCACCTACATATATTTATGAAAAATATACACAAAACACTTTCTGAACGCACCTATAAATATTTGACAACCAATTGACAACGTTTTTGACAAAATACATTAAATTTCCCCGCTAGGAATATTTTTTATTGTAAAATTAAATCGTAGTTTTTAGTATTTTCCGTTACATATTATTTATGTTTCTCACCGTTTAAACCTTCCCTGAACTTCCACAAACATTTCAAGATTAAAATTAGCCAAATTGGTAATAATATAATATTAATAAGCGAAGCAAAAACTTTGTACCCCCTTTTTACGAAAATTGCGCGGACGGAGAAGTGTGGTTACGGTACGGTTTTTTTTTTTTAAATTATGCATAAAAAATACATTAAATTAATCAAAAAACATTACACATAATACACATACACTCTTTTGTTTTTTATTACAGTCTTTGACAACAGAACCTTAACCTTAATAATGTTCAAACTTATAATTTATACCTACGTCTATATCTATACATCTATACAAATAAATAAAATTGGAGTGTCTGTTTATGATATTAAAAAAACCGCTTTTTACTAAAGTCATATGTTACACGATACATATACCAAAATAACATTTTTTATAATTTTTGTCTGTCTGTCTGTCTGTTTGTTCCGGCTAATCTCTGAATGGGCTGGACCGATTTTGACGGGACTTTCACTGGCAGATAGCTGATGTAATAAGGAACAACTTAGGCTACCTACTCGTATTTTAAATAAAAAAAAAATATACTGCGAACTAAACAATAACTATTTTGTTAAATACCACGCGGACGAAGTCGCGGGCACAGCTAGTTTAAATTAATTATGGTCGAATTTCGACCACTCGGCGACCACCAGTATAAATAAAATTGTATAACGCTATTTAGGAGATCATTCTAAATAATATTTCAGGTATTTATATTTTTTGTATTAAAATTGTTTCTAACATATTTATCAGAAAAGCACCTCATTATATTTCAAATTTATTGTTTTTAAATAGTCCCCCAGTCTACATGTCTGATCAGATACATGTCTAAAAAGATGCAATTTTGGATGATTTAATTTGGGCATGGAATTTCAATCAAAAATCGTGTATATTTTACAATTTAAAAAAAGATAATGAACTTTATTCAAAGTAACAAAGCTACCTAAAAGCTAGAATTCGAATAACGCACTAAATGTAACAGCTAATTATAATTTATTATAAGTAATTAACAAGATAAATAGAAGAATACATTTATTTACGATAGACTTTATTTATATAACACTTGTAACATTTTTTAAATTACTTACCTCCGCCGAAGTGTGGCGCCGCTTTTGGTTCACCATAGGTATATCCAAGAACTTCGTAATGGTCATCACCACCACCGCCACTCTTGTGATGAATATGCTTCACTATCGTGTGCTTGTGGTGATGATGCTTTACGTACAACGGCACATGGATGATCACTTTCTTGTGACCGCCACCACCACCTCCGGCCATGATCAGCATTGACAGTTCCGCAACGCAAACGAGCGCCAACTGAAATGTGACCAATAGTAAAATAAATGCTACATCTATACTAATATTATAAAGAGGTAAAGTTTATAACTTTGTATATACGGGGTAATCTTCGCAAATACTGATCCGATCATGAAAATTCTTTCGCTAACAGAAAGCTACACTATTCAGGAGTGACAAGATAAAAGGAAAAAGATAAAAATATATAAAGATTTTAAATCAGCAGGATTTGAACCTGCGTCCTCTGACGTGCCGTGTCAACAATTCAATCTAATCAAGCATTATTATTTGCCTTAGAAATTAATTGGTGATTTTAAAACATTTATATTTATCTGATTTGCTGAAAATAGTGAGAGGCTACACTATTCAGGAGTGACATAGGCTATATTTTATTGTAATTGTACAAAAAAATTCAGTAAAAAAGAAAAATATTAAAATATATTATGAAAATGACAAAGAAACGAACGCCATCTATCGCTGTTAGATTTAACTATTTAATACTCTATTTTATTTACTGTCTATTTGAATCTATCGATGACGAAGTTTTTACGCTTTTTGATAGATGGCGTTGGAGCAACATATTATTTATTTAAGTGGTTTAAAATTTGTTCTTTATAGTATGTTATTTGGTTCTGTAATTTAAAATAATAAATACACGATATTATTACGATTTTATTCATCGCTGTAGGCGCCCGCTGCCGTTTATTTTTTATTTTATATAATTATTTTCTCTTTACTTTCTGTTTTACTTTATCGGTACTCCGGACGTAGTTTTGGTCAAAAGTTTTCTTCAAAACTATTTTTGCATTTTAATTTCTACTAAGTACTATAACTACTTCTGTTTTAATATTTCTTATAGTTATTATTTGTTGTTTAGTCTTTTCAGAAATAATTCTAATTTGTGTTTATCATAATTTTTTGTTTCTTTAGCTTCAGTCTTACTTTCTTCTCTTTACTTTCTGTTTTATTTTATCGGCTTAGATACATTACTTACAGGTAATTAAAATTTCGGGATATTTATTTCGATTTTTCAATATTACAATACAAATATTTCTCTATTTTATTTTTGTCTAACACATCGTCGATCTGAAAGCAAATTGCATTATTGAAATATATCGTCACGTGCACTATACCCCGTCCGGCGACTAATTAGCTTTTTGACAGCTCACGCCTATAAATTACAGTTGTTTTTTTTTTCGGAATAACGTACTAAAAATTTTACAGTAATGTCATACTTTATTGACGATTTGATTGATTGAGTGAAGTACCCTGTGCATAAGAAACAACCACAGACTATGAAACAGTTCTTGAAATAATAAATCGATAATAAATCGATCATAATATGATAAAAATAATTTTACGTCATGTGATTATCTATACTAATATTATAAAGGGGTAAAGTTTATAACTTTGTTTGTATATACGGGGTAATCTTCGCAAATACTGATCCGATCATGAAAATTCTTTCGCTAACAGAAAGCTACACTATTCAGGAGTGACAAGATAAAAGGAAAAAGATAAAAATATAACTCAAAAATGGTAAATGTACTACCATCTCTCGCCGCCATCTATCGCCATTAGAAGACTATTTATTAGTCTATCGACGTCGTTTTCGGGATTTTTGATAGATGGCGTTGAAGTAACATATTATTTATTTATACCCCGTCCGGCGACTAATGATCTTTTTGACACTTCAAGAAATTTTGACATTAGTGACTGCCTCACACGTTATTTATTCGATTCGAAATAATAATCGATTTTATTTAAGAAGAACTTTCAATCGAATTAATTAAATACATTTAATTTAAAAATATTATTTATTTATGCGATTATTAGTTTTTTTTTAAATTATAAATGAAATATATAAATAATAAATAAACGAATTAACAGAGTTATTGCTTTATATCCTTGGTTTGCAATTAAATTTCAAGATTTCGACTTAATTCCTTGCAAGTAATCAATCTTGGGTAGTCATAGATACTATTTTTATTTCCTTTTTTGTATTAAATTTATAGAAACAATAATCACATGACGTAAAATTATTTTTATCATATGATCGATTTATTATCGATTTATTATTTCAAGAACTCTTTCATAGTCTGTGGTTGTTTGTTATGTACAGGGTACTTCACTCAATCAATCAAATCGTCAATAAAGTATGACATTACTGTAAAATTTTTAGTACGTTATTCCGGAAAAAAAACTGTAATTTATAGGCGTGAGCCTTTAAAAAAGCTAATTAGTCGCCGGACGGGGTATAAGTGCTATAAAATTTAGTATGTTATTTGGTTCTGTAATTTAAAATAATAAATACACGATATTATTACGAGTGTATACGTCCAATACTTGCTATAAACAATGAACCTAATAGAACTTAGTAAATACTAAGAACTACACAACATAGGTAATGCATCACAAAGAAAAAGATAATTAACGCCCAACGAAGTGGGCACGGGTCGGCTAGTTGTTTATATAATAATTATACATGTTATAAATTAAAATTAATATTTTACAATATAATGCTATTATAAACAACTAGCTGCTGCCCGCGACGTCGTCTGCGTGCGTTCACTGCTCGTTCCCCGTAGGTGATAGCGTGATAATATGTAGCCTATGTTCTGACCCGACTTCTTAGTAATATTCGTGCCAGAAGTAAATCCATGCAGTATTTTTTGAGTTTATCCCGGACATACATTGACTTTCCTATCATTTTATTATATGTATAGATTATTTCTACAATAAAGTAAGGTACGCAAAATAAAAATCTATCTACACTGATTTAAATACAGGGTGTCCCGCGATAAAGTGCAACCCCGAAAGGGGGTGAAACTAGACCATAAATTATCGACAAAAAACATAGAAAAAACTTTTTTAAAAAAATATTTTATTTTTTATTGACGAATTAAGATTTTTATATCTTACCTAGACTCTATGTACAAAAAATGATGATTTCTTCCAAAGTAGTGGGTCGATTACTTTAAAATAAAATAAAATATTACGCCACGTACTTGGCGGTAAGGATAAAATAAAAATTAGCTGGCAAAAAAGTGGCATTATGTCTTTAACTATGCTTCTTGTGAAAAAAAATCCATTTTTTATGACTGTTTTTTTCAATGATCTCTAATTTTCTCAGAATTATGCCCCCAATACCAGGAAATTTTATGATTTATTATTATTGCACGCGTCACACGCTTAAGCGTGTGGGTGTGCTTTACTATCGAAAGACGGCTCTGTGTCCATTTTCCAAGATAAAATCGTTCTTATACGTTAAGTTAGGCACTGAATTTTAAAAAAAAAGGTTGTTTCGGAAACTAGACATGTTAATCTATAAAGTCAGCGTATTTTCTTTTCATTTTGTTTAATATTTATAACAAAAAAAACCTAATTAAAAAGTGATATGTCAGCTGTCCGTTGGTCTGTGCCCTTTTGTTGTCTTCACGTTTTAGAAAAATATAAACAATTAATTGTAATAATTTCTTTTGAATAATACTTCATTCACTCTAAGAATGAACTGTATATCTTTTTATGATTGAACTCTTAACCGTTTTAAAGATATTAACGAAATTCGAAAGATTTTCTGGGTTTCTTTCATAAATATTTTTTCTTTTTTAAACCCCGGCGCAAAACGAGGGGTGGTATAAGTTTAACGTGTCTGTGTATCTGTGTAACTGTCTGTGGTACTTTTTTCTAGTTGATGAGGGGATCTGAATACCTTCCTTATGTCCTATCGATTCGAAATTTGGTACCGCGTCACTTTAATGATATTGAAAGTATATGGTAGGGTAACCATGACCTGATCAGCCGTTCGAAGATCATCAGCTCTTTAATAGTTGATGAGGGAATCTAATTACCTTCCATATGTCCTATCGATTCGAATTTTGGTACCGTATTACTTCAATGATATTGAAAGTGTATGGTAAGGTATCGTATTATGTATAGTAAGGCATCCGCCAACCCGCATTGGAGCAGCGTGGTGGATTAAGCCCTTTAATATATATAACAAAAAAATGTAATCAAATAATATATCTACAGCTGTCCGTTGGTATGTGCACTTTTAGTTGTCTTCTCGTTTTAGAAAAATATAAACAATTTTAGCGAAATGTATAAGCTATTGAGCGATCGGATAAATAATAAGATGTTATCTATCTTCGCTGACTCTTTATTGAAGAATAATAATGATAGAAAAACAATATTCAAGTAGCAAAATATAAAAAAGTAGCAAAATACAAAATATAATTATAAGATAATAGAAAAACAATATATTCAAGTAGCAAAATATAAAATATAATTATAAGATAACGTGCTACGGGTACACGCGTACATAATTTTACTTACTAAATTGAAAAACAAATTATCAAGAAGAATTTAAAATCAAATTCTTTGACGACTATCAAAAACACGCCACATTACTCTCCTCCGAGACCGAAGGTCAATAGCCGGTTGGCGGACCAGTGGAACCAGATGCTGCATAGCTCTCGGTGAGTTGGAACTGTCTGCGGTGATGCTTGCGAAGCCTGCGTTGCCGTTCAAGCTCGAGGTTACCAGCTTAGCGAATGACCACCAGTTTAGCAAATGAGCTCGGTTTAGCGAATGGATGAGCGGATGATAAAATATTCGCTAACTCCGCAGACTTTTTATTAATAAATTGTTATTTTGTTATAATATAAAAATGAATCAAGTAGCAAAATGTAAAATATTAACAAGAAGAGCTTAAAATCAAAGTCTGACAACTATCAAAAAATATTTTTATTAAAATGATAAAAAGAGGTTTTTATTATTATTTATATAAAAAGTCTATATATGTAGAGACGCCAATTAATTGTAATTATTCCTTTTGAATAATACTCCAGTCACTCTAAGAATGAACTCTTTTTCTAATTATGACTGAACTCTTAACTGTTTTAAAGATATTAACAAAATTCGAAAGATTTTCTGGGTTTCTTTCATGTGGTTAAAGAACTTTATTCTCAAAAAGACAATCTCACTTACATGAGAACAACATAATATTATAACAAAAGTAAAACATACATAACGTCGTCCTATAAATACTAGTGCTCAGTTAATGAATATTTTATATGGTTTCTTTGAGAATATATTGTGAAAGCAGAGATTTAAATTCATTAACTGAGCTAACATCTTTCATTATACGTGGTAATTTATTATAAAATTGTGCTCCCTCGAATGTAATATCCCTTTGGGCAAATTTCGTCCTAGTTTTAGGCAGAACCAATAAGCTGGGTCGACGATTGCTGCGCTTCGTGATATGTTTCATAAATGACAAATTTGAGTGTACAGATTTACTGATAATTTTTTTTATTAAAATACAAGAATTATATATGTAAAGTTGTCGAAGGTTCATGATTTTAGTTTCTTTATAAATTTTATTTGTAGGTGTGTAGTATGGGTATCGAAATAGTATTTTAATTATTTTATTTTGTTTTCTTTGAAGTTTTTGTAGTTTCGTTTTGCCAGTGTTACCCCATATTTCTATCAAATACAATAAATGCGATTTTACTAAAGAATTGTAGATGTTATATTTAATTTTCTCAGGTATACATTTAGAAATATTTATAAGTGACCCAATTAAAGAAGAAAGTTTTTTATTTATGTAGTCTACTTGATATTTAAAAGTTAAATAATTATCTATTCGTAAACCTAAATATTTTTCACATGTTTTCTGCTCGATTGGAAAGTTATCAACAGTTAGTGGATCATGCGGTGCAATAATTTTATTTTTAGTTTTAAATACAATGTAACAAGTTTTGGAAGCGTTAATAGTTAAAAGATTATGATTGAACCATTTATGTAAAATATCTAAATCTTGTTGAGCTTGAGCAATTATGTCATTTATGTTACTACCAAAATAAAATAAACAAGTGTCATCTGCATACAAAGTTAGATGACCATTTAGTTTTAAAGTTGCAATATCATTTACATAAATTAAAAATAGAAGCGGTCCCAAAATAGAGCCCTGTGGGACTCCACAGGTGACAGGCAAAGCACTTCATAAAAATTATCACCGTCTATTTTTTTTTCCTCTCTTCTTTTTCATGAATTATTTATTTTTTAAATAACTTCTGCTGCATCTAGCGACATTATTGATATTTTTGGCAGTGAAGTTAAAATTGTATCTATGTTTCGTGACGTGTCGACAGATTTTCGATAATATAAAATGCCAAAAGAAAATAAAAACTCTGCAAGAAAACGTGATCAATTACAACGTGATTATAAAAGAGAACGTCGTAAAAATTATGAGTCTTTCGAAAAATTATAAAGGTGATGTTATGATTGAGCTGAATAAACCTGAAAGCTGCTGTCTTGGAAATAAACATAGTGGAATCTATTCTGCTCAAATTCCTAATAAGGATATAAGAACGATTTTATCTTGCAAAATCGACACAAAAAATAATAATATTTTATTCAATTGATTTCTCTTTTAGGCAATTATTATGAATTTCAATTCGTAACACAATGAGCGTGTGAGGCGTGCACTTTTGGATTTTCCAAATTATTTCTTACCATATTGCCATTCAAATAAAAAAAATTTACGCCTGTATCCCAAAAAACACGTACAAAAATCATCATTTTTTGTACAAAGAGGCTACGTAAGCTATATAAAAATCTCAATTCGTCAGTAAAAAAAAATAAAAAAAAATTTTTTAATTTTTTTAATTTTTTTCTGTTTTTTGTCGATAATTTATGGTCTAGTTTCACCCTCTTTCGGGGTTGCAGATTATCGCGGGACATCCTGTATATTATATTTTGTTATTTACTTTTATTTTATTTTATCACAGCAATAATAAGTATAAACATCAACTACGTGTAACTAAGACGTTGAATTCTGAAATGCTAACAATCACAAAGAAATAATAAAGCTTCATATTATTTTTAGTAATAAAAACTTATTTGGGGACATTGATACGAGTATATATTACAGATAATAATCATGACGTAGGTACATCTAAAATTAAAAGTATTACAAGTTACAGTAACCAAGAAAAGATTTCATGTTAGTCATTTCCATACATAATTTATAGTCTTCAAAAATGTGTTTACCTACTTTTTGGCTATATAGCAAATATTTTCACTCAAGAAATTGGTCCGCCACATAACAATTATTTTTGTAGGCTAAGTAAATTAATGATATTAGAAAAATCTAATTTAACGCGGGTGAAGTAGCAAAAAAACGAACATTTCAAAATATTAAAAACTTCATTTTTTTCGCAATGCGTATTCGACAATTAATCCATTAGCATGACACTATAACTTCGCTTAGCTTTTCACAACAACACGATCGCCATGTTGTCAATTAAAATAACATTTGACATTACATAAGTACATTATAATTATTAAGCTTTCTAAAGATATCACAATAGAATATCTGTATGTAAGCGGACCAACAATCATCTCAGTAATTTAACGTAGCTATTTTGATGTTGTAATAAAATGATTCGCTTTCAGACAAGAAAAAAAAGGTGGTCACCGCGATCATGTTTAGCCTCTCACTCTGAATTTTTTTATTGTTTTTTGTTATGACGTATCGGTTAAGTAAGGAAAAATGTATCCGGCTGAAGTATTACGCAAAATCGAGATTTTTGTTTAGAAATATTATGCTTTTATAGATTGTTTTTGTTCTAATAACAATGTTTTAAATACAATAACTATCGCATATTTTGGCCTGAAGAAATTTATTATAGTATTTCGAGATGTAGGCAAAATATCTGGCTAATTATCTGGCTATCTGGACATATGCCTCACGAAGTTCGCGCCAGACATCTTGGTTTTCGGTACTCTTCTATAATCAACCTACCTTCTATATACACTGCACTAATGCTAACATTGCTAACACTTCAAACATACATTATATGAAAAACAGACAATCCGTTTTTCATATTTGGTAGTTATTTATAAGATTACGTTCACTATAGCTTATCACTACTTAGTATACTTAGTTTCGGTTAAGTGAAAAATCATCTTTAAATTTATTGTTTCTATAGTGGTAATCTTAGTTAAATAAAAGTTAATACGATATAAAAAAAATCGACGTAACTATAAACTAATAAACTGATTTGAATAGATCGATGCGTTATAAATAATAATAAAAATAACATCAAGAATAATGTGTTATAATAATTAATTTTCAAAGTACGAATATTCATATCGCATATTTTTAAAGCATATGCTACCACATATTTTTATTGTTATTCTTTTTTTTTCTTGTTTATTATTTAAAATCCTTGTCAATAAGAAACACAAATTTTCACGGTAACACATGATGATTTTTCCTTCTGTTCACTCACATAGCGTTTAAAATCAATATTAGTTATATGTAGCTGAAACTGAAAATTTGTTTTTATTTAGCTAACACTAGTAAAGATCCTATTTTATTGTTATTTGTCATTTCATTTTAATAATATTTTATTATTTTTGAGAAAAAACTTCACATATCAATTTTAACAATATTAAAATTTGAATAACTAATGCAAACACGTTTTTTATGTACTGAAACATACGTATTACAAATTTCAATTGTTATTGTCCACTCACCAAAAATCGTGCGGACATCGTGAAGAAGAGAAGACCAATCTTTGATGCAGGTAGCTGGTGTGTGATAAAGAAATTTGAACTAACTTCCTTTTATATTGCAACGTGGTCGCGTTTCGCGACACTGCCTCTCAGTGCCTTCGATCTAATCCACATTTTAAAATATGCCATTCAAAATTAAATTTTATTACGAGACTTTTAAGTTGAATTTAGTAAATAGCTTAGTCATGGTTATTATTTTACATAAATAAATTATAGTTTATTGAAAATTGAACCGGAGAACTAAAGCGGAAAGTTTAAATTTGTTTGGTTTTAGATGGTCATTTATAACTCCATTATTGTGGTGAAAATGTGATTTAATTTGGCTAAGTGGAAGTTCTATCGTAGTGGAAATAATTCTATAGGATCTGCATTATGGTTACATGCGTGTATCGGTTATACCTCTCTATACGCATGATTCAGAAACAATTTATTTATCCGTGACGCTATTAATGGTCTAAGATCCGGAATATAACAAAATCTTCTCTCATCTGTTAATTAGATGAAACAATTTTTATAGGCTGATTTCAATATTGTGAATTTATAAAAACAACATCTGCCACCATAAGTTTGCTGCAAATAATAATACTTAAAAAAAATTATTTTTCTTCTAAAAAATCTTTTCCCTCTCATGTTAATTACATGTAGTAAGCTAAAACCGTCAATATTTTACATTATATACCTGACTATAGTAGGCACCCATCTCTATGATTGCTATACTTACCTGCAGCCAAGTTACTGCTAACTGAGGTTACTGACCTGGCTGCAGGTAAGTGTAGCAATCATAGAGATGGCTGCCTACTACAGTCAGGTATATAATGTAAAATATTAACGGTTTTAGCTTACTACATGTAATTAACATGAGAGGGAAAAGATAAAAAAAATTGCAGCAGGCTTATGGTGGCAGAGGTTGTTTTTATAAATTCACAATATTGAAATATGCCTATAAAAAATTGTTTCATCTAATTAACAGATGAGGGAAGATTTAGCTTCTCGGATCTTAGACCATAATATGCTTTGTGAAAAATTAAAACAAAAGTCTAAATCAACTAAGTTCTGGTACAAGTAGATTACGAGAATATATTTGTTTTTTTTTTTTTAGTTTTAAAATAATTCAAGTATTATTTTATTATTCAAACGTAAATATTAAGAAGACATATCATACTGATTCAAATTGTAAAGTATTACATACACAGCAGTATGAGTGCCGAATTTGCTAATAATGACCAACTTTTCTAACAGGTAACTAATACTGAAGAAATTAATATTTTCATTGTCAGATATAACCATATAACAAATGGGAATAGTTTTGAATCTAAATTAAGTTGTTATGTGTTAATAAATTTTTATACTTCTTATGAATATTTTTTAAATTGTCATAATTCACTTTACATGACTGTGTCAACCTTATGTATAACTCATTACAAATTGTGATGGAAGATCATTTACATATATTAATTAAAGAAAACGACGAAATTTATCCTTGTAAAGCAACCTTCTTAACATATATCCAGAAAATTTTTCTTCATTTATTCAGACATGTTAAACTACATTAATAAGACATGAAGCAATGAGGTTAAAAGCTTTGCCATTAGCATTATAATATTTAATATTAGCTTTCACATTTGCAAAATACACCAACTGCATTCTGTGACTATTAAAAAAATCCATTACAGTCATAACCTGAAAATATTTCACGTGAACATAATGCATGTGTACTATCACCGGAATCAAAATCATGGCTTCAAAATTAAAATTAAAATTGTAAATAAACACAAGTCACAGAAAAGTAGGTAGGTACACCAGGGGGTCGAAACCTTTACATCACCATTTCTTACTCTCCATTTATTTCAGTTAAATATTTTTATTTCATTACCTGTGACATGCAATATCGGATATAAGTCTTGATTAAGTGTCCATCATAACTACAATCCAGGAAAAGCGCAGTTCGCATATAAAATCTAGGATTCAACTAGCAATAGCTGGTATTAATTATATTAAATTAATAGATAGCTACATTGTGACATATATCGACTCTAATTGTAATACGGTCGTGATTGTTCCCATAATTAGTTACATAATGATCTGATATACATATTTGCATGCTTCACAGTAAATTTTCCGGTATGTTACTACACACGAAAGATCAGCAATAACGGTTAGCGATAGCTTTATCGAAACCATTACTTATAATCGCTACCGGCTACATTTTTAAATTATTTCAATGATAATTAAAACAAGGAGAAGACGCTCGAATAGACAAACAATATGTGTCTCTGCACAAATTCTATTTACGATTAGTTTTATATCTATTAGAGCTATCTAGCTCAGAAGTAAAAATATTTGTGTTAATAATGAAGCGATTTTTATTTTTATTTTTTTATGTAACTAGGTTGGCAAACAAGCGTACGGCTCACCTGATGGTAAGACCGTAGCCTATAGACGCCTGCAACACCAGAAGCGTCGCAAGCGCGTTGCCGACCCTATCCCCAATCCCCCCCAGGAGCTCTGGTCACCTTACTCACCAACAGGAACACAATACTGCTTGAAAACAGTATTACTTAGCTGTGGTCTTCTGTAAGGTCGAGGTAGTACCGCAGTCGGGCTGCTCCATATTTTGAGCAGGAAATTTCCTGCTGTGCCCTACCTCAGTTAATTGAATTTGCTCGATTCTCTAAAAATAAAAATGGAAATCAATGGCTGCTAGACTAGGCCAGTTCAATATAGCAGAAGAATAATAAGAGCATCCATACTTCACTCTTATTTCAGCTGAAAGTGAGTCTCATGCACATATGACCTACATTGCATGAACTGTGCGTGCGCATCTAAAGTCTAAACACTCTCGCTGTCAGTATCAATCTTTGTTATAGTATCAAAGTAGAATCATCTATTAATTTTATTATAGCTAAAACAACCTTTGGATTGTTTGTATATGTACGATAAATCTATTTATTTCTTTAAATATTTCAAATAAGATAATAGACTAGTTAATAAATATAATTTGGTACTTTAATACGTTAAATAATATGTTATGAAAAGGGCCTTTTATGCAAAAAGTGATTGATAAAACGGTTAGCGATAAAAAAAATGAAAAATTATAATGAAAAAAAAAAAACAAAACATTTTGACACCGATTACGTGTTGTGAATGAAATAACAAGTTCACGTGACTTTTTTCATTCACTTGTAGTTTGTGTCACTTGCATCTATTGCTAGTGATAATAGGTATCAAAATCAGGACAACGTAACTCTAAATATCCACCCTGACTGGACAAAATAAACGTTCTTCTTCGTTATCTTTTTCTATATATTCTTAAACATTTTTATACCGCTAATGTGGTAAACAAGTATACGGCCTACTAGATGACAAGCGATTTCTGTAACTTATAGATGCCTGAAACACCAGAAAAATCGCGAACGCGTTGCTAACCCTAGCCCCCCCCCCTGGAATTCTACTGACCAGAACTCAACAGTCGTAATAATCGTAAAGACATTCTTAACTATTATTAGTTCAGTACTATATCCTGATTGAAAACGATCTTTTATAAAACAAATACACGCTTACGCACTTTTCATAATTAAATTTCATTTAATTTTTTTTTTTTTTTACTTCTTGTTAGATATTTCTAACAAAACTATTGTAAGTGTAGACAACGAGTGTACTTGAATTTATTATGTAATTATTACTCAACTTTTCCATTGTAACTACATAAGACTTGAAGAATTTTAACGCCTCGTCAAGTAAATGAATGGACAAGTCCCAATGTTTTTTTCATTCACTTTATTTGCTTATTTGAATGGAAGGTTAAACTGCTACGTTAGCTCAGACAAAATGTTGCAGATGCCTCATTATTTCCCTATTTTAAATGAATATATACTACCGAAACCAAGTATTTTGTTAGATAAAGAAAATCTGAGAAGTTAAAATCGAAGTCGAAATCGAAAAGATTTCATAGATATTATACTTCTCATCAAAAAAATCGAAACACCTTGCAAGTTTATTATGTTTTGTAAGGATTATCAGTTTTTTTATTATTATTTACAAATAAATATCAAATGTCGCTTAATAAGTTAATAGTGAGTTTTGTGAGGTTTTCAAATTCTTATGTTATTGTTCTAAATTCAAATTAAATTTTCGTAGGTTCCTTGTTTTCTATAATGAGTCATTTTTATTTTGTACCAGCTGACCCGGCGAACTTCCTACCGCCTAACAGTCGATTCTTTAATTTTTTTTTATTATTTTAAATACTTATCCTTCCTGGAATCCCTCCACTAACACTTAAACTTTATCGTATGGCATTAAAGTTCAAGTTGACTTTTAAGTATTATTACGAATATTTTGTATGGGAATATAGAAAAGTGTTGTTTTTAGACTTCTCAGGCAATTTTTCAAATTTTTCTCTCCGTAACAACCATCCTCGTACTTCAAGAAATATTATAAAAAAAGAATTAGCGAAATCGGTTCAGCTGCTATCGAGATTTGCGCTTAGCAACACATGCAGCGATTCATTTTTATATATATAGAGATGGAGAACGAAGGCAATGAATGAAACAACACACGTAGGTGAAAAAAAAACTGAAAAACTTATTAAATAACTTTTAATAATTAGTGCTCCCTCCTCGAGCTCTTATCACCGCTTCCATCCGATTTTTCATCAATCGGATGAGAGTTACGATGACATGCTGTGGGATGTTGTCCCATTCTTCCTGAATGGCACTTTTCAGCTGGTCAAATGAGTCTGGGGCAGGATCTCTCGCTCGGATTTGCCTCTTTAGTTGATCCCAGAGATATTCAATTGGATTAATGTCCGGGCTCCTTGCTGGCCATTCCATTATGGAGATACCGACT
This sequence comes from Melitaea athalia, assembly GCA_905220545.2. Lineage (NCBI taxonomy): Eukaryota > Metazoa > Arthropoda > Insecta > Lepidoptera > Nymphalidae > Melitaea > Melitaea athalia. The sequence goes on from HG992176.1 coordinate 18,844,980, forward strand.
TCGGTAAAGTAATCACGTACGACGCTCGCGGTGTGGGCTCTGGCGTTATCGTGCATAAATGAACCCGTTGCCTATAAAGTGTGCATAGGGCATCACGTGAGGCTCTAGGCACTGTTCCACGTATCGATGACAGTTCAAAGCAGGTAGACGTGGCTCAGACACGAAAGCAAGCTCTGTCTTACCGTCGGCGCTAATTCCTCCCCAAACCGTCCACGAACCACGACTATAACTGACCCTTTCTTCAATGCAGCATTGTGCAAAGCGTTCTCCATTTATTCTCTTCTGTAGACCTTGTTCGTTTTGTAATTACCATAGAGCATGATTTTACATTCACCAGAGAAGAGAACTTTGCTCCATTGGACGTATGACCAATTTAGGTTCTCGCGTGCAAAGTCAAGGCACGCTCTTCGATGGTCTGCAGTTAATTTCGGTCCATTTGCTGGCTTGTGTGGCTTGAGTCACTTACAGCGACCCTTCGCGTGAAATGAATTAAGGCGTCGGTTTCGTAAAGAAGTTGTACAATAAATCGATCATCTCTCTCAGAAGTGACCCGATTCCTGCCATATCCTGAACGGCGCGTGAATATACTAGTCTCTCGATAGCGGTTGTAGACTCTATGAACAGATGACAGCTACGGTGCAGTGGTTTGGTGGCCGAGAACCAAACTAATCACCGTGGAGGCAAAGTTGCAACGACTTCAAAGGCTGGCTTGTATGGCGACTACGGGCTGCATGAGGACTACTCCGACTGCGGCCCTGGAAGCCCTACTGAACTTGCCGCCGCTGCACCTGTTCATACAGCAGGAGGCGGGGGCGGCGGTAAGACTCAGGAAGCTAAACCTATGGAGGAATGTAAAGGTAACACATACAGAAATACTGAGCGAACTGGTAAGCAGGGAACCGCTCATCGAAGCGGTCACCGACAGGATACCCAAACAGTACGTATTCGACAAAAAATACAGGATACACTTACATGAAGACCCAGGGGAGGGCCTTAACCTTAAAGAGTTAAGAATCTTCACAGACGGGTCGAAAACATCAACAGGCACAGGTTCGGGGGTTCATTCAGAAGACCTGAATATCAACATCTCATCGCCATTGGGTATCCATAATACCGTCTTCCAGGTGGAATGTATGGGAATCATAATGGCAACAGCGGCGATTAGCTCCAGAGAGGTAAAGGGCTTTCCAATCCGTATACTGTCTGATAGCAAATCGGTCCTGCAAGCCCTGCAGAGCAGTGTTATGACATCAGGGCTAATATATGAATGCCATCGAGCTCTGACGAAGGTAAGCGAAACAAACACCGTCACCCTTCAATGGATAAAGGGTCACAGTGGATCGCGAGGTAACGACGCGGCCGATAGACTGGCGAGGGAGGGATCGGAGCTGAAGGTCTATGGACCTGAACCGATTCTACCCCTGCCTTTCGGTTGGCTGCGCGACCGGCTGCGACACAACACCAAGGTAATGCACCAAAAATATTGGACAAACCTAGGTACCTGCAGGCAGACAAGAGAAGTTCTCCCGAGGATCGACCCCAGACTATCCCGCAAACTCCGCGGTTATGGGAGAACTCAGCTCCGACTACTGATAGGGGCTCTCACTGGACATGCCTTATTTAACAAACATCTGTATACAATGGGTGTTACAGATAGCCCCCTATATAGAGCGTGCATGGAGGCAGAAGAAACGGCCGCACACATCCTGCTAGACTGCGTTGGTGTGGCGAACTACAGGGCACAACACCTCGGGTCTACGAGGTCGCTCCAGGAAGTCGTCGGCAACGTAAAGGGTCTGCTAGGCTTCCTGAAGGAGCTGGGCTGGCAAGAGTAGCGTCCTCAGCCAGCCACCCAGGCAGAATAGGTGCGCAGTCGTCGAGCTGCTGAAAATAGCCCGTGCAAGAAGTAAGAAGTAAGAACAGATGACAGGCTTGGATGCAATGTTCGAGCCTCAACACGCTGACTAAGTCCAGAATCCAGCAATGCCACCACTTGGGCGGCTTCTGTGGGCGAAGTATCCATATGTTTTAGGAACTAAAACTTTTTTCAGACGTCTTAAAGTCACAGTAAACAAATTAAAAACAAAAACGTTAAAGGTAAACGCTTAGTTTTTAAACATGAAGGTTCTCCAACTGTAGACGCACATTTGTCTCAAAATTTAGTGATTCATTTCATTTAGAGGATAAACAAATGAAATTCTAATTTCGAATTTTGAATTTTCACTTACTATTGCAATGGCCAGATTGCCAGCTATACAATAACGTTTTTTTTTTCATGGAATGAAAACTCTTTTGTATTAAATAAGATGTTTCAATTTTTTAACAAATTAAAACGAAGGTGTTTCGATTTTTTTGATGAGAAGTGTATTAGTTAAGCTTACAACAATTAGGTACATTAATATGCAGAATACATTTGTTTATTCTTACGTTACATTATTTATGTTGTAGTTTATTTTATTATTGCATTAAAACCTACTTGAAAGCATAAAATATATGTAGGTGCTCATTGGAAAAAAAATTCGACAAGTAAGTATCCTGTTTATTAACAATTTATCTATGATGATTACAGCTATAGCTACTACGAAAACGAGAACTTTTAACTGAGGTAGGGTACAGCAGGAAATTGCCTGGTCAAAATATGGAGCAGCCCGACTGGGGTGGTAACTCAACCTTACAGAAGATCACAGCTAAATAGTGCTGTCTTCAAGCAGTGTTTTGTTCCTGTTGGTGGGTAGATAAGGTGATCAGAGCTCCTGGGGGGAATAGGAGATAAGTTCGGCAATGCACTTGCGATGGTTCTGGTGTTACAGACGTCTAAGCTACGGTAATCGTTATATTTAAAAAAAAAAACGAGATACTTGATGCTTGCTTGTTGATGGTAATTTTGAGTTCTGTTTTTTAAAAAGAATAAACATTTACTATTTATTTTGAATATTTATGTTGTAAATATAAATGATAGATGTGAGGTCTGTATTAGAGACAAATTTATCCGCTTTTATTGATTGTTGCGTGATATATTAAATAAATAAATATCGTACTCAATTTCCTCCAGTAAGATAAGTTAATATAAAAATATTTGTCGGCTGTACACAATACAAACACGTTATGATTTTTAGCAACAATCAAACAAGTTAAACTGAAGTGTATTAAAATGTAAAACAGAAAAAAACTGCGTAGGATGTCTAGCTTTACATTGCGTGGACTTAGCTCTTAGGCATGACAGTGATTCTAAGGTGATGGTGACAGGAAATTTGATATCTGATAGGCCAATGAACCGCGACGTGAGCCAGTCAAGTCGAAACAAAGTTTCCTATGTGCGAAGGTCAGTGAAGAAATGCACGTTTCTCTAATAGACTTTAATAGAAAACATTTTATAAGTTTCGTAAAGTTGACATTGATACTTGGACTTAATCAAACAATTGAAAATTGGAAAATGTTTTTACTACAATATAATAATTTTAGTTTTTTTATTGTGCTACATGTATTTATGTCAAGTACGTAGGTATTTATGTTTTTTAATCAATACATCGGAAGTTTATTTACGTATAACATATCTTAATACATACATATATTAATAACAAAATAAACAATAATATTCAAACGTACATTTTTAAATAAATGATAGCATTTTAATTCCCGAACTCAGGTTTTAAAACAACATCTAAAAAGTTCAAATTGTGCGTTTTCCGCTATAAAATTTAAGCCGTACTAAAATTTACACGTTTAAAAAATAAAAAAATAATAAAAATTTAGTTTAATTTTTTAAAGATTCCTATACGACATGAAATGTATGATTTGGTGATTTCAAACACAATAACAAAATGATAATATACATATATGAAGGTTAGGTAGATCAGTAGATATAGATATTATGCTGAGTTAATCAAACATCTCATCTCATCTCATCATTCTTTAAAATAAATCAGCCTGGAAAACCCAGATGCAAAAGTTTAATACTATTTGCAATATAAACACTTACATATGTACCTATTTCTATTTTAATTAAAAGTAAGCGGAAATTAATTTTAAAAGTAGCTTACTTATTCCTAGACATTACGACTATGTTAGTAATAACAGTAATATGTAACTAATAAACTTCACGGACCAAATACACATCTACAATAAACTAAGAACTCATTTTATCATATACTTTCAAATGACTTTAATCGAGGAAGAGCGAAGAACATTGTAATGAAAAAAAAATCAGTTGCGCAAATCATTTTCATTATATAAGTATACTTTCACATACATTTTTTCATGTATGACTTGTTTTTTCGTCAATAACGACATGTTTTAAAAAGAAAAACAAATAATAATTAATTTTTGTAAACTACCCAAAGTTATTTCTGCAGTTTTTTATTCATTTACTTACTACAATTTTCTCTCTTTACTTTGGTATTGTGTACCTACTTGTATTTTTGTGTGGTGTTCAATTAAAATAAATGGTTTTATTGCAATTTTTTTATTATTAATACTAGCTTCTGCGCGCGACTTCGTCGGCGTGGACTCAGCTCCTATTGGTCTTAGCGTGATGATACATAGCCTATAGCCTTCCTCGATAAATGGGCTATCTAACACTGAAAGAATTTTTCAAATCGGACCAGTAGATCCTGAGATTAGCGCGTTCAAACAAACAAACAAACAAACAAACAAACAAACAAACAAACAAACAAACAAACAAACAAACTCTTCAGCTTTATTATATTAGTATAGATAAGTAATTCTATTATAAATTTGATTACTAACATTACATTTGTTATAAAAAGGTGAAAGCAAAGAAAATAACTTAATGCGTTAACGAGTTTTGTTATACCTACTCGTAGTTGATAGGTGTATATTAATATAAATTTTCTATCTGCGTTTTATTTCCTTTGCTTTAATTTCTACCCCGAATTTGGATATAATATTTATAAGCACAGTCTCCAAATATCTACTACATATACCTACATTAGAAGCAATTAATGGCGTGTGAGTACTATTATTTTACCTAGCATTTATTTGAGTACAATAATAAATTAATGACTAACTTCATCATAAACTCGTTAACCATTTATTTTTTTGTATTTTTGTGGTGTACCTACAATAAATCGATAATATATATATCTATATATATATACTTAGTTATACATGCCAAATCACTTACAACATGAGTCTGAGGAAGAGGAGAACATGTTGTGCCGACCCTATATAAATAGGATAAGGGCAGGGAGATGATGATGATGATGATGAGTTATATATAAATTACTTAACACTATATATTATATTATATAGTAACTAAATACACGTTTCAGTAGTGTACGTAATATACCTACTCGTATATGAACCATAACCTAAAAATAACAACACAGAAATACCAGAGCCCCTTTGAGTATTAAAACATCATTATCATACAAATGGATCGAATGAAAAATGTAACCAAGTATTACTTACTTTTACGTTATTTATTATTCTTATAAATTTTAATAGAATACAATTTACGCACATTGCCCATCATTAATACCAGATGACTCTGTATGGCTTTTCAATCAATTGAAACACGCTATGGTTATGTTCTAGTCTCGTGTATATAAAGCGGAAGCTTTTTAATCAATACAGTTCAAAGCTATCAGGGTTTACTCTGTTTTAGAGTACCCTGATATGCTTTGGGCCAAAAATATAATTATACAAAAATGTTTCAAATTCACTATTATAAGATGATTGTTTTTATGTATTTACTGTCAACTGTCAACTGGAAAACTTCGAACTGATGTATTTTTTCGTGTACCTACGTGATGATTTTTGTGACAACGAACACAAACAAAAAATACCCAATTTGGTGCAGTCGCTCAAAATTTGTGCGCGTAAATACTAAATACATTTTGGTGATCCATTTTTACTTATTAAGGAAAAGATCTTAGAATAATTTATTCTAAGGAAAATATACTATTTATGTTATTTCCATTCATGCCTACATATACAGAAACTTTACTGTAAGAAAAATGTACTAATTACGAGTAAAATTGAGTCATGTGAGAACTAGAGCCGTCTTGAATTTACATATAGAGTTCTCGTATGTTCTGAATCCAATCGTTACCAGTGTTCTTCAATATGCATAGTGTTTTAAGCTCTACATAGGTAAAAAAATAATACCTGTGAAATGCCTAGTGCCGTGCTGTGTGGCTACGGCACTCTAGAATTTAGCCACCCCCTCTCTTCCCGTGGGTGTCGTAAGAGGCGACTAAGGGATAACAAAGTTTCACTACACCATGAGACGATTGAAGCCGACCGATGGCGGGATAGCCATTCTACAGCTGGCTTTTTAAATAGACAGACCGAAGACGGGCAGCAGCGTCTTTGGTGCGACAAAGTCAGCCCTGCGTCACCAACCCGCCTGCCCAGCGTGGTGACTATGGGCAACACACATAAGTTCACGCCATTTTGGCGCGAACTTGTGGAGGCCTATGTCCAGCAGTGGACTGCGATAGGCTGAAGTGATGATGATGAATGCCTACATGATTCCAAAAAAAATGATTTAATTACTATAAGGCTTAAAGAGTTTAACTTACAATCTATTATTTTTATATATATATAAAAAATATTTAAATAGTTTATATACACAAAAATGATAATAAATATTATAACTTTAACCTATTTAAAAAGTTTTTTATATTTGTTTACATTTTCTGTCAATACATAAAGTATACAAGTTCTTCTTCTTCTTTTATTTTTGGCATACGAAGTATACAAGTTAGTCACTTATTCTAGTTGACAAAAAATAAAATAAAAAGTTTTTATTAGGTTCATAAAATAATAATAGAATAAGTTTATTGATTAAATTATCGTAATTTATAATTCGTGAATTTGTGATTTAACATAAGTTTCTTGAATTTGTATTAATATAACAAACTGAATCATATTTTCACAATGCAGATTGCCAACATTTAAAACTATCTGTACATTGTAATAAAAGTAATATTAATGGGAAATCGAGCCTTTGAAATAAATGCATCGACCACACACTTCGTGTACTCATCCTCATATGTCCGTGTCTAAGTTGATGGGTGGCCATCCCGCTCGAAGACCTCATACGGTGTCTACAAATGGTTTACGTGAAATTTCGGCGTCCCGTCTCTTTTGACTATTTTAATTAATAAGACGACTCGCTCGCCTTTGACGGTAGCTATAAAATGTTACTGTGAATCATGTTTATCTATAAATATAATTATCTTCGTACAGTGCGAAAACAAATATTTACTCATATAATTATTATACTCAAAATAAATAAACTATGTCTATATTGTAAAAAAAAAATAAAAAAAAAATTAAAAAATATACCTGATTAGTGATTACAATGATTCCTGGTTCGAAGCTTCAAATAAGAGAAATTTTCTTTTGTCTAATGTATTGCTAAGCGAAATCGAAATAGGCTTTTTTTTGTTTTTCTAATTCTTTGAAGAAGGTTATAACGGAATAAAAAAAAGTAGTGTAGAAATTTGGAAAATTAAAAAAATCGTAGAGATCATTTAAACTGTAATAGTTGCAGTGGCGTAGCGAGGGGGGGGGGAGCATCATGCCCCGGGCGCTACCTACAAAGGGGCGCCAAATGCTCCGCAAAACGAAAAATTGCTGGACATATTACAATATGGTTTTTGAATGGGGGGAGGGGGCGCTAAAAAGGTATTGTGCCCGGGCGCGAGTTTAGCTCGCTACGTCACTGAATAGTTGACAGTTGGCATTGTCCGCCGGATCAGCCAGTTTGTTACAGTTGTGTGTACAATCCACAATGATATTAAAGGTTAAATTGCATTGGATATAGCACTTTATATCGTAATAAATATAAACAATATTTATTCTCTTTTGATGAGTGATTTCCACAATATTTACAACAGGTGACTGAGTTTCTAGCGGTCACAAGTTTGATTATCGCTCATGAGAAACGTTTGCATAGACAATAGTGTATATTATGTGTATGTCATAATTTGTGCATTTTTGTTTAAGTTTTATACGTTTCCGAACTTTTAGTTTATTCATGCTACTAGCGGCTATTGAGGCGTTGATTTGTTTATTCACGCCAATTGATTGATATAAATTACACAAATAATTTAGATCTATACAAGCCAATAGAATCCCTTTTGAGAACAATCTATACTAATATACAAAGCTGAAGAGTTTGTTTGTTTGTTTGTTTGTTTGAACGCGGTAATCTCTGGAACTACTAGGCCGATTTGAAAAATTATTTCAGTGTTAGATAGCCCATTTATCGAGGAAGGCTATAGGCTATGTCTCATCACGCTAAGACCAATAGGAGCGGAGTCCACGCCGACGAAGTCGCGCGCAGAAGCTAGTATTGTAATAACACTAATAAAATTTACGTTAGCACCATCTACAGTAAAAAGTTTAAATTGCATTTACGAACACTTGAATGCTGTTATTACATTCACTTTGCAAATGCGCTGTGCAATATCACCTAGATGGCGACGCATTGCTCTGAATAAATAACGAGAACTTGTAGGCAGGTATGTACATCTAGCCAAAAACTTATAGCCTGTTTCAATGATCTATTTATCTCTGGTTTTTCTTACTGGTGATAGGTTTTTGACACAATTTGTATAGAGCTTACGTCAAAGTTGTATCTCTATTGTAGTAAGAAAATTCAGAGATAGATAGAGTTTTGAAACTGGCCGTTAGCTGGACAGACCCAGCTGCGTTGAAATAACTAGTTAGTAGCTCTTATACGTTATAATAGCATTATATATGTATTCAAAAAGCCTGAGCTATGACTAAATGTTGAAAGTTATAACTATACTTCGTTTTATAAAAAATTGTAAAGTACATATCGAAAATCCCAATAAAAATATTTGATTTTTTTTTTGTTGCAAAAAGGCATTAAAACTAAAACATCAATAGATTAATCAGTTAAGTTCCGTGTTGTGTTTTAACCTAAAAATAGCGAGATAATAAACAAACTTATACCCTCTACGTTTGTATCTACCCTAACCTTACTTGTGTTACGCCCTTTTCCAAAAATAAATAAATATTCCTTTCACAGCCATTATGGTAAGCCATTATGGTAAAGGACATAATTCACGTATCTTTAATAGTTCTAGTTCAATAATTATGTGTCAGACACCAGTCCAGTAGTAGGATACTTACGCCCAGTAAGGGGACAGTATGACGTATGACGATCTTAAGAAATTATTTTTTCTTCGTGGTAAATTTACCTACTATGTACTTTTCTAAAGATAAGTCTATTCTCTTCTACTTATGATAGCAATTTGAATATTTTAGATAGCATGAGAGAATATTGATCTATTTATCGTTGTCGCCATTTAAGGAGGAACTGCATCCTTTAAGAAAGAAAATTTGAAAGTTTGTATAAAAGCTCTTCAACTTTTGATGTTACAACTAGTTACAAAAACAAAATGAATTCGTTTCAAATTCAAACATGAAACGGCTTAATTTTTTTCATAACCTTAAAACCCTTTTATATAATACGTTTAAACCTTGTAAATAACTCTAAAGTAATATATAACTAACCTTTTAAAAATTGTTTTCAGCCTAATATCATAATATAAATAAATCTCGTGTCACAATGTTTGTCCTCAATGGACTCCTAAACCACTTAACCGATTTTAATCAAATTTGCACACCGTGTGCAGTTTGATCCAACTTGAAAGATAGGCTATATTTTATTTTGGTATATGTAATTATTATATTTAAGAAAAAAAGGCGGTACGAAGTTCGCTAGGTCAGCTAGTATTTTATAAGCATTTGTAAAAAATCATAAAGCGTATTGCTTTCTTACAATATGAATTCGTTATAAAATTAGTAATCCAAGATAATAATTAAACTTACCATAAACAATTAAAATATAAACCATCAAATATGAAAAATAGTTTATATGTAAAATCGTGTATGTTCATCATACAGGATGTCGTGATTGTAGTCACGAAGCGGCCAATTGAGCCTGGGGCCGTATTCCTGATTTAACGTAACACAAAAAATACTTAGATAAGCCGACTTTCTAATACATACCGCTACGACCGGCCCTTCCTCCCTTGTATATAATAAATCTTAAAGAGTCCTCCTGTTAAAGGCAACGCTCTTCAAATGGTTTACGTTACTAACGAATTGTTTTTTCTACTTTTATTTTTGGGAAGACTTCTTACCGTGTCAATTCTGGTATTAATTATTAGACTTTTCTGTAATCGTAGAAAATAAACTTTTAACGTACACGTAATTATAAATTAACGTAAGTAACAAAATATATAATATTAAAAATGTTATTTTGCCATATTCATAAAATAAAAGCAGAATAGTTTATAACGAAGTAGTATAGTCAAACTCCTGTCGGCGTATAGTTTGAGTATCGCTGTCTGACATTTTAATGTGGCCTAATAATCAGAAAGAGTAAAAAACTATGGAGTATATCGGTGGGCTTTAGCATGCCTTTAGATTGATGCTCCTCGTTCGACTCGCGACGCGACTCACACAGGCGGTGGGATCTCTCTCATCGTTATAAAACCTCTATCTATACTAAATATATTCATCTTACAGTATTATCATTCTGTAACCTTGTACTCGTACTTACTAACTTGTACTCGTACTTTCTAATCTAAAAGTTGGAAATAAAATTAAAAGTTTGTTTCGGAAATACGTTTTTCTTAGTTGAAATATTGTCCGCCTGTTTAAAATATAAATTCTGTTGAAAAGATGATCAAATATAAATTTGAAAATTGGTTTGCTTGAAAATTATACCCGATCTTCTGATTTTCAAACAATACAAGAATTGAGTCATAATGGACATAATACTATTTTCGAAAAGTATTTTTATCTGTCAGCTAGCAAACCCGGCGAGCTCCGTTTCGCCACCAGATGGCTTCATGGATGGCTGTAAAAAAAGATTTTCCCGCTTTTCTGTTGAAATTTTTCCTGAATTTTCTTTGCTATAAACCTCACGGAGCCCGAGACCTTTCCAACGAATGCAAAACCGTGGAAATCGGTTCGTACGTTCTGGAGTTATAGCGTCAGGAAGGAAAACCCGACTTATTTTTATATAGTAGATTAACAAAACAACTAGGATACTAATTTTGTTAATTTATCTTTCTTGGCTTAATTAACGCAATGAAAACGAAAAACATGTCAACACTTCGAGTACAGAACCCATATAATGAAAGCCATTTCTTTCTTAGTAAACTTTTTTTTTCAGTTTTTTATCGAAGTTAGAATATTATCTCTCATAAGTGGCTGGACCGTTAAAACTCGAGAATGCAGTGAATGAACTCCACGTACGTGTATCGATGATAGGACGGAGTGGAGGTAATTTGTTTGTTTCTCACTTCCTCTCGCCCTATTAATTTTTAAAAACATTCTTTCGATACATATAATGTAACTAACGGGTTGGGTCTATTTATGGTGTAGCTTTTTTTATTATTAATTATTTAATTTCAATATTAATGAAATAAATATTTTGTGGTTTTTTAATTTTTTTAGGGTGTGTTCGTAAATATAACGCAACGTAACAACGTACAGATTTAATTCAAATACACATCAATTCCAGCAAATCTAGGTATAAGGCTTCTGGCTTGTGCGTACTTATAATAAAAGAGTAACCGACGTACTGACATACATTTTTAGACTTTTATTTAAAATAAACAAACAGTATGGATATTTTAGTTTTTAATTATTCTGATATTTATTTTTTTAAGTTATTTTGTACGTTCGTACATACGTGTACTTTGTGAATTTATCAAGCGTTACAAAATAAATACTGAATGTTGAACTTCGCCATTTAACATTATGAAGTTACTAGAAGAACTATATTCATTAGTCCGAATATATAGTTAGCCAAAATTTCAATTTCAACTTTGATTCAATTTTTAGAGATAGAAAGTGAAGGGTAAAAGCATGTTATGGAATAAGTCTAAAACTTAATTTCTTAAAATTATACTGTAAGTATAATTATTAATTAATTTGTGGTAATTATATACATAAATTTGTCACACGATTACTGTAGAGCACGTACATACATACGTACGTACATTGAGTACGTTGATTTTTAATTAATAGATATATTGAGAAAATCATCATGCATCTTTATTATTATATTAAAAATAGCTTCTATTTTGATAAAACATAAAGAGAAGACTTAGTCCGGTCAAATTAGACCAAATAATAGGGTTAAGGTTACAATAATTCACACTTGACTGAAAATTGGTAGGATTGTTCAAAACACTATTTTACTTTTACTTTCAACTTTTTGAATCGTTATATCTCAAAAACGGTGGCTCTTAGGAAAAAAGTATTCAGATATTTTTTTATAGATAATTATCTGATCTAAAATTTTTGTCTGGGCTAATTTTACGATAAAACTTACCGTTTTGCTGAAAATCGCGAAAAACCCATTTTTGTGACCTTTGACCCCGAATACATTTTTTTCCAGTTGTCGGATCGATGATGACTTTTCACATTTCATTTATAATAGTGTTTTGAACAATCCTACCAATTTTAATCAAAGTGTGAATTATTATAACCTTGGATGTCTAAATTGACCGGACTAACTAAGATACCGGTGATTAATGAAATATAATTTAAAAATATCTCAATACCAAAAATTAAATATTATTTCAATACAGCATTTACTTTTTTATAATATTTTTAAGAATTGATTTAAGCTTTATTTACAAAAAAAAAGAAGAAAAAATTGTGTGTGTCAGCTCCGACACACGACAGGAGTTTACTTCTTCATATCGACTATCTAAATAAAGCAAAAAAGCAAAAAAGTCTAAGAAAAAGATTAATACCACAAATGGTAAAGAAATGAATCAAAATAACGCCATCTATCGATGGCATTATTAGACAACGTCGTAACCGATACCGTCATAACCGTCGTAGCCGGTACCGTCATAAGCGTCGTAGCTGATAGATAGCGCACAAAATTATACTTCTCAGATTACCTAGACTACAGAGACCTAGATTTTACTCCTCATATTTTTTTCATACCGGGGGCCTTATATGAAAATCGATTCTTAAGGAGTAAACTCCAAAAATAAACAGATAGGTAATTGATAAAATGAATACAGTATAACGCTCAAACATGATACATTAACGTCAATTAATTTAAACTATATTCAGCATTTCGGTTAAATTAATAAATCACTTTCTCGCTATTATTTTCCTGGTCGCGTATTTCAGTTTCGCCGGTTCGCAGGAGGAAGCGTTCGCGCACGCAACGCCTTGACACCTAAACATCAATCTACAACCCAATAGTTTTCGTAACATGTATTAGTACATAAACAATATCTTCATCTTTTCTTCAACATTTAATCATCAAATATTATTCGATCGAATAATAATTACTATATGCAGTTTGCTCTCGTCTGTTTAAGACCCAGTAGACTCAAGACAGGCGAGAAAAAGAAAAAGAGGCGAATAAATAGTGGGACATGCGTGACTACCTAGTAACTAATATCGTTGTCAAAGATATAGCGACGAAAAATAATAAAATAAAGAAAAGTGACCTCTCAACCATACAGGATAAATAGCTAGGAAGAGCGAGTTATAGAAGATTTTCCAAACCACTACAGCAAAAGAAAAGATTTATTTGTAATTGAAAACTATTGTAACTCTAAATTAATAATTATGGATTAAGCTCCGGTCCTTCTCCTACATGGGGAAGAGGCCGATGCCCAACAGTGGGATATTACAGGCTGAATCGTGATCGAATATTAAAAACATTAACAAAAAGTTTAATTATAACAATAGCAACATCGCAAGGTTTATTTTTCAAGTAAACTCTCAATTAATTTTATCTTGTTAGTTATTTATTATTATAAAAAACACCATAGAAAGTTACATAAACCGGAAACAAAATATATATTACTAGTAACGATATGACGCTTTATCGTCTAAAATATTAACGCAGGAAACTGCGTGAAAAGTCTAGTATAATACATATTTCTTATAATCATCGAGTATTTTTTTAATGCATGATTTATTGTTGTGTTAATTACAACATAAATTGCATTAAATGAAATTAAAAATCATACTTTTCAACAAAATTTTTAATTAATTGTTGTTCCTGTATTTTATTATTCTATACCTACATGGTTTTTACTCATATTTTAAATGTTGAAATATAAAACAAGTTATCCTTGTATTGGTGTATTGTTTGAATATAAAATTATATTTAAACACGAACGTAAGTTAGTTTTCGTTACAATAATATCAATATAATAATTTTGTTTGATTCTTAACGCGTTATAGAAAAAAAAAACAACTTAAATGTATGAAAAAATATCCGATTTCATACTCTTACGTCAGATATTATTTGTATAATATTTCGGTTAAAGTTTTTTTAGTTCTCCTATACCTACTCATTTTTTTTTATTTCTTGTGTAAAGAAGAGACCAGTTCTCATGTATAAAAATTTAAATGATCATGTATTTATATTGACATAAATTCTCTCTTTCACAAGTGTTCTATTTTATGCATTTTAATCACTACAAGTATTCTTAGAAAAAAGTCCGTTTTGTCATATTTCATATAAAATAAAACAACATTTAAAGCAGTTAAATTGAGTGTAAAATATTAAAAATGAGTTTAAAACGTACTTCTGTGAAAAATTATATTGTTAATTGATTGACTAATTGATTGATTACTTCAGCCTGTAACACCTTACTGCTAGACATACGTCACTTTCTCAATTAGTTGATATAGTGATTCTTATTATATATCTATTATAATCTAAACATTATTTTTGATAAATTAAATACTAAATGGCTTACTAATTTGATATACTGAAACTGTAGTAATTTGCGCTGTACAATTAATTAACAATAAGTAATAATTAATAAAAAAATAATAATTTCCGACCCATACAATAAACTGACAAAGCTATCGATATTTCAAAAAATAATGGCCGATGTCGTTTTTTAACCAGTGTATTAATGTTTATAGCTGCATGTAATAAATCTCTTGTCAACGTAGCAGTTACTATAGTGTGTATACCATTTATGAAAATGCTATATCAAATTAAATATCTAATTATAGAATAAACATAAATAAACGTGAAACGAACATACTAATTGCAAGCGAAATGTAAATGAAAATTCATTATGTAAACATATGTATGACATTATGTGCCCGAAAAAATTAGCAAGAAATAAATATTTAAATGAATGCTTTTTATGAATTAATTAATCGTCGCTAAACAAGGATATACGTATTGATATACTTTTTTATACATATGTTTCATTTGTCAGGTGATTTATTTGCTAGTTTAGTTGATATGATATTTTATTCACGTAGATACTCATTTTATTAACAATATTTTTACTTTAAAAATATCTGTGAATTTTGCTAAACAAATATTGACAAACAAAGATTTTTAATTCTTATTCATCAGGTTACAGATTTCATATATTTTACGTGTAACAATAAATATTTTAAAATGTTCGAGTTACTTAATTGACGTCACTACGACTTTATTATATTACTTGTGTAGGCTTATATTTAATATACGAAAATGATAAGGAAATTTTAACACAATATATTCTTGTTTTGAAATTAAAGTATTTTATGGGTCATGTCCTTCGTATCACTACACATACGTCTTAATTCTTCGACCCAAAAGCCTTCAGTAACATGATGTGGATCAATAAGGCTGGCCGTACATTGTATGTGACGTTTCAAAGTCGAGCTATCTATGATATTATAATATAGAAACAGAATAGAATATAAATAAATATCTACACAATACACACACGGTCGTCTGTTCCTAAAGTAAGCAACTTAATGCTTGTGTTATAGGTAACAGTCGACTGGAACAGCTAGATACATATTTTTTTTTCGATAAACATACATATAAATAGTTCATATATATATATATATATATATATATATTACACCCAGACTCGGGGTGGGAATCGTACCCACAACCCCCCGGAGCAGAAAGTAGGATCACTACAAACTGCGCCAATGGGCTAGTCAATATATATCCCCATCCCCATACGATATAACTTATACGATATGAAAATAAAAACCACTCGGAGCTCTTCTCCTATTTAAAAATATTTTATTCAAAAAAACGAGTGTGCTTTTGACCACACGACTAAAGTAAAACTTACGAAATGTAACTCTCCCTCTTAATATCTTCAGTAACTTATACCTATATCCCTCTCAACTTCCTTTCGCCTGGTCCGATCACACTTTTCGTAACGCTCTCGTCGCGCATTCACCAGCTTACTCCCTTAAGAGTGCGTAAAGAAGTTTTACTTCAAAAGTTTAACAAAAACGTTAATCCACTGTTACAATATCTTTTAAAAGTCCTGCCTGTAGGATATTTTTTAGTTCTAACATGTACTTCTGGTAATGTACGGTCACCCTAAAGACGTTGTAAGCCTAAGTCACTGAAGCGTAGAACTCTGATGGGACGAGATAACAATTTAATAGTTGCACGGGTAATAAAACGGTTCAGAAATTGGTCACAATTACCCTGGTTACTGCGTCGTAACATTTTAATAGTCAAGATGCGTTTTCTGTGGGAACGGACGATGATATTAGACTATCTGTAATTTGTTTTCTAATATTAATATAGGTACCTATATAATGCATTCTAGTGCTTTTGAATAAACCTTATTATCCCTATAATTTAAGCCTTTATCAAACATGTGTGATTTATCTGCTAATTACATTGTATATATACAATATAAAAAATAATTAAATCTTTAATTCTTTTTCAATTTAATCGCGCTTAAAATCTAATGAGAAAAATACATTTTCTGATAATAAATATTTTTTATTTATTTATACTTTATTGTACATCACAGCTACAAATATCATTTACAGACTGTGAAGCTACAATGGGCGGACTTATGGCTATATAGCCATTTCTTCCAGACAACCCAAATATATATTCCCTACTATGAGTAACGATCGCTATCAGGTGTACATGATAACAACCGGGACCGACGGCTTAACGTGCTCTCCGAGGCACGGTGGGGAGACCCACAAGGACTGCACATACACCCAGACCACGGCAAACATCTGTATGGCCAATGCAAATGTTGTCGTGTGTGGGGATCGAACCCGCAACCGCCCGCGCAACAGCCAATCGCAATCCAGTGCTGTGACCGCTGCGCCAACGCGGCGTCATAAATGTTTGTAATATATTTTGTATTAAGAAAAGGAAACGTTTTAGAAAAACAATCTATACCTATAAGTATTTTGCAATGTAGATAGAATAGAAGATTACATTTAAATAAAGTAGTAGATTTACAATAAATATCTACAATAGAATAAGTATTTTCAAACACTACATCAACTGAATAATAAAATACACCAAAAATACACAATAGGTATAAAAGTAAATTCGAACTCAAAAAAGGAAAAGTTTCTTCATAAATCCAATTTTCAAGCCAAACCAATTCGTTCTCAATATTTCACAATAATGCGACAATATTAGTCGATTTCAAAATCTATTGAAAACAGATATCTATACATCTATATCTATACAAATAAATAAAATTGGAGTATCTGTTTGTAATATTAAAATAACCGCTTTTTACTAAATGCATATGGGTGTATACACGATACATATACCAAAATAATATTTTTTACAGTTTTTGTCTGTCTGTCTATCTGTTTGTTCCGGCTAATCTCTGAAACGGCTGGACTGATTTTAACAGGACTTCCACTGGCAGATAATTAGCTGATGTAGTAAGGAGTAACCTAAGCTACTTATATTTTAGAAACTTATTTATTTTATAACTCTGCAAACTGAACAATAACTTTTTTGTTAAATTCCACGCGGACAAAGTCGCAGGCACAGCTAGTCTGATATAAATGTCCGAAAGGATACGACATTGTATGACATTGTGCGGCTATTTCAATTGAGATAATACTTATTTTCATAATTATTGTCAAATTTTCGATTTAATACAAATTACACTATTAGGTATCGTTGAGATGAACTAAATCAAATGGTAATTTTTTAACAATTAACAACAAATAAACTTACGAACTATACTGGGCTGCTCTATATAAAAGTAAAGAGTAGAAAAGTTCTTAACTTTTTTTTTATGTAACTAGGTTGGCAAACAAGTGTACGGCTCACCTAATGGTAAGACCGTTCACCGTAGCCTATAGACGCCTGCAACACCAGAAGCATCGCAAGCACGTTGCCGACCCTATCCCCGATCCCCCCCCCCCAGGAGCTCTGGTCACCTTACTCACCAACAGGAACACAATACTGCTTGAAAACAGTATTATTTAGCTGTGGTCTTCTGCAAGGTCCAGGTACTCGTACTACCCCAGTCGGGCTGCTCCATATTTTGAGCAGGAAATTTCCTGCTGTGCCCTACCTCAGTTAGATGATCAGTCAGTTTTTTTATAATTGTTTGGTCCCTACCAGCTCTCGATGTAATTACAACAGTCTTTACTGGAATAAAAATTATATTAGAATAAATTCTACCAAATTACTAACTAGTACATACTTAGATGTCTATTAAAGCTTCTTTGCGTATATTAATCTTAATATCTTAGTCATAATTAATGACTAATGCAAACTTACAATTAATATTAACTTGTAACTTTATTAAGATTATTAGACTTCCACTAATTTAAATCATAAAAAATAACAAACCCAGCATACTTCGTACCGCCATCGCCATTCTTTTTTCGTGAGTTTATTTTATTTTATTTTTTTTATACGAACCTTATCCAGATAATAAGTGACACGAAAAAATAATTATCTAATTCGGTGAAACGTTGGGAAGCTATGCGCGTACATACATTCGGTGATTAATTTATATAAGTTCACACACACACACACATATATATATCTATATACTAATATATAAAGCTGAAGAGTTTGTTTGTTTGGTTGTTTGTTTGTTTGTTTGAACGCGGTAATCTCTGGAACTACTGGGCCGATTAGAAAAATTCTTTCAGTGTTAGATAGCCCATTTATCGAGGAAGGCTATTATAGGCTATGTATCATCACGCTAAGACCAATAGGAGCGGAGTCCACGCCGACGAAGTCGCGCGCAGAAGCTAGTATATTATATATGTATAAATATATTAGATATGTTAGACAGTTGGAAGAGAAAATATCTCACAAGTATAGTGTGAGAAATCTTGAAAACCCGCAAGACGGAAACATCAATATCCATCCCATTATTGCAAGTGAACGTTTAAAAAAGTAAAAAGTTAATTCTAGTCTCAGAGACGACTTTTCTTTCGTATAGAAAAATTTTACACAAAATCAACGCGTTACAATAGAAGGAAAACCTTATCATTAGAAAGCAGGAAGATGTTTACGTAACACATGTAAAGTTTCTATTTATTATATGCACATAACTCTTCTCACTATCTGTAAAGATATCACAAATTATAATGTTAAAAGAGTTACATTTATTACCGTAAACAACTAATTACACGATAAGTAAAATTAGTTGGGTAAATACTCAAGTAAGTCTAAGTTACTTCTTTTTACATTGAAAAGTACTAGAAAAAATAACAGGATTTTTTGTGTTCTAGTGAAAATGTGACAAATATTAAAATTAGTAAAAATTCGATATAGTATTTCAAGAACTATAATTATGTATATATACGGTCATATTGTAATCAGTACAAAATTCGGTATCGATATATAAATGTATATTTTTTTTTTTCAATTCTAATAAGTTTTTTTTTTCTTATTAATAGAATTACGAGAATCAAATAAAAAATGTTGTTGAAATAAATTTTCATCAAATTCAGAATATTTCTTCTTCGAAATATAGCAATCGTAAGCAATAAGAAACTGTAATACTGAATACTGCAAATGGGCTTAAAACAATTAAACATCCAGACAAATTTTACTGACATAAGTTATAAAAGAAGAAAGTTAAGATTAAGTAACGTTCAAACTTTCGCTTTACTAACTCTATAAAATGTGTTCTACAATACAAAACGAATATTGTTATACAATATTAAGCATTTCCGATTAATATTGCGTTATCACAGATCCGGTAGAAGTTTATAATGTAAAAACAAAACGATTTGAAGCCTATCATGCGAAAAATAAAAATCATATTATAGTTATACAAGATCGAGAAGGTAATTATAGCGTTATATATTGTATTGGAGTTCCGTTCTAATAGCATGTATTTAATGATAAAACTATTGTTCAATATGAAAATGAACTAGATTGGATTTTTAGTTCGTTTGCAATGGATGAACTCAAAAGCTACTGGATCGATTTTAAAAATTCTCTCACCAGAAAAAGTAAAAATGTTGTAGTACACACGCGTGAAGTCGCGACGAAAAGCTAATAGATATATTAGAAAATATTAATTTTGAAATACATATTTTTTGACATATAGCCCGGTCGAATTAGCTCACAAACGGGCTGAGATTGACAAAAATTGGAAGCAGCAATTTTTCTTCGGAATTCGTTGGGGGGGGGGGGTTCACTGTTAGTCTAAATTCAAAAAGTAGGGATACCAGACTTGTTGCTTCATCCGCCATGATATAAAGGATTATTTATTGTCTCTAGAATAACTCGTTTTTTTTTCAATAATTATATTCGTTGACGAATCAAATCACTGGCAGACAATAATACGTATTTATCATCAATATTAATCGATCGCATCGTAATTATTGTCATTTTGTATTATTAGATTTTAATTTACAATTAATATTTATTTAATACTAGCTGTGCCCGCGACTTCGTCCGCGTGGAATTTAACAAAATAGTTTATGTTCAGTTCGCAGAGTTATAAAATTAAAAAAAATCTAAAGTAAAAGTAGTCTAAGTTGCTCCTTATTATATCCCCTATCTGCCAGTGAAAGTCCCTTTAAAATCGGTCTAGCTGTTTTAGAGATTAGCCGGAACAAACAGACAGACAGACAAAAATTATAAAAATGTTATTTTGGTATATGTACCGTGTATACACCCATATGAATTTTGTAAAAAGCGGTTATTTTAATATTACAAATAGACACTCCAATTTTATTTATTTGTATAGATGTACAGATTAGCGACGCTTAACAGCCGCTCTGGTGTAGTGGTGCGCGCGCCGTGTCGATTAGTGGTGGTTAATATAGCATATAGCATAAAAGTATAGCATGCTAAATGTTTATAGCATATAGCATTTGCTATACCGACTATGACTTCGCGCTAAATTTATAACGTCTCAAACGCTAAATGTACACAGAGCGCTGCTGCGAGGCTAGAGCGAGATAACATTACTTTTTAGCGTTTTCGAACTTTTACGTATGTCCACTCACGAAAAAAAACTGTTATTACTTATTACCAATTTTTATTTTTATTATAAATCAATGTACGAATAAAATTTCCCTAATACAGTGACGAATAAAATAAACATCATAACACTTTAAGATGCTACAAAAATAACTTATAAATTCAAAATTCAATTTCAATACCTCACCTTTCGATAGTGGCAGATTTTTATCACAAACAACACAATAATATTTACACTTAATACTTTTTATACACATTACCACTTATTATTATTTAACACATATTTACACTTACCTATTATTAATTATTATTTAATCACTGTCGTTGTCGCTGCAAAATCAAATCACACTTTTAATAGGTACTAACACTAAATAAAACAAAATTAATACTAACACTAGATAAAACAATTAAAACTAAATAAAACAAACTGAATACTATAACACTAATAAACTAATTACTAATACTAATAATAAAAATTAACAACAATAAAAACGAAAACTTTTGTAGCCGATAGTGGTAAAGACAGAGATAGTGGCACGAATACTAACGTGTGACTGAGACAGATTACCGTATACCGAGCATTTCCGAATAATCACGAAGCTGTATGAAGTAAGCAAGAAGGGATGTGCAATACGCGCGCCTGAGGGTGTTGTTTAATCGATTTTTATTGAAATCGATTAAAATTAAGTCATAAATATACATTTATTTTTAATTTTAAAAGGTTTTAAATTTTCTCAAATAGTTGTTACTTAAGTAGTCGTTAATAGATAACTGATATTCAAGTAAATCGTGTCTTTCAACTGAGAAAATTTAATTTTTGTAGTTTTTTTTTTTATTAATGTCGAAATCTCGTTTATTGATGACAAAATTAACTATATTTGTAAATCTAATAATATCTTATATCGTTTAATATCTTATATAAACAAAAATCAATGAATCCTAAATAAAACTAATCGATTGCGCAATTCGGTTGATTAAAGGATCGATTGTGTTTACATATGGTTAACAATGTGCTATAAAGATAGCATATAAAATAGCATGCTAAAAAAATTTAGCATTTAGTCTATAGCATGTTTTTAGTTTATAGCAGATTTGAACATCACAGGTGTCGATGCCTACAGAAGTACAGACCGGCGGTATGCGGGTTCATTTCCCGCTCCGGATGAATATTTGTATCTACAAAAATTTCTTTCCGGTTTGGATGTCTATCCTTGTGGGTGTCCCCACCGTGCCTCGGAGAGCACGTTAAGCCGTCAGTCCCGGTTGTTATCGTTAATACCTGATAGCGACTTTACTCATAGTGAAAATATATCCGCCAATCCACAGTGGATCATCCTGGTGGATTAAGCTCCAATGCATCTCCTATATGGGGAAAGAGGCCTATGCCCAGCAGTGGGATGTTTCAGGCCGAATCGTAATCGTAAACATGAACACAATGTTACCTTCTGTGTATTAAGAGGCAGAGCACATGTAGAAGGGAGGGGGTTAGGATCGGCAACGCGCCTGCAATGTTTCAGGTATCCGCTTACACACTGAAAAAAAAAGAAAAAAAACTAGGTTCGGTTAAGGATTTTCATAAATAATGATTAAATGGAGTAATAACGTGAGCTATTGCGCTATGCGTGTCAGTTTCCTCTATAACAAATAGTTTATTGAGGCGATTATGAGATCGAGACGTGGGTAGGGCTGAACATAATATCAAAGTTTAAAATGCAAATTAAAATATCAGGGTAGTATATCAAATTTTATAGACAAGGGTAATTTCTATTCGTATTTCATTCTTATATACAAATACATATTATTAATATTATAACATTACATAGCAAAACATTACATATTGTAAGATTAAATTTACATAAAATTCAGCAATTTATTTTAGAATGCAAAGGTAATGTTTTTATTTTTTTAATTGTGATTTTTGACAACCCTATTCGGCTATGTAATGCGTCAATGCGGATACAAACGGACGCGCACGCGATGCTTGTGAACATTTATCAGAACTAGAAAATTAATGAATATATCACAACATATTTACAAAATATGGACTATTGAAAAGTGATATAAAAAATTAATTAATATAGTCTATTCCGTTATTAAAAGAGTGACACATCGGTGTCACTTCGTTGGACCACGCCCTTTGACCATTTAAATCGTAGTAAATTGAGATAATAAAAAAAAGTGTTAACATTGACCCATTAAAGTAAGCCATTCAGAAAGAACGAAAACATCCAAAATGAATACTTCACCTATTATTTTGCACTTGTATCAGTTTATGCTTTGCATTTTCCGAAAACATTTACCATTTCAATGTACTTTTTTTACACCACCAGAAAGTAGAGATTTCAATAAACAAAAAACCCACCGACTTTTTTAAAAAGCTGATATTTTGTCGTGAGAATTTTCGATTGAAAATTAGGGTGAATTTTCGATATTGAGGTGAAAATGAGGTGAAAAATTAATATTTTCATTAAAAAAATTACAGAGTATTTGAGAGATAAAAAGGTAAGATTTCACCTAATTTCGTAAAAAAAATATTATAAAAGAAAAATAATAAACCAAATAAGTACCTACTTGGTTTTTTATTTTTTCACATGAAATACAAAAGTTGTACATCTTTTTACTACCTACAACTTTGCCATTTAACTTTTTTCCATAGGACTCTCAGATCGCCTGTAATTTATTTTTCCTTTCATTTTCGTTGTACCTATTCTCTTTCTTTTACAATGGGTTTCATCCTACTATAACTTTTTTCATTTCAAAAATTATCGACACTGGTCTATGTAATAATTATGATCTAATTATAATTATAAAAAACTAGCTGACCCGGCGAACTTTGTACCGCCTAACAGTCGATTCCTTAATTATTATATTTTTTTTAATACTTGCCGTAATCCCTCCACTAATACTTAAACTTTATGGTATGGTATTAAAGTTCAAATTGACTTTTAAGTATTATTACGAATCTTTTGTATGGGAGTATAGAAAATTGTTGTTTTTTGACTTTTTCAGAGAGTTTTTTAAATTTTTCTCTCCGTAACAACCATCCTAGTACTTCAAGGAATATTATAAAAAAAGAAATAGCGAAATCGGTTCAGCCGCTCTCGAGATTTGCGCTTAGCAACACATTCAGCGATTCAATAGAGATGACATGTAAGAGTTGAAATGTGACGTACTTACCTACATACGTGTAAATCTACTATAAAAACCCTTGTTTTTTCTTCAATATTTGTTCAATTGAGAATCAACTTTCGTTATTTTATTTTATCTCTCGATGCCGCAGATCTCTGCCATAAATTACCAAAATATTACAGATATATGTAACAATTATGTTTTTTATGATATTAAAATCATCATCATCACATCAGCCTATCGCAGTCCACTGCTGGACATATGCCTCCCCAAGTTATGATATTATTTTATTTTATTTTTTTGATAATTTTTGTAATAGACAAAACATTTCTACCCATGATATGTAAATGAAATTTTAAAATTACTAAAAAAATTGGGTTTCAATGGGAAAATGTTAGTAGCAATCTTGGAACATTATCGCTGAGGTAATTTCAAAATATCAACTGTGTGGTTACAATAGCTATTTATCTTCTTCAGCTATATGTATACTTCAGTGTCAATGTATACAAGGAGCCTTGACCATGACCATTGACGCCTGCAATGTCACCGAAATAACGGGGGTTTTCAAAATGTTAAGTTCCGGTAAGTTCCGTAGAATCAAAAGTGTTCATAAAGACCGAGAAAGATTAAAAACTTATATATAGAAGAATGATTTAAGAATGATGTTTGCTTTTGTTGAGCGTAGGCTAGTCAAATGACATTTTTAAGCTTATAGTCTAGTCAACGAGTTCAAAAACGAGAGATAGAGCTCCTAAAAATATGAGTCGTAGCTCATTCGATCCGGAATGACGTCTAGAAAAATAGGTCGAAAGGATTTACTAGCGTGCGAAAATTGCAAAAGTTATTAACAACTTAAGTTGCGAAAATAAGCAATTTCCTTTTTTCAGAGCTTTATCTACGAGTCTACGACGATGTCAGACATTTATTTGCCTATGTTAAAATTTTCACTTCAGTCTATTTAGAACTTAACAATTATAACAACGTTATCAGTATTAGAAAATACGTAAATAAAGAATGTTTACATGTTAAATAATTATTTTTGATGAAAACATTCATATGAACGAAAAAATACTATCGATACAACAGTCATAAATGTGATAATTAGTCCATTGAAAAGTTACATTTTTTTTTAATATGATGAGAAAAAAGTTTTATCAACAAATAAATTTTTTTATCTCAATTTTTTATGGATATACTAAAATTTACTGAACAAATGTTGTAGATAATTTCATTTGCAACAAAAAATGTTTAATAATTTTTTTTGTGAGACAGCAGATAAACCATAAAAACCATTTGATCCTCTTTTTCCAAGATGGCGGCCGTTGCACAAGGGTTGCAACCCCACAAACTTAGATTTAACTTTAGACTAACCCCCCCTTCATATTTAAAAAATAAAATTGCGTTCTCTGACAAACGCACGCTAAGACCAAAAAATGTAACATTTCAATGGACTAAAATGTGTTTAGATTTAATATTTTATGACGTTTGACAATAGAAAAAAATATGATTGATGAAAATGTTATTTAAAAGAAGTTAGATACATTAATGCAAAAATTAGTTAATTTCTTGACAAATATATAATGCTTATAAGAAATATATTCGTCATATAAGTCGGCAAAAGAATCAGAGTAAATGAGTTTATAATATTGAGCAAAAGCGTTTCCGCTTTCGACTTATTTTCTCAATTTAAATATGAAAAAAGTTTTCAAGCTTACCATATTGATTAAAAATTATACTAAATAAAAATACGAATAATATTAATCCCTAGTCCCAATAATTTCATACTGATGCAGCCATAACCATACGCACACATGAGCTCCACTGTAATCTTTCAGGCGTGAAAATGAATGTTATAAATAAACACGCGCAACGCGGCTAATTATCATACGAGCCTGAAGTCCTGTGCCGTTTTGTCTATTACAAAAATTATCAAAAAAAATAATAATTAATAAATATAAGTGATTACAAAATTCGGCTCACGCCGATCAGCAGCATCCCGCGATGGATTGGTTGAAATTGGTCGGTATCAAGATTTTGTGATAATAACGTGATTGTGATTAGTGAAAAGGACTGTTGATCTTTAAGTGTAATATGTGGTTGTGAAGGATTTATTGCTGTTCCCGAATAGATTATGATCTTGTGATGATAAGAATTTTAGGATTTAAACGTATTTGGTTTCAAAATTTTGCGTCATTTTCTCAGAAAATAGTAATTTCAGATCAGTTAATCAATGGGTACCAAAAACTCGAATAATTTTCTTTATATACGTAAAAGGAACTGCTGTGATACGATAACTTCAATTTCAAACAAGAATTTTTGTACAGGACAACAATGATTTTGTATTATTATTTTGAAAATTTATATTTCTTATATGTGTGCGTGTACCTACATTAATGTGTATATTTTTTTAAATAAAGCCTAACTGTCAATAAAAGAGAATCCTTAACATAAATAATTCTTCACCCGTTCTTTATTCTATCACAGGGCTATAATTTTCGAACTAAGTAGACACTTTTTTATTAGAATACTAGCTGACCCGGCGAACTTCGTACCGCCTAACAGTCGATTTTTTTTTCAAACTTATCCTTCTCGGAACCTTTCCACTAACACTTAAACTTAATGGTATGGTATTAAAGTTCAAATTGACATTTAAGTATTATTACGAATCTTTTGTATGGGAATATAGAAAAGTGTTGTTTTTAGACTTTTTAGGCAATTTTTTAATTTTTTCTCTCCGTAACAACCATCCTCGTACTTCAAGGAATATTATAAAAAAAGAATTAGCGAAATTGGTTCAGCTGATCTCGAGATTTGCGCTTTGCAACACATTCAGCGATTCATTTTTATATATAAAGAGATCTATGACAATAAACATGACACTTGAAACGTGTTATCTTGATGTGGAGGCAATAAATTCGCAATGTTTGACGATATAATAGTAGGAACCATTCGTACTAACTGTTATGCTTTTTAATTTAATACTATTGGATTTATATACGAAAAAAAAAATTCAATCTACCTTTACAATACCGTATACATAATATGTTTTATTATTCTCTTATTCTTGCACTACTTTGCCCCGCGTTCACATCATCTCTCACTAACATGGGTTGACTGAAAGAGATCTCTTTTAGAGATAGGTTCGCCCTTGCCAACTTCCTATATTATAATGACTATTATAAAATAAAAGTTTTACAAGAGTCGAATTGCAAAAAAAAATATATATCTTAATTGTAGTCAAAAATATATATCACGTCAATTTTATGTAATAAATCGTTGGTTTTAGAGTCAGGAGATGATTTCAAATGAAATAATGTATTAATGTACTTTTTTCTATTTTTACAGTTCACTCTTCTTGTAGCTGTTGCTTCTGTCCCTGTAAAGGCAGATGGACCTAAGTAAGTGAAATATTTTATACACACTCGTGCACCTAAAAACAAAGCATTTGTCAACCATAAAGCTAACGCTCATTTAATTTAATGTCATGAACTTTTGTAGTATTTAAAATTTTCACAAGTGTTATTTTTTTATTTCATTCTTGCTAGGCGAATGTGATTATACAATAGTGCTTCGGCGACTAATGTTTTAAATTTGTATCTCGCTACGCGATAATTATTAGACGACATCCAGTAAACGCAACATGATAAACCGCTTTAGAAAGTATAACATAGCCATCCTTATATATTGATAAAAATTAATAATTAGGCGGAATTTATTTGCTAGCTGTATATCACGTGTCATGTGTAAACAGGGGGTAGCGACATCGCGACGAGAGGGAAAGCCTGTTGAGTCACGCGTGCCATTGACTCTAGGCGGAACCGCTAGAAAAACTAGCGAAGCTTGCATGCGAATGCCATTCGTTCGACGTACTTACTTTCCTTGTTCAATTATAATTTTTGCTAGAATATTAGTTTATTGTCATAGATTTATAATAAGTACCAATAGTATACCATCACTAATTTTCTATTGTTACAGAAAAAAGATCCGCATACATCTACCACAGAAAGTGAAACATATACACCATCACAAGAAAATATACATAACGAACCACCCTGCGCCCTCGCAGTATGCCCCGGCGTACATGCCGAGTGCAGAGGGAACAGTGGCGGTACCGACAAGCGTTTTGCCAGCTATGGCAAATATTGTACCTATAAACTCGGTGGACTTTTACGAAGAGTCGCAACCACGGTTGCCAAATATATCTCCGGCAGCATCGCAGCTCTTGCCTTTGTATCATGCACGTGGCTACTATGGACCGACCCCTGCTGACATAGAAGAAGCAGATTACGACACAGCTGCAGATCAAAATGAATACGTTTCACAATCGTTTTCATCACCTTCGGTAGTACATTCGCCTAGTCATCCTCCGAAAAGAATTAAGATTATCAAATTAAACGAACAACCTCGTAAAAAAGTAATAAGAAAAGTTAAGCCAAAACGAGTAGTTATAAGAAATAAACCTCAGCCACCGCCACCAGTAGAAGAACACCCAGTATCAGTTTTTCATGAACAATTTTATTCGGACATTGATGGTTCTGGAACTATAAGGAAGATAAGGAAGCCACCACGAGTGGAGAAAATTGTAGACGGTGATACCGAACATATTCATACTTATAGCGAAGAACATATACATAAAGTAGTCTTAGACGATGGGCCCAAACTTGGTGGTGTAGTTGGTGTTGATCACTTTAATGGTGTGCATGCAATTACGGGTGGCCAAGGTATAATTCCTTTTAAAAATGGCCAGACATTACTTGCCATACCATCTCATTCAATAGGTAATATAGCATCTGTTAGTGCATTCGGAAATCCGGCAAACTTCGAATATGCTGCTTATAATCCAAGAGAAGTCACACACGATCATATATTTCATGATCATGGAGAAATCTCTTCAGATGCAGATATAAACAAAGAAGCTTTTGGATTGCCCCCCAAAGTTTCTTATAACAGTAATGGTCTCAGGATCAGCGGAACACAAAAAAGACAAAAACCTAAAAGCTCTCAAAAAAGTAAAAAGTATTCCAAGCCAACGTCTAACGATTTTTCATACTATGAAAACATTTACACACCTAACAGTAGACCAAATAAAATACAGAGACCCTCGTTAACCGTACCTTCATTTGACGTTTCTGACGAGGGAAATTTTGAGGAGTATAGATCAGTTTCTGATTTTGGATACAAAGAAAATAAAAAACCACGGAATTCAGTAGCTACTTATTATGGTAAATCATCAAACGATTATCGTTTGCAACAAGCAAGTGCACCGTCTCCATTTTCAGTTTCGTCGACTGTAGTACACGAATATAAACCTAAAAGGTTTTCAGAAACAGCTGCTGTACCATCTAGCTTAGCAAAAATAAGAGACCCGTACCTTAATTTCAATGATAACTACGCAAACAACTTTGAATATGATACGTATGCTTCTTCATCAAATATTTATACTTCAGAGGACAAAAATGACATTGAATATAGCGGTCAAAGTAAAAAAGGAAAAAAAAAGTCTATTTCTACTCAAAACATTAGTTTTGGTGGGCAAGATCACATAACATACGTCGACCATATGAAAGATGACAGGTTTTTAGACGATATTGACAGTGACGGACCAACAGCATTAGAAAGTGACGATCAATTTGATCAAGCACAAATAAGCGATACAGATACAGTAAAAGAATCCTCTCCTGCGCATCAATATTTTTCCATGATGGCTGTAAATGCCCAGCATGGTGAACAAATATCACTTCCTGAAGCTTCGAACAATAATTTTCACTACGCTGAAGCACCAACAGCATCAACAACGGAACACGCTTCTGTGACGACAATGATCATGCCGAGTTCAAATAATTATAATTTTCAAAGTACAGAAAAACCAAACACGGAATCTATGAAATATGTATCTGACATTAAATCAGCCAACAAAAATAAGGATGTAGCTCGTCAACCTAATTTTAGTAGTATTCTGAATGAACCTCGGGATCGTGTTCCGTTAAAAGAGATTCAAACATCGGGAAGGGGCTACAGGTCAGGCACAATAGAAAGTCAGGATTCAACTGTAAAAGGAAAACTTAAATATGGTGACAAAATTTAATTTATGTGTGAACATTAAGTTATATTAACATTAAAAATAATTTTTAAGCAGTGATGATTGAGTTTATAGTTATTTAAGAAAGAACACTGCGGTGATAAACACGATAACCACTATGTTATCTTAATTTATTTTTAAATTAATAATGTCGCCCTGTACATGTAAATAGATTGAATAAATAACACTCATGCATTTTATTCAAATTTTTAGAAAGTACTATAATAAATAAAAAGGAACCAAAAAAAAACTATTTTCTTTTACCTAAGGTCACTTTACTTATTTAACACATAAATGTTTATCGTAGCCTCGTAGGTACAATTTATTTAAGCTCAAACACAATTTATAACAACCATAGTTACAAAAGTAAGTATAATATTAATTATTGATTATGTTTTTTCTTATAATTTATATTTTTAAGATCTGTCTTTTACTTATAATTTTATAAATACTTTTGTTTTTATTTTTTCATAAAATACAGGTCTTTTAATTTATTTATGATTATGTTTATTACGTATTATTTTTCGAAATTTATTTCCTTTTTTTAAAGCTATCCGATTTCATGTGGTATAAATCAAGCAATACCTCACATGCCACGAATTAACAGGATAATGTAGGACCACTTACAGGTAGATATACTTTAAGCTTACGTGCTTGATCTATACATCTTACTGGGTCTTGTTCTTCTATAATAAAAAAAGTTGTTACTATGTAATGGATATCACTCACTTCGGCCTATCGCAATCCACTGCTGGACATAGGCCTCTACAAGTTAGCGCCAAAAATGGCGTGAACTCATGTGTTTTACCCATAGTAACCACGCTGGGCAGGCGACCGCAGGGCTGGCTTTGTTGCACCGAAGAGGCTGCTGCCCGTCTTCGGCCTGTGTATTTCAAAGCCAGCAGTTGGATGGTTATCCCGCTATCGGCCGGCTTTTTAAGTTCCAAGGTGGTAGTGGAGCTGATATCCCTTAGTCGCCTCTTACGACACCCACGGGAAGGAAGGGAGTGGCTATATTCTTTACTACCGAAACCACATAGCTAAATGTGTAATGTAATGAGTATAGTTATGTAGAATCTAATACTTTGAAATGTTTGCGTTACTGAGTTTTTCTCAAAAATTACATCTAGTCTTTGTCGTTCATAATTATATTATTCTCAGTAATCAAACAAAAAAAATAATGTTACAAATGAGTCCATTATAAACCTTTTCAAATTACCTACATTAAAACATATATAGAAGCTGAGAGAAAGCATATTAGGTGTAAGCATATTACAACAACTTTTTTTAATAATCGATTGTATTGAATATGGTTTTCCTTAGATTACTATCTTATATATTACTATGTTATAATTTGTCTGATGATTTGAGTACATTATACTATTATCTTATATCCTAAATTACCCCGTGAACTGCTATATAATATATCTCTATATATATATAAATGAATCGCTAAATGTGTTGCTAAGCGCAAATCTCGAGAACAGCTGAAGTCTGAACCGATTTCACTAATTCTTTTTTCATAACATTCCTTGAAGTACAAGAATGGTTATTACGGAGAGAAAAAATTAAATAATTGGCTGAAAAAGTCTAAAAACAACACTTTTCTATATTCCCATACAAAAGATTCATACCTAATAATACTTAAAAGTCAATTTGAACTTTAATACCATACCATAAAGTTTAAGTGTTAGTGGAGGGGTGACGACAAGGATAAGTATAAAAAAAAATATAAAATTAAGGAATCGACTGTTAGGCGGTACGAATTTCGCCGGGTCAGCTAGTAATAGTCGTCTAATATATAGTTTTTTATCTTTTTATACAAACTTCGTCGTACACAAAAAAAGAAATATTCAGTTTAGTACAATCGTTCAGAAGTTATAAGTGTATACACATTTCGGCGATTTATTTTTATGTATTTTATATGTGTATTAGACAGATATATATATTTATATACATAATATTATGTATTATGTACATTGCCTTAACAATCTGCCTGTTTATATTTATTATTTAAATTGCTCTTAAAAGTAATTGCTGTATCTTTTTTACAGGCGTTTGTTTCTAGCTTTCAAATTAGCTATAAATAAGCTTTTAAACATGTTTTAAACGAAGTTATTTTTAGCTATATTATAAAATATTTAAAAAAATTAAATTCATTTTAAATGCCATTGAAATTTTTATATATAAGTCATAAATTTCAAAATTTTACATAGTTTAATACTTTATAATAAAAGTTAATGTAATTATTCTGTTTTCCTTTATTTATTTTGGTACATCACATCATTCATTTAAAAATAGCTGTTTATTTAAAAAAATAATTAATGTTTAAATAAAATTTTATACAAGTATTTTAAAATTATTAATAACTTTTACTGGGTCACAAATATCTAATATATTTGTGTGAGGTGTTTTCTGATGACCGTGCATGATGTTCTGTTGTATTACCTAATGAAGGAAGATCTGACGAAAGCTCAAAAAAATCCGCTTCGATTCCCGCTCGATTCGAAGAGGATTAGTATTGGTACTAATAATAGTTTCTGATCAGATAATTTGTCCTTGTCAACAATAGAAGAGGTCGTTGCGGTTGCTTAGTGGAACACAGCCTACGTTCACGCTTATGGCTTACACTACCGTATTATCTACATCAGCGATCTGAAAAGTTTATATAATAGTTATTTAACAATTGTAATTAAAAAATAGGTTAAATTCGAACGGTTATATATAGCGTCATCTGTGATCATATTAATAATCTATATTTTACTCATGTTGTTACAGAAAGAATTAGAGGCATAAATTAGTAAGAATATTAGAAATATAGCACAATACAGCTAAAAGTGTTTTTAAGCTCGCTAATCTAGATAACGAAATCCGATTTGAAGAATTAGGTATATATTCAACGACACATTGAGCAGTGGTTATAATAATGCTTTAACGGTCGCGGGTCAGATTTTCGCTGGCGAACTTTTATATAGACCGTACAATTTTTTGTCTTGAACTCGTGATCTTGTCTTTCTACTGCACATGTTTTTGAACCACCTAAGTCTAAACCTACTACGAGTCGAGTGAATAAATTTTTATTTATTTACTCAACGGCGGCCTTAATTTATCTATTACTAAAATAAAAATAAAAGAAGAGAACTAGAATTAAAAAAAAATATTGTTCAGTTCTCAGTTACAAAAAAAAACTAAAAAAGTAGCCTAAGTTACTCCTTATTACGTCAGTTATCTGCCCGTAAAAATCCCGTCAAAATATATATATCCCCGTCCCCGGATTTATTCCCGTCAATATTGTTCAATATGAAAATGAACTAGATTGGATTTTTAGTTCGTTTGCAATGGATGAACTCAAAAGCTACTGGACCGAAATCGGTCCAGCCGTTTCAGAGATTATCCGGAACAAACAGACAGACAGACAGACGGACAAAAATTGTAAAAAATGTTATTTTGGTATATGTACCGTGTATACGTCCATGTGCATTTAGTAAAAAGCGATTATTTTAATATTACAAACAGACACTCCAATTTTATTTATTTGTATAGATATAGATGTATAGATATCAGTTTTCAATAGATTTTGAAATCCACTAATATTGTCGCATTATTGTGAAATATTGAGAACGAATTGGTTACTATAGATTACTACTTCTTAACGGTATATTTTATCGTTAATTTTTACTTAAAATTCATAGTAGGTATACGATATAAGACTTCGTAACCAACTTATTTGGTAGGTAGCTACATGATTGATACCCGTGGGATGTCAGATTGGATGACTAGTGTTCCGAATCACAGCGTCGGAGAGTTCTTCGGTTTTTAATTTAATAAATAAAACTTGTCTTTTATTTTAATATTAATATGTATTAGTAGTCAAAGTAAATTATAATCTTTATTTTTAATTGGCAACATTAATTTCCTGTTTGTCATATTTTTGTCTGTAGAAAGTGTAGCTGTCAATTTGTCACTTCCTGTAATTTTCTCTTTTCATCGTTCTCACTAAAGACACTGTAATAATTTCATCCGCTCGAATCAATAAAAGTAACAACGAAATAACTGTTTCTAATATTAAAAAATTGTAATAAACCAATTTAAGAAGAATTATTGGGTTTAATTTAAGCCCCAGGGTGTCGTCTAAGACATTTTTGGTGGCCCATGAGGGGAACAACTCAAGAACAACTCAAGAAACAAAATCGCCATTTTGTTCGAGTCATCGAGAAAGGTCACGTCGAGGTTGTATATCCAGCCCGATACGAGAACCACAACCGAGGCTGAAGAAAATACGGCAAGTAAAACGAAAAGGGACAGTGCAGACTCTAAAGCTCACTCCTTATTTCGAAGCAGGAACAGCAGATAAGTGGCATCCATTCGTTCCGTAATCATCCTGTTGCGACTATTCAAAATTGCATCTAAAGCAAATTAATATTCGTAATTAATCTCAATCTTAAATCTACAAATCACTATAACTTCCTACATTTTGTTAAATTTTGTTGCTTACCTACATTTGAAAAAATAATTTTATAACAAGAAAGTTAATGTTAGTTTTAGTAATTTATAACCTTTTCTATTATTTCCCTAACTAATTACCTTTTCCGCATTAATATTTAAACTAATTAAACATATTATTTGCTTATTAAACATTTGTAAGAACATAACGGTTAGAAGAATACATTATTAACTTGAATAAATTTCATTAAACTAAATTGTAATAAATTATATTATTCTTATTTAGAAGCGAATTAAAATTTTGTAATCCCCGGTTATTTAAAATTGTTTGCCGAACATTCCAGTGACACGTGGCCGCAGCGGCGAAGTTTCGAGACCGAGCTGCGTCATCAGCTGCGTGACCTGCACCTAAATCCTGAGTGTACTCCGAGCTGAGGAGAGTGCGTGAGCATTTTAAGGCGTATTTATTTTCAAATTTAAATTTATATTATAAAGTAAAGTAATATTAATTGTTTGGCAGAATGACTGAAAAGGGGTCGTTGGTGTCTAAAGCTTTGAGGGAGCTAATAGTTAAGCGTAGTAGTGTTAAAGGGCAAATTACAAAATTTAGAAATTATTTAGGTCAAATTAAAGATAAAGGTTTAATGTCAAATATTGAATTAGTTGAATTAAATTTAAAATTAACAAAATTCGAGTCGTTGTCTGTCAAGTTTGATAATTTACAAAGTGAAATTGAAGTGATCAATTCGGAAAGCATTGACGCTGAAGTGGATGAACGCGATAGTATTGAACATGATATTATATCTTGTATTGCAATGGCTAAAACAATAATAAATGATCACAATATTGATCATAAGGATCAACCTCAATGCTTACACGATCACAGCGAGTTAGGTATAAGGTTACCGCAAATACAAATAGAAAAGTTCAGCGGTCAATATTTCCGCTGGCTTCAGTTTCATGACACTTATGAGAGCTTAATTCATAACAACAATCGCATAACTCCGATACAGAAATTTCACTATCTCTCGTCTTATTTAGAGGGTGATGCTGCTAGGCTAATTTCAAATCTTGAAGTGTCATCTGCTAATTATTCCAAAGCATGGAGCCTTATTTGTGATCGTTATAATAATAAACGGGCATTGATCAATCATCATTTGAAATCTTTATTTTCTATACAGCCCATTACGCGTGAATCTGATAGGTCGCTTCGTTTCTTGGTGGATCAGGTTAATAAAGATTTGCGTGCGTTAACAAGTCTTGATCAACCGACAGACAAGTGGGACATACTATTAATTTATATGCTGTCATCAAAATTAGATAGTCAAACGTTAATTAAGTGGGAAGAATATAGAAACAGTTTAGATGATATTCCAACTCTTGAGTTATTTAATAAATTTTTGAATGATCGAGCTGATGTTTTAGAATCTTTAAATCGAAATAAAAATGACAACTCTATGAATAAAGGGTTACCTAGTACCTCTGGTAGTTACAATAATCACAATAAAAGTATTATGAATAAAAACAAACATTATAACAAAAATAATCAGAATACAAATTACACAAAGACATTTGCTGTCACAAATCAAAGGCCATACAGGCATTATTGTGTTATTTGTAATGATGATCATAAAATATATGATTGTCCGGTTTTTAAATCAAAAAATATACAAGAAAGATTAAGCGAAGTATCCAAATATAAATTATGCATAAATTGTCTAAGGCAGGGGCATCCCGTCAGTGATTGCCGGATGAAACCTTGTCATTGTAATAAAAAACATAACAGCTTACTTCACGATCCAGAAAAGGAAGTCAAGTGTAATGTAGTCACTAATGATGCTGAATTTGCTATGTGCTTTTTTAATAGGTCTTACGGTCAAGCATTGTTACCAACTGCGGTTATAGAGGTATCTAATCCAATTACTAATAAAACAACAAGAGTTCGTGCTCTTTTAGACTGTGGAAGCCAGTCTTCATTTATTACTCGCTCTTTAATCAAAAAATTATCGTTGAATACTAATTCCATAGATACTATAAGGGTCGTTGGCATAGGCGACAATTCTTTAAACAATGTTATCGAAACTTGTACTGTGAAGTTAAGTTCTATAAACAATTCATATAATTTAAAATTAACATGCATGGTACTTGATAAAATAGTAGGAGATATTTCTAAGAGTCGTATTAATTTAAAAAATCTGAACTTACCTCAAAAATTACCCTTGGCTGATCCGCAATTTTACTGTCCAGGATCCATCGATCTATTAATTGGTTCCGATATGTTTTGGGACATTATAGGTGATAAAACTAGGTGTATTGGTGACGGTAAAATAAAGTTAAGAAGTTCAAAATTTGGTTGGATAGTTTGTGGTTTACTGCCTTCATGCTATAATAATAATAATTATAAATCTGCACAATGCAATCTTGTTTTAACTAAATTATCACCCAACGATATAGATTTAACGATTCTACCTAAATTCTGGGAAATTGAAGACCTCCCTAAACGGCCTTTACTCAGTTGGAGTGAAGAAGCTTGCGAGAAACATTTTGTAGAAAATACATATCGACTTAAGTCAGGTAGGTTTTGTGTTAAGTTACCATTACTTGACACTCCTGACTGTCTGGGTGATACTTACAAGGCTGCCAAATTTAGGCTAATGAAATTAGAAAAGAGATTTAAAAGAAATCCTTCATTAAAATTAGAATATACTAACTTCATTAACGAGTATGCTGAATTAGGTCATCTTACAGAATCAAAAATTACTAAACCTTATAATTCATATTTTTTATGTCATCATCCCGTGTTAAAACAAAATAGTGAGTCAACGCGGCTCCGGGTTGTATTTGATGGTTCGGCTTCATCATCTTCTGGGTATTCTTTAAATGATATCTTAATGGTAGGACCAAATATGCAAGATAATCTATTTTCTATTTTAATTAGAAGCCGTCAATATAAATTTCTTTTATGTGGCGATATTGAGAAAATGTATAGGCAAGTGGATGTACATGATGACAACCGGGATTTGCAATTAATACTATGGAGAGAAAATGAAAATGAACCTATACGAACATTAAGGTTAAATACTGTCACGTATGGTACGTCCAGTGCAAGCTTCCTAAGTACTCGTTGTCTTTGGCAATTGGGAGAGGAACAGGAAGATGTACTAGTTAAAACAATAATTCAACGGGATTTCTACGTTGATGATCTCATCACCGGCTCTGATGATGAATTTCAATTGCGTTATATTAAATCTTCTGTAACAGAGGCATTAAGGCATGGTTGTTTTAATCTCAGAAAATTTAAATGTAATTTACCTAGTATATTTGAAAATGATTTTGAAAATACACAAGAAAATCTTATTATTAGTGAGTCGTCTAGTACTTTAGGGTTAGGATGGAATCCATTAAATGATACCTTGCATTTTCCATTTGAAAATATTTCAATAAATGATAATAATATAACTAAGAGATCAATTCTGTCCAATTCATTTAAAATCTTTGATCCGCTTGGACTCTTAAGCCCGTGCATCATTCAACCAAAATTAATATTACAACGGCTGTGGAAAATTAAGGTACATTGGGATGAACTTGCGCCTATCGATATTCAAAGAGATTGGCAAAGGTTTGTTCAAAATTTAAAATATTTAAAGGATTTCAAATTACAAAGATTAGTTCTTATTAACTCTCCAGAAGTCATTGAACTACATTCGTTCAGTGATTCTTCAGAATCAGCCTATGGAGCATGTATTTATATGCGATCGACAAATGTCGATGGACAAATATTTGTACGGTTGTTGTGTTCTAAATCAAGGGTAGCTCCACTAAGGTCCATGACTATTCCTCGTCTAGAATTGTGTGCTGCACTTTTAGCTGCTCGATTGACCGCAAGTGTTTTAGAGTCATTACGTTACAAGCCCTCTGCTATATATCATTGGTGTGATTCTAGCGTGGTGATTAGTTGGATTAACAGTGACATTAGCAAGCTAAAAACTTTTGTAGCTAATCGTGTTGGTGAAATACTTGAAAATACAAAGGCAGAGTCATGGCGTTATGTCAATACAAAATCAAACCCCGCGGATTT
Source organism: Melitaea athalia (assembly GCA_905220545.2). Lineage (NCBI taxonomy): Eukaryota > Metazoa > Arthropoda > Insecta > Lepidoptera > Nymphalidae > Melitaea > Melitaea athalia. The sequence goes on from HG992176.1 coordinate 18,883,935, forward strand.
AATCTCACGAGGGGTTGATGCTGGTAAATTATTGAAAATGAATTTATGGTGGTCCGGCCCAGACTTTTTATCTAAAAATGAAGCTGAATGGCCAAATTTAAATAATAAAAATATTGTCACTTTTGATTTACCAGAAATTAAATCGAATACTTTGATTCTAGCATCTTTGGATATAGACTTTGAAAGATTTTCAAAATTAGATAAAATTATAAGATCGTTTGCATATGTTAATAGGTTTATTAGTAATTTAAGAAATAAAAATGTTAAAAATAAAAATATATTATCTTTGGATGAATTAAATAAATCTTTTAGTCTTCTTTGTATTGTAGCTCAAAAACAATCGTTTCCTATAGAATATGACTTGCTGTTAAAAGGAAAGGATCTCAGTTCTAAGTCCAAATTACTTTCTTTTTCTCCATTTTTAGATGAGGACAAGGTAATAAGAGTTGGCGGTCGACTTGATAGTTCTAATTACTCATTCGAAAAGAAACATCCAATTTTGTTGCATTCCTCGCACCATTTAACTAAATTATATTTTGAAAAGGAACATTTTAAAAATATGCACGCTGGCCCTCAGTTATTATTAGCTAGTGTAAGAGAAACAGTATGGGCTATAGGCGGTAGGCAATTAGCTAGGCGTACTGTCAATAGATGTATAGTCTGCAGGCGTGTTCGTGGTAGCACGCTTAATCCTAAAATGGGAATATTACCAGCGCAAAGAGTAAATACTGATTTTCCTTTCTTGTCGGTTGGTATTGACTTTGCGGGTCCATTTTATATAGTTAACCGGAAAGGGCGTGGCAGTAGACTGCTTAAATGTTATATGTGCCTTTTTATTTGCTTAAGATATAAATGTATTCACCTGGAAGCGGTTAGCGACTTGTCAAAGGATGCGTTTATTATGACACTGAAAAGATTTATTAGTCGTCGTGGTAGGCCAGCGGAAATATTCTGCGATAACGGACGTAATTTCGTTGCCGCAGCTAAAGAGTTAACTAATTTCTTAAAACATAACGAGGATTCTTTTATTCATTTTGCCAATCAAGAAAATATTAAATTTAATTTTACGCCAACATACGCTCCTCACTTCGGAGGCATTTGGGAGGCCGGTGTAAAGTCTGCCAAATATCATTTAAAACGTGTAGTAGGAAATTGTCACTTAACCTTCGAAGAAATATTAACCTTATTCGCTCAAGTAGAGTCAATTTTGAATAGTCGCCCTCTTTATCCTTTGTCATCCTCCCCCGATGACTTCCTGTCTTTGACTCCTGGCCACTTTTTAATTGGAAGAGCCTTAAACGCACTGCCGTCTAAACCTCTAGACAACATTAAAGAAACAAATCTTCGAAGGTACGAAAGACTAGAAAAAATACGTCAACATTTTTGGAATAGATGGCAGAAGGAGTATGTGGCTGAATTACAACAAAGAACGAAATGGAAAACTAATTTGGGAAAACTTAAAATCGGAGATTTAGTTCTTCTCCAAGAGGACCACGTACCTCCACTAAAATGGCGACTAGGTCGTGTTAAAAGACTGTTTCCAGGCCCAGACAACATCTCACGCGTTGCAGACATCGATACTTTAAGAGGATGTGTGCGACGTCCCTTGGTTCGTCTCTGCCCTCTTCTAGCGGACGAGGAACTTCATAGTTGAAAGATACCTTTCAACGAGGCGGGAGGATGTTCCGAATCACAGCGTCGGAGAGTTCTTCGGTTTTTAATTTAATAAATAAAACTTGTCTTTTATTTTAATATTAATATGTATTAGTAGTCAAAGTAAATTATAATCTTTATTTTTAATTGGCAACATTAATTTCCTGTTTGTCATATTTTTGTCTGTAGAAAGTGTAGCTGTCAATTTGTCACTTCCTGTAATTTTCTCTTTTCATCGTTCTCACTAAAGACACTGTAATAATTTCATCCGCTCGAATCAATAAAAGTAACAACGAAATAACTGTTTCTAATATTAAAAAATTGTAATAAACCAATTTAAGAAGAATTATTGGGTTTAATTTAAGCCCCAGGGTGTCGTCTAAGACAACTAGTTCAAGAGTGACTTCTAAGGAATTAGGAAGGAAGGAAATCTTCCTTAAACGAGCTTTCTATCGTGATTCATGGGAATCGGTACGTTCGGAAGTGAAGGGTGGTTGCATAACGAACTTAATCACGGCCTGTATAAGTTCACTTCGTTACATAATAGGTCTTGTCTGTCAACTCTTTTAAAAATTACAGTTGTGTGCTGTTAATATGTGTATACAGTTACATAAATTACATGATCGTACGTTACAGATAATTCTTTATCTAGTGTTGTATAAACAATGTTATTTTGGTTTTTGCGGTATGAAGAAGTATAAGGAAAAGTATTTACATACTATATAATGCATAATAATCACATAAATATAATATAAGGAGGATATAGAGGTTTAAATATGAGTTTTACTTTCGATACAATAAAATAGTATTTCTATATTCGGTCTCTCGGTCTACATAATATATTCGGTGCTAGGGGTAGTTAACAAGTACTTAAGAACTATGTTAATACTTGAATAAAATTTCTAACAATTATTTTCTTACATACTATCTCAGTACTCAAATAACTAATATAAAAGTCGTTTTGTTTGAAACATGAGAAAACTTATAAGAGCACTATCTCTTTTTGTATTTCATCCCGAAGTAGAATTTTAAACGCGATAGTATTATAAGTTGATACTTAAATCCATCCGACAACCTGCAATGAAACAGCGTGGTGGAAGCTCCTATCTGAGACTCAGATGGTGGTGGTCAGTGGCGGATTAACGTATAAGCACTACAAGCACGTGCTTGGGGCCCCTGGTCTCCAGGGGCCTCCATCCTCTGCTGGCGTTTCATTTTATACATACATTTTATCGAGATTCATCCGCAATATGTCCGAAATCACAAGGCGCGAGCAGTCCGGGAGTGACCCTTCATACACCCCCGCAGGGCCCTGCCCCCTGCGCGCCCTTCCCGCACGTCGCGTCGCGCCGCGAGACCGAGTGAGTGAGTTAATTGTCTTTGCATTGCAAATGATAGCGCCCATACGCATTACCGAACGTACTTACCTACTTTATTTACGGAGTGGCTTTGATTAAAACTACACTTATCGTTACCCCACACAAAGTTTTCAGGTAAGTACTATATTTATGCTTTCACTATTAATTACGTACACGTACTTCGAAAAGTCCCTCAACTTTCACCACACTTTTCATAGCTTTTTTACATTTTTACTAAAATAATATATTCACGAAAAGACCGTAATTCACCAAAAAAATTGAAAAAGCTTGGAACCTCTTGAACATACCTAATTCTGGAAGTACCTATATGAAGTGTCACTTTTAGATGTACAGGTATGAAACCTATGCCAATCCATGGAAAATATTACTTATAACAACAATTATTGTTTGGAAAACTGTCGTAAATCTCATACTAACTACTACTACTACTACTCAAACGCTTGCAGAACGTGGTTTGGCCTTTAGGGGACATGATGAGTCTTTTGGATCTATACATAATGGGAATTTTTTGGGTTTACTTGAACTTGTGGCTCAATTTGATCCATTTTTAGCAAGCCATATTGCAAGATATGGAAATAAAGGGAAAGGCAACCCATCATATCTATCAAAAACAGTATGCGACGAACTTATCGATTTAATGAGTGATAAAGTTCACAAAGTGATTGTCGAAGAAATACAATCAGCTGGGTACTTCAGCCTCTCAGTGGACTCCACGCCTGACCTATCACATACGGATCAACTAAGTATCATTTTGAGATACGTATCGTCCTCTGATGGTATTCCCGTGGAACGATTTCTGACGTTTTTAAATTTAAAAAGTCATACCGGAGAAGAGATGGCAAATATAGTACTCAGTTATCTAGAGGGTTGCAAAATAGATATTGCAAAGTGCAGAGGACAATCATATGACAATGCTGCTAATATGTCAGGACGATACAAAGGGATGCAGCAAAAAATTTTAGAGCATAATAAATATGCTGTATTTATACCATGCGCTGCACATACTCTTAACTTGATTGGTCGCAGTGCTGTTGATTGTTGTACGATCGCAGTGAATTTTTTTTCAATTGTGCAGTTGTTATACAATTTTTTTTCGGCTTCTACTCACCGTTGGGCAGTTTTAAAAGAATTAATAGGCAACGATAGCGTTCTGAAGTCGCTGTCGGACACTCGTTGGGAAGCTCACGCTGTAGCTACGAGTGCAATATTACAATCCTATCCGAAAAATTTGGATGCTTTAGATGAAATTGCTGAGGACACAAACCAAAAAGGTGAAACCAGGTTAGAATCACAAAATATTTCAAACAAAATGCAAGATTTTGAGTTTGTATTTATGCTCACTTTGTGGAATGATATTCTACAAGTTTTTCATCGCACCAGTAAAGGACTCCAAGAAGAAGGATTAGATCTTAAAACGTGTTCCAATCTGTATCATTCTTTATCGGGTCATCTCGTTGAAATGAGAAATCAATTTGAAAAATTTGAAGGTGAGGCAAGAAAAATTTTTCCTAATGGGGAATATAAGGTAACTCGAAGACGAATTAGGAAGAAACAAGTAAATGATGGAAATGCAGAGGAACTTGATTTGAATCCTAGAGACAAATTCCGCATTGAGACTTTCAATGTAATAATTGACACACTTAATGCTCAAATGCAAAGAAGAGGTGATGTATACCACGAAGTTTCACAAAAGTTTTCATTTCTTGCGGATCTAAATAAGTCATGTTCAGAATATAAAAAAGATATCCAATTGCTCGTAGAATCTTACCCAGAAGACTTCAATGAAAACTTCCTCAGCGAATTCAATCATTTTCACAAATATGTTCGAATAAAATATGAATTTTCAGAAACAAAGGTCACCCATTCCGATCTATATGAAATGATTATTAAAGATAAAGTAAAGTGCGTTTTCCCAAATATAGAAGTGGCGTTTAGAATCTTTCACAGCTTAATGATTACTAACTGCTCTGCTGAACGATCCTTCTCACAACTAAAAAGATTAAAAAACCCTCAAAGGACAAAAATCCGTCCAGACAAGCTTAATTCTTTAGCATTAATGTGTATTGAGGCAGACATACTTCGTCAGATAAATTTCGACGATGTAATCTCGGAGTTTGCTCTGATTAAGGCAAGGAAAAAAATGTTTTAAGTTATTCTATTTCTAATAATAATGTCTAATAATAATATAATAGGTAATGTCTATTTTGATGAACTTTCATTTTATACCTACTTTCTACCTTCCATTCCATTCCTTTCATTTCATTTCTTTTTTCGATTTAAGCAATAGAGGGCCTACACAGGCTCTGTGCTTAGGGCCTCGGATACTCTTAATCCACAACTCAGATTCTGAGTTGTAGGAAAAAGTAAGAGCTTAATCCTAAACTAATCACATTAATCCAGTGAAGAAAAAGGCATGTGCCCAGAAGTCAGATGTAAGTTGTAACAGGCTGATTCAATCAATAAAAAAAAAAATTTATTTTTGCGATCACGATTCAGCCTGTAATATCCCACTATTGGGCATAGGCCTCTTCCCCATGTAGGAGGAGGATCGGAGCTTAATCCACCACGCTGCTCCAATGCGGGTTGGCGGATATATTCCCTACTATGAGTAGGTAACGATCACTATCAGGTGTACATGATAACAACCGGGACCGACGGCTTAACGTGCTCTCCGAGGCACGGTGGGGAGACCCACAAGGACTGCACAAACACCCAGACCACGGCAAACATCTGTATGGGAAATACAAATGCTGTCGTGTGCGGGGATCGAACCCGCAACCGCCCGCGCAACAGTCAATTGCAATCCAGTGCTGTGACCGCTGCGCCAAGGCGGCGTCATAAAGTTTAAAAAAATAAACATAATGTACATAATTTGTATCTGCCATATAGGAAATCGAGTATTGAAAAAAAAATTCATTCAAAATCCACGCATACCTACTACGTACATTATGTTTATTTTTTATTTATTTTTTAAATAACTCTGAAAAGTCGGATCAATTGTGTCTCATCATCACGGTGAACAAAATAAGTATAATTATTCCATTTCCCGTCAAGTTATTTCACACGCATAATCATTTAAATAATAAAATTCTCATATACCTATTTGAAAATACTGCATCAACGCATTCTCCCACAATTTGCAAAGGTCAGATATTAATCATTTCAAATCGCAAGTTAGGATCTATAATTCAGGTTTACTTTCCATTTTTTGAGTAAATTAAATACTTGAATGTTGAATGTTTACATCATCTTTTCTATTTGGTAACATCGCATTATGCAATCTATACTAGGTGAGTATAATTATTAGGTGAGTACTTTTTTGAAAAGGTCTTCCAAAAGTGTTCTATATTTGTCTATGTCTATCATTTAAACAAATGGTTTTGATTGATTAGTTATAATATGTAGCTACTCGTATAATGCATATGTTAATTAAATGAAATAAAAAATTCATTTGCACTTTGGGTTTTCATGTACCTAAGTAGCGGTGATAGCTTTTGAAATAAATTATTTATGCCTTAGCAAACGTAAACTCATATTTCAGTTGGATGATTCCATGTTTGCCAAATTTATATTTATATTCACATATGGGCTATTCATATATAATGTACCTGTATCCGCTACGAACAATACAAATTGATATACTTTTACTTATGTAGGTACTATTTTGCATCATATCGAGTATAACAACTAAAGTACCTGGATGACAATTTGACAAAGCTTTGCTCGGTTTTTTTTTTTGTAAATCAGGTTTTTTGGATATTATATTTAAATACGAATTACATACTGCTGAAACATTAATAATATTTTTCGACCTTACCGACATATTCATTAAAAAATATGAACTGATTTTTTAATAAAAAAATCACGAGTGCAGTTAGAAAAAAAAAAACTGAAAAAAATAATCGGACTGGAGACGTCTGGACTCGAACACCCCGGCTGGCACCGGCTGGCGGTTCGGCCGGTCTTCCGGTTTCGGGACTCCCGATTTCCCAGTTTTCCCGCTTTTAATAATATTGTAGCAGTTTTTCATTGCCTGAAAAAAAAAAAACATTTTCTAAAAAATGAATCCTAGCTAGATCGTATTATCGCCCCGGAAACCTCCTGCATACTAAATTCAATGAAAATCGTTGGAGCCGTTTCCGAGATTCAGATTATATACTGTCTACTTTTTTTACCAGTATGAAATGCAAAATGTAGCATTGTACAAACCTTAGTGGTTTTCTTATGCTACTTATAACTATAAATTTGTACATATATTGTTTCTTCATTTGATAATTAAATTTAAAAAAATATATATTACGAGAAATGCTCGTTTCAAGGTATTAGATATAATAACAATCAGATTCAATGTAAAAAAAATTGCGTGCGTACAAACTACACGTGTCAGAAGTGAAACTTCTTTGGCAAACTAATTCAAAAAAATTTAATAATTTTTTTTTATTAAAAACGTAATTTAAAAAAAACTAATTTAAAATACAAAAAAATAAATAAGTAATTTAAAAAAAAAACAAAAAGCCATTGTCACGCGGTGTTTCCAGGCGGTCACCCATCCAAGTAGTGACCGTCATGACGCTGCCGCGTTACCAGTCGCTCAAATTTTACCCCTCTGCGAATAAGAAGTTTCACTTTAAAAAAATAAAGAACACTTTCTAAAAATGTACTTCATAACTAAACAAAACAAAAAAGTCTTAAAGGAACGAGAAACAATTAAAATAAACTCAATAAGAAGTAATGTAATGAAAGTCATTCTTCTCATTATCCTCACATTGTCTCGACACCAGAAACATGCTAATTGCTCTTACGAACTCAATTATGATGACCGAGCAGTTTCTGTTCCGTTATTAACTTCGCCATGTACCTATTACGTAAGCGCTATTAGTTGCATTTCACTGCGAAATTTTAATATGACAGTGGTAGCCCAGTGGTCCGAATTCGACCATAATTAAAAATTTTAATTAAAAAAAATAAACAAAAAATTATGAAAATAAAGAAACTAGATAAGTGTGCGAAATTTCATACTTCAAAGTCCGCGCAATTTTCGTAAAAAGGGGTACAAAGTTTTTGCTTCACATATAATATAACTAGTTGTACCCCGCAGTTTTGCAAGCGTTAATGTAAGGAATAAATGGCCTATAGCCTTCCTCTGTAAATCGGCTATCCATGACAAAAATAATTTTTCAATTCAAATTAGCAGTTCCTGAGATTACCGCGCTAAATCAAACAAACCTGTGAAACAAACAAACTTTTCAGCTTTATAACATGAGTAAGATTTATCAAAGAATGTGCATAGACGAAAGGATAAGGTGACAAAAATATTTATGATTTATGATTAAATTTTATAATAAGTTTGTATAATAACATATATAGTTAGGATTTTATAAATTTATAAATTTTGAAATGAATAAAAACAGAATTAAAGACTAACAATTTGAACAGAATGTTTAATTGACAAGAGTTCTTTCAAAGATTTCGTTTATTGTAAGAACAATTGTTTCAAATTATATACTTAGAATTTGCTTATTCTTTCTTGATTGGCTTATATTTGTCAAAATTAATATATACATATAGTTACTTTGTGATTGTATATGTCAAGAATATGAAATTTGTATGCATATAATTCTGTTGTAAATTAAGTTAATGGTAACGAAAAACAGTCGTATTTTTTTATTATAACGACATAATATAACTGCCGTTGACTATCAATTAATATTATTTTATGTAATTACTAGCTGACCCAACAAACGTTGTTTTACCATATATATTATTAACGCCCTTAATCCCCCCCCCCCCCCCCCTTATAACTTAGGAGTATGAAAAATAGATGTTGGCCGATTCTCAGACCTTCCCGATATGCACACAAAATTTCATAATAATCGTCCACCCATTTCGGAGGAGTATGGTAACTAACATTATATAAGATGTGTATATTATATAAGATGACGAAGCACCTCATTACAAATATATGAAAAGCTCAGCCTCTTTGAAGACGTGCAATTAAAATGTAATTGCCAAAATATACGAGTACACGTAACTTCCGACTAGATACTCCAAATTGTATTTGTATTATTGTTTAATAATTTTACAGGATTATTAGAAAATCGAAGTTATTGACAGCAGTGTTAAAAGTTAACAAAATTATTTTTACAAACAATTCTTCATACAATTACATCATTACACTTAACATTTTAGGCTCCAACAACAATCTTTCACAAGCCCGAGTATAATTTTGTTATTACTGCTCTGTATAAATGTTAACGTGAAGGTAATCACTGCAAATTATACAATCACTTGTTAGTGATTAATAATTCACATAACCTGCTTTTCAAATTTGTGACTAAGAAGCATAATGACTGTCTGTCTTTCATAAGTCCTTTCACTAAATAAGATAATTTTCACATTCATCTTAATTTATCTGCATTATTATTAATTTTATAAGGATCTATAAGAAACATTGTATTACATAATTTAGTACATCATACGGTGCATCAAAATTTTAATTGACAATTACGTAGGTACATACCGAGATTTTATTCATATAGATTCGATGTCAAACTTTTAACATTTATATTGTACGTAATATTACGTATATGTAGAGACAATATTATAATAAATATAGATTTTTTTTTTGTTTAATTGCAATCAAGAACACAAAACTTTTGAACTATTGATATTCTTTTCAAATATTATATTTTATTAAGCATGTTAGTTTAATTTTTCCAATGTATAAAAAAATAATTTTTAAATTAATTACTGATTCTATTAAGTATATATATAATTGTGGATGTCGCCATTAAAACGCTTAATATTAAATAAAAACATTATAATTGATAACATTATAACATCATAACAATAACTTAAAAAACTAAAACAAAACTTATTTACAAAACTTGTACTTTAATACTGGATCCCACCGCGCCAGCGAATTCTATGACTTAGTTGGCATTACAACGATATTATTATTTTGTAGTTTATTATTACTTTCTTTTATGGTAAGGACCACCTCCATGGCCTGAACTTATGGCGTTGGTGTAGCTGTCTCCGAAGCCACCACCCCCTCCTCCGTGACCTAAGTCCGATAAACTGAAACCTCCGTGACCACCGTGGCCTCCGGAGCCACCGAAGCCCACGCTATAGCTGGCTCCATGTCCACCGCCGAATCCTCCAGAACCGTGACCATGACCTCCTCCGATGCTGTAACTGTCTCCGCCGTGGCCTCCACCACCTCCAAAGGAATCAACACTTGCTACAGAATAACTGTCATATCCGCCGTGACCTCCTCCGTGACCACCACCGTGACCTTCGCCATGTCCTCCACTGCCTCCAAAACTACTTGAACCGTGGCTTAATAACCCAGTAAATCCAGAACTATAGCTGTCATGTCCTCCCGATCCACTGCTGCCGTGATCATCATGTCCACCTCCATATCCACCAAAACTGCCTCCTACATCAAAACCTCCGCCTGATCCATGGCCTCCTCCGAAGCTACCTCCATGGTCGCTTCCGTGGCCACCCCCATAACCACCTCCGAAACCGCCTCCGTGACCACCTCCATGACTGCTTCCATGGTCATCTCCGAATCCACCTCCAAATCCACCACCAAAACCGCCTCCAAATCCTCCTCCGATTCCGCCTCCATGGCCTCCTCCGAATCCTCCGCCATGGCCGCCTCCGAATCCACCGCCAAATCCACCACCAAGTCCTCCGCCATGACCCCCTCCAAATCCACCCCCATATCCACCGCCAAATCCACCGCCGTGACCACCTCCAAAACCACCGTCACCACCGCCTAGATCGTGACCACCGCCATGGCCTCCACCTAAGTCATAGCCGCCACCAATGTCACCTCCATGTCCACCGTCGTCGTGACCACCATGACCAGCACCGCCGATATCTATACTGTGGCCGCCATCGATACCTCCGCCGTGGCCACCTCCTATGTCATGACCTCCTCCAAATCCTCCTCCTCCTCCTCCGGAATATCCTCCATGACCGCTGTCACTGAATCCACCGTCAGAATATCCTCCGTGACCACCGCCGAAGTCATGCCCACCGCCAAAATCATGGCCTCCGCCATGTCCGCCTCCAAATCCGTGTCCTCCGCCGTGTCCACCTCCAAATCCGCCACCAAAGCCGCCACCACCGCCGCCTCCATGGCCTCCTTTCAGATGGTCAGCGAAACCTCCGTGCAAATGGTCAGCGAATCCACCATGGCCGCCATATCCTCCGCCACCTCCGCCCCCACCGTGTCCGTGGTCTTCATGATGCTCGTGTATTACTACTTCCTTCGAAGAATGATGCTCTTCAGGTATATGTACTCGAATGTGAACGCTAAAACGAAAATAAAAGTTAATTAGTATACGGAACATACATATCTCGATTTGTAACTTAATGTCATCGCAAAAAGCTCGTAAATAAAAAATAGATATAATAAAGTAAATCAATATAAAAACAATGAGAAACCGCAGTCACAATAGATCGCATAGCAAGGTCAGACATGATGGAAGTGAAAATTGGAAGGGTGATGATACAATTGCTTTTCACATTTTACCACAATAAAGAGACGCGTGAGAAACGATTTATAGAAATTTCAAACAAATTATTCCATCTACAGGTGTACTTGAGGTTTTGTTTTATGACGCAGCGTATCTAATCGATAAATAAACGGTCGTGAGACCGCAGGATATAAATTAGCCGGTGGGTTATAGGGATACCTCTGTAAATGGAAACGATACATAGGAACATGAAAATACTAACTGTTCATGTCCACCAAAAGTCGCGGTGCAGATGCCAACGCAAGCCAGTAGGAAACAGCTGAGCTGAAATGTAATATATAGTACTATTATTCATTACATAAATACATATTGTAACTTATAGATAGATAGATGAAATCGAAAGCGGTCAGTGCAAGTTGCGTCAGTCAAATGTCTAGTTCACGCGTGTACTGGATGACGTAACCGGAGGATGTTTATGGAAATGCGCACGATTTATTATTAGGATCTAACAGGACGTCCAATGACCATAGACCTTAAACATTACTTCCGGAATGTAAGATAATGGATAATAATTGAATATAATATGACTTAATTAGTAATTTAATAATGGAAATAAAAATTTCATTAAGTAAACTTTTTAATGAAAAAAAAATGTAGTAAAAACAACATATTACAGAAAGTTATATATATTTTTAAACGTGTTTATATTACAATGTACTTATCGATTAAATTACTCACGGTAAAACGGTAAGCCATGATGTATGGAAGCTCCTTCCACCTCTCCGCTGTTTTAACTTTTGTATTTGCAACCACGACAGCTGCCTTTTATATGACAGTGAATGTGCACCCCTACTTCGAACGCAAAACACAACGAAACTGAAAAACAACATTGAGTATAAGTTAAAAGATATGCCTATAATTTAAATTATTTAACAATCAAAGCCTAATTAATATATCCTAATATATCCCAATAATGGTTATCAATAAAAATATACCATAAAGAATTATGTAGATATCATAACCTTTTAGGAATTTTTATCTGAAAAATTTATGTAATAAAATTTAAAAAAAAAATATTTTTCCACATATAATGGAAATTGTGTTAAATGTACTTTTTTTATAATAATTACAGTAAGAGTCATTAATTAGTATTACAATAATTTAAAAAATATAATAATATATTCATATATAAAAATATATTAAACAAAACGAGGCCAGATTTCAGATTCTTAGAATAGAATAAAAACTGTATATTTAGAAACGATAATTACTGTAAACAAACAACAGGTATGTCGGTTCTCACCGGTAATTTTTCAATTGTTAAATTTGTATTTAAACGATTATCTTGTGATTGACTGTGAAGAATAACATCGTTGCGAAACCACGTAGGTCTTCTTTCGGAAGGATCAATGCATATCAAAGGATTAGAGGTGAGACCTATGTATTTCCTGTGTCTCAATTAAGTTAATTAAAAGACTAACGCCGAGTTGCACGAAAAAAAATTAAAATTTAAGTAGTGATTAAACTAATCTAATCACAGGATTTCATACAATTCTTGCGATTATACTACTTTAATCTTTACTTAAATTTTTATTTTGTTTCGTGCAACTCGGCGTTATAAACTTATATTACAAAGTAATAATAATTAAATACCACTTATAACAGCTGAACTGTACAAATTCAATACAATTATTTTTTTCTCATAAGACAAGACAAGTTCACTTAAAATGAGATGCAGAATATATAGGTACTATTAAATAATTATAATTTTTCCCCGATGCAGTTGTCTAAGTATTATAATGTTATATACAACTAGCTGCGCCTGCGATTTCGTGAAATTTAAGAAAAATTAAAGGGCTCTACGAAGCGAAAAATTTTTACGACAATTAATTGAACATTTTTTTTTTTCATTTATAATTGAAACGGAATTTCGAGAAAATTTTGTTACTTAACAATAGTTTAACTCGTTGAAAAATTAACTTTAAGTAAAACTTTTCAACGGGAATTAAGTATTTATAGTGTTCAGAATACGCCATAATTTTTAAAAAAAATATATATATTCAATACCTTAAATAAATTAATCAATGTGTCATACTTTTTGCTTTTGACGCCGCGCGCGCTAATTAAAAATGTCACGCGAAGACTCATTTTCAACATTAAATTATAATTATAAGTAATGGAAATAGAGTTCCAAGAGCTGGCAGCTTTTTATCGGAAATGTCCTCCTCTTTTAGAATATTTTGAAATTTCGTGAATGTTAATAGTTTATGAAATATTAGCAAAAAACGAAAGGCCACTTGTCCGTATTTATGCAAAATGGAACCACACGACAAATTTCGTTTTTTACTTTTTTTAAGAATACTCATTTAAAAGTGGTCTAAATTATTATACAAAAAAGAATCACATGATTTGTCCCTTGAAAACAAGGTATACTAAAAGCAGAAAGGAACCAACAGCAATAACAAACATTACCTACATGAAAAGCAAAACCGAACCACAGCACCATGGGACTCTGTTGTTCAAACAAATAAACGATATTCCTATCATGTCATTTTATACAAAACAGATACACACATACTTGGTACCATTATACATAATTTTTTTCTATTTATAACAATTATTTTTAATACACAAAATGGAACCAGGTTTCTGTGGTATGGTTATGCGTAAATTAAATACGTAATTAAATTGTCTTTCTTTGAAACCACAACCATTTGGTTCTATCATGTATAAATAAATATTGTAAAACAGCAGAACCACTTACTTGAGTGAGTGCTTTGATTGGATCTGTCTGTCTGTCTGATCTTGTCTTTTAAAATATTTAGCTGAGCATGTTTCTGATGATATCGAGGAACTAATATTATGGAGCGATTCTTCAATCCATATTACATCTCATTCCACAAGATGCACAGAGCTTTTATAATGGTCTCATTAGTGATGACTGATGATGCAATATACGTAGATGGACTAGATACAGTGGATTTCGAAATCTAATTTGATTATAGCGTCGAATAAACATCTATATTATGTATTGTTTTATAATTTTTTTTGGTAATTAAAGCTATATTACGATATTATAAATAACTATTTTCATTTGTATCAGTAAATCCCTGGGATGTAGTTCTTTTTTGTATATGAGAAAAGCTATCAACTAGTAAATGTTAAAAGGAACCACTTGCAGATTTTCTTAAATATCTAGAAAGTTTAAGAGTATTTAGACCTAATTTGTATACACATACTTTAATTAGTAATTTATCAATGAATTTAAATAAAATAAATATTATTTTTACTTCATCTAACAGAGCTGCACATGTTTTTGCAAATCCTTTGATATCTCAAAAGTGCATGTTTGCTGGGTGGTTCCTTTTTGCATAAATACGGACACTTTTTTCCATCTTTTAATCTTATACTAATATTATAAAGAGGTAAAGTTTCTAACTTTGTTTGTTTGTAGGGGGTAATCTTCGCAATAACTGATCCGATCATGAAAATACTTTCACTAACAGAAAGCTATACTATTCAGAAGTGACAAAGGCTATATTTTATTGTTATTGAACAAAAAATTCAGTGAAAAATAATAGGTAGTAATATGTAAATCAAGTCGGAGAAATGTGAGCGAGATAAAAACTTTACTATATATTTGCGAAAAAATAATTAAGTAACGCCTAACGAGGCGGGCACGGATCAGCCAGTTGTTTATAAATTTCGCAACTTTTTATGTGCTAATACATACACGCTTTTTGAACATTTTTCTAGGCGTATCGCGTACGATTAGCTATCACACATAATTTTAAGAGCAGTATCTCTATTTTCGACCATTTTCAACTTGTCGACTAGACTAATATATATGTATAAATTTTCCTAATATTAATTAATTTTGTTTTTTCATATAACTGATCTGTAGACGAAGTACTACTAATATTATAAATCTAAAGGGAAATATATCAATCACATTACTGTTCAAAGTAGTTTAGTAATAAACAAAAATATTAAATAATTTAACTAATATAAAGTATAGTATATACTAATATAATAGTATAAATTAGGGTGTATCTGTGTAATAAAAAAGTACAATCGAATTGCCTCCTCCTTTTTTGGAAGTCGGTTAAAAATATTACCATACTGCAAATAGAACGGCTGTGTTAAATTTAAATACTGAAATGTGGTTTCAATAATAACTTTAGTTACATTTTTAAATATAGTACCTACCTAACAATAGAGACCATTGAATAATAATCTAACGAAAATACATAAAAGAATATTTTCTTTTAAAAACAAAATCCATCTTTTTATATCCTTTTTTAAGATCATATATAATATATCCATGCTTATCCGGTCCTGTTTCAGGATCCAGGTGATGTTATTTTTAACTACAGATCGACAGTGCTGTGACTGCTAGAAAAACGAGAACGTATTTTATATCTTAAGATTTAGAAATGAGAGCTCCATGCGATTTAAAAAGTCTGAGAAAATTCTAGATAGAAATAGTCTAATCTAAATATATTACATGTACAACTTATATATTATACTTAATGCATTAAATTAAAAATATTACTATTTAAGATGCATCATGCAAGTATAATCTTAATTAATTTTAATAATATGTGTAAGTAAATTGGAACGAATGTACCTATACTACGTTTTTTATAAGCATTCACTTATGAATATTCAAATAAAGTGCAAATACATTCATACAATTACTTTTAAATAAAATCAATATCGCACACTAGCACTGAAACAGCATACAGAGTCAAAATTGTTTATTTAGCATTTTACGTAAATATTTAAAAACCAATATCAACCTAAAACCAATATGAAGCCAATGATCTGTCTTTGTGACAGGTAGTAATATGTTCACATAATGGGGCCTGTCAGACTTGTAGTAACATTTTAAAGCTAGTTTGTTGTTTGTCTATTTTAAAACTAGATTAAAATTTTAAAATAATATATTTGCATTAGACTTTTTAGCTAGCTTTTTACTAAGAACTTTTAATTACATAATTATATACTTATAAATAAAATATCTCTTCTGAATGACCAATAATAGTGTATGCGTACGTGCATGCGGCCGCGTGGCTGTGCTTGGGTGTATGTTTGTTTTTTGAGTAAGATGGTGAATGACAAGAGCGTTACGAAAAGTGTGATCGGGCAAGGCGAACAAAAGTTGAGAGGGAGATACAAGTTAGATGGAGCTAAAGAAGTTTTACTTCAGTGGTGTGGTCTAAAGCACTCTCATTTTTTTAAAAGTATATAGTAGAAGTTTTATTAGCAAGGATATTTTACAGTGTATAGATCCAATTAATGAAGAATTTGAGAAAATATACTTAACTACTGTATTTTAAAATTAAAGAATAAACAAGTAAGCCTTTAAGCACGTGAGAGGATGAACTAAATAAAGGGACATTTTATTGATTTTTAAAGGTAATTTCATTTCAATATACAAAATATTTGTGCGGAAAGCAAAACAACGTTGATACGTGTGTGGTGTGAGGGATAGGGTTTGTGTGATACACAAACCCTATCCCTACGCACAAAGGAAAAAGCTTAGACAATAACGGTTGAGACGCTTGACCGACGCAACTGAGGACCCGTTAGTAGCGTTTTATATTAAGGACAAACTCTCTCTTTCACTCTCTATGAGTGCTATGGATTACTTTTACATCCTTAAAATAATATGTAATCTATATATTAATACGTGAAGTAAATAAAAACTTTGTACCCCTTTTTACGAATATTGCGCGTACGTAGGAGTATGAAATTTCGCACACTTATAGTTTATATAGAGAAGGAGTGCAGAATGCTAATATTTTTTCAAAATTATACATAAAATATATATTAAATTAATAAAAAAAGCATTACACACGCTACAGCACACACACACGCATATTATACCAATTAGTATATAACCACTACGTTTTATATTATACTACCTATTTGTTGATTGTCAAAGTCTGTAGTCAAGTTAAAAAAATTTAAAAGAGGTTCTTTATGTTCATAATTATTTGGTTTTCTTTAATTTAAATTTTTAATTATGGTCGAATTTCGACGTCTGGGCGACCACTAGTTGTTACATATTACATATAATATGTAATAATTATGTAAGCACTGTAGCACTCTTCAGACAGGGGTACTAATGTCCTTTAAGCCTAAGAAACAATTAATACCGCAGACGTCGACCTTTGATGCCTGAGTGTTTTTCTTTTGTTGTGTTGCTATATGTAATAATGTGTATGTTAATTGCATACAATAAAGTAATAAGGAAATAAAATGTATTTAAAACCTTACATAGATACGTTATTGTTTTACTTATATGTATATGTGTATGAATACTTAATTATCAGAACGCATATAAAGCGTCAGGTAATTAAATAATCGTTCTCACCGAGTCAGACTCCATTTATCTCGAGTTATATAAGTACATAATAATACTCCGCTGCAGGAAATGTTTCTGATGCGCATACATCAAAAGCTTTCGATTGTACATAATGTCCACATATACCTCACATGAGATCACAGCTAAATAATACTGCTTTCAAACAGTGTTGTGTTCCTGTTGGCGAGTAAGGTGACCAGAGCTCCTGAGGGAATTGGGGATAGGGTCGGTAACGCGTTTGCGATGCTTTTGGTGTTGCAGACGTCTATAAGCTACGGTAATCGCTTACCGTCAGGTGAGCCGTATGCTTGTTTGCCGACCTAATCATATTTAAAAAAACCTACCATAAGCGTTAAAATCACTTACCAATCAATATAAATCAGAAATCAATTTTTTGTAAATAGACTAAGTTGCTACCGAATAAATCACTAAGTATGGTATATCCACCAATCCTTCATTATCAATATCCTTGCCATAATATTTTTTTGATCACTAATTCACTACAGTTCTTTACATCCGTCTTCTCAATATGTTTGTTTCTATTAGTTGACAAACTCTGAGACTCTTATTATAAATCATTAAAAAGATACGTTTTAAAGTTATCGCCATTTTCATACACTTTGATAGCAATCAATACTCAATAATAAAATAAATAAGAAAAGAAAGAATATATATATAAATAAGAAAGCAAACGTCTAATTAAGTTCAATCAGTAGGTAGTTTAAAATTATAAAACTAAATATTTTAGCCTAGCCTAGAACCTATAGATATATTTCTCCGGGTTTAATTTAACATAGACGTTATAAAACAACCAACCACCTTCAGCATAATTTAGTTAGACATATTAGAATGAAATATTGAACATGTATATGCATAGAGTTTATTACCTCGCAGCTGCAACAGTAACAATCTTTAGTACACTAAATACGCGGGTGAAACCGCGATGTGGAACTAGTTTTAA
This sequence comes from Melitaea athalia, assembly GCA_905220545.2. Lineage (NCBI taxonomy): Eukaryota > Metazoa > Arthropoda > Insecta > Lepidoptera > Nymphalidae > Melitaea > Melitaea athalia. The sequence continues at coordinate 18,902,793 of HG992176.1, forward strand.
ATTAAATAAAATGGATTATAGCTTTCTCTTTTTATTAATACATTTTTCTTTTCTTTATAATATTCACGATCACGATTCAGCCTGTAACATCTCACTATTGGGAAAAGGCCTCTTTCTCCATGTAAGAGAAGGATTGAAGCTTACGCGTGGTGGACACGCTGCTCCACTGCGGGTTGGCGGATATGTTCCCTACTATGAGTAACGATCGCTATCAGGTGTACATGATAACAACCGGGAACGACGGCTTAACGTGCTCTTCGAGGCACGGTTAGGTGACCCACAAAGACAGACATCCTAACCGGAAAGAAATATTTGCATAAATACAAATATCCATCCCGAGCAGGAAACCGTCTGTATTTTACGTGCCTACACGGACCACCACACCAGAGTTAACATAAATCAGTCGCAGAGAATGCATCGATTATTGACTACATACTACTTTTAGAATTTAAGGGCTATAAATTATGGTCTGACAATATGGTCGTAAATTCTCTTATTTTTTTTTTCACATTGCGAATTGTTTAAGATCACATCTCTTAGCTCTATTTATATATAAAAATGAATCGCCGAATGTGTTGCTAAGCACAAATCTCGAGAGCTGCTGAACCGATTTCGCTAATTATTTTTTTATATTATTTCTTTAAGTACGAGGATGGTTCTTACGGATAGAAAAATTTAGAAAATTGCCTGAAAAAGTCTAAAAACCACACTTTTCTATGTTCCCATACATAAGATTCGTAATAATACTTAAAAGTCAATTTGAACTTGAACTTGGAGGTGTTCCGGGAAGGATATTAAGTATTAAAAAAACAAAAAATTAAAGATTCCACTGTTAGGCGGAACGAAGTTCGCCTGGTCAGCTGGTATCATATAAAATTATGATTTTAATTTACAAGAGCCAATAAAGTCCATTGCATCACGCGACCTAACAATAGGTAAACATCAAAAATTATATAACAGTTTGATAGCGATGATTTTTATAACATTAATTTAATACTTTTGTATAGTGTGACGTAATGATTCGTCTTTATACGATGAGTTTACTCACGAGTATTCATTGACCGGGTCAAGTATGCTTTCATAAATATAATTTTCCGCCATTCTATGTTTTACCTGACCTAAAATAGAGGTTACTCTTTGGAATGGTACACTTTATTTGGTTCTATATGCATAACACAATGATTACCTAATAAGTTGATACCCACAGATATACGGCAAAACTACTTAAGATTTGTTAGAAAAACAAAACGATTTTACGAATCTTATCAAAAAATTAAATCATAATACATAACCCATTAGATCATTAAGACGACGCGTTAGCCAATTGGTCACAGTATCTGGCTGACGCGCTAGAGGTAGCAGTTTCGATCTCCGCACTGGATAAATATTTGACAACCCTTTCTGCCTTTCTTTAAATGTAAACCATTTTAAGGCGTTTACTAAGTATAAATTAAGTACTCGTATTATTATACCAAATATTTTTATTAATACTTTATTTTCTTTTTGAAAGGAACATCTCATTTAAAAGTTTAATTTTAGAAAGCTTTCACAGCGAAAAACTTGAAATCTTCAACGACTAGGACGTTTTAAAAATATATATAATTAATGTGTATTACAATAAATGACACCGCGTTGGCGCAGCGGTTAGAGCACTGGATTGCGATTGGCTGTTGCGCGGGCGGTTGCGGGTTCGATTCCCGCACACGACAACATTTGTATTGGCCATACAGATGTTTGCCGTGGTCTGGGTATTTGTGCAGTCCTTGTGGGTTACCCCACCGTGCCTCGGAGAGCACGTTAAGCCGTCGGTCCCGGTTGTTATCATGTACACCTGATAGCGATCGTTACTCATAGTAGGGAATATATCCGCCAACCCGCATTGGAGCAGCGTGGTGGATTAAGCTCCGATCCTTCTCCTATATGGAGAAGAGGCCTATGCCCAACAGTGGGATATTAGAGGCTGAATCGTGATCGTGACAATAAATTACATGTGTCACTCTTTTTAATAGCCAGCAGGTAGATTTGAAATTATCTTACAAAAATTGTTTGTTTTTTTTGCGCTTATTTTTTTGAATGCCTGTCATTTTTATTTATCTTGGAGTCGTCGCAAGTCTCCTCTGTATGTACATACAATACGCTTAAAATAAATTTATCAAATGAGCTGTTAAGATCGTAAAAGTTACGGAATATGTGTATTACGTAAATAAATAAAATTTGACCATTACAAGTAAATTTTATTCTAGCTGTGTCTATACTGACATACATATAAGACATATACATATATAATCACGCCTCTTTCCCGTAGGGGTAGGCAGAGACCACTTCTTTCCACTTGCTACGATCCTTACATACTTGTTTCGCTTCATCCACTTTCATTATTCCTTTCATACACGCTCTACGGTTTAGGGTACTCTTGACCTGGCCTTTTTTCAAGACGTCTCTGATCTGGTCTTGAAATGTCCGCCTAGGTCTACCCCTTCCAACACTTCCATTCACACTCGCTTTATACACTTTTTTCGTCAGTCGTTCTTCATTCATTCTCTCGACATGGCCAAACCATCTCAGCATACCTTTCTCAATTTTTGTCACTACATCTTCTTTCAGACCACAACGTTTCCTTATCTCACTATTTTTTATCCTGTCACTCAGTTTAACTCCTATCATACTTCTTAACAGTTAACGCTCTCATCTCAACTGCATTTATTCTGCTTTCATGTTTCTTCTGCCATACCCAACTTTCACTTCCATACATGAGTGTCGGAACCAACACCCCCCTATGCACAGCCAAACGAGCCTTATTAGACACATTCCGACTGCTCATAAAGGAGTGCAAAGCTCCATTCACCATGTTTCCTGCATTCACTCTTCTTTCAATACCACTCTCACACTTTCCATCTCTTGTAAACTTTGAACCCAGATACACAAACTCATTCACCTGTTCTATTTGTTCATCTCCAATCACGATATTGCAGTCTGTCACTGCCTCATTTCTTTCAAACACCATCACTTTCGTCTTCTTTACATTCATCTTCATTCCCTTTCTCACAAAAGCTTCATTCATAACAGTTATCATCTCCTGTAACTCCTCGGCTGAGGACGCAAGTAATACTTGGTCATCAGCATAGAGATGACATTTGACGAGTAACTCATTCATTCTCAACCCACTTTCATTCTCTTTCAGCTCTGCCAAGCAATTGTCCATGAACAGATTAAACAGCCACGGTGACGCTACACATCCCTGTCTAACACCTTTTTCGATATTAAACCATTCAGTGTACGCCCCGTTTATCCTTACACAAGCACTAGAATTCCTATAAAGAGATTGCAGTGCTCGTATGAGGATACTGCTCACACCGTACCCGGACAATGCTGACCACAATTCATTCCTCACCACTCTATCATAGGCCTTTTCTAGATCTACGAACGCGCAATAGACCTTCTTGTTTTTAGCCAAGAACTTTTCGGCTATGCATCGCAAAGAAAAGACCTGATCCGTACATCCCATTCCCTTCCTAAATCCCGCTTGTGCATCCCATACTTTTTCGTCTGTTTCATTCACAACCCTTTCAATCAATACTTTCGCATACAATTTACCGACGACGCTGAGAAGGCTTATACCGCGGTAATTTATGCAGTCCTGCCGTGACTCTTTTCCCTTATATAGTGGTACGATTACGGCTTTGCACCAGTCTCCCGGTACTTGCCCATTTCGCCAGCACAGATTGAAAAGGCGGTACAGCTGGCTAGCCATTATGCCCTGTCCGGCCCTCAGCATCTCGACGGTAATCCTATCATACCCTGCAGCCTTACCTAATCTCATACTATTCAACGCTTTCACTATTTCATCCATGCTTATCTCACTTTCTTCAACAATTACACTAGTTTCCATGGAAGGTGCCGGATGTTGTACCTGCACTTCCTCTCTTTCAAACAGACTTTCAAAATACTCCTTCCATCTCATTAACACACATTCTTCTCCTTTACTTGATGTTAGACTGGAAATCTTCAGTGAGCCTCCTATCAAAATCATCCTTTCGTTCTCCTTTCCTTCTAGACACAACTTCTTTCGCTGCTGATTTCAGTCTTTTATACTTCTTTCTTGCTTCCTTTACCTCGTCATCCGTTGCCTTTTGAACATTTTGGTTAGCTTTTGTTGCTAACCAATCCAACCACGCTTTCTTCTTTTCTTGCACAGCCCTTTGAACATCTTTATCCATCCACACATTAGATTTCTTTCTTACTTTCCTTCTTTTAGCTACCCCGCATACCTCAATAGCAACATTAAAATAAGACATAACATATAAAATTATTACTAATATATTATTTATTTGTGGTTTTGCATGATATTGAATGAAAATCTTGAATCATATCTTAACCTCAGATTAACATATTATTTGCCTAAAGTTAGTTTTTAAGTACCTACACAAAGTGTATTTCTGTATGTGTAAGTATTTCGACAGTTCACCATACATACATAAAATTTAATAATTATCATCTGTTTAGGTCCCCTCTCTTCCCGTTTGAGTCGTAAGAGGCGACTAAGGGATAACACAGTTCCACTACCACCTTGGAACTTAAAAAGCCGACGGATGGCGGGATAACCATCCATGCTGGCTTTGAAATACACAGGCCAAAGACGGGCAGCAGCGTCTTCGGTGCGACGGCGCCAGCCCTGCGGTCACCAACCCGCCTGCCCAGCGTGGTGACTATGGGCAAAACACATGAGTTCGCGTCATAATGTCGGGCGCGAACTTGTGGAGGCCTATGTCCAACAGTGGACTGTGATAGGCTGTAGTGGTGGCATCTGTTTAGGTACTTCAGTTCCTAAGCCGAGCAGGCTCTGTAGACAGAACACGTGAATCGAAACGAGACGGTCGGTTATTCAAACCTGAGTTACCCACGGCTGTATTAGTTATTCCTAAAGATACATGATTGCAGATTTGTTATATTTTATTTGATATTATTATTGTTTACAGGACTGCATCGTTGTTTAGAAGCCTCGGTCAAAACTATCGTATGAGTTCAACGAACTTATATTACTCATAGAACAATCTAGGACAGACAACGACGACATAATAAGATGACGACACCTTTATTCATTGACCTTGATTTTGACAACGAATTGTTGTTTTAATACTTAGGTACTAGCGGTCGCCCAGGGTTCGAAATTCGACCATAATTAAAAAATTTAAATTAAAGAAAATCAAAAAATTATGAAAATAAAGAACCAAAACCAGCAGGAAATTTCCTGCTCAAAATATGGAGCAGCCCGACTGGGGTAGTACCTCGACCTTACAGAAGACCACAGCTAAATAATACTGCTTTCAAGCAGTATTGTGTTCCTGTTGGTGAGTAAGGTGACCAGAGCTCCTAAGGGGGATTGGGGATAGGGTCGGCGACGTGTCTATAGGCGGTCTTACCATCAGGTGAGCCGTACGCTTGTTTGCCAACCTAGTTACATAAAAAAAAAACCTTTTTAAAAAAATCAATTTGACTACAGACTGACAATCAACAAAATGTGTGTAATGTATTTTTTTTATTAATTTAAATTTAATATATTTTTATGCATCATTTAAAAAAATTATACAATATTGGCACTCTAATATCAATTAGAAATTTCATACTCCTCCGTCCGCGCAATTTTCGAAAAAGGGGTAAAAAGTTTTTGCTTCACGTATTAATATATATATAGAAGATATAGATATGTTGCAGATGTAAATGTTTGTTTGTAAAATATCTCTCTATTGAGCAAGCGATTTTTGAAACAATTTACTACAAAATTGTGTTTGCTCGCAAACGAAAAGAAAAAAACAACTTCAATTACATCGACAAGTAATAAATAATAGGTGGGACGAAAAAAATGTAATGTAAATGAGCTCTATCAATGATTACTCAAAAAGTAGTCATCAAATCTCAATATTTAAATGAGACCAAAAGACAAACACCAGCTTTTGATTTAAAATAAGAATCATCAAAATCGGTACACCCACTTAAAAGCTATATGGTATATTACAACGCAGGTCGTCGAAAATTTAGATAAGTAAATACGCGTGATTAGATATAAAATGCTTGTCACATCTCGATTAAATTTAAATGGGTGGTTCCATGACAACAACCACCTTTCGATTAAAAAAAGAATCGTCGAAATCGGTCCACCCAGTAAAAAGTTCTGAGGTAGTGTAGTGTACATAAAAATTAAAAAAAATGCAGTCGAATAGAGACCTCCTTTTTTAGAAGTCGGTTAAAAAATAAAACACAGTTTGTGTAAAGTACCTAATTGTAATCAAGATAATTGTAAGCTAAAGGTTATTAATTGCTACTTATTAATTCTACACTAGCTAGCCCGACTGACGGTGTTGTATCGAACGCGTTATCTGATTTTTTCAATTTCCGGCACATTTTTCAACCTTCTACAAAGTGTTAGAAAATTTTATAAGTATCTATTTTAATCGATCCAGCCGTTATGGATTTTTGTACTTAGCAACAAATTTTGTGAATAATTTTTGTTATATTCATATTTTTTATTGAAGACAATAAACAAACAGGTTTAATGAACTCTTATGTTCATCTATTGTGTCCGGGAAAACAGCGTAACGAGGTTAATATTTGATACATTAAGTTAATACTATTGTAGTAATTTCGTCGAGCATTATAGTTTTCGTTTGTAAATACCTCATACAACTTTCGTGTAGAATTATTTCACTATTGTTTAATCGACCTTAGTATAACGCAGAATCACCTTTCACCCGCCTATATGACTTCTGTTTAGCGTCTGGGTGTTAAGTTGAAAATTTTAACTTACAACTCTACTCAATAAATGTATTTGCCAACTCAAAAGGTACTTAGAATCGGTAAGCTAGAAAATTTCATCAAAATCACTAAAAAAAAAACTCATTAATATACACAATTTTCTAAGATCGAACTCTAATCAAGTTTCTAGACCTATTTAGAAATTATGTAGGTATATTGTAGTAAAATGTAAATATAAACACAAAAAAACTGCGCAAAGAGGTTCTATATTGCACCTCGCTGCTCCACTGTGGATTGTCGGAAAACATTTCTCATTATTTGTTCCTAGACATGCAGGTTTCCTTTCTATGTCTCCTCTACCACCAAGCACGAGGAAAATTATTAACAGTTTTAACACTTGCTACGTTTTGCTTCACTTAAATTCTATCCATCCTACTTCAGTTTTTCATATAGTAGAATACGTGTAGGAATTTTTTTTATTGATGGATTCAGCCTATAATATCATACATAGGGCATAGACCTCTATGCAGAAGAAGGGTATGAGCTTAATACACCACGCTGCTTTACCGAGAGTTATCTGATTGTTATCAAATATCTATGATAGCAGCCGCGACCGACACCCTAACGTAGTCTCCGCGGAACGGTAGAAAGACCCACAAGAACAGACATCTAGATCGAAAACAAATATTCGTACAAATAAAAATATCCATTAGTGGGAATCGAACCCGCGACTGTCGGTGCTTAGAAGCCTACACGCGTCACTACACTAGAGCGGTTGTGGTGCCTGGTAGCGAAATATTTTCGCACCACTTAATTGTCAAAGGTTCCGACTCACCGTCTTATAAAAACAAATAATTATTTCGACCATGTTACGTGTATACGCTCACTTTTTTTTAGAGAGGAAATTTTTTTTATGTAACAGTACCCTGAACCTACATTATGTTATGGATGATTATTACACCAATACTTTGTATATCATTGGAATGCTGAAAGTTATTATCTGTAATGCGAAAATAGATCTTAAGGCAAAAACGATACTTTTCATGTAAATATTAAAATAGAGCTAATTTAAACTTATTCAACAACAGTACATATTGTGTTCTAGCATTTTAAATTATATTTACTTAATTCTTTTTTTCAAGACCGTGCTAAATATGTTTACGACAAACAAAAGCAAAATGATATCTTTAAAAATAAATTGACTCTTCAATAACGTTTGCATGTATTGTGTAATATGTATGTTGTATTTCGAAAATCAATTACACATGTCACAATTAGGGATTGCAATACCGGGATACCGGGATCCCGATATACCGGGATCCCGCACTATTTTTGCGGGACCAGTCCCGCACATAAATCGAGCGGGATCCCGCGGGATTAGCGGGACTGCGCAACGGTAAACGCCTTGTGTTGTTCGACATGCGAAAGCGCGCGAAATGATTCGGGCTTCGGCTCATGACGAAGATCGTTATGATTTACCTCTTGCTACAGTGGCCGCAATGATCCAACGTAAAACTGGGGAGCCTGAACCGATATCTCTTCGAGGTGAACTTAAACAAACTCTATCGATTCGTATTATTTTTATTTTTGTGTTTCCCACTCATGAAGAAATTATAAAATGTTATTTATTATCATATTAAAATTTCTATCCAGCGGGATTCGTATCCGGTTTTTTCACCACTTCCATCCACGGTTGCTTAAAACCGAATAAAATCATAATATCATATCAAAGCTGGCGGCTGGACATCGTTCCATAGCTTAATTGGCTAGAGCGCCGACACTGGTGTGTCGGGGGTGCGGGTTCGAATCCCGCTGGATTGAAATTTTGATATGATAATTAATAACATTTTAAACTCTAACGAGTTTTAAAACTGCTAGTCGCACTCATTCCGGAGTTCATGCTCTCGAAGTTTTGATTAAAAAAATAATAATTTGTTTGAGTCTAGTGGATTAAAAGGCGAATATCTTTAAATCGTCTACAACGCGTTATCAACAGTTGTACACACAAGCGTTGAAGCAGAACGAGCTAAGAGAGAAATTTGTATATGGCTCAATTTCCGTATATCTTTTGTATGGATAACCCTGAAAACAGATTTACTCTATTTGAGTGCAATTAGCGACCGGTCAGCAGAGAACTTGCGCACTTCCTGCTTGGACTCGGAGCGCTTTCTACTCGTAAGTATATCATATCTAATATCTATGTATATTATTGAACGCAACGTGCAACGTCGCTTACCTGTTTTTATCTAACAGCTCGAGGGGATAATGATTTTCCAGTGTATGAGTGCATTTTATTGGCGAGTTCTATGGACTAAACGTCACGCTATTTTTTTTAAATCTTATAACTAGGCAAATCATAGTATTTTGCATTTTTATTAATGCTAAAAATATAAAACTTCAAAAATTTAAATAAAAAGGACAAGTAAAAGTAAAAATTAAAAAAAAAATATTTTTAACCTCAACCTCAAAATCAACAAACCCTATATTAGTTATTTATTTATTTAAGTATGCTTAAACTTTCATAACGATATCTATGATACAGGATTTCACCTTTTTCTCAATGACTTTCAGAAACATGCGGGATCCAGACCTCTCAGTCCCGCAAATACCGGGATTGAAATTTTGTTGCGGGATTGCATTCCCTAGTCACAATGTCATTTTATATTGATATGTAAAATTGAATTTATCATTTAATATATCTAGAATCTAGATGTAGCGTTCAATTAGGTTCTCTACTGCTGGCTATCTGGCGTATAAAGTTAGGAGTCGTTTGAATTGGCAGACAAGACTCTTAAACATGCTATGTTTTATGCCCAGTTACTTTCAAAATAATGCCTAAAATACCTAATGTCTCTTTGTAATAATTTTTATTCTTTTATTACGTTTATTAATCTCTCAATACGTAATTTTACATAACATATTGTTTCTTTTTTAGTTCTAGATGCATCTATGATACAGGATTTCACCTTTTTCTCAATGACTTTCAGAAACATGCGGGATCCAGACCTCTCAGTCCCGCAAATACCGGGATTGAAATTTTGTTGCGGGATTGCATTCCCTAGTCACAATGTCATTTTATATTGATATGTAAAATTGAATTTATCATTTAATATATCTAGAATCTAGATGTAGCGTTCAATTAGCGATACCATACCAAACATCATATACTTACAATGTGTTAGATTATAGTAGCGCATTTCCAAGTTAAATTTAAAAAACGCTTCTTCATTACTTAAAGTATCTATCATCCTGTATAGTTTATTTTTATGAAGTCCAAGTATAACAAGTAACATTAAATTAGAATAAAGCTAAAAACAAATAATTTGAAACCCTAATACAAAAAAAGCTACGTTATTAAAGTTATAAGTATTTACGTAAATAAAAACAACAACGTTGTTATGTAATAGAACCATAATATAATATCAGAAACATTACCATCTCTGGAAGAAAGTTGAATGTTGACTGGTCTTAGAACATAGCCTACATAGCTAAGATAATAAAACTACGAGTCAAAACTTGAATTTTATTGTTAGCAGTCAACAGTCTAATAATTACAAAAATATTTTTCGTGTTACGTATAATAAATTCGGTTATTGAAGTAGACTTTTGTTCATAAAACATCATTCAAACTTATAAATGTAATAAATTACTTAACGTGTTCTTCATTAGAAGTAGGTAAAACGGTTTTGACTTTAGGGCCTCAATTATCTCAACGAATAAACTAAAAATTCTTGGTACACAGTCTGCGAATAAGAATAAGAAAAAAATACATAGTAAACTTTTAACTTTTGGATACCGTTTATGTTTATTACGAAGACGTTACGACGTTACGTTTATTAGGAAGTTTGATATGTATTAAAAATAAATTTAAGTGACATATATTCATAATAATCAGACAACTATCAACAACCAGCGAAACAGAAACTAGGAGTAATAAAATAACTATCACACAAAATGTCAGCAAATCTGGCAGGCACCTTGATACTAGCGGGTTTAAATAATCAAAGCATTTTTCATTATAAGCTTTTCTTTGATCAATCCTATACACAATTACTTAAAGTCATTAGTCGACTAATATCTGTATCTATAAATAAAATAATAATTAATTCATATCAGTAATTAAATTGTAAAAAATTTGTATATGGCTCAATTTCCGTATATCTTTTGTATGGATAACCCTGAAAACAGATTTACTCTATTTGAGTGCAATTAGCGACCGGTCAGCAGAGAACTTGCGCACTTCCTGCTTGGACTCGGAGCGCTTTCTACTCGTAAGTATATCGTATCTAATATCTATGTATATTATTGAACGCAACGTGCAACGTCGCTTACCTGTTTTTATCTAACAGCTCGAGGGGATAATGATTTTCCAGTGTATGAGTGCATTTTATTGGCGAGTTCTATGGACTAAACGTCACGCTATTTTTTTTAAATCTTATAACTAGGCAAATCATAGTATGTTGCATTTTTATTAATGCTAAAAATATAAAACTTCAAAAATTTAAATAAAAAGGACAAGTAAAAGTAAAAATTAAAAAAAAAATATTTTTAACCTCAACCTCAAAATCAACAAACCCTATATTAGTTATTTATTTATTTAAGTATGCTTAAACTTTCATAACGATTAGGAGTTACTGCAAGAATAGGTTTTTGTTTGGATATAATTCTGTTAGTCAATGACATTACATAGGTACATACATACGTAGGTACCTACATCAAATTTATTATAATGCTATGCTTATAAAATTGTAAAAATTGGTGATTAAAAATGCTTCACGACGACAATTTGTTAATTATTAATTTTCTTATTGTCAATCATACATATCTAAATAAAATTAAACACTAAACAAATATTTCTATTAAACAGAGAAGAAGATTACATATTATGACAGAGAAGCGTTCCATGTGAAAAGAACTACATATAACTACAATTTCGTTTTACCGCAGAAGTAAATTATCTAGCCCCGGGACTGATAGGTAGGGATCCCTAGTACATTTTTTTCACCTGATCAGTATCAAGCTAATTTTTTGGGAGTGGCTACATTTTGATGAGGCGAACAAAAAGTTCCTCTTCGAAAACTCTCGATTGTGGTAGATAATAGAGTTAGCAGGAGATAGAGCAGCAGTGAGCGTAGGACCGGAATAACGTACCACGCAATTTGTTATTATTACTATTAAATTATATAGATATTAACTAACTAAAAGCAAAAAAAAATCAGAAAAAAATTTAATTTTTGATAACCTTACGAGGTCATCAACAATTATTACTAACCAGCTGATTTTTTTTTTCTTTTAGTTAGTGATTATCTATATAATTTAATAGTAATAATGTCCTACAAATTGCGTGGTACGTTATCCCGGTCCTACGCTCACTGCTGCTCTACCCCCTACTATCTCTGTTAGCTACCACAATCGAGAGTTTTCGAAGAGAAATTTTTTGTTCGCTTCATCAAAATGTAGCCACTCCCAAAAAATTAGCTTGATACTGATCAAGTGAAAAAAATGTACTAGGGATCCCTACCTATGACTACCTACATTCACCGTTACGCTTACGCGACAGCCTATTTATATATAGATGTAAGATATTAGATAGCCCAAGGTATGAGGAATATCGCATTAAAAATTCACAAGAAACGGTGCGAGCTAATAGCATACAAATTGTGGTATAAACTGGAAAGTAAATTTATTTTCTTTCAAAATCATGACTTGCCTGATTCGTGACTTATTGCATCTAGTCAATGTTGGCGTTAACGTTAAACATAAATGAATATAAAGATGGGCAATATTTCCATGCTTGTTGATAGAGACAGTTGAAATGTTAATGCGTCCAGAAAGTCTCATATTAGGTAAGAATTATTAAAACTGCTATCTGTTATTAAAAGAACTAGCTAAAGATTTTTCCTGTTCGTGTGAAGTTAAAATAAAATTTTATCATGTATCTTGCCTAAGAGCAAATGTGAAAACATTATTGTTAGCAATTATTTGCTAACGGATAAATTAATTTTAACTTTGCATTACCTTATAGGCGTGCTGTACAGCAGTTATAATGTAAATTCGTTACTCTAAATATTATGAAACAAACACTATGGTTATTATTATTTATCAATATCAATTAAATATGTGGAACTAATTGTTACTACCTATACTAAAAAAACTCTTGTGTAAAATTGATTTCGTAAACTAGTAGTAGATTAAAAATAATGGAAGATCACAAAAATGCAATAAATCAAAAAAGGTTTTAGTTGATATCTACGTATTACTCGTAGATATTTTAAAATTTGCAATTTACGTTTTAATCTAGGTATATAATAGTAAGAATTTTCAGGGAACGTGAAAAACTGAAAACTTATTTCCCGAACAGAGATATTTTAAATTGCACAGTTATTATATAGGTAGGTACAGTACCTAATACTTACATCCTGAGCTGATATCAAAGTCCATTTTAAAATTTTAATAGGTAATAAAGACGCAACTTTTGTTTCATAACTAAATTAACGGATTTACCGTTGTATAACTATGATGCAATTAATGAAATACAAATAACATTACTTAATAAAAACAAAATTACATAATTAATATAACAAAAATATGATGTCTTAAAAATTGTTCTTACATTGTATTTTAGTAAGTATAATGAGTATTTAAAAGGTTAATAATTTATTTTTTCATACACTCAAAAGTATACACGAAAAAAAAAGAAGGAAAGTATGTAGGTACCTAGGTATATACATAGGTACATATAAAGTGTAAAGAAGATACCGTAATGTTATAATTATTACTTTATGAACGAAATAAGGTTGGACAGAGAAAGACGAAGCAGTCTTTACGCTATATAATTAATTATCTGTGGTAACTAAGAACAATATGAAATGACCTAAACTTTAATCTTGAAAACCTATATAAATATATTATTGTTACTTTCATAATATTAAAGGATTTTTATACGAAAAGAGCAGCAACAAAAAGGCCGAAAATTACAAAAATAAATATGTACGTATTTTAAATGGATTTTGTTACTTCATTTTATCACTTATTTACAAGAAATTATCGGAATATTTTACCAAATTTACTAAAAGAAATATTTGTTCGAATTTTATTAATATGTGGGCTTACATTGATGCATTTCAAATTTCAACCGCAAGCGCGTTGTATCGTTGAAGAAGAAATGATAAGCGAATACAAAAAGCCACGCCGAGATTCTCTCATACCTCCGTGGATTTTTATAGCAGTGATTATCTTATTCCCATTATTTATACTTTGTCTACCATTACTTGTAACTAAAAGTTACTTAGAAACAACACAGGCGTTATTGGGCTGGACTTTATCAATGTTGCTTAACGCATTTTTGACTGAATTCTTGAAACTCCTTGTGCTACGTCCCAGACCGGATTTCTTCTATCGTTGCTTTCCTAACGAACAAGAGACGGTGGATTTCAGTAGAAATATACTTGATATTGTTGATGGTAGAAAATCATTTCCAAGCGGACACAGCAGCTTCGCGTTTTGTTCTCTCGGCTTTTTAAGTCTTTGGCTGAGAGGAATGTGTGGTAGGAATATTATAGTTGATGTTACTTGTTTCCTCCTTCTATTATTATCTACGATAATTGGTGTGAGTCGATGTTACGACAACCATCATCATTGGCAGGACGTATTAGCGGGAGCAGTGCTCGGATTCAGCACATCATACGTTTGTTATAAATTTTATTGTAAACAGTTAAATCGTCGCTACCAAAGAGATACGTGATACATATACAGTCTAGTTTTTGTTATAATAAGGACAATTTATTGACGAATAAAAAAAAACGTGAACATTTTTGTTTTATTTAATCTATCTATATAGGTAATAATATAATCTATATATATAAAAGAGATTTCCACCCATATATTGACTCATCACGATATCTCTGAAACCATAAGGCGTAGGCGTAGAGACTTGAAATTTGGTAGTAATAATCCTTTCACCAAGTAGAAGTCAGCTAAGAACGGATTTTACGAAATTTCACCCACAAGAGGGGGTTGCGGGGGTTAATATCATATAAGGCAAAATGCAAAGTAACGTTTGCGGGGTCGCTAATAATTATATAATAGAGATTTCCATATAACAATAACAAAGTATTTTAGCGCGGGCCGTGCGGACCGAGTCATATTTAAAAATCTATATCTATATCATTATTATCTATAGTCTATACTAATAAATAAAATTGGAGTGTCTGTTTTTAATATTAAAATAACCACTTTTTACTAAATGCATATGGATATATACACGGAACATATACCAAAATAACATTTTTTACAATTTTTGTCTGTCTGTCTGTCTGTTTGTTCCGGCTAATCTCTGAAACGGCTGGACCGATTTTGACGGGACTTTCACTGGCAGATAGCAGATATAATAAGGAGTAACTTAGGCTATTTTTAATTTCGATTTTTTTTCTGTTCTGATCTGAACAATAACTTTTTTGTTAAATTCTACGCGGATGAAGTCGCGGGCACAGCAGCTATAATTAGGTCATAGACTCATCACGAAATCTCTAGAAAAAACCGCTGGACGTATAAAGATACAATTTGGCAGGGAGGTACTTTATAGATTAGTAGAAGTCCGCTAAGAACCGACTTTGCGATATTCCACCGCTAAGGGGATTAATTGGGGTTGATAGTTTATATAAAACATATTTATTTATTATTATTTAAAGGAAAATAACCGCGTTGTTTTTAGCTTCGTTTGTTTGTAGGGGGTAATCTTCGCAAATACTGATCCGATCATGAAAATTCTTTTACTAACAGAAAGCTACACTATTCAAAAGTGATATAGTATAGAGAACAGATTATTAAAGTAAATATACAATTACTTAAGTATTTTGTGAATATTTCAAATGCCTGCCTCTTACCATTTATTTATATCGAGCAAAAATAGGGAAAAATGTCGTTTTTTTTTATGTAACTAGGTTGGCAAACAAGCGTATGGCTCACCGGATGGTAAGACCGTAGCCTATAGACGCCTGCAACACCAGAAGCGTCGCAAGCGCGTTGCCGACCCTATCCCCAATCCCCCCAGGAGCTCTGAATGTAGGAAAAATATCGTTATTTTTTATGGGAGCCCCCCTTAAATATTTACTTTATTTTAATTTTATTATTTATTATTATTATAGTAAAAATAGAACTGAGTGTTTTGTGAATATTTCAAGTGCCTACCTGTTGCCATTATTGATATGGAGCAAAAAGGGCAAAAAATCGCGTTTGTTGTATGGAAGCCCCCCTTAAATCTTTATTTTATTTTGTTTTTAGTATTTGTTGTTATAGCGGTAACAGAAATATGTACATAGTTTGTAAAAATTTCAACTGTCTAGCTATCGCCGTTCTTGAGATACGGTCTGGTGACAGACAGACAAGACGGATGGACGGACGGACGGACAGACAGCGAAGTCTTGGTAATAGGGTCCCGTTTTTACCCTTTGGATACGGAACCCTAAAAACGAGTGTGCTTTAGACCACATGACTGAATTAAAACTTTCTATTTTCACTAACTTATATCTCCCTCTCAACTTCCATTCGCCTCACCCGATCACACTTTTCGTAACGCTTTCGTGGCGCAATTACCAGCTTACTCCCCAAGTGAAGCGTGCGTGAAGAAGTTTTACTTCAATAACTACTATGAAACCAATCAATTCTTTTAATATTTGGCTAAAGTTAGTAGGTAACCATAATAGGTAGGTACTTATAAGCACTACATAGGAGGACATCCATTAATTACTTACTTACTTACTGCGTTGGCGCTGTGACCCCAAAGTGGGTCTTGGCCTCCGACACTAAAAGGCGCCAGTCGTCACGGCGCTGTGCAGCGCTCCGCCAGTCCGGCTGCTGCATGTCGCGCAGATCCTTTTCCACGGCGTCGAGCCAGCGGTACTTGGGGCGTCCCACCGGGCGCCGCCCGGTTGGTTTTCCCAGGTAAGCTCTCTTGACGGCCCGATCCTCCTCCATCCGCTCGACATGACCGAGCCATCGCAGCCTGTGCGCCTTTATCTCTCCCAGGATGCTGGCCTCACCAAACAGCTCCTCCAGTTCCCTGTTTTTCCGGACGCGCCAGCTACCATCTTCTCTTCTCACCGGTCCCAGCATCTTCCGAAGTATCTTTCTCTCTGTAACTAGAAGTTTATTTTCTTCTTTTTGAGTCAGCGTCCACGACTCACATCCATACATAAGGATTGGTCTGATCACCGTCTTATAAATTCTAATCTTGGTACGCCTGCTCAGCAACTTGGACGCTAGAACTGAATGGAGAGCTGCACTGCAACGTAGGGTGTTTTGCGCACGTATTTCTATTTCATCTTCCCTGTCGTTGGTGTCTGTTACAGTGCAGCCAAGATAACGGAATTTAGCCACACCCTTGTAGATTGTATTTCCTACAGCCAGATCTTCTCGTTTCTGCTTTAGATTTCTGTACCGCCGCATGTGGAGATACTCTGTTTTGTCGTGGTTTATACTGAGACCGATTTTACTAGCTTCTTGTTGGAGACAGCTGACTGAATCGACGACATGTCGATGTCATCCATTAATTACGTGAGCTATTTTTCGATCAGTTTAGACCCCCCCCCCCCCTAGGTGAGGTTTAGTGAGATTTGCCTGGACAACTTACGTGAGATTGACGCCGAATATAAATAGAGATTGACGGGAAATAATAAACTGTTCAAGTAGGTACAGATACTATAGTTCATTTATTTAAATTAAATAAAATTCGAAGCAAAAACTAAATTATTTTAATAGCCATGAGATTTATTTTAGTGGGCAAAATGAACACGAAAATACTTACTAGCGGTAAGGCCAGTGGCGGATTTACAGGTAGTATTGGCCGCCCTAGGCCGTGAAATATAAGCCGCCCTTATTTCATAGCCCACAAAATTAGCAAGTTGAAGAAGTTGGCTGGTCATTTATGTCGCAGGACCGATGGCCGTTGGAACAGTGTCCTAGAGTGGAGACCGCGTCCTGGCAAACGCAGTGTAGGAAGCCCTCCGGCCCGCTGGAACGACGATCTACGTAAGATTACCGGTGTATGCTGGATGAGGGTTGCGGAAAAACGCGATGTGTGTTGCGAACTTAGGGAGGCCTATGTCCAACAGTGGACTGCAATAGGCTGAACTGAACTGAAAAACCAGTTTTTTAGTTTACACAACCATATAATTTCATTTTAAACATCAGAGTTCCTGGGATGAGATGAACTTACTCTGCGTGGTGGATTTGACCTCTATAAATATCGCTGTCCCCGGGCAATAAAGCGGTAATATCAAAAATCAAATTTTACAGGAGAAATAAAACAAGCTAATTTGTTTATAGTGCAGCGTACAGTGATTTATTTATTTACTAGCTGCTGCTCGCGACGTCGTCTGCGTGCGTTCACTGCTCGTTCCCCGTAGGAGATAGCGTGATAATATGTAGCCTATGTTCTGACCCGACTTCTTAATAATATTCGTGCCAAATTTGAAGTAAATCCATGCAGTACTTTTTGAGTTTATCCCGGACATACATACAGACAAACAGACAAACAGACAAAAATTCTAAAAACTATATTTTTGGCTTCGGTATCGATTGTAGATCACACTTCAAGTATTCTTTTAAAAAAATATTCAATGTAAAGTTTTGACTTTCCTACCATTTTATTATATGTAGGTATAGATACTTTATTCTACCTACACCACAACTACATTTTAAACATTAAACACATTTTAAAAAGACATTTACAGACTGTGAAGTACAATGGGCGCACAGGCTATTTAGCAATTTCTTCCAGACAACCCAATTAGGAAGGAAAAATTTATTAGAAGTTGAAGTTCGAGACAGGGTAGGTGGTGCAGTTATACTGGTGGTGCAGTTATACTTATGATAAACTTACATGCTAGTACATACATATACTACTACTTATAGGTACAGAATAGCATATATAAATGCATACATACATACACACATACATGCATACATAATACATAACCTCATTATCATTATTATATAACTAGCTGACCCGGCGAACTTCGTACCGCCTAACAGTCGATTCTTTATCTCGGAACCCCTCTACTAATACTTAAACTTTATGGTATGGTTTTAAAGTTCAAATTGACTTTTAAGTATTATTACGAATCTTTTGTATAGGAATATAGAAAATTGTTGTTTTTAGACTTTTTCAAGGAATTTTTTAAATTTTTCTCTCCGTAAGAACCATCCTCGTACTTCAAGGAATATTATAGAAAAAGAATTAGCGAAATCGGTTCAGCCGCTCTCGAGATTTGCGCTTAGCAACACATTCAGCGATTCATTTTTATCTATACTAATATTATAAAGAGGTAAAGTTTATAACTTTGTTTGTATATACGGGATAATCTTCGCAAATACTGATCCGATCATGAAAATTCTTTCGCTAACAGAAAGCTACACTATTCAGGAGTGACAAGATAAAAGGAAAAAGATAAAAATATATAAAGATTTTAAATCAGCAGGATTTGAACCTGCGCCCTCTGACGTGCCGTGTCAACAATTCAATCTAATCAAGCATTATTATTTGCCATAAAAATTAATTGGTGATTTTAAAACATTTATATTTATCTGATTTGCTGAAAATAGTGAGAGTGTATTGGAACATATCAAATTTCACCGTACCCTTCTTATGTGAAATGGATTATAACGCCCAACGAAGTGGGCACGGGTCGGCTAGTATAATATATAGAGATAAAACTAAGTTGATAAAACGTGCGTGCCGATAAAACTTAAAAAGGAGTCCCGGCACGATAAGTGGCTTATATAGTGTGATAGCTCTTTATCCCCCCTCGAACAAGAAAGTTCCCGTTTTAACCTAAAGGGCGTGTTTTTAAAGATATAAGGGTTTTTCCACCCCTTTAAAGTGTAGTGGCGCCATCTGTTGTCGAGTATTTGAACCTTATTCAGAACAACGATTATTTGGGTTGTATTTCGAAAGGCGCTACGAGCAATTGCAGCATGTGTAGTAATGGCGCGAAATTTAAAATACCAATTTCAATAAAATCTTATTAAGATTTTTTTGTTTTTTTGTATTGAATAGGCTCCAAAAGTACTGGACCGATTTTAATAATTTTTTCACTAATAGAAAGCTACATTATTAGAAAGTAACATATTAAGCTATATTTTATTTCTTAAAAATTTAGACATGTGCAAAAAAGGGTTATGTTCACCAAGATGTATGTATTTGAAGTTGAGGTGAGATTTTCGATTATCCCTCTCTCGGTTTTTGAATCTCATAAAGCTCATAAAAACATGGACCAATAAAGACCAAATTCTCATACAGAGTTATGAAAGGCTATAAGATCTACGAGAATTTGGTCTGCATTTGTCTATGTTTTTAAGAAATTTATGCGATTTTTAGTTATTACCAAATTTTTTTACAAGGATAGCTTATAGACAAAAGAAACAATGACGAATGGGAATAATTATGTCCATGAAAGATAAAAAGCTTAAGAAAACTACGAAATTATTAAAATATATTTTTATTGTTAGCTGGAAACAGAAACGAATTGTTTGATAGATTATACATTAATCCATCGTACTCTTATTTAAAATTTATTTTAATTTAGTACAGTGAATAAGATCATACATTTCCAAGAGCAAAAACATAATTAATTACTAAAAAAATAAAATTATTTTTAAATTATTAAATGCGTAAAGTATTCACAGAACATTTATTACAATCAAATATGTCTACATTTAAATACAAATAATTTTATGTTAAAGAATTTTATTTATTAAAAAATTTCAAACTATGTATGTAAATGATAAGGCTTATAAAAATAATTATATTTACATATACATTGGTATATATTGGAATAATGTTTACTATTTCGCAATCCAGAGATTATTGTTAAAAATGTTATAAAATGACCAATTTAAAAATGTTATATTTAATATCAAGTAAAATAATAAAAGATTATTAGTGAATGCTAATTTGAAAATGTTTTCAAATATATTACCAATACTTTGATTTAACTAATTTTTTTATACGTATACAAAATTCCATGCAATTACTATTTAATAAAAACCATTTATTTTTATTTAAAAAAAACGAGTGCTTGAATAAATTATGAAAAATATTCGTAATACAATAAAAATAATGTAGTATAAATTTTATATAACTATAATATTATTAACAAGTGTATTATCAAAGACGATGGAAGCCCGTTACGTAATAATTTGTTTATTTCATCACAATAACAGTAACAGTTGACTAATTTGAAGTACATTTTACACTTAATTTATGTATGAAAATCATTATTATTAGAAAATGAATATAAGAAAGCTTCTGAAAATTTATCTTTTAGATAATCTGTAAAAAACACAAATAGATATATTAAGATTAATAATTGTTCATTTATAATAGTCTGAAAAAGAAATGTAAGTACGGATATTCCTTTAATTTTAAATGTTACTATATTTAAAAACTGCAACATTTATAAGTAACCGTCCGTTAAAAGTTACCTTGGTCTCAAACATAAAAATTATCTTTCAAAAACGTTATATTCTGAGTTAAGTTTAGGCTTAAATATATATTTTTTAATTTCATAAACATATCAATATAATTTCAAAATGTAGAAATCCTAACACTGTTTTAGTACCACAATTTTTAAGCAATGCCTGTAAATATAGAAGACTGAAAGCGGAATTAAAAAATTTAATTTTATTACTTACTAGTTACTACAAATTTAAATGCACTGATGAAAATATACGTACATAAAAAGGTACTATTTAACAAAATTCTAATATTATTTATTATTATAATAATAAATACATAAAAACACAGAGTCTATGAATATAACACTATTTTTATACAATTATATAATATAACATCATAAAAAGTTCAATAAACGTTCATTTCGACGGTCAATCCACTGATGTTAGATCGATGAAAAATATTTAAAATAGATCAGTTTATTCAAACTATTATTATATTATATTTATTATTTATATTAGACAGTTAATCTATCGCCGTTCTGACAACAGTCTGATGTCAGAATGAACCAGTATTACGATTGCGTACTTCGATTGAAGTTCAAGTAGTATAAAGTGTAAATGCAGATAATCAAAAACTTTATTTATTTTGTAGCCGAAAAATTATGTCAAAACAGTGAAATTCTTTTACTTACTTCGCTTTTTTTTTTGATATTTTGTGAGCATTTTATTTTTCAATTAATTGAACTTAATTGACTATTTATATTTTAACGCTTAATTTATAGCAATTAAAATACAACAGATGAGAAACAAAATGTAATACAAAAACTGTAAAAGGCTATGTGACCATATAATTTTATGTATGTTACTTTTTTACTAATTAAATTATTTGTTAGAAAAATGTATTTTTAAAGCCGCTGCTTTAAAAAAAATGTATGTAGTTTTAATAGTTTTAAATTCTTCCCCAAAACATGTTACCCCATACGCCATTATTAATTATATAGAAAAATACTATACATTTTTAAAATATACATACTAGGATATAATGCAATATATTTTGAATAGAATTTCGATGAATAACTATTTATAATGCGTTAATAAAGCACATTAATTAGTCTTAATAAGCCGATTATTATACAATATAACATCGATCGTAATTTAACTACATTCCAGAAAATCCCTTTTAAATATACTATAGCTATATAAACTGAAAAAATAACAGCACAGCACAGCTGTAATAAAAACAAGAACTTGCCAACTTTCCATGTCTTTGAAAATTTTATCGACTAATTTATTGAAATGGTCTAGTTATTTATTTCATTAGCTTGTATAAAAAATAAATAAACGTATTTACTGAATATGTATAGAATAATATCATAAAAACGCTAGACATCTTATTTTTCTTTATACACATCAACATTTATAAATGTATAAAAAGTGACTTAAAATTTCAAAATGGTGGTTACATTTATTTTTTTCGGTACTAATTTTATTTTTTTTAAATTGCGTACGTACAAAGTAAATATGTCAGAAGTGAAACTTCTTTGGCAAAATAATTGAAAAAAAAACTAATTGAAAAAAGCCAACGTCACGCGGTGTTCCCAGGCGGTCACCTATCCAAGTACTGACCACGCCCGACGTTGCCGCGTCACACTTTCTCTCAAATTTATTTACCCCTCATACGCCTAAAGAAGTTTCACTTCAGAAAAGAAAAAAATAATAATATTACTTATCAGAAAATTCGCAAAACAAAATTATCTTTATGTATAATATCTATTACTTATTCTAATAGTTTCTTTATTAAAAAAAAAAAAAACGCAATTTAAATTTTTTTGTCACATTTTATTCTTTTTTATTATTTTACTTGTCGTGGATATATTAAATTATTTCTATAAATTATATTATATGTGATGTTTATTATTGTCTATTAATTTTTTATTTGTTTACATGTAATCTCTTCCTAGTAATCTTACGGAAACGAAAATTTATTTTATCTTTATCTATGAACGACACATAAAAACTTCTTAGTTTTAGAAGAACATTTACAAAAATGTTATTATCAAATTGTTAAACTAAACAAAACTTTTTAGATACTTCTACTACTTCTAGTTCTACTATTAATTTAAATATTTTCCAACAAAATCTAACAATGATGAAATGTAAATTCTTACAATATAAAAATAATTTTTATATGAGCCTATTAAAAAAATAGCCTATCACACACAGGTTATTTTTTAAATATTGTCCTATAATGTTTCAACTGTGGGAAAGTGGGTCTTTAATTTCGATTACTATCGCTGATTGTAGTAGAAAAATAAAAATTGACTAAATGTAATAAACTACAAAATGAATAAAAAATTGTCTATAATTAATAACAATATAACAGAATATGAAATATTACGTATAAATCTAAATTGACTATGGAACTATTTTTATCTATCCTTCATAATAAAATACATATTTATATCAGGCAAAGGACATTATTAACAAGAACAAACTTGAAACATAACTATTTTATACATAGTATAATATACAATGGCATGTACTTATTCAAAATACCAAATTACATTACATAATGTTTTTTTTTTATGCATAAGAAATAACGACACGTCGCATCACTCTTCAAAAATAATTTTATAAATCCATTTTTGAAAAAATGTGAAGAAAAAAAATCAAGCAAAAGAAACAAAAACAGACATGACTTAAACTTAAGCCGTTTCTAAATTTAAAAAAAAAATTGATGTATGTTTATGAACAATTCAATTCGAATGTCAATTAATAAAATAATTAAATCGCTCTTTATAGCGATAAGATCGCCTTTGTATATCTTGTATTGTATCTTTCTTTATATGTGTCTGTATTTCGGTGTACAAATAAAATTGTAAAATATATAAATAAATGTGTGTGTGTAATTGTAAGAATAAAATAAATAAATAAATGTGTCGTGTCCATAATAATTGAACGGATTGTGAGTACAACGCATCGTACTTTTTAAAATATAGTAACCAGATTTCTATAATATATTTAAAGAAATTATTAAGACTGGATATAGTATATTTAGCGTATTTATTGTAGTAAAAGTGTTCCCGTGACCAGGCATTTGTGAAAAAGTACCAGAAACTCAGATTGATAATTCTCTATATTGAGCTTTAAATGATAAATTTTCTATTTTGAGCCTTAATAATAGTGAGTACTTATTAAACTTTAATATATTACCTAAAATAGTTTAAATCTGTGTAAAGATAAATTAATTCATTCTAAAAGTTCTAGCATATTAATTATAATTATTCAGAAAGAGATTTTAAAAAATGGTCACTTGACACATCCAAATTAATAATTTAAAAAAAATAAAATTTCCGCTTCAACTGAATATTGGAAATAATTGAATTCTTTTTAAACTTTGTCCTCAAATTTTGAGTTTGTATCTAATTAAAAAAAAACAAATTTTCTTTCAAATGTCGTAAGTGGACTTGTAGAAAACTGGACTTTATTACTTTCAAAAATTACTTACTAAAAGTTACAAAAAACATTGTTACCGGACATTACCATCACAACTCATCTTTCACGTTAGAGTGTGACTTGCAGAATTTATACATATCTTCTGTAGACCTATCGCCTTCGTAATCAGCTAAATATTTACCAAATTTGTATATCTTGAATGTTGGTAGTGTTTGGATTCCAGCAAAGTCAGAAACTTTTGAATTTTCACCGGCTTCAACTGCTACGATTTTTATGTTACTGCTTTCTTCCTTTAGTTTAGTTGCTAGACGACTGTACGCTGGCTTCACTGTCGAACAGTGTCCGCACCCTGGAAATATATATTTTTTAAACTATATTATCTATATACAATTATACATATATTATGTATGTATATAAGTTCGCAATATCTTTAACATGCACAGTCATCTATTACAGTTATCTAATACACATATTACACACATACTCGGAGAAGGAATCAAACCCACAGCCCTGGAGCAGAAAGCCGAGTCACTGCACACAGCTGGCGCGAAGATGGGGCAATAAAAAACAAAATAAACTTACATGTAGCATAAAACATTACAAATGTAGGCGAGGGCGAGGATATCATATCAAAGAAGTTTCCATCATCAGCCAAGACCACGTTGACTCCGAAACCAGCATCTTGGTTGCTTTTCACCGTCTGCGATGGACCATCCATCTGACTTTGGATGAACGATACGAAGTCTGCTTCCTGTATGAAAAAATAAAAAATTACCTTCACCTCTTATATTAAATCAGTTATTAAAAATCGGAGCAATTAAGCAACAGCTGGGTAGATTCCATTAAAATATACCTCGACAAAAGATACAAATACCGTACATATAATAATGTTTTATAAATCGGTAAAATATAACCAAAACAGAAGCTGAGATACGAATATTTGAAAATTAGTAAAAAATCGACTTTTTTCAAAATTCAAATAATTCTCCAGCGGCCGGATTCGAACATATTGGGCAAAAATTTTCAGGATCGTCTCCTTTTTAGTTGTACTTTCGAGGAAAAAATCAGCATCAAAATCGCCCACCCTAGTGCGCACACTTTCGTCGAGAATTAATGGATTTGCCCATATATATATATATATATATATATATATATCTACATCTCTCACCTTTCTCCCCCCGCTGTAATCCTGGATCACCCTATCAAAGTAGCTCAAGTATTTAATAGTGGGGTAACCCTTGACATCATAGTTTGCACATAAATCTTTATGCTGTGTACAATCCACTGCTGCGAAAGAAACCATTAGTTCATCTGCGAATTTATCGGCCGCCTTAACAAATTCCGGTTTCGTACTCTTACAGTGACCACACCCTGTAATTAAAATAAATTTTATAAATTAATTAAGCTTCTATGTTTATGATATCGAAATAAAAATATTGACAGTAATAACCTAGCTCAAATTTTGTTGTCTAATCTATACAAATAAATAAAATTGGAGTGTCTGTTTTTAACATTAAAATAACCGCTTTTTACTAAATGCATATGGATCTATACACGGTTGACGGTACATATACCAAAATAACATTTTTTACAATTTTTGTCTGTCTGTCTGTCTGTTTGTTCCGGATAATCTCTGAAACGGCTGGACGGATTTTGACGGGACTTTCACTGGCAGATAGCTGATGTAATAAAGTGTAACTTAGGCTACTTTTATTTTAGTTTTTTTTTTTTAAACTGTGAACTGAACAATAACTTTTTTGTTAAATTTCACGCGGACGAAGTCGCGGGCACAGCAGCTAGTATTTTATATTATTGAATGGAGGAAGTACTATCACTTCGGTACTTATATATTACTATTTTCATATTATAAAAAAAAAGATTTGAGACGGCGTAAAAGCTAACACGCATATGTTATGCAGTTAATTTTAGATTCAATTATGCACTAAACTTGTATATCTTAACATATCAGTCAAAAAACACCTATCCATTACGTACTTACAAGGTGCGTAAAACATAACAATCGCATGTTTGATCTTCCGGAGGACGTAACGGAAGTTTGATGAGTCGAGGTGACGGACAGCTGACTCCTCTTCAGACCAGGGTGTCTCTGGGGGTGGAGGGGGCGGCGGCTCTTGGGGTGACTGATGGTGAATTATTTAATACTTGATTATTTTTCTGATCGCCAGCACAAATTATATTGACATTACAAAACGTAATAGTCAAAGTCGTCAAGATACCTTATCTTTAAATTGAAGGAAATTGATATTTTTTTTTATTTGTTTTATTGTGAATTTTAACTAACTCCAACAAAGGAGAAGGTCAATTCGACTGTATTTTTTTTGTGTGGGTTACCTCATAACTTTTTACTGAGTGAATCGATTTTGATGATTCTGTTTTTAAATTGAGAGCTGTCGTGTGGTCCCGTTGAAATTGGACATTGATCAGAATCGAAATCGAATAAGTAATTTTTGAGTTCTCCATATATACTGCTTAAACGACTACCTATGTCGTATTACTACTACTATTTCTACTTGTTGATGTAATTTTTGTCGGTTTTTTTTTCGTTTGCAGGCAAACACTAATTCTCACCAGAAGAAATTATATTTACATTACAAAATATAATATAATAAAGGAACACTCATTAAATTAAAGGAAATGATATTTTTTTAATTCGTTTTACGCTTCAGCCTGTAATATCCCACAGCTGGGCATAGGCCTGTTTCCCCATGTAGGAGAAGGATCAGAGCTTAATCCACCGCGCTGCTCCAATGCGGTTCGGCGGATAATTCCCTACCGTTAGCGCAACGGGTACAGCACTGGTTTGTGGCAGATTAATCTTTCTGTAATGTGTTATTTTTAATAAAGAATTTCATTTTGTCAGTCAGTAATAATAGGTGGCAACACATATTTATTAATTTATCTTACGAATTACAAAAACGAACACACATCTTAAAAATTACGTTTTCTGTAAATTTCAATTTTTCTGTGCAATTTTCTTTGTTTTCTGTTCCGTACAAGTTTTCTACAAACTATAAGAAAAACTATGGCGCCGCGTTGGCGCAGCGGTCACAGCACTGGATTGCGATTGACTGTTGCGCGGGCGGTTGCGGGTTCGATCCCCGCACACGACAACATTTGTATTGGCCATACAGATGTTTGCCGTGGTCTGGGTGTTTGTGCAGTCCTTGTGGGTCTCCCCACCGTGCCTCGGAGAGCACGTTAAGCCGTCGGTCCCGGTTGTTATCATGTACACCTGATAGCGATCGTTACTCATAGTAGGGAATATATCCGCCAACCCGCATTGGAGCAGCGTGGTGGATTAAGCTCCGATCCTTCTCCTACATGGGGAAGAGGCCTATGCCCAACAGTGGGATATTACAGGCTGAATCGTGATCGTGATAAGAAAAACTACTAAAAAAACCCGACCTGTTCTATCCGTTCTCGAGTTTTATATTTATAAACACATTTAGTGATACTCTTTTATTTATATAGATACAAATAAAAATTCTCCTACCTTAATAAATGCAATAATTTGTTCCTCTTGACGAGCGTGTCCCGCGTCATACTTATATTCACCTCGGTTGAAATATTTCAGAGTAGGGTAACCTTTGACGTCAAATCTCGATGCTAAATCGGGTTCCTTTGTAGCATCCACTGCTGCTAATATACCATTTATCTGAAATATAATTTCACTAATTATAAATAAATAAATAAATATTTAGACAACACACACACGGTCGTCCGTTTCTAAAGTAAGCAACTTAATGCTTGTGTTATAGGTAGCCGACTGGTATAGTTACATATTATTATTATTATTTTTTTTATAAACATACATACTTATTATAATAACATATTTTTTCCGGTAGTAATCTGCAATCAGTCGCCAGACTATAATCAGGTGAGTTGTGGGATAGTAATTAAAAATGAGCAGCAGCCAATGCCTCGCTCACTCAAAGCACATGGTTTCTTTTTAGCCTCTTTACCACATTGGCGTTTTCAAGTAATCCAGAGGCAAGTGGATTTGGGTGGTAGGTAAGACGTTCAATGTGTTGTTTTTTATAGCGCTCAATTTCTACGGCCACTGTTGTAATGTTCAAATACTCGTGTATCTCATCGTTCCTTGTGAACCAGGGGGCATTGGCGATGTTTCTCAGAATATTATTCTGCACCCTCTGCAGGCACATTACATTACTCTTACTGGCAACTCCCCATATCTGTATGCCATAAGTCCAGATGGGCTTCAGAATTGAATTGTAAATTAGAAGTTTGTTGTCCAGGGAGAGAACAGAGTTTCTACCTAGCATCCAGTACAGATTTCTGAACTTGTGGTTAACTTGGTCTCTTTTTGTTTTTATGTGGTTTTTCCATGTTAAGCGTCTGTCTAAGTGGAAGCCGAGGTATTTCACACAGTCAGTTTGCGGCAAGATATGATTTGCTAAATGAACCGGAGCACAATTTCCTTTTCTTAGGGTGAATGTTATATGATTGGATTTCTGAGCGCTGGCTTTGATTCGCCATTTATTAGGCCAGTCTAAGGTAGAGTCGAGAAGTCGTTGCAACTTTATGCTTGCTGAATTAGGGTCATCATCCACAGCTAAGAATGCTATATCATCGGCGTATGTGGCAACTGTAACATCGTTTGAGATCGGCAGATCTGATGTGTAAATATTGTATAAAACTGGGCCAAGAACCGAACCTTGGGGAACACCAGCTGCAATTGGAAACAGTGAGGATCTGGAATCCCCTTGTTTGACTTGAAATATTCTATCAGCAAGATAGGACTCCAAGATGTGGAATACTGAGGTGATAACTTCTTGATTTTGCATAGCAGTCCCTTTTGCCACACCCGGTCAAAAGCCTGCTGTAACACGTGGTTCAATAAGTCCCGAGACTCCTCTCCTCCGAAATATCTCCTCATAGACACAATCAGTCTGCCTATAACATTACTAATAGTAGTTTTAGTTAGTTTATTTTATTGTAAGGCTTTAAAGATATTTTTAATTTATATTTATTAGTAGTAATTAGATGAAAACTAATTTTTATTTTATTTTTTATATTAGTCTAACAATTTTATCTCAATATTTCATTAGCCTTAGTCCGTCTGTTGCAGACGATTCAAACAGTGTCAGCGTGAGTTATTTACACAGCTCTTCTCGTGACTGAATAAGCCGATTCGTGAGCGGCACCCTCTGCCACACGCTTTGCAGGTAAACTGGGTGGTGTTAATGACGAAAGAAGCTTGTTGTTGTCGCGTTCTTCTTGCCGCTAAAGTATCAAACCAAGCTTGATCATATATCTTACGTGCGTCCACTGTAACCTTACGCCACCCATCTCGGCTCTCGGCAATCGCCTCCCAGTTTTGGTGGTCAATACCAAAGGCGCGCATATCTCGCTTAGCGCAATCCTTGAACCGTAGCATGGGCCTCCCCATGTTACGTTTCGCCTTCGCTACAGCACCAAGCAAGATCTGCCGAGGCAGGCGCGAGGGCTCCATGCGATGCACATGCCCTAGCCAACGCAACCGCTTCTGCTTGAGTAACGCTGTGAAGCTAGGCAGCTGTGCAATCCTGAGAACCCACTCATTGGTAACTCTGTTCTCCCAGGATATGCCCAAGATTTTACGAAGACAGCGCAAATGGAAGGCGTTTAGTCGACGTTCTTGTTTTGCGTACGTTGTCCAGGTTTCAGCTCCATAAGAGAGTATACTCAAGATGCATGCCTGGTACACGATCATCTTGGTACGTGTGGTAAGATATTTGTTTTGCCATACGCTCTTATTAAGCTGCCCGAAGATGGTCGCCGCTTTGCCGATACGAATATCGATCTCCGCATCAAGCGAGAGATTGTTCGACACGGTAGACCCTAGGTACGTAAACATGCTTACGACAGACAAAGAAAGGCACACCATCCAACATAATTGTAGGTATTTCCGTGCTTCCTTGCGCCATCACAACGGTTTTTTTGGCATGCATCGAGAACAGTGTACATGCCCGGGAAAATTTGTCTATCATAGTCTGAAGCTCGAGAGCGGAGCCAGCCACAAAAGCTGCATCGTCGGCAAATAAAAGACTGTCTACGAAAACATCCTCGCGATTACGCTTGAATTTGAGAAGATTAATAATGGTGTAGAGCTTCCCATCGGCCCTCGTGTAAAGATGGATACCCTGCTGGTCATTGCCGAACGCTTCTCTTAAGAGTAATTAAAAGAATACACCAAAGAGGGTAGGGGCCAACACGCAACCTTGTCGTACACCTCTACGCATCTCAAACGGATCGGATGTGTTTCCGTTGAATACGACAGAACCTTTCATATTATTATGGAAGCATTTCGTCAGGTTCAGTAGTTTTGATGGACACCCAATGCTTTCAAGTCCGGTATATAGCCCCTCTCTGCTGACTGTGTCGAAAGCCTTATTTAGGTCAACGAAAGCTATAAACAGAGGTATGTTCTGCTCCCTACTCTTTTCCTGTAGTTGCCGGAGCGTAAACACCATATCGATTGTGGAACGCTGTGTACGAAACCCGCACTGTGATTCCGGGTACACGCGATTAGCTAGTTTTTGGATTCGTTCTAAGACCACTCGTCCAAAAAGCTTGCCTACTATGCTTAGTAAGGATATCCCACGGTAGCAGTTACAATCGCCGCGGTCGCCTTTGCCTTTGTATAAAGTTATAATATTAGCGTCGCGCATATCTTGCGGTATGTACCCTTTTTCCCAGCATTTCCACAAAAGATTGTGCAGAACAGGTAATAAACACTTGAGTTTAATGATTTCGGCATGGGTGCCATCGCTGCCGGGGCTTTTGCCGCATTTTAGCTGCTTGACAGCTTTAAGCAGTTCCTCTACAGTAGGTGGATCGTCTAACTCCTCCCAGGTGGCCAGTTTCGGCATATTATGCACAGCCTTCGGTTGAATGTCCACTGGTTGTGAATATAGACCGGTGTAATGTTCCACCCATCTTGACATTTGCCTCTGGATGTCTAGTATAATAGTACCATCAGCTTCTTATAGTGGTGCTGTCTTCTTAACGACTGGCCCTAAAGCGGTTTTGATTCCTGAGTAAACACCACCAAAGTTTCTGCACAAGATTGAATGCTCTTACAGAGGTCGTTCCAGTAAGCGTTAACAAAGTGTCGTGTACTACGCTGCAAGTTTGAATCCACGTTTGAAATCCAAGTTTGAGACGTTTGGAATCCAGCAGAGGTTGAAGTTGCTGGATGTTATCAGTAAACCAGTCCTGTGATTTAGTATCCTGGTGGCCAAATGCTTCGTAGGCTGTTGTTGTTAGGAGTCGTTTGACTTTAATCCACTCTTCATCCACAGACATAGAAACATCCCAAGAAGCGGTCTCGCCGCGAACCGAAGTCTCATATTTTTGGACCATCTCATCATATTTGGTATTTTGAAGGGCAATTCGTCTTCTACCGAGTGGCCTAGATGAATGGATCTTTTTTTGTACGACGGCAATACTCAATATTTATGTTATCAATAAATAACATTTTTTTTTACATTACCTTCTCATTTTTCATCTTAGTTGCAGCTTTTTCAAATTCCGGTTTAATTCGTTTGCAGTGCCCGCACCACGGAGCATAGAAAACAACCAAAGCATGTTCCGTTTTTGATAACACAGCGTCGAATGTTTGAGCTGAAACAAATACAACATTAAAATAAAACAACAAAAAATAAACATCTTTAACATTCACATAATTATGCTGTGTGGCTACGGCAAAGAATTTAGCCTCCCCCTCTCTTCCCGTGGGTGTCGTAAGAGGCGACTAAGGGATAACATAGTTTCACTACCACCTTGGAACTTTAAAAGCCAACCGATGGCGGGATAACCATCCAACTGCTGGTTTTGAAGTACACAGACCGAAGACGGGCAGCAGCGTCTTCGGTGCGACAAAGCCAGCCCTGCGGTCACCAACCCGCCTGTCCAGCGTGGTGACTATGGGCAAAACACATGAGTTCACGCCATTATTGGCGCGAATTGTGGAGGCCTATGTCCAGCAGTGGACTGTGATAGGCTGAAATGATGATGATGATGATGATGATGATGATGATGATGAATTATGGTCGTTACGTA
This sequence comes from Melitaea athalia, assembly GCA_905220545.2. Lineage (NCBI taxonomy): Eukaryota > Metazoa > Arthropoda > Insecta > Lepidoptera > Nymphalidae > Melitaea > Melitaea athalia. The sequence continues at coordinate 18,935,541 of HG992176.1, forward strand.
GTTAATATTACCATTCAATTTCGTCCATAAGCGAAAATAATTCATCTTCATTCAAATATATTACATGATTAGTTTCATACTGACATTTATAAATAAGATTTTCGCGAGTTATTGTCAATGTGTCAAAGTGTAAAGAAATTAATACAGTGACACATAATAAAAATAAAGTAAAAAATCGATATGTAAGAAGTCAAACAAAAAAGATCAAATTATTTTAATAAAACAAATAACACTTTTTCTTTTACCGTTTTTCATTTCAATTTGTATAAAATTGATGTACGGAACGATTTCATACTTTAAAAGAGTGTCTAACTGTATTATAAAAAGTAATTGAATAAAAAAAAAATATGAATAAATAAAAAAGTGTGTGTACTTATGTACGCACATAACAAGTTATACTTCATTGGCTAGCTAACTTCACGTTTCTAACTTCTTCGTTGACTAGGTAACTTCAGGGTGTCGGTTTTTTGTGACGCGCGCATCGTAAAAATTTATTCTCATCATTTTTCCCTAACGCGCCAAAAGAAGTATAACTTCATAAATGAATTTTCAAAAGTATTAAGAAAGGTTAGGTTAAGTATCACCATATTCAATTAGTTGTTAAATTTATAAAAATTAATTTTTTTAGAATATACTTAGGTTAGATTAGTTTTTCAAATTCAAATTCAAAATATTTTATTCAGCATAAGATTATTACATTTTCTTACTGAACGTCATGAGTCTACTACCAGTTCGGAAAGAAAAAGCCTCTGACCTGAGAAGAACTGGCGAAAGAAACTCAGCGGGACTAATATCTTTTTTTTTTATCGTGTTTTTTTTCCAAAGCAGATTGAAATTTACAATAATTTTATAGGTAGAAATAGCCTAGCGGCGATCACATCATTCCCAAGGCGTACTGTCTTCTATAAAATCGTTAATCGAATAATATCCTTTAGTACACAAACGTTCTTTCATATTTTTTTTTAAATATGGCAATAGAAGCTTTTTGAACGTTTTCTGGGAGCCTGTTGTATAAGCGTATACATTGTCCATAGAAAGAATTACTGACTCGGCGTAAGCGAGTTACAGGCATTACAAGTTTGTGTTTGTTCCTAGTATTAATGCTATGCATGTCGCAATTCCTGCGAAATTCGTGTATATTTTTATGAACATACATAACATTTTCGTACACATATTGAGAAGCAACAGTCAATATTTTTATTTCTTTAAAGTTATCTCTTAATGATACTCTAGGGCCTAAACTATAAATTGCACGAATAGCTCTTTTCTGCAGGACAAAAATAGTATTAACGGTAGCTACATTTCCCCATAATAGCATTCCATAGGACATGATACTATGAAAATAACTAAAATATACTACACGAGCTGTGTCTACGTCAGTAATAAATCTAATTTTTTTTTACCGCGAACGCTGCAGAGCTGACGCTTATTCGCTAACCCATCAATATAATAGTAATAATAATAATCATTTATTTCGGAAATAAATCCATATTCAAATTAAAAATTAAATTACATTAAATTAAATTATGTGTTAGTAACAATATATAAGATAAAATAAAACAAAAAGGGGGTTAGTAACAGTTAGTAGTAGTTAGTATGAAGATCCCACTGCAATTTCGAATCTATAGTAATCCCTACAAATTTAGTGGACTTTACTGGTTTTAACATTTCCCCTCCTAATACTACACCATTATAGTATCATAGTACATATATAACTTAGAAAAGTTATAAATAAAAAATAATGACTTGGATATTCATAAAAAGACTAAGACCAAAATTTTCTCTTCACAACTTTACATACCTAAACTATGTACAGTATACCTATAAATTATCAAACAATGTCAATCAATTCCATTAAGTTATTATTCATCTTATCTGATATAAAAAAAAAACAAATTAACTAATTAAAAAAACACTTTAACCCTTAAATGCATGATGATGTATATATACATCAGTCTTTTCTTCCTTACATAATTTCTAAACGGTAACTCAAACACAGTATGCTTTACTTTTAATAGGTGCTAAAAACATCTATCTTAGGTTTTGAAAGCAAGCTTTCATGATATGGCAGTCCACTTTTTTTAAATTTCATAATTTGACAGCTTGGCGCAACACTTTCAGATACACACTTTGGCGGTAAATTGTAATATCATTTTAGTGGATACTAAATAGTATTATTACGTGCTAAAAATGATTTACGAGAGGATAAAGGTAAGCAGAACACATTACATTTTATTTTTTTAGAATACAATAACAGTTTTTGTAAATATCAGCAGTATAATTGTGATGTAGAAATACATCAGTATGCAAAATAGGCAAGAAATAGTATTACTGTAGGTATAATATATATTTTTTTATTTCTGACTTATTTGTTATAGATATGTAATTTATTCATACGAACTTTAGAATTATTTTCATTTTTGACTTATTTGTTATAGATACGTAATTTATTCATAGGAATTTTAGAATTATTTTTCCAGAATGTCCCGTAAAGTGGCAGATAGAGACATAGAACAACTCCTGACGGTTTTAGAAGATGGAAACATTTCTGAGGATAGCCTGGAAGATGAAAGTGAAGATGAAGACACCTTTTTCGCTAATGCAAGAGAAATAATTCGAAAGTTGGAAGACGAGGATGCAGAGGATTATGAAGATCCTAACTTTAGTGATTCACCACTGGTTCAAGATTTGCCTGGCACATCAAGTCAAATTATTATTTCATTACCCATGCAAGAAGGTCATGAACATTATGTAGAGTTTGATAAAAGGAAACTCATTTAGAAAAAAGACAGTTTGTTGTATGACAAATCGAAAATAATTCACCAACCAAGCACAACAGACTCTTCTATAACTGAACTTGATACACCATATAAGTATTTTTTGCACTACTTCACACCTGAGTTTTTTCAAAAAATTGTTGATGAAACCAACTTATATGCAGTACAAAAAACCCCTTCAATATCTTTCACTATTACTCTCGGGAAGTTAAAAAAATTCATAGGAATTCTTTTATTTATTTCAGTAGAGCATTCCTTCGCTCCTACTGGCATTCCAAGTTTGGGTACGATCCTGTAAAGAGCGCAATGCCGCTAAATTGAGATGATTAGGAGCTACTTAGATTTCAACGATAATAATAAACATCTTCCGCGAGACCATTCCGATCACGATTGCCTCCATAAGCTTTCGACCTGTGATAGAACAGCTAAATACGACATTTTCATCAGTTGCAATAGACCAACGACTTTCGATAGATGAGCAGATGTGTTCAACTAAAATTGCGCATTTCCTAAGAAAGCAAAAAGGTCCGCAACATTCACTCCCATCAAAAGAAGTGCGCGAAGACGGATTCGACCATTGGCCTGTATTTGCCAATCGATTACGGTGCAAGATGCCCAATGGTAAGGGCACCACACAATGGTCGTGTACCAAATGTAATGTACCGTTGTGTCTAAATCACAGAAATAACTCTGTTTCAAATATTTTAATTCACTGCAGTAAGCCTAATTCGAAGACAATCGTTTATAGAATAGTACTTAGGCTACATTTTTAATAGTAGCCGTAATGCATAGTGATGTAGATCTACATCAGTAAGTTTTTTCAATAAAAATATACTTTTTAGAATAAAAATATTTTTTTCTTTATTTTTCCCTTAATCTATGTTTAATTATCTACCTGTTTCAATTTATTGTATTTAAAAGGGAAAAATCATGCATTTAAGGGTTAACAGATAATTCAACAGATAGTGTAAGAAATTTTTTTTTTTTTTTTATTCATATACAAAACCGAGCCGAGTGCCGATTTTCAAACAAAGATTTGTTTGCTGTTTTAATGATTAAAAAAAAAACCTTTTGTTAATATGAAATAATATTTTCAATTTTTTTCTTTTCTTTTTATAAACATACTAGCCGACCCGTGCCCACTTCGTTGCGCATTATTTATTTTTAATAATTACTTCTAACGACGATATCTCAAAAACTATTCATCTGATTGGTATAGTGTTAAGGGCAATTTTAATCTGCATTAAATGCCTAAGCTAAATAACATATTCATTTGGATAAGAATTAATACTGAACTAAAGAAAATAGCTTTGAAATTAACGTAATATTTTTAATAAAAAAATTGAACATAAAAGTGGTTATTGTAAGTCAACCGTTAGAGATAGAGATAATTATGGTATCGCAGACTTTTTTGTAGCATTTTTATAGATTTTGAATTGGCTAGTACATTACTTAACTATATCTTTGCTAGTTTACGCGGCGTTCGCGTGGAAAGCTCCCAGTTGGCGAGATTTTTTGCGACCTTTTCAACATTTATCGCCGTATTTCAGCTAATTTACATAAAAGCATAATAAATTATATACCTAAACCTTCCTTAAGAATCACTCTTTCTATTGTTGAAAACCGTATAAAAATCCGTTCGGTAGTTTTCGAGTTTATCGCGTTCAGACAGACAGGAGGACAGAAAGACGCGGCCGGAGGACTTATTTTTATTACATCATGTATAGATTGAACTGTATGTTTTATGTTCCACTTTAATTTTTAAATATGATTTACAATTATGTCACCATAGACTTATGTTGCTTGTATTTTTATCATATTTCATAGCTTTTAATTTGATAATATATTTAAGTGTTCAAAATTTTATATATAAAAACACTTCTTTTAGCACCATTAAAAGTAACAATTCGTTGTATATACAAACCTGGGTTATTGTTATTTAAAATAAAATATCTATGTATAATATCTATATCTATATCTATTTTAAAGTTAGTTCTAATTTGTAAATGCCAAAGACAAATATAACAGTAATTTCGAAAAATAATCCTAGTTTCCCCACATATTTTTTTATATGTTACAAAAAACATACCAGTCAAATGTACGACGTCAGAGTCCTTAGACCAGCTTTCATCAACAACCTCCTTTTTCTTCTGCTGTTGAATCGTAGGATCCCTCACAAAGTCCACAATTGCTTGGTGTTTGTTATCTCCATTGTAGGGAAACTTGAGCTGCCCTTTTCTGTAATAATATAGTAATAATATTAACTCATTGCTAGAAAGTTCTTGTTCCATTACGGGATTACATAATTCCATAATTAACTGAGGTAGGCCACAGCAGGAAATTTCCTGCTCAAAATATGGAGCAGCCCGACTGGGGTAGTAACTTGACCTTACAGAAAATCACAGCTAAATAACACTGTTTTCAAGCAGTGTTGCATTCCTGTTGGTGAGTAAGGTGACCAGAGCTCCTGGGGGGGAATTGGTGGTAGGGTCGGTAACGCGTTTGCGATGCTTTTGGTGTTGCAGGCGTCTATAAGCTACGGTAATCGCTTACCATCAGCTGAGCCGTACGCTTGTTTCCCGACCTAGTAACATTAAAAAAAATTGCATAGCAAAATTTGATGCCTTTGTTTCACTCATAGAGTGACAGATCAGCAAAGATATGTTATTTAGGTAATATTTACAGAAGCGGAAGGTATTGATCTGAAATTAAATCTGAATTCTATAAGTGTAAGCTACAGGCACTCAAATAGAAAGGTTTTCATTTTGTGTAAAAAAATTTTTAACAGACATCAAAAGTGTACTGCAAAACTAAAAATCTATCCAAAACCAAACTACTGCTTATGTTTTACTGATTTATTGTATAATAGCTGTGCCTACGACTTCGACCGCGTGGAATTTAACAAAAAAAAAATATTGTTTAGTTCGCAGTTATAAAAAAAATTCCTAAAATAAAAGTAGCCTAAGTTACTCCCTACTACATCAGCTATTTTCCAGTGAGTCGCGTCAAAATAGGTCCAGCCGTTTCAGAGATTAGCCGGAACAAACGCTGTTGCGCGGGCGGTTGCGGGTTCGATTCCCGCACACGACAACATTAATTTGTATTGGCCATACACATATTTGCCGTGGTCTGGGTGTTTGTGCAGTCCTTGTGGGTCTCCCCACCGTGCCTCGGAGAGCACGTTAAGCCGTCGGTCCCGGTTGTTATCATGTACACCTGATAGCGATCGTTACTCATAGTAGGGAATATATCCGCCAACCCGCATTGGAGCAGCGTGGTGGATTAAGCTCCGATCCTTCCCCCACATGGGAAAGAGGCCTATGTCCAAAAGTGGGATATTACAGGCTGAATCGTGATTTTTATATATCGTGATTAGGGAATGCAATCCCGCAACAAAATTTTAATCCCGGTATTTGCGGGACTGAGAGGTCTAAGTCCCGCGGGATCCTGGTATTTGCGGGATCCCGCATGTTTCTTAAAGACATTGAGAAAAATGGCGAAATCCTGTATAATACATGCATCTAGAACTAAAAATGAAACAAATATGTATTATTTAAAATTACGTAATGAGAGATTAATAAAAATATGTAATTAAAGAATAAAAATTATTACAAGGAGACAATATGTAGGTAGTTTAGGCATTATTTTGAAAGTAACTGCACATAAAACATAGCATGTTAATAGTCTTGTCTGCCAAACGACTCCTAACTTTATACGCCAGATAGCCAGCAGCAGAAAACGCTCGTTCTGCTTCAACGCTTGTGGGTACAACTGTTGATAAAGCGTTGTAGACGAATTGAAGTTATTCTCCACTATACCCTGTTTTTTTTCGGTACGGACTAAATTGACACATGCAAATGTCAATTTTAGAAATAATGATACCAGCTTTTTAGTAATAGTGTTGTATACCGATTTTATGAATACAATACCGGTTTTATGAATCGTAACTTTTTACTTTTACTACATAATTTTATTATTATTTGACAATAGACGAATCTTTTAAAAATCATGGTAACTATGGAGCATCACAGATAAAAAAATATTTATTAATCTATACTATAATATATAAAGCTGAAGAGTTTGTTTGTTTGTTTGTTTGTTTGAACGCGGTAATCTCTGGAACTACTGAGCCGATTTGAAAAATTCTTTCAGTTCAGTTTCGTTCAGTGTTAGATAGCCCATTTATGGAGGAAGGCTATAGGCTATGTGTCATCACGCTAAGACCAATAGGAGTGGAGTCCACGCCGACGAAGTCGCGCGCAGAAGCTAGTATTTAATAAAGCCGAGGATAAAATAGATACCGAGACAGAAATTTTGAGTAATTTAATATTTTAAAATTTTGACTAACTTAAGGTTGCTTATAACACTGGGTACATTACCTAAGTTTAAGATATAAAAAAAATATTTTTATTTTATTTTATTGTTTGAGTATTTGATATTTTGCCACCTTAACTTTCTTTTATTATTGTTTAGTTTCTTTTTTGTAAATGACATTTTTTTACTTTCGTTAAGTGTGTGTATCGCCTTAAGGCGAAATAAATGTTTTCATTTCATTTCAATTTGCATGTGATTACTAAGATTAATAAATACTTGAAAAAATAAGTATTTTTCATTTATCATAAATCTATACGTCATTAGCCATACAGGTACATACATATCACAGAAATAGTAATAATAATACATATCGAAGAAGGGTCTCCAGAGTAGGCTTCTTAATAAAGTGACATCAACAATATGACGCCACTATCTTTAATATTACAACTTTAATTGCTCATCTTGTAATAAAACTATTCTTGAAACATAAAGAATCACTTTTATTCACAATTTAAGACAATTCACATGTTTTTTGCTCGACAATTCCAATAAGAATAATCCATGGATGTAGCGCGACCATCAGATAGACACCGCACCAAACATAAAAGCATCGTTCCTTTTTCGTAAAATCGAACGATATCGACGGTGTTAATATGGTGTAACAAAGAGGTTTAATCACGATTTGTACAAAGTAATATCGCGTTGATATAAGTAGAAGAAACTCATAGAAACGTGTTTTGGCATCGGAGAGTAGCTCGCGCCGACGTACATTATATAGGTATGCCTATAGGTACATTACGGTTGTCGCCACGTTCTAAAATTTTAAAGACAAAGATTTTTGTAATTATTACTGAAAAACGATACTAGATTGTAAATTACGTAAAGTTACGGTAGTGGCACATCACTATTAATGATTCGCAAAAAACTAGCAACACAGTTTATGTCAATTTAGTCCGTACCGAAAAAAAACGGAGTATAGACTCAAACAAATTCATTTCTTTCTCGAGAGAATGAACTCCGGAATGAGTGCGACAAGCAGTTTTAAAACTCGATAGAGTTTAAAATGTTATTTATTATCATATCAAAATTTCAATCCAGCGGGATTCGAACCCGCACCCTGACATACTGTGTCGGTGCTCTAGCCAACTGGGCTATGGAACGATGTCCAGCCGAATCGAAATTTTTGATATGGCTTTATTCGGTTTTAAGCAACCGTGTAGCCGTCTATAGTGAGTCCTTTACAGCACCCAACTATTCGAAGTTTCATATTACAATGAATTCTTTGACGAGAGACGACACCATGCTATTTTTAATTCGTATTATTTTTATTTTTGTGTTTCCCACACACGAGGAAATTATAAAATGTTATTTATTATAAAACAGAATATTATTATAAAAAAGAAATATAAACAAATTATAAAACAGAAATAAAAATAATACGAATCGATAGAGCTTGTTCAAGTTCATCTCGAAGAGACATCGGTTCAGGCTCCGCAGTTTCAGCTTGCGTCATTGCGGCCACTGTAGCAAGAGGTACCTAAATCATCATGATCTTCGTCATGAGCCGAATCAGTTCGCGCGCTTTCGCTTGCCGAACAACACAAGGCGTTTACCGTTGCGCAGTCCCGCTAATCCCGCGGGATCCCGCTCGATTTATGTGCGGGACTGGTCCCGCAAAAATAGTGCGGGATCCCGGTATTTCGGGATCCCGGTATCCCGGTATTGCAATCCTTAATCGTGATAAAATAATAATGCATAACAACATAATTAACTAATATTAAATACACAAACACGCTACAACTGTAAAGGATTAAAATCAGAATTGCGAATTTGGCAAACATAAGGAATTAATAGGAATATATCAAACTAACTATGTGCTAGTTCTACGGGGATTGTGAAAAGGGTCAGTGAAGAAAATGATATAAGGCTTTTGGTATGAAAAAGATATGGGGAGTAACATCATGTGAAACAAGAGCAAGCGGGAAAGTACACAAGAGACATTGCACAGCTCAGACAATTGTTAATGTTTTATGAAAATGCTTTGTATATAATGCAATGGAATGTTATTTTACAATCTTATATTTCTGGAAGTTTCCCGTGACTATTTTCATTTATTATTATTTTTTTAATAATATTCCATATTTTATCCTATAAAAGGAACAAATTATCCCCATTTAAAAGATGCAACTATTTTACAAGCTTTTATTTAACTTGCAATGTATGTATGTATGTAATATGTTTGTAAAAATGTTTGTTCGGGTGAAATCTTGCAACTCAATTTTGAAGCAGATATCTTCAACCAATTGAGCTGAAATTTTGTATATAGGGTCAATTTGGATGACAATGCATGGTTAACTTTATGACGTCATTCTAAATCCAATATGGCGGCATATCCAAGAGTGCGGATTAGTTATTTTTAGTGCACTTCTACAATATGGGTATATATGATATAAAAGCTTGTCGCAAGATTTGCTTGTAAACAAGTAAATTAAATAAATTGATGTGATTGATTTTAACTTAAAATTTTCAAACTAAGGAAATACGAGTACTATCTCGCGACAAGCTTTTATATCATATAGATTATGTGTAATGACTTTATAAGTAGATAGTAAAAGTTTTAAAGTAAAAATTTATTTTTTTCGTTTTAGTGCATTCAAATAAAAGCTTGTTTTTTAAAAAGGTTTTTTACTTTTAATTTATTTATTGTTGCTCCGCTCCATTTGATCGTCGCGTGTCGTTACATAGCTTATATCCTTTCTCGATAAGCGATAAGGCTATCCAATACTAAATTTTTTTCGTAATTCTACCACCAAACAAACTTTTTAGCTTTATAATATTAGTAAAGATTACTCACTCAAAGTACAAAAGGGTCGGGAATCCAGTTATATTGAACATTTGACGGATTTTAGAATTTCCTGGTTTTGATACATCCATAGCTGCTAAAAATGCTTCACCCTGTAAAAACCAAACATACAAATAAAGAACAATTTTATAAAATTCTTGTTGAAAATTATTAAAAATCAGACACGACACAGTTCACTAATAAATAAAATTCGCACCAAATTTAAATTGATATTTCATACATTTAATAAACATATGTTGCAATTTAGACAAATTCTTTTCTAATCTCTATATATATAAAAATGAATCGCTGAATGTGTTGCTAAGCACAAATCTCGAGAGCGGCTGAACCGATTTCGCTAATTCTTTTTTTATAATATTCCTTGAAGTACGAAGATGGTTCTTACTTCTTACGGAGAGAAAAATTTAAAAAATTCCCTGAAAAAGTTTGAAAACAACACTTTTCTATATTCCCATAAAAAAGATTCGTAATAATACTTACTTAAGTCAATTTGAACTTTAATACCATACCATAAAGTTTAAGTGTTAGTGGAGGCCGGAGGGGTTCCGAGAAGGATAAGTATTTAAAAATAAATAAATAAAGAATCAACTGTTAGGCGGTACGAAGTTCGCCGGGTCAGCTAGTTTATTATAAAAGAAAGTTAAATAACAAAATAATTTCGCAGTGACATATCGCTTGCTATAAAAATTTTGGGAAAAATATTTCGTAAGAAATAAAAAGAAATCTGAAAAATATCAAATGCCAGCAGTAATAAAAGTATATGATAATATTTCATCAATAATTTCGCAATGCAATTTAACTTTTTAAATATTAAATAAGGACATCTCAGCAATTACCACCTTATAAAAAATTAAACACCTGTTTAGTCTTAATTATTTTGACTTAAAGAAACATAGTAAGTATATTAATTTTAAAATAACTAATAAATCAATAATATGTACTATACTTAGTATCAAACATTACATTAATTGTAATAATTGTTAATATTATTAATTGCAATTTGAAAACATTTTACACGGTTATAAGTTTAAAATTATATACAACTACAGTTAAAATAAACCAAGGTAAAAGTAAAGATTGATTATATTCAAAACATTACAACAAACAAAAAAATTTTCTAAAAAAAAAAAATCTAAGTAAACAAAAGGAGAAAATTAATGACAGCTTAATCTATACTAATATATAAAGCTGAAGAGTTTGTTTGTTTGTTTGGTTGTTTGTTTGTTTGTTTGTTTGTTTGTTTGTTTGTTTGAACGCGGTAATCTCTGGAACTACTGGGCCGATTTGAAAAATTCTTTCAGCGTTAGATAGCCCATTTATCGAGGAAGGCTATAGGCTATGTATCATCACGCTAAGGCCAACAGGAGCGGAGTAAACGCCGACGAAGTCGCGCGCAGAAGCTAGTATAAAAAAATATGCTAGTATCATCATCCAAATGTATAGATAGATAGATCCATTAACCAAACATATGTATTGTATTTAATTATATATTTATTCTAAGCAAATAGAATCCTTAATAGCAATTTAAATCCTTATAAAACTAACAATAGTATGAGAAAATAAATAAAAATTTAACGCTAGCCACGCCACATCTTTAAAATTTATATCTACTTTTTATTTAAGTAAATAGCCAGCCAGTGTATATATTCATTTTACCTTCAAATCAGTTGCAGCGGCCACATAATCTGGTTTCATCGACTTACAATAACCACACCATGGTGCATAAAACATAATCAGTGATTTTTTGTTCGTCGCTATTCCTTTTTTAATGAATTTGTTTAGAGCCTGTAAAAAATATCATATTTGAATCAGTTACAGATTATTTTATATATATTTAATTACCAACAAGTAATTTTCAGTCAATGATTCATTTAGAAGGGTTATCATGTTTATTTAATCAAAATCTATTATGTTTGATATGATAGCAAGGAAATGAGTTTTTGATGTATATTTTATCAGTTTACTATACATATAGATACAAAAAATTTTTTATCAAGCTTTTATAAAGGAAGTCCTTGATTTGGTAGTAAGGGTCGACCGAGATCTCGGTCTCGGTCTCGGTCTCGGCACTTTCGGCTACAAATTCTACCGAGAACTCTGTCTCGGTTCTCGGCCAAAAATCGCCGAGATTCTCGGCGATAACCGAGACCATTGTAAGTAGGTACGGTATAGGATAATTGGATTCAAATCTACCGCGCGCGTCCACATTCGTCACTTAATGTCAGTGCGTGAGCTATCGATTGTGATTGGTCAAACATGGCTGCAACAGATAAATCCAACTTATGGGCAGCTCATGATTTCATAGACTTGGGAGATGACCCCCAAGGGCTGTTATAGAAATAGCGCTTGATAACTTTCTTAGAGAGCCAAGACTGCAAAGAAATGCAAATATTTTTGAGTGTTGGTATTCGTCACCACATCAAGTACTTAGGCCTGCAGCAGAAAAGTTTTTATCAGCACCTACTAGTGTAGCGAGTGAACAGCTCTTTAGCAGAGCTGGTCAATTATACGAGGAGAGGCGACACTCTTTGAAGGGTGAAAACGTAGAAAAAATGATTTTTATGTGCTACAACATCATGTTGTTGAATTTTTAACCGACGAAAAAAACGGAGGAGGTTATCAATTCGACGACTATATTTTTTTATGTATGATCACGCATAACTTTTTACAGAGTAGTCCAATTTTGATAATTACTTTTTTATTGGAAAGAGTATACCCCGAAATTGGTCCCATATAAACTTGAAAATAAAAATCCAACTCTAAGGGTAGGAAAACAGGAATTGATTGACTTTTAAACTTTCGCGTTGCATTATTATATTTTAATGTTTCCACGGGGATTAACGCGAACAAAATGGCTGGCATGGCAATGGCAGACTGTCTGATGTCTGCCTGCGACCACGGCTGGTGTAACCTGGCAGAAACGTCAGGCCCCATGGTTATTACCTTATAATTTTGTTGTTTTGTTATTTTACCTTAAAATTTCTTCTTCTTCTTCTTTTACTTTGGCTCCCTGAAGGATTTGCCAGTATTTGAGTGAAAGCTTAGTTTATGTTATAAGGATTGTTATGTTAGGATGGGAAACTTTGCTTTGTGTAAAGCTTTGTGGGATAGCAAGTTAAAAAATTAATAATTAAAAAAATTAAAATTTTGTTCGCGTTAATCCACGTGGAAACGCCACCCACCACGACCACGACCACCAAGACCACGCCTAACTTTTTACAGAGTGGTCCGATTCAATAATTCTTTTTTTTTTGGAAAGAGTATACCCTCAAGTTAGTCCCATATAAATTTGAAAATAAAAATCTAACCCTAAGGGTAGGAAAATAGGGGATGATTGATTGTTCAGTCACTGATTATAAGGTATGACCACATAACTTTTTACAGAGCAGTCCGATTTTGATAATTCTTTTTTTATTCTTCTATACTTACATTGTATAACTTGTCAATGTAATTGAAGTCGATTTTTTTCGTTTGCGAGCAAACACAATTATGATTACTAAAACTATTTTTTTTAAAAAATGCGTGCATACAAAGTACACATGTTAGAAGTGAAACTACTTTGGCAAACTAATTCAAAAAAACTAATTAAAAATAAAAACAAAAAGTCAATGTCACGCGGTGTTCCCAGGCGGTCACCCATCCAAGTACTGGCCGTCATGACGCTGCCGCGTTACCGGTTGCTCAAATTTTACCCCTCGTGCACCTTAAGAAGTTTCACTTCAAATAAATATTATTATTACATTCTTAAATATACTATAATATTATTATAATGCAAAAATAGCGCATTTTCATTTTTTTTATTTATGTATTCTCGGTCTCGGCTCTCTGTCTCGGCCGAGATTTTAATTTTTTCTCGGTCTCGGTCACGGCCGAGAACGAAAAACCTGTCTCGGTCGACTCTTATTTGGTAGTATATTGTAATTTTGATTTAATTTAATTACATTTTTAATAAATTGGGCATTTGAATAGTTTGTATATATACAAATACAACACAAGGTCACAATCTATTATATATAAATCCCTATATCCCCTGGTCACATCATTACTTAAGTACAATTTTATAGATTCATCTCTCTTTTTAAGTTTTCTCATACTTTGCAGATAGTTCTAACAAAGTTAAAAAATGGGACAAAATCATACTCCCCTTTTGTTGAATAATTACAATTTAATATTTATAGCTAATACAAGCAAGATTAGTCAAGTCAACATTATTAAATTAGCTGAGTGCTAGGTTAATGAAGTTGTATTATTAAAGGTTTTCATAATGGAAGTAATGATGTTATTATGAAACCATAATAAATAATGATATAATGTTAATTTGCTTTCCTTACATCAGCATCAGCTAAGTGAACAATATCTGCAGCTTGTGGGTCTTCTTCCCAAGGCAGGTCACCTGTCGGGTCTCTAAGGAAGTTAACCATGGCACTAAGTGTCATCCCCCTATCATAGTCCTTGTGATATTCACCATCTTTGTAATGCTTGAGTTTGTAAGGCTTATCATTCACCTTAAACTTCTTGCATAATTTTTTACCTTCACTATAAAAAAAATGTCACTTGCCTAATAGAAAAATTACAAGGAAATAAGGCAAAAAAGTAAAATAATAAAATAATGGTTTACTACCAGTTTATACTACCAGTTTGTCTTTTAATAAAATAAAATGTTTTTATATTTTTAACTAATATGGTAATAAAATAAGAGCTACACATTGTTATTGACACATCATTGTTATTAATTCTTATAATATGGGACCTCTGGTGAGAATTGTGATACTTCACATACCTTCCAGAACAATCAATAACTACCAATGTAGCTTGTCCTTTCATGGTGTCAGCTGCTTCTTTAAAGACATCTAAACTTGGTTGCGATGCTTTGCTGTTGTTCATAAAGAAAACCAATACATTTGTTTTTGTTCTCAGTAACTTTTTAAAGTCTTTGATGTCATCAATGTCTGATATAACAGACGTTTTTTGCTTCTTTACTTGTGATGATAGATGTATATACAAGAAAAGCAGAAGTATGACCTACAACATACGAAAATATGTAACTAAGGAACCGATGCGCCGCGCCGGTAGACGCTCGACACATAAAAGTAGGTACATAGTTTTAATGTAGTCGGTAACGAATAAATATACTTATAATTACTAGTTAATACTAAAAGCTTAAAAAAATTCAAATGCAGCTTAAAAATTATATAAAAATAAAATATTTACCTTCCATAGCTGATGCCGCCACATGCTTATAAATTAGATTATATTATCTTACGTGTTTAAAAATAAAATAATTCTTAAAACTAACTCTACATCAAAATAACTTCTATTATGTTACAACAGTAAACGCTAAACGCATATAACTTGGATAAAACTTATAACAATCCGGAAAAAAACTTAAAACCCCGTCCGGCCACTTATTATCTTTTTGACACTTCAAGAAGTTCAACAAAACCAACAAAGTTCAAGACTTCAAGTGTTCAAGAAATTTTGACATTAGTGACTGCCTCACACGTTATTTATTCGATTTGAAATAATAATCGATTTTATTTAAGAAGAACTTTCAATCGATTTAATGAAATACATTTAGTTTAAAAATATTATTTATTTAATCGTTTATTAGTTTTTTTAAATTATAAATGAAATATATAAATAAGAAATAAATGAAGAACAGAGTTATTGCTCTTTACTCTTGGTTTGAAATTAAATTTCAAGATTTCGACTTAATTCCTTGCAAATAATCAATCTTGGAGTCATAGATACTATTTTTATTTCCTTTTTTTTTAAATTAAATTTATAGAAACAATAATCACATGACATAAAATTATTTATATCTTAAGATCGATTTATTATCGATTTATTATTTCAAGAACTGTTTCATAGTCTGTGGTTGTTTGTTATACACAGGGTCCGAGACACAGGGTACTTCACTCATGCCCAGTTTCTGAAGTCCCCAGATAACTTCTCACTAACTATTGATTCATTAATAGGTTGTCTCCCGTGAGGTTAGATCTAACCTGTCATTATTTATCTGACGCATCAATTTGGTGACACTCATTTACTATACTTTGTATACCAAACTTGAATTTTTGTATAAATTGGCAGTAATGTAGTGTGTGAAACGTCATAAACGTCAAGTATATAATTTTTTTTTCCAAATGTCACTTACTCTAAGAAAGAGGTTATTTATGTATGATAATTATGTATTTTATTTCGGTAAGCCTTTAGACAATAGTATTTCGATTTATGGGGTTTTTTGAAAAATTGGGGGGAGGGGGTGTGGTGGATTATCCTCTGGTGCCTCTCCCATCCCCAGCAATCTCATGATTATAACGATATCACGGCAAAAAAATTTAAGGTAAAAATTATTTAAATACTTACCGAATACCTAATTTTAATTATACGTATTTTAGCTCCGATGCTGCAAGAAGTGCATTCATACTCCGTTCCGTGGCTTTTAAAACACACATTGTAATAATACACGTATGTACGTAGAAACTATTTGTAACACTTTTATACATAATATTATTCGTATTCACGTTAAAAATATCTCTTGATTGACAAGAGTAATATACGATACGAAGAACAGATTAATATGAACTGACATATCGATGTAGATGTTTTCGTTCTATCTATCAAACAGGCAAAAGTCTAAGACCATACAGCCTACTCAGTCGGGATTCTTTTCAATACATTTTTTTATATGAAGGCAAAACCTATTTAATCGTAAATCTTTTTAATTTTGAGCTTAGATAAATTAGATTATCGACATAATTTCGTTATAAAAAATAAATAAATAACCCTAACCTACCTAACTTCAAAATTAGACGGTTTATCCACATAATTACGTTACGAAAAAAATTTAACCTACCACAAAAGGAGGAAGGAGGACAGACCTCTCCCGCTGTGCGAAAGCGCATGAACGAATGCGTAGGGAGCGGATGATGCCGCTCCGGGCTCTCAACAGAACACTCTAGGGGTAAGACAGACCAAGACTACGTGGATAGTGGGGTGCTCGGATTGGGTTCTGGGTATTATTCGGATTTCTGTATATATATTCTAACACACAATTTTACTAATTTTATTAGAATATATGACACCGCGTTGGCGCAGCGGTTAGAGCACTGGATTGCGATTGGCTGTTGCGCGGGCGGTTGCGGGTTCGATTCCCGCACACGACAACATCTGTATTGGCCATACAGATGTTTGCCGTGGTCTGGGTGTTTGTGCAGTCCTTGTGGGTTACCCCACCGTGCCTCGGAGAGCACGTTAAGCCGTCGGTCCCGGTTGTTATCATGTACACCTGATAGCGATCGTTACTCATAGTAGGGAATATATCCGCCAACCCGCATTGGAGCAGCGTGGTGGATTAAGCTCCGATCCTTCTCCTATATGGAGAAGAGGCCTATGCCCAACAGTGGGATATTAGAGGCTGAATCGTAATCGTCGTCGTTATTAGAATATTATGTCGTTCTAATTAGTTTATCCATATCCATCCATATTGTTTTGAGCTTGTTCATTTGAGTTTTCAATTTAGTTTTAAGAACAACATTTACATTTTTATTTCTTGCATTAGAAAGCCAAAAAATTGACTGTAAATATATAATTCTGGAGTCTTACATTGTAAATACTAGCTGCTGCCCGCGACGTCGTCTGCGTGCGTTCACTGTTCGTTCCCCGTAGGTGATAGCGTGATAATATGTAGCCTATGTTCTGACCCGACTTCTTAATAATATTCGTGCCAAATTTGAAGTAAATCCATGCAGTACTTTTTGAGTTTATCCCGGACATACATACAGACTAACAGACAAACAGACAAAAATTCAAAAAAATATATTTTTGGCTTCGGTATCGATTGTAGATCACAGCCCAAGTATTCTTTAAAAAAAATATTCAATGTACAGTTTTGACTTTCCTACCATTTTATTATATGTAAAGATGTATAATATTAAAAAGAAATTTATTTCAAATATTGTCCAGACAAGTTAGACGTATAATGTCAATGTAGATTTGTGCTACAGGTGGTATCTTAAAATAAATAAGTTTGCAAATTGTTGAGAATGTGAAATAGTGAACATTTGTTGTTTTAGAAATTTACTAGCAGACCCGGCAGACGTTGTCCTGCCCGGAAAACAGCTACCAAATTTGATTTTTTTTTTTTTTTTTTTTTTTTTTTTTTTTTATGTTACTAAGTCGACAAACAAGCGTACGGCTCACCTGATGGTAAGTGACTACCGTAGCCTATAGACGCCTGCAACACCAGAAGCGTCGCAAGCGCGTTGCCGACCCTATCCCCAATCCCCCCCAGGAGCTCTGGTCACCTTACTCACCAACAGGAACACAATACTGCTTGAAAACAGTATTATTTAGCTGTGGTCTTCTGTAAGGTCGAGGTACTACCCCAGTCGGGCTGCTCCATATTTTGAGCAGGAAATTTCCTGCTGTGCCCTACCTCAGTTGATTACTTACATACCGATAGCAGTGCCACCTACCGGATCCAACTGGGATAAAAACTACCCTATGTCCTAAGTTGGATCAAATTACAGATGCTTACAAATTTTGATAACAATTGGTTCAGTAGTTTTGGAGTTTATTGGCAACATACATCGTGACACAAGATTTTTATATATATAATTATGATGTACTAAGATTTTTGCCATAATTTTATTTATTTTGGTATACTAGGATTAAGTTAATTTGTAATAATTAAAATAAATTAAACAGAGGATAATTAATATTTTAGAAGAGTTTAAAATATAAATAATTAAAAAAAAGTTTGTTTTATTTATAAAACAAAAAAAAAACCTAGCAAGCAGCGGCTACGCGGAAAAATATTTATAATTTTATCGACTAATTTATCGACCTTTTTCCACACTATTATCGATATCCGGTACGATAGCAGTATGACAACACTATGCTTCATTATTACCAATTTAACGAAAAAAATAGAGCTCAACCGCAAAGTTGGTACCCCAGGGTATAGTAAAATTTGAAGTCTTGTCTTGACTATGAAGTGACACCTCTTCTCTAAATATGCTCTATGGTTCGGGCAAGTCCGGTAGACGAGAGGTTTAAAGTTAAACGTTAGTATTTTCAATGAGATTTAAAGCAAAAGTTACCACAGAGAAAGACAAACGGTCTTATTGTCAAAAAACGAAGTAATGCCTCTCTCAAAGTCGCATTAAGTAAGACACTATTTAACTTTAGTGGCCGTTTTAACTTTTTTTTTTAATTATTTATAAAAAGTGAAAATAAATTATGATTTATAAAAAGTTCGAGCTAAGAAGCTTTTTTTTTAAATATCATTGACCTCGACTTTTTATCGATATGAAAGAACGTCCCAGCCCTTACCCATAAACACAAGACACCATCACACCATCAAGACACACACAGTTTCGCGCCGTCTGCCCTAGAGGGCGGCTGACATCTTGGATTCGTGATTCGTCGTGAATCAATATATTTTTGGATCACTTTAGGGCAGAAACCATGACGTGGTTTGCTGCTCAATAAAGTGAAAGAAGAAAGAAGTTGAAATTTATAAAATCAGACCTGGCTGTATGGACTTAATGTCTCTTGCCTTTCCCTATTAGAGATAAATTGTAACAAAAATTAGTTCAAAAATATTATTTATTTATTCGTTTATTAGTTTTTTTAATTATAAATAAAATATATAAATAATAAATAAATGAATGAACAGAGTTATTGCTCTTTACTCTTGGTTTGAAATTAAATTTCAAGATTTCTACTTAATTCCTTGCAAATAATCAATCTCGGAGTCATAGATACTATTTTAATTTACATTTTTTATTTAATAAATAGTAACAATAATCACATGACGTAGGTAAAATTATTTTTATCATATGATCGATTTATTATTTCAAGAACTGTTTCATAGTTTGTGGTTGTTTGTTGGGTACTTCCCTCAATCAATCAAATCGTCAATAAAGTATGACATTACAGTAGAATTTTTAGTACGTTATTCCGAAAAAAAAAACAACTGTAAGTACCTAATTTATAGGCGTAAGCTGTCAAAAAGATAATAAGTGGCCGGACGGGGTATAGTTTTCAACTCGTATTTCATCCATAGTTCAGTGTCCAGCATAAACTAATCAACACTGACTGTAGTTTTTGCTCATTTTTCGTTATATGAACAACTTATTTTTATTTTTTTGTTTAAAACCTTATTTCTTTATCTAGTTTACCTGATGGTGGACAATGGGCTTAAAAACTTTCAAAACTCGTATGCAATTAATAATACATAATTGGGTATTCCACTGTGTTTGAAAAAGTACTTCAAAATGTTGATTTTCTAATAAAAAGCCACAAAAAAATATATTTCGTTAAAATAAACACGCTTTCATGCCATAAAATTAAATTAAATTTTAAAACTTTTTTATTACCGCGAAAACGCTACAGCCATTTTGGTGACGTAATATGTGCAATAACAAAAGTATAATTATGACGTTTAAAAGAGAGTAACATAACCTACAATTACTATGACAGCCATCAACAAATTAGTAATGAATGCACATTATTTCAGTTGGAACAAGATATGAAGAGTTATAATACGAAAGAACACAACTATTACTCCTTGAAGTTAAAATTGATAGATATTAGATATGTACCCTAGCTGTTGACAGCACTGACAGAACTTTGTTATTGCCCGTATGACGTCACACCGTGGCGGCTCGTGTTTTAGGTCACGTGTTATCAATAAAATATAATGAATTACACTATTATTTTACTAAAAAATATTTATTAAAAAAAATCTAATGACTAAAAGAAGTTCATGACATGATTAAAGTTGACTTACAAGCAAATTGTGATATACTTATAATATTATTACAAGTTTAAAAGTTATAACAATGTTATATTTATTACTAAAACTCATGTTTCTTAAATTAATTATACATTATAATTTTTGGCACAGACAAGATTAAGAAGACATAATTTTGACAAAAAAATACTTATACCTACTATGACAACATACTCAGAAAAAAATTATTACCAACTTTTTACTTTGATGGGCTACTGATTTAATTTTTAGCTACTATAGCACTTTCTATGAGACATTACTGCATAAATGTATTCATAACTAATTTTAAAATGACTTTTATTATTATTATACAAGATAGATCTTTTGCAGTATTAGATTAAAAACACAAATATTTGAGGCTTCAAGCCCATTTCTTCATGGTACATCATGTATCTTGGTCAATCATAGAAAATTATATAAAAATATTTTGACTAAGTAATATAGTAACTAAGTAAAGTAACAGTAATTAATTTGTGAAGTTTAAGACCCATTTGATTCAGTTATAATTTATAAAGCCATATTAAGATCCAGATTTTATAATAACCAGACCAAAATCTGGATATTATAGAATATTAAAAGCGAATGAAATTTAAAAACAATTATACAAAACCTGCTTTGTTTATTACTTATAGTAAAATAAAAGATAAATAAAATTTTTAGATTATTCACTCGTTAGTTTGTATTTTGTTTTCATTATCTGCTTTGCTTTTTTGTAATTATATTACATTAAATGGGACACAGAAATTGTAGTATTAAGTAAGTTTGTGATTTTAAAAACCTTAAAAAATAATAAAAAAAAAAAATAACTTATAGAAAAATTCAGTCTTCATTCATCATTTGACTCATTGAGATCAGCTACGTCAATACCAGTATCATCGGCTGTGTCATGTACAACTTCCTAAAAAAAAATAGTTATTACACATGATGAATTTTGTATTATATGTATGAAAAGATAATGTAGTTTCATATTTCATTTATGTAGCAGGCGATGGCGTAATATTCTGTAGTAATGTGATACATACATAATATTTATATATGTGTGATTAATATAATTATGATGAAATCCTCTTGAGTTTTTTCCAAACGTTTATGTTTCCCATACAAAACTCAAATGCCTAAAACCTAGCTCAATAAGTTACTCTGACCTTGATGCAAACAAAATACGTATTGTCATACAACAAAACCATTAATTTTACTTGTTTCTGATATAAGTAGCTTATCACATGTACAAGTTAATGATAGGCTTTATAAGAAAGAGACAATTAAAACAGGTATTTAGAATCTATTTCACCACAACTACTAAACATATCTTACAGATAAAATGAAGAATTATGGTGTAAAAAATAAAATATATATATAATTTTTTTTGTCGGATACCATGAGGTACATATTAGAAAGCTTTATGCCCCTATAACTGTTTAATTTTGCTAATGATGTAGTGCTATAGTTATCTAAATAATGTTGTATTTTAAATACTTACTTTGAACACATCAATGAAACTGTTAGCCTCTTCAAGCATTTGTTTATAATGTAGGTTCTTCTCCAATAGTAATTCTTTAAGTTTGTGTAACCTCTCGTTTTCATCTAATGCATCTTTTAATTCTATTCTGTAAATAATTTTAATAATTTATTAATAAATAGTCTTAAATTATAATGTAGAAGCCCCAGTAGCCCTGCTTCCTGCTGCCTGAGTCTGCTTTGAGTTTATGAGATAAATGTATTTTTGTATGTATATTTTGTACACAAAATAAATAGCATGTATCTATATCTATAGCCGACTCTTTCGTAAAACACAGACATTAAGTTGCCTACCTTAGTAATCAATGAAAGTGTGTATCAGTGTTATACATATTATATTATACTCAAGCAAGTTTGAACATACCGTTTCTTCTCAGCTACTAAATTCCAGTACTTTTCCGATGGTAAGTCTGCGTAAAGTTCATCATCTGACAGGCAAAGTCCTAAGCTTACTTGAACTACTTTAGATACCATTTTATTCTTGGGATCATTGGTTCTGCAAAATTTTTTAAAACAAATTATTTCTTCCAATTCAAAGAACGAAATGTTCCCCTTTCCCTGGGAAAGCGGACGGGCGCTTTTGTGGGACGCAACCTGCGTTGACACACTTGCTCCGTCTCATGTCAGGGAAACAGCCTTAAAAGTGGGAGCCGCAGTGGAGAAAGCTGAAGCGACTAAACGGCACAAATATTCGTCACTAATTCCAAATCAATCCTTTGTGCCGTTTGCAGTCGAAACACTTGGACCTTGGAGCAGTAGGGCTAAAAAATTTTTAACTGAGATAACTAACTCCTCGCCTTATTGCCTCCACTGGTGACAAGAGGGCTGGTGCATTTTTTTACCAGAGAATCGGCATTGCGATTCAACGGGGAAATGCTGCCAGCATTCTTGGCACAATTCCACGCGGAATTCAAAGAACATTTATTATTTCATTGGTTTTTTTTTGGGTTTTAAAGGTTAATTGTTTTTACCTTGTAAAATAATCAGTCAGATTTTTCTTTCGGTGTCCGACATTTTTGTCTAAACTTTGATTCTCTTCTATTTTATTTAGGTTCACTAAAGAGTCGTCGATGGACATCTATAAAAAAAAATTAGTAAATTTATAGGCGAAATGTTTTGTATTAAAATACCACAAGTAGTTTCATAATACTTACCGTGTAGGATTTATGTGCTTAAACGGATTAAAAAATAAACTAGGTATGTAGGTATATTTTAATTCAAGAGCAAAGCTTACTATTTAAGGTGAAACAAAATACATTCATAAAAAATTCAAACTTCGTTTAAAGTTTACAACAAACGAACACAAACAAAGGGATCAAAGACGCATCAAAGTGATCAAAAATTTCAAAGAATCTCTTTGAAAAGTTTGAAAATTGAAAGAATCAAAGAAACCAGCAGTGTCTCCATATGTAAATTGAGAATAACTGTGTTGCAAGGGTAAAAATACGGTGTTTTGAGCAGGGCTTGTTACCGGTACCAATTACCTTTATAAAATACCGGTAAATAGCGTTAATTTTATCCGATACCTGTTTTACCGGTAAAAGTTTTAAAGGTAATTCGGTACCGGAAACGATTGTTAACGGTAATTTTTAACGGTAAGTAGAATTTTAACGATACTGGTACCGGTACCTCTAACGTCACGATTAACGATATTTTTATCGGTACCTCTACGACGTTGCCGCTCCGTGCAAAGAAAAAATGTTCAACTCGAAGCTGCGCGGGGAGGCTGATAAGAGCGGCAACAGCGCGTGACATTAGATTATAACGCTGTGAGATCAAAAATAAAGAAAAGTAGGTAGTATTCTATTAGCGTAATAATTTCGGTACCTATAAAGGTAACAGTAGCAATTAACGGTACCGGTATGGATAGGTACCGGTAAAAATAACGTTAAACGAGTTTTTACCGGTAAAAAATTTAACGGTAAAATGGCTCCAAAGTACCGGTATTTAAAGTACCGGTACTCCATAAATAACGATACATGTGCCGAGACAAAGTACCGGTACCGAATTTTTACCGGTATTCCAAGCCCTAGTTTTGAGCCATTATTACGGTGGATCGACTAAAAGTTTACCGTATAAATTACCGTGTAATTTTTGAAAGGAAAATAACAACGATGTGAATTCAAAATATATTAATTTGCTTTTTTAATAATTAACAAGAAAAGATAAAAAATGAATTATTTTAACATAATAATTTACTATGTTTCATTCGGAATCTGACTTTCCTAGGAAAACAATATATTTTTCGTAAATTGATTTATTCATTTTAAGCAACATAATATCGTTAAGCCTGTTTTACGCCGAGGCAACAATGTGCCGTGTGCGTCATTGTGGCATGCGGCATTGACGCATGAAAAATGTCGCACGTTGTGGCAAGCAGTGTGACCGTTTCAAATTTTATAATTCAGCTAACTGAATCTTTGAAATCGACTAAAAAATACTAAAAAGAAAATTCAATTATACCAAAATAATACTAAAATTTTTGCTAAATATTTTGAAAATTGTTGCATGTTGCGTGACGGTCGGCCACGCGGTAAGATTGATAAAGCGATTTTTGTACCTTTAATGGAATATTATTCCAAAAATGTTTAGTTAAATGTGTATAATGTGAAAAAATGTTTCACTTTTACCGTGGTTTTATAAAACCACACAGGTTTTTTTATATTTTAGATTTTTTTGACTTTTAAAAATATTACCAACCTTGCTTCAAAATTGCTCACAATTAACTGTACCTACTGGTACTAGTACCACACATCAAATTTTGAACATTTTGGTCATACTTCATTTGACGGTATTCTTCATCAATTTATTGTTTTTGTGTATCGTGAACCTTTCAGTTACATTTATTATCACTATATTTATCTTTGGTTAACCAAGATGAGAATCCCGGGTTTAGTTCCCATTCCACTCTATATTTTTGTCCCTATTTGCGCTTCATAGTGAAAAAATCGCCATAAACCGACCGAAGTAATTGAAACACAAATAGGTACAAAATAATAAGGCCAAATCTTCGGCCAGAGAGTATACCTAGCAAATTTAACACTAATGAGGGGAAGCCCCTGAAATAAAACTGACAAACATTTATTAATTTCATTTACTCAGTGTTTAAAAGAGAAAGATTGCTACAAAGAACTCAGTGCGTGACAAAGACAGCGTAATTAAGAAACGATCTTGACTTATGTATTTTCCTTATTCAGTTTTGCCAGGTAAATATACCAAAAAAACACCATGAAAGTGGAAATTGTACCAATATTATACCGATATTTAGTAATATACTAAAAATATGCTATCTTCATTCTTAAGAGCCTAAAATATACCAATTTAGTACTGAAAATACCAAAAATCGGCCAAGTGCGAATCGGACTCGCGCACGAAGGGTTCCGTACCATTGACTAAACTAAATATAAGTAAATTTTCTGTAAAATATTTATTCTGTAAAATATTTATTTAATTATGACGCCATCTATGATGCTATTTAGAAAACTATTATAGTCTATTGACGAAGTTTTACTAATTTCTGATAGATGGCGTTTTAGACTAATAAAAAATTATCGCCCCCCTTAAATGTTTATTTTATTTTGTTTTTAGTATTTGTTGTTATAGCGGCAACAGAAATACATAATTTGTGAAAATTTCAACTGTCTAGCTATCGCCGTTCTTGAGATAGAGCCTGGTGACAGACGGACGGACGGACGGACGGACGGACGGACGGACGGACGGACGGACGGACGGACGGACGGACAGCGAAGTCTTAGTAATAGGGTCCCGTTTTTACCCTTTGGGTACGGAACCCTAAAAACGGTCACACTGGTGGCAAGAACCTTGCGCCTTGCGGCACGGCAACACCTTGCGTCATGTGGCAGAACTGGCAGAGTGTCGCAGCTTGTATCCGATCACGATGGATTCCGTGCGACAATTTTTGATGCGTCAAGCCAGTTTCTAGGTTATGTTTTGATTAGTATTTATTAGTACTAGTAAATGCACTTTGTATTGTAGGTGAGTAGAAGAAATATCTACAGAATAAATAATTTCTGATAATCCCAGGGACCAAGAACAGTGTTGCTGTTACAAAATAATTATGCTAAGTTGACCAAGATTCGTTTTACGCAGTGTACTCGTATGTGGATACGGTGATGTACGACACGGTCACGGTAATACCTTAATACCTTGACGGTAGATGACCACATTACGGTGCATCTACGGTAATTACCGTGTATATGGAGACACTGACCATAGGTATTCGGTAGGTATTCCATAAGTAGGGATGTGAATAAATTATTTTATTACGATTATTTTTTCCTAAAAATCGATTTTTATAATTTTTTGTATTAATATTAATCGATTTTTAATAGATCGATTATATAAATTACGCGTTTAAATCGATTTTTTATAAATAGTGCCATCTATGCGATGGATGAAAAAAAAAGGAAGTAAGTTTCAGTTTTATATACAGCGCTTTCTATGCGGCGGATGGAACAACTCAAAGTAAATTCATTATGACTTAAAACGATGCCAATTTTTTCTATGTACCTATACGTGCAAAGTAGTTTCAGCACTTTCAGTGTAGTGAATGTGAATAAAAATGTCTTACCGTAAAACACCTAAAAAATTTTTTATTGATAAAACTGAAAAATTAACGAAAGATTTGTTTTATATTTTAGTTATTGAGACCACAGCGTAGTCGTTTAGTTTTTGAAGTGAAACTTCTTTAGGCCCATAAGGGGTAAAATTTGAGCGACCGGTAACGCGGCAGCGTCATGACGTTCAGTACTTGAATGGGTGACCACCTGTCTTTTTTCAACTAGTTTTTTTTTTGTATTTTAAATTAGTTTTCTTTTTAATTAGTTTTTTTAATTAATTTTTTTAAAATTAGTTTGCCAAAGAAGTTTCACTTCTGACATGTGTACTTTGTACGCCCGCAATTTTATTTAATTATCGTTTTGTTTTAATTATTTCATCTTAAAATATATATGCCAATTTTTTTGAAGTGAAACATGGGGTAAAATTTGAGCTACCGGTGATGTGGCAGCGTCATGACGTTCAGTACTTGGATGGGTGACCACCTGGAAAAATCGCGTGACGTTAGCTTTTTGTCTCTTTTTTTCAACTCCTTTTTTGTATTTTAAATTAGTTTTTTTTAAATTAACTTTCCAAAGAAGTTTCACTTCAGACATATTGTGTACTTTGTACACACGCAATTTTTTTATTTGATCTTTATTTTAGTTTTTGAGACAATAAGGTTGTCATTTTGTTGGGATGCTCATCATTTTATTTTTATTACAGTACAACGTTTAATGGTATTGAAAATTTGTATTAATAATGATATTTGGTTTCTTTATTCCTTACCTTGAAAGTTTAAAGGAACTTTCACTTTCATTTTTACTTTTGAATTGTTTTTTTTTTTAAATAATACTTTTATTTGATTTTTGATCTGATAAATTGATAATATGAATTTTATTGGAATATGAAAAGCAAATCGATTTTTTCGCAAAAATCGATTATTATTTTTTACTAAAAATCGATTTTTGACAAATCGATTAATATGTAATCAAGAAAAATCGATTTTTATTTAATCGACTTTTTTACATAAATGTCACACACATCCCTGTATTATTTTACGTGTGTTATAAATTTTTACTAGGTGTACTGATTTTGTTGATACTTTTTCGTAACAGTAGGTTAGGCTGGATCAGCCTAACTTACTATAATATTATACCTACGCACGCTCTGAGTGAAAGGCTCGATTGGGTGAACTCGGGACCGCCGAGTGTTCCCAAGCGAGAAAGATATAGACAGCTGCTGAACGGGGAAAGGCTCGATCGGGTGATTTCGGGACCGCCGAGTGTACCCGAGCGAGAAAGATACAGTCAGCTGCTGTTGTGCCACTGTGTTTAGTATATTCACATTCACAATGAAGTTTAGTTTCACTTCTGCCATGCGGTATAGTATTGCGCCAATTGCGGAGTTGCGGACTAAAGCACACACTCTAGTTTTTTTTTAAAGCTCGTGTCTGTCATGTGGTCCCATTCAATCTACATAGAATTCTTGATTGATGATTAATATTGTATCTAAATGAAAAAAATGAAAACGTTTGAGACGATGTAATAAAAGTTTCACTTTAATATATCCATAATTAATTTGTACTAAAAATTTCTTCTAAGTTTTCCAACAAGTCAAATAATATGTACGTTAATGGGGAAACCAGGGCTTGTTACCGGTACCAATTACCTTTATAAAATACCGGTAAATAGCGTTAATTTTATCCGATACCTGTTTTACCGGTAAAAGTTTTAAAGGTAATTCGGTACCGGAAACTTTTTTTAACGGTAATTTTTAACGGTAAATAGAATTTTAACGATACTGGTACCGGTACCTCTTACGTCACGATTAACGATATTTTTATCGGTACCTCTACGACGTTGCCGCTCCGTGCAAAGAAAAAATGTTCAACTCGAAGCTGCGCGGGGAGGCTGATAAGAGCCGCAACAGCGTGTGACATTAGATTATAACGCTGTGAGATCAAAAATAAAGAAAAGTAGGTAGTATTCTATTAGCGTAATAATTTCGGTACCTATAAAGGTAACAGTAGCAATTAACGGTACCGGTAAAAATAACGTTAAACGAGTTTTTACCGGTAAAAAATTTAACGGTAAAATGGCTCCAAAGTACAGTCTGTCTATAAAGTCGTGAAATTTAATGAGGGCGCTGTTAATAACACGTAGCAAACACATAGCAACACTGTATAGTATGACATAAATGACTTTGATACTTGCAATATTTTATTTATCTACTATTAAAAACATGAGTCTGAGAGTGAATAGATGCGAAAATGTCAGTTCGTTTAGGTAAAATGAGTAAATAAATAAGACACATATCATATTTTGTTTGTTTTATTTATAAAGAAATATCAATGAAATAGATCTGCTTTGAATGAAAAAGTACACATTACAGAAAAAAGAGAGGATTATCTAAATATTATCATATAAAACAGAAATTTAAAAGAAGAATTGCAAAAAAATATTTGTTATATTGATGAGAGTCAAATTCACGACTCATACTGTACATGCTGGAAGTGAAAAAGGCTTTGTACCAAACTGTCTACTCTTATTTAGTGGAAAAAATAAAATAGAAGATTATCACTCTGAAATGAATGCGAATAAATTCACTAAAAGGATTACGGAAAAACTTATTCCCAACCTACACGAGCCATCTATTTTATTGTTTTTGACAATGCTCCTTACCATTCAGTAATTACAAACAAAACACCAAACACCAGTACTCGTGTCGATGATGTAAAATTATGGTTATTAGAAAATAATATTCCATTTGATTCATCGCTAAGGAATGTATTAACTTGAGTAAAAAATAAAAAACCAAATCCTATATATGAGATAAATACTATTTTGGGAGAACATGGGCATACAGTAGTTCGGCTTCCACCATACCACTGTGATCTTAACCCAATAGAGCTAATTTGGGCACAAAAAAAGGTAGCTGCAAGTAATATTGGGTCTCGTGACGTGAAACAATTGACAGAAGAAGCATTTAATAACATCACAGTTGAAAACTGGAAAAATTGTTGCGAACTTGTAAAAAAAATAGAAAAGGATTATTATGAACGAGACAGAACATTATGCAAAAATATAGAGACGAATTAATATTTCAAGTAAGAAGCGACAACAGCAGCACTTCTTTCACTTATCATCGGATTCTAAAATCTAAAATTATCCATTTCTTTCTTTGGCCGGCCTTTCCTATGTTTCCCAGGAGTTTCAAACTTTCCATCATTTTTAAAGCCTTCGTTGACTATCCGTCTAACTGTACTCTTTGATTTTCCTGAAAAAGATAAGTTTAAAAAATGTTAATGGAATGGAAATATAAGTTACTGACATGAAGCAATTGATTCATATTTAAAATTGGGAAACTTGAGACTAAGTTATATTATATCCTTAAGTATCAAAAAATTCGTCTTACTATAATGTGACCTATATACTCTGTCTCATCTAACCTAAAAATTTGCAATGTAAACAATGCCTTTTTTGGTCTCCAAAACGTAAATTATGTAAATTTTTAAATTCAGGCAGGTTAAACACAAACAATAACACGATTACATACCGTCATAGATGGCAGATGCTGTTCGCCCATAAACATCGTCCAAATCACACAAAATTCGTCCAGCTTCGAACTCCGCCAAACATCACTGGAAAACTTTAAAAAGCACTTCCCGCGTGCCACTCCGATTTACTTTACTCATTTTTGAAACTCTTCTGCGAAGATTGGTCTTAATTTTTTGCAGTTTAATCAAATGAATAAAGAATAATAAAGGAAAACTGTTAACTCGATGACACCATTGACAGCGAAAGTACTTATGTTTGGTGTTGCCAGACACATGATTAATTTTAGTTCCTCAAACATTAATGTCACGACTTTATAGACAAACTATACCGGTATTTAAAGTACTGGTACTCCATAAATAACGATACGTCTGCCGAGACAAAGTACCGGTACCGAATTTTTACCGGTATTCCAAGCCCTAGGGGAAACCGATTACCTAGCTGATTTGGAAAACAATTTAAGCATTGGTAACACTATGGCTATGGTTTATGGTACTCTGTGGTTTATGGTATTTTCACTTGCTCAATGTCAGAAAGGTCATTTGATATTAGTTTGTTTTTTTTGTACGCTTTTAAAGGTTATCAAAGTGCGTCCATTTGTGATTGGCTATAATTAACGTTGAAAACTTATAAAATCATATTTAGCCAATGACACGCCTAGAATATTGATACTGTCATTTCTATTTGTGTCGAAAACAATATTGGTCCGAAATATAATTATCATTTGATTATCATCACTTCATCAGGTCATCACTCATCAGTTTCCGATAGTCGAGCCGGTAACAGGTATTATTGTGTATTAAAATAAACTTTAAGTATGTATATTTTTAAGGTCTGACTATTTATTATTTGATCAGAAATAAAATTTCGTTACCTAGTATGTTCCTCAAAATATCAATACCTACTCTTAACTCAAACTGAATCGTGGTTACAGGTACATTCACAATGGGTCGCAAATTCATTGTCGGTGGTAACTGGAAAATGAATGGAGACAAAAATCAAATAAATGAAATTGTTAACAATCTGAAGAAAGGACCTCTTGACCCAAATGCAGAGGCGAGTCCATTTAAAATTTTATTGAAATTTAATATTTTTGCAGTAACAAAAATTAAAAAACAATATGTAGGTACCCTTAAAAAAATAATATATTATATAACTAAAGTTCTGTATGGTGATATTTATAAATTTGGAAAGACAAAAAAGACTGATGTAGTTGATCATAAGTGTCAATAAACTTATTTACTATTTTAGCCTTGTATTATAACTCATTAAAAAAGATATAATATGTGTAAAGCTATGGTGTAAAGTTACTCTTTTAACAATGATAGTTTGTATAATATTGCATCATATGTAAGTGTCCTACCATTTGGCTAGTTGGTAGTGACCCTACCAAAATATTTGTATCAGTCGGCTCTTTCTGAAACCAGATAAGCACAGGTTTGTTTAAGCATATATAAAAAATTATATTAGGTAGGACACAGCAAGAAAAATCCTGCTCAAAATCTTAGCAGCCCGTCTGGGGAAGTATCTCATCAAGTAGTATTGTGTTCCTGTAGAGTCAGGAGGGGGGCTAGCATCTTTAGGCTTCAGTAACCGCTTACCATCAGTTGGGCCGTACTCTTGTTTGCCACTTTTTTTGTATTAAAAACAAATTATAAAAAAAAGATATATGAGTTATTGTAATGTTGCAGGTTGTTATTGGAGTTCCTGCTATATACCTAGCTTACGTTAAAAGCATTGTTCCTGATACAATTGGTGTTGCAGCACAAAACTGCTGGAAAGTACCTAAGGGCGCTTTCACAGGTATAACTTATACCATTTGTTTTAGCAATTTAGATCATGGCAGTTCTTAAAGGTTATTTGTGGATAATGTTAAAAGATTATAAAATAAATTAAATTAATTATTTAAGGTGAAATCTCCCCTGCAATGATTAAAGACGTTGGAGCTAATTGGGTTATCCTCGGTCATTCGGAAAGGAGAGCCATCTTTGGTGAAAAGGATGAACTTGTTGCAGAAAAGGTAAAATGACGAACTTATAATAATATATTTGTAGGAATCAGAAGTGAGGAGGAAGGCCGAACTGGTTAATTCACAATGTAAGTTAACACAAGATAATTACACAGATTAGTTAACAGGGTGGAAACGAACTACTTAGTATTCAATGGAATCACCGAGCGGGTGCCGGGTCTATCGCGTAGCAGAGGGACAACTCAGAGCAGTGCCCGGGATTTGCAACCACAGGTGTAGGTTTAAGGGGGCGCCCCCAAAGATACGTATCAAAAGCTCACCTTCACTGCTCGAGTTGCCCATGCTGTCTAACTAAATAAGTAACAATTAATTTGTGTACACAAATCAACTATTAGAAGAGTCGAGGTTAAGCTACTAGCGGGATACACAAGTGCACCGTGCCACGCCAGAGCCAAGACTGCCTTAGCCGACGACAGAATTACTCGAATAATAGAATGAGTGAGGGTAGATGAATATCGACAACAGCACAGGTATCGACATTAATAACTATCTGTATTGATTCCCCGACATATTCTTATAATAACATTGTAAGTTAGACAACCATAAGATTGCCACTGTGTCAATGATACCAGCATTTATGTTTAATATTCATTTCCTTTGTTGTTATTTTAGCTGATAAATGGTTCAAGTTTTAAAATATTAGTTTCATCATTTTTGGTCATCATTTGTATCCATGTTCTTTGACAAATAATTCCAATTTATTTGTGTATTTAATTCACCAGGGGCCATTATATGAATTTAAGTTATTGTTGCCTTACATTGTTTTTTGTTAAATGCATTACCAGTTAAGTTGAAAGTCATGTGCATTGAGGGTAGAAATATTAATTATGCTGATTCTAATATTAATCACTTACTTCTTGCCAAATTTTTACTTTTGCCAAAATATCTCTGTTATGTATCTATAAATTGTAATGAAATCTTTATTAATGTTTAACGAAAATTATCATAATTAAATAAATTATAATAATTTTCATTATTGTTAAAAAATATTTTTTAATGTATCTTCCGCACTATGGCAATCTGTTCAAAAACAATAAGCCACTTGTTTGACTGGAACTACATGTCCTGATATTTATTGTTATCATCGAGAGCCAATTAATTGCTGAACTTTCCGGCAAACCCTCTTCTTGACTCAGTCTACAAATCGTTGGGCGAGACTGGGAATGCCTTGTCTTTTTAGTCGATTGTTCTGTAGTCCACCCTCTCCACCCAAGGCCCGAGCGAGTTCGTTTGCATGAGTTTCCCCTGGTATTTCAGGCTTGCCTGGATTATATATATGATATTCTCACGAACAGTGTTTATGCCTAGGTCAAGATACACGTACTTGTTACTAATACATTGGGGTATACCGAACATGGTTCTTAATGCTTTACATTGAAATCTTTTTAGAATGTCGATGTTACTCCTGCTAGCCATTCCCCACAATTGTATCCCATAAGTCCAGATAGGTTTCAAAGTTGCTTTTATACCAACATTTTGGTGGTGTTATTTAGTTGCGACCTTCGTCCTCTTAACCAGAGAAGTCCACGAAGTTTTCCATCTAATTGTTTTCTTTTAGCTCAGATATGCTTCTGCCATGTGAGCCTTATATCCAGGTGCATTCCCAGGTACTTTGCATTGTCTGTTTGAGGTATTTCTTTGTTGTTTAGCTTAACCGGAGGGCAAGTGTTTCTCCTCAGAGTAAAGGTCACATGAGCAGATTTGGTTTCGTTTGCTTTGATCCTCCATTGCTTAAGCCATGATTCTAATTTATTTACATGACTTTGCAGATTGTGCAAAGCAGTTACTGGGTCGCTATGAGTGGACAGCAAGGCCCATCCTCCTTTATTATTATTGACGGCACGTATATTTGTTTTTGGACGCTTCATGTTTTTGGTGACGTTCCACAGCGAATAGTTTGTGTCAGCGGTTGGGTCGAGGTTTGAAAGCATGTTTTGGATTTTGTCGTTCTCTACTTTGTTGATGAGATTTTTAAGCTCATCAGAGAATTTATTGAATGCAGTTTTATCATTCAGATATCTTGTGTACTCTGCCAGTCCTTTCTTAGTTGTCGCCTCTTCATTATTTTTTCCTTTATTTGTTTTGGATAGCTGTTATTTTTTAGTGGCTGTCCCTTTCGTTTAGTGATCGCTAAGTTGGCTGTTCTATGTATAAGCATGTTGAGTTTCTCAATCTCGTCTTCTACTCCCTGTATTGTGCAGATTTTTGTTTTAAGATTGATTTCTGATTTTATTACATCTCTGTATTTTTCCCAGTTCATAGTCTTAGTGTTATATATTTTTGAGGAAGGCTCTACTAATTGAATTGTAGAATTAACGTTTAAAATTACAGGAGTGTGATCTGAGGTGAGATCGGTACAGGACTCTATTGTTATGTAGTTGCCATCCATGTTTTTCGTTATAAAAAAGTCAAGCATGTCATATACTATCTCTATCTGTAGGCCAGTAGTTGGTTCTCCTCCAGACCAGTAATCCAGTTTCATGTCTTGTGTTACTATGTGTAGTTGCCGTCCTCTTGTAGTAGTCAACCTGGAGCCCCAGTGCAGATGTTTTGCATTCCAGTCGCCAGCACTTACAAATCTTGTACCAAGAGTAGAGAAGTAATCTTTGAAATCCTGAACTGAGATTGTATGTCTAGGAGGACAGTAGACAGCAGAGAAAACTGTCTTGCTGTGTTTTTCTAGGACAACTATGGTTGTAGCCTGAATTTTCTCTGTGCGATATTCTTCCATCAAATAGTGTTTGATATTGTTTTTAATGATAACTGCACTTCCTCTGTGGCTGTTTCCGGAGGGATGGTTTGTTGTATAGATTTTATAATTATTAAAAGCGATGTGAGTTTTCGTTGTTTAAGCCTAGTTTCTGAAACTAGTGCTATGTCAATCTTCTCCATTTCAAGTTAAAATAATAAAGACTTTTTTCGTATATAGGTATGTTATACAAATTATATGATATTAAAAAAAAATTGTTTCAGGTCGCTCATGCTCTGGAGTCTGGTTTGAAAGTAATCGCATGCATCGGTGAGACTCTCGAAGAGAGGGAGGCTGGTAAAACAGAGGAAGTTGTGTTTAGACAGACTAAGGCTCTCCTGCCAGCGATTGGCAACAATTGGGCCAATGTTGTGTTGGCGTACGAACCTGTATGGGCTATTGGCACTGGCAAGACTGCTACACCACAACAAGTAATTAAAACATTTATAATTACGTAAATTTAGTATGATATGCCTATATGTGTATACGACGCCGCGTTGGCGCAGCGGTCACAGCACTGGATTGCGATTGGCTGTTGCGCGGGCAGTTGCGGGTTCGATTCCCGCACACGACAACATTTGTATTGGCCATACAGATGTTTGCCGTGGTCTGGGTGTTTGTGAAGTCCTTGTGGGTCTCCCCACCGTGCCTCGAAGAGCACGTTAAGCCGTTGGTCCCGGCTGTTATCATGTACACCTGATAGCGATCGTTACTCATAGTAGGGAATATATATCCGCCAACCCGCATTGGAGCAGCGTGGTGGATTAAGCTCCGATCCTTCTCCTACATGGGGAAGAGGCCTATGCCCAACAGTGGGATATTACAGGCTGAATCGTTATCGTTTATCGTTATATGTGTATATTAGTTCACGATTCGATCGTTATCGTTTATCGTTATATGTGTATATTAGTTCACGATTCAGCCTGTAATATCCCACTGTTGGGCATAGGCCTCTTCTCCATGTAGGAGAAGGATCCGCCAACCCGCATTGGAGCAGCGTGGTGGATTAAGTTCCGATCCTTCTCCTACATGTACCTATATTAGTTCAGTTTAAGTTAATTTTATTCATTTAAGTTAATTTTATTTGTTTGGGCATTTGTCTGTATGGTTGTCGCAAATTTTCATTATGGCAACTTTATGTTGAATTGGAAACTCATGTTACGTACTTTAATACTAAAAATAATAATTTTCTTGATCAAATAACTGTGATTAAACATCTAAGATTTGACTATATATATATTTTTTTAAGGCTCAAGACGTTCATGCATCACTTCGCAACTGGTTGTCTTCCAACGCATCACCTGATGTTGCTCAAAATGTCCGTATTCAATACGGAGGTTCGGTGACGGCTGCAAATGCTAAGGAACTCGCTGCCTCTCCAGACATCGATGGCTTTCTTGTCGGTGGAGCAAGTCTCAAACCCGAATTCGTTGAAATCGTTAATGCTACTAAGTAAAATAATACATTTATCATAGAGAAGCAACAACATGGAAATTTAGTATTTGTAACACGAAGAATGTTTATCTTAAAATGTGCAGGAAATTAAGAAGTTCATTTGTAATGTCAATTCGAACTAAATATATTTTTTCTTATAATCCAGTTTTCTTTTATCAGAATGTTTATTTATATCTGAGCAAATATTGAAGCAGTGTACTGATCAAATAATTTTTATATAAATATTTGATATCGTTTATATTTAATTTTACGTACAAATCTATCGACGCATGTTAATGTTAGAGCGTATCGTATCGTAATCGTATAAAAATCGGTTAAGCTTATAAGGGTAAATAATTATAGTTTTTTTTTGTTTACATTATAGATAAAATGCTGGCGTAAAATTGCATGTTATGCTTGCGGAGAATATGTATTTGTTAAAATTGTGCGATTAAAGAGCTCATGAATGTTTTAGTGTTTATGTAAATATATCGCAATATACTTACAATAAATTATTTTAAGACATTTAATCTTAACCAATGTTTTTTTTTTCATAAACCGTTTTTTTTTAAATATAAATGTTTGGTAAACAATAAAAGTCTAGATAAATGTTTGAATTGTTTATATATTCAACAACATTAACCCATCCTCATAAGTCATAAAAAAACTTAAATGATAAAAAGGCAAGCCAAAAAAAATATAAAAATACATTTATTTATTTATTTGGTAACAATTAAGTAACTTGGTTATGATGATTTGGTAAAGCTACAATTTGCACGTTTGTGAATGTCTGTATTGAGGTAGATTTAAATATAATTATC
Organism: Melitaea athalia; assembly: GCA_905220545.2. NCBI lineage: Eukaryota > Metazoa > Arthropoda > Insecta > Lepidoptera > Nymphalidae > Melitaea > Melitaea athalia. The sequence continues at coordinate 18,972,964 of HG992176.1, forward strand.
AATTATTATGTTTTAAATACAATACAGGGTTTAAAAGCGCAGCGTTTTACATAAAAAGCTGTAGTTTAAAATAGTGTATAAATTTGAAAGCTTTTTTCAAATTCCAAAATATTGCAGGATAACATCGTATTAAATGCATTGGATTTGTAATTTAAAGTCTGTTATATTTTAATTAAAAAATATTTGGACTTCACGTTTAGCTAGCTTAGCTATACCTACATCCATTAAAATGTGTGATAAAAGTAGGTATATATTATTCCTTTAATAACAATATTCGTAATCGATTTCTTGTAACTCACAATAGTACAATACACATACAACATACTTAATTTGTACAACAAATGTAAAATTTTTGGTAGTTTATTTCATATTAATAACATTTATTATTTAAATGAAAAAAGTAAATATATGCATTAGAAATCAAGCACCATTTCACCCGTATAATTTGCATTTTAATTTAAAACGTAAAAAAAAAAACGCAATTGGAAGATAAATAACCAATTCATATCATAAAAGCTGTACCTACCCTTCGCTTGAACTATTGGTATAAAAAAAGATAATTCGTAGATGAACTGTTCCGAAATGTAATAAAAAACTTACTGTATCTTTTTCAGACTGAAGATAATGGCCAGTTCTAAAGGAAATTTCGGATATCGATTCAAGATTTAATTGTCAATTATCATTATTTTGTATTACATGTCGGAACCGTTTGCTGTTATTCCTTAAGTAATACCTACTTTAATTTTAGGTCAATTATACAATTCGAAGCATATTACGAATAAAATCTGAACTTTGTATTTATACCAATTAACCAATACAAAATAAACCAATATTGATTAAAAAACTAAGTTCAGACTTTATGCAAAGGAGACGTCGAATTCGAATGATTCTTTAATACTTCCTCTTTTAAGATTATCTCATAAAACTGTAAAACCTATAACTAATTAGGATGTCATTTAAAAAAAAAAATCAATTTTCTTCGTCGAAGACAGTGCTTCCTAAAATGGGTAGATACTTCACAAACGATCCTCCATAGCTAAATATAGTTTTAACTGGATCGAATAAATACGCCAGCAAAGAAAAAATAAGCAGCCATATAAATATCTTGACTATCCAGTCAATGACGTACAGGCTGTAAAGGAAATTTAAAATATCTTTTTAATCAAAGAATAATATAATATAAAAATATAATCAAAGAATAATATCTTTTTAATCAAAGAATGCTCTAAGTTTAGACTTCTTTGATTGAAAAGAAGTAGGCCACCTGATAAGCGATTATGTAACGATAACTCAATAATATCGCTCCTTAAATACAAAAATCACACATTTCAAAAAATATCAAAAATGTTTTTTTTTTTTTGCATAAATGCATCTTAAACGATGAAACTTTAATATTTTGCTAAAACAGCCGTCGTGTTTTATGATCAAAAACACCCGTAAACGCACAAACGTTAGTTTTGTTTTGTACCGTTTCTGTAACTGAATTCCGCGCAAAAGTACCACATTGTAACGCGTGATAGTCCGATACACAAACATTTTGTTCAAAATTAAATGTAGGTAAATGTCCTAGCTCATTAACGATGACTGACTGCGATTTTCTAGCCAAATACAAAGAAATGACACTGTTTCGTTCGACTTCCATCTGCAAAACTTTTTTTAACAACGACGAAAAATTATAGGCTTTTGTAAGTTTATTAACAATACAATAGGCTAAGAAATGTGAAGAAATGGGCGCCATACCTACTGTAAACAGTTTAGTTGAAATGGCAACGTAAAGTTAGTAACGAAGGACCCTGTATACCTACAAAACTAACTTATTTGCATTTTTTTCGAGAGTCCATTCGAGGTATGGTTAAGATTGCTTTATTGAAAAACAGGCTGTTAAATTATGCATCGTTTGATACCAAGAAAATCTACGTAAGACACATAGTTTATACAAAAATCATAAAATAAATTATTTTTTCGAATGCCGTTCCTGTATAATTTGCCTATTTTGACATGTGGTGCTTTTGTATTTAAGGAGCGATTATATAGCAATAGTTTTCATCATGTAATATTATGTTTCCAAATATTAGGAAGAATTGAGATATAATTAGTTGTAGTTCGATAATTTAGAATCCGAAACTATATAATGTAGGTAGGTATCCCACCAAAAACATTCTGTAAAAAAACTAGCCAAGTCTCGATGGAGCTCTCTAAAAAGTAATGAAATCTCTGAAATCTAGACAAAGTCGTGCCAAGTCTAAGGTTCCTTACTGCGATTTCTTTATTATTATATTTAGGTACATAAATTTGTGTGTTTTCGGGCAATACCATATTTTAATGTTGATCATTATTTGATACCGTACCTAGATATTAAATTGCACTGGTTTATTAACTTTTAAATTCTCTCGGGACTCACATATTTAAGTTAACAAAGTTGGTGGATTTTTTTGTCGAAATGATTTCGACTTTATTGGGATTGTTTCATGTCACGCATCCGAATTAAATTAAAGTTTACAAATCGAACTTGAAATGTTAGGTACTTACTGGTATTTAAAGATTTTGTACTTACAAGTTATGATACGATCTGTTAATGGGAATTTTAGTAGGATCCTCTTTAAGACAGTAAATTCTACCGCCCTCGACACATTTCATCATGTATTCATCACGATCAGCGCTCGTCAGGTCTGTATTGAATGTAGTTTTATCTTCTTCGTTAAGTTTTGAATGAATGGAGTCGTAGTTAGGACAAGGAAAGTTCCATGGCCTCATTGTGAAGTATTGCAACACTTCCAGACCTTGATTGATTCGCTCTTGGATTCTCACCATACTGAAAATTGTAGTAGGTAAATGATGTTAAATTTTAAAATACACTAACAAAAAAAAGAATAAATTAGATATCAAAGAATAATAATATATACTCTATAAATTAATTATATAACTATATACCTATATAATAATTAAATGCGTTTTCAAGATTCTGAATTTTTTTTTAGAAAATTAGGAATAATAATAATAATTAAAACCGCTTAATTTATTACTAGCCGAGCCCCGCGGTTTTAGTTTGAAACCTTTTGTCGGTAAATGGAATTTCCAACACTAAAATAATTTTTCGGTTCGAACCAGCGCAGTTCTTGAGATAAGCGCGTTCAAGTAACAAACAAACAAACAATTCGACTTTATAGTATTAGTATAGATTGTCGCCGCGATTATAAAAAAAACTTTATGTTTGACACTAAAATCGCTAAGAAAGATATTGCAGAAAATAAATAGTGCAGGTATATTTTGTTACTTACAAGCGTCTTTGCCCCAATAAGAAAAGAATGAAATCAATGAAATATGCAGGCACCATATGGTAAAAGATTCTTCTATATTCATGTGCCAAATAATTGGTGGTTATGTCACCGTTGGGATACCAAAGTGGCCAAGCAAGTGGGTACTTTCTTGCATAATCCTTAGCCACTACGAGGACATCTCCCCAAGATGTTGGCTTTTGGTGGCCAATGTTCACGTTGTATATTGGTATCACTTCGGGTCTAAAAATATTGTTTTGCATGTAAAGTTTGAAAATAGTTTGCGTTACTTAGGACATTATATATATGAATAAGTCTCTGATTGTCGTGGGTTTACACGGTCATCTGTTCCTAAGGTAAACTTAATGTGCTTGTGCTATAGGTAACATCTGACTAATATAGCTACATATTTTTCTTTCGATACACATACATAGAAATAGTAGACATATAAATAAAATAAATATATATTTTACCCAAATTCGGGGAGGGAATCGAACCGACAACCCCCGGAGCTGAAAGTAGGGTTCACTTCAAACTGCGCCAACGGTCTAGTCACATATTTGTATATTAATTGGTACCTATTAGTTTTCAGGTGTACCTAATAACTTCATAAGTCATTTACTTACTGAAGGTAGCAATTTTTCCAATAAACATCAAAGTATAGACTACTATACATAGGTATAATAATACTGTATTTAAGGAAAATTATTAGTGATCATCATCATCATCAGTGCTGTGTGGTCACGGCACTAAAGAATGTAGCCACCCCCTCTCTTCCCGTGGGTGTCGTAAGAGGCGACTAAGGGATAACACAGTTCCACTACCACCTTGGAACTTAAAAAGCCGACGGATGGCGGGATAACCATCCATGCTGGCTTTGAAATACACAGGCCAAAGACGGGCAGCAGCGTCTTCGGTGCGACAAAGCCAGCCCTGCGGTCACCAACCCGCCTGCCCAGCGTGGTGACTATGGGCAAAACACATGAGTTCGCGTCATAATGTCGGGCGCGAACTTGTGGAGGCCTATGTCCAACAGTGGACTGTGATAGGCTGTAGTGGTAGTGGTGGATTAGTGATCAATTCATCTAGATAATTTGTAAATATTTTATTGAAATTAAATTCAGAAAAACAATTACTTTTTTGCTTTCGATCCTTCAATCATACCAATTGCAATGAGTGCGTTGATAGCTGTATCTACAGGGACTACTTGCGCTATAAGAGTACCATCGCACAACATTGTGCGAATGACGCCTTTACCCGCTCCAAGCATAAGCCCTACTGGGCCGTTAAGACTGTCTACCCAACCGGGCATTGGCTCTTTATATGCCGGGCATACTGAGAAACAAACAAATTTATAAATAAAAACGAAAGAAATAAAACGAAATGTTAACAAATTTGTTTTTAATTGAATTAACGATAGAACACATTTCTGTGCATCATATGAGCCATATGAAACATATAAGTATATTCTTCTATGACCTTGTTTATACAAAGAGTACACATCTCATTTACAATTCACTTAACGTTAATTGCATAGGTAGGTAATAATTTTACGTTAACTAATCTTTTACTTTTAACGAAATAAGATAGGACAAAAAAAAATAAGTACAGTACTATAAAGTTGCGCTTACCAATACTAGGGCGAACTATAACTGTAGGTAAATTACTAAATTCGCTTTCGACGACGCTTTCAGCTAATCTTTTTGAAAAAGTGTAACAGTTAGGATGAGGACCGAGAAGGGAAGGAGTGAGCAGTTCGACCTGTTTCTCGTCCAACCATTCTATTAATTGCATCACCTCTGCAGGCTTTACTGGTGGCGCATGCATCTGAAATAATTTTAAATTCAAATTATTACTGGTCCTCCTAGCTAGTAAATGATTTAAAGATCGATCTCTGCATCCCAAATAATAGGTGGATAGTTTTGTTTGCTCGCAATTCGCAAACGAAATAAAACCGACTTCAATGACATCGACAAGCAATACCTACAACGTACCTGAATAGTCAAGTAAATACACGCTATCAAATATTACTCAAAAAGTAGTCGTCAGATCTCGATTAAATTTAAATAAAACTGCATGACAAGCATTAGCTACAAATTAAAGTAAGAATCATAAAAATCGATAAACCCAGTGAAAAGTTATGCGGTTTAATATAACGTAGGTCGACGAAAAAATAGTCAAGTAAATACGCATTAGTAGATATAACTCTAAAAGTACTTGTAAGATCTCAATTAAATTTAAATGGGACCACATCACATGCAAAATCTTTGAATTAAAACAAAATTCATCAAAATCGGTCAATCCACTCAAAAGTTCTGATCTAAAATACATTTAAAAAAATACAATCGAATTGAGAACCTCCTCCTTTTTGGAAGTCGGTTAAAAACGCTTTTTTTCTGTTTCATATTTCTTTGTTTAAATTGCCTGTTTATAAAAATAAATGAATCTTCTTGCTACAGGAGGACGTGGTGTCTTATCGCGGATTCCGCAGAGGCGCGTCAAACGAACACCCCACGGGGAACGTGGTGTCTTAGATGTCGAGTACTTTTTAGGGTTTCGTACCCAAAGGGTAAAAACGGGACCCTATTACTAAGACTTCGCTGTCCGTCCGTCCGTCTGTCACCAGGCTGTATCTCAAGAACGGCGATAGCTAAACAGTTGAAATTTTCACAAAGTATGTATTTCTGTTGCCGCTATAACAACAAATACTAAAAACAAAGTAAAATAAATATTTAACACGATGTGATTTAATTCCAACGCCATCTATCCAGAAACTAAGAAAACGTCGTCGATAGACTAATATAATAGCTTTTCAATAGCGGCATGGATCGATAGATAGATGGCCTATTTGACTAGTTTATTTTCCATTTTTATATGGTATTAATCTTTTTCTTATTTACTAAGTATTTTATTTAATAACAATAAAATATAGCCTTTAGTTTAGTCAAAGGTACGGAACCCTTAGTGCGCGAGTCCGACTCGCACTTGGCCGATTTTTTACTTAATACTTACTCATTCACTCATCATTTATCTACTCATTAGTCATTACAAATTGGTGAAGTTCATAAAATACGTTATTTAAAGTCTTTTACATATAGGTATAGGTACTCGTATAGTAAAAAAAAAAAAAAAAAACAATTTCATACCTTCTCTTCTAAAACAGCGTAATCTGGATAACAGAAGGCCGTTGACAAATGCACAAATAGTACTAATTTCTTAAATTTCTTCGCTACATTGAGTGCTCTTTGGGTACCACATGTATTCATATTAACATTATCTTTAAGTGGCGCTTCCAACCTTAAGGTGGCAGCAAAATGGAATATAATGAATATTTCTTCGGCAAAATGATCTATTTCTTTATCAGATAGTCCAAAATTATCGAATAAGACGTCTCCTTGGATTGGTATAATTTTTTTCAAAGTTGATGGTTTCTCGTTTCTCAAACGATCAAATAACTGCAACATAATTACCACGATAGTATTTTAGGTATTGCTCGACAGAGTTTTGGATGACAAGTATTCGAAACTACGTTACCAACTTCTCACTTTAGTTTGTTGATTATCCTATAATATGCGAAGACAAGTAAACTAATGAAAAATGTTAATGTGGTTATTCAAATCTATGGAAAGCGTTAGTGTCCTAACTGGTGGAAACATGAAAAACTTTCAAAGTTTAATTAAAATTTTCCGTTTTAGTAAAATAAAAAATAGTAAACTGTTATTGATCATCACACAGCAGAAGAAACATTAAATTTCAATAAAAACTGACTGCTTATTTGAAGTCAGGTAGGTATTTATTATAGTTAAAAAAGATTATGATGCGCGATTCATATTTACCTACTGAGCATTTTTAAAAATTTATATACAGAATGACGACAGGAAAAGGACAAAGCAAACAGGTCTATCATCTCTATTCATTCTCTTACCGGCGAACGTTGCATATCTTCATATCTCTGCTGAATCGACTTTCCTTTTTTAGGTCTCATTAAGACGTAAATATTACCAATATCAGGGACGCTATAGAGAAGTTTTTCCAAGAGAACTTTACCCATAAAACCAGTTCCACCCGTCACAAGAATATTCTTGCCTCTGTAAAAATCTTTTATCGACAAATTTGACGCCATATCTGAAACAATAATTAAATCATAGTTATTATAGGTACGTAAAAATATGAACTAAAAACGCAGTTTTTATAGTTTTTTAATATACAAAAAAACCGCATGTGGTACAAAACGCATAAATTTTCGTACAAACTTGGTAGCAGTTTCGCAGTCAAGTGAAACATTGCAACGGATTTAAATGTGTAAATTATATCTTGCGCAGGTTAAGTACTTAAGGATAGATTGCATTGCAATGTTGATAGCGATCTCATGATATAGAAGTAATTGGGAAAATGCTGAAACCGCTAAGTTAAAAAAGTCACGCTAGGTATGCTTCGCTGTCACTCGTGATCGGATTTCGATACCTATTTATGTTTACCTCATCATTCATCATCATTTCAGCCTGTCGCAGTCCACTGCTGGACATAGGCCTCCACAAGTTCGCGCCAATAATGGCGTGAACTCATGTGTTTTACCCATAGTCACCACGCTGGGCAGGCGGGTTGGTGACCGCAGGGCTGGCTTTGTCGCACCGAAGACGCTGCTGCCCGTCTTCGGCCTGTGTACTTCAAAGCCAGCAGTTAGATGGATATCCCGCCATCGGTCGGCTTTTTAAGTTCCAAGGTGGTAGTTAAACTATGTTATCCCTTAGTCGCCTCTTATGACACCCACGGGAAGAGAGGGGGAGGCTAAATTCTTTGCCGTAGCCACACAGCATATGTTTACCTATTATTTTTATATTGCACTAGCTGACCCGGCGAACTTTATTTATTTATTTATTTATTTACACTTTCGCACACCAATACACGGTTATAACAGTATAACAAATAATATGTAAAAATAGAAGTTGCATCAGTTGCTACAGGCGGCCTTATCGCTAATACAGCGATCTCTTCCAGGCAACCTTTGGGCAGAGGACTAACTAAGGAGTGTGGGATGGGGCGCAAAAATTTTTTATGACATAGGACAATATACATAATTACATATACAGATACATACTAATAAACATACACATGTATTTATTATACTCATATACATACTTATACACCATACACATATAAATAATATTTAAATATATATATTTATACACACATTAATGCATGTATATCTATAAAACTTGATACATTTTGCAAGAAAGACAAAACTTCATAGCATAAAGTACTGATATAAAAATTGCTTGACATACATTAAGACGATAAATACATTTCCTTTGTGAGTTTTTTAAATGTCTCTAATGTTTGAGCACGTTTAATAGACAGTGGTAATGAGTTCCAAAGACGACAAGCTTCCACAGTAAAAGATTTAGAATAAAACGATGTAGAATATGTAGGGATCTTCAATGTCAGATTTTCTTTCGAACGGAGATGCCGTTCGTGAGAATTACAGAGAAACTCAAAACGATTTTTTAAATAGTGTGGAGCGGTAGGATTGAAGAGGATAGTATAAAGAAGGTTCAACTTTGTACTAATTTTTATTATTTTTTTAATACTTATCCTTCCCGGAACCCCTCCACTAACACATAAACTTTATGGTATGGTATTAAAGTTGAAATTGACTTTTAAGTATTATTACGAATCTTTTGTATGGGAATATAGAAAATTGTTGTTTTTAGACTTATTCAGGAAATTTTTAAAAATTTTCTCTCCGTAAGAACCATCCTCGTACTTCAAGAAATATTATAAAAAAAGAATTAACGAAATCAGTTCAGCTGATCTCGAGATTTGCGCTTAGCAGCACATTCAGCGATTCATTTATATTTTATATATATATAGAGATGTGAAATTAATATTGTTCAAAATATTTTTATTATTTGACAATACATCTAGGTTATTCAGGAATATTTATCATTGGCAGCAAAAATCAAACAATAAAATAAAAAATAAAAATTTATATCTTAAGATTAGGTACATTACAAACTTACGTAATGTACCCAGTGTTATAAGCTTATAAGCAACCTTAACTTAGTCAAAATATTAAGTTACATCTACATAATATGTATCTCGTATGATGTATGGTAAAATGTAAATTTTTATTGGCGGAGGCACTGCCGTGCCCCCCGATTTTTTTGTATGGTATTTCTGCTACCTTAACTTTCTTTTATTATTGTTTAGTTTTTTATTTATTTATATAAATGACTAGCTATCCCGTGCCCACTTCGTTGGGCGTTAATTATTTTTGTGATGTACTATATCCCTAAGTTTTTTTACGTTCAAAATGAAATGACAGAAATGAATAACATAACAACATGTAATGAAATTGACTTGTACTGTTGTCAACACTGAAAAAAGTTTCAATTTGACAGCAAAATTCCCATTAACAAAATGATCCTCCTTTGTTACAAAAAATGTGATAAATGAAGAACCGACCGATTTTCTGCAAACTTCACATAAACCATCTACTAAATAGTCTTAACAAAGCCTAAACATTTGGTTTGGATATGTGAGCCCGTTCTTAAGTTATAAAATTACAACGAAAAGTGGCATTGATTTTTATATATATAGATTAAAGCGAAAGAATTAACGATATCCCTCATAAGTCATAACCATAACCTACCCATAGTGAAAAAAGACATTTTATCATTGCTATAATTTAATAAAAATTAGAAAACACTTTCAATGAATTTCTTGTTATCTCTTCTATTGACGTAACGAGAAGTGTGTCATGTGCATGCATGTTAGCTACTGTAGACATAGAGAGATAATACGAGAAAAGGGGTAGACAAAATTTAGTCGTGGCGCGCATGCTAGGCCTGCTGAGCAACGATTCTATCTGCAATTCTTTTTACCGTTGCTCCTACGCCATCTTCTGAGCTTTTGCAATGACCACTCTCTGTATAGTTCCAACTTCCAGGCAACCACTCTTAGATTAGGCAAGTGCCACTGAAGTTGAGAGATGATAGATATAAAACATTTTTTTTATTTCGATATTGGCCAGTCGGTGAATCTGATATAAAATAGATAACATTTACATGAGGAGCTTCATTTTCAATGAAATTTAAGACAGGTATGCAATGATGCAGGATGCTTCTAAAAGGTCATTGCAGCTGGTATGAGATGACTTCCATACTGCAACTGCGTCATGTCTGAGTGAAGGACTCAAAGTGCAAGAATCTGGAATCACGACCTGATTGAGCTGATTTTATAAGTGTGAGTGAGTTTATCAGTGTGTGTGATGACATTTCGCAGATAGGTAGTATTTTTTATCTCTTTTTCTTTTATTCAGTCAGTCAGTCAGTTCAGCCTATTGCAGTCCACTGCTGGACATAGGCCTCACCAAGTTCGCGCCAGACATCCCGGTTTTCCGCAATCCTCATCCTACCTACACCGGCAATCTTACGTAGATCGTCGGTCCAACGGCCATTGGTCCTGCGACACAGATGACCAGCCCACTGCCACTTCAACTTGGTAATTCTGTGGGCTATGTCGGTTACTTTCGTTCTCTCGCGGATAGCTTCATTTCTAATTCTAACTGTGAGAGAAACCCCAAGCATATATAACCCCGTTCCATTGCACGTTGAGCGACTTTAAACTTGTGGACCAGTCCTTTCGTCAGTGTCCATGTCTCGGCTCCGTATGTCAACACAGGCAGGACGCATTGCTCGAAGACTTTTGTCTTCAAGTATTGCGGATTTTCTTTTATTCTACCTTTATTTCTCCTTTTCTTTTGATTGCTGGTACAAAAAAGGGTCATTTTTAATTCATTCTCGGCGTTGACGAGTGGCAAGCCTTTTCTTTTCTTTAACTTTCTCTTTGGTCTTTTTGGGTTTAACCATCCTATAAATTAAATAATTTGATGAATGGTCAGCATATAATATAGACATATTTAAGGACAATGATAATAATAAAAATAATCTACGAAAACTGCGGGAAAATTTTCCATTGGTACGACGTAGCGGTTCCAGTTAGTAAACAAGTATTATTTTTTCATACAATGGTAATTATAAACATGGTAATTAGTATACGGTAATTAGAAAACGATAGTTTTTTTTTGAATGTCGAAAACCGACACAGCATGCAAATACTAGCTTATTACAACGTACACAGGCCAAAGTACTGTCTCCATTTACATGATCAACTCGGGTCTATCTTAAAAATCAAGTATTAAACCAAGAACAACGGTAATTAGAAAAGTTTTTAACCAAGGCTACGGTAATTATATACTCACGTGCTTCATTGGCAGTACAATAACGTTAGAGACATTCTGATGCTGATAGGCCTCGGCACATACTGAGGATGCATGCATACGGTAGTGATGTGCCAAATACTTTTATTTAGGGATATGCACCCGAGAACAACAAATGTTACGGTAATTATAACTTTCCATTGGACATGCGATTACTTAATGATAATTATTTGTAGACTGGTTCTATTGATTCGATATTTTGTTATGCGATACACGTTGCTTAATATCGTTTAAAACGTTGAATGGATCAAAGTAAATCTGTACGTTATAAAAATTACAAGCAAGTTTTAACATTAAATTGGTGTGCGGACACGGCACGGTAATTAGAGAACGGAGGTTCTTTGAACATAAGTTAAATTAATTTAGTCTTATAATTACTTTAAAAAGAAGCCAATATTTTTTTACAGCTAGATACGGAGGCTTTCTAAAATATATAAAAAAAAACGCATTACCGGGCTACCGACACGTACATTTTTTGTCATGGCGGGGATCGGCAATTCGGCACCGTGACCGTTAAGCGTAATAAATCCGACGAAGCCATGACCAAAATAAAAAATAATTGTCAGTCTCAGCTCTTATTTTTCATATTACAGATAGGCATAGGTATCTATTACGTACAAGAAATAAAATAACGCGTAATAAAGAACAGAGTTGGCACACACAACTTCTTTAAAATGATATAATTTCATTTACATATTTATTACTATAATCTTAAATATAAAATTCTCGTGTCACAATGTTAGTTACAATACTCCTCCGAAACGGCTGGACCAATTTTTATATAATTTTGTGTGCATATCGAGTAGGTCTGAAAATCGGCCAACATCTAGGTATTTTTCATACCCCTAAGTTATAAGGGGGGGGATTAATAACATATATGGCAAAACAACGTTTGCTGGGTCAGCTAGTCTATACTATAATATATATTATAAAGCTGAAGAGTTTGTTTGGTTGTTTGTTTGAACACGCTTATCTCAGGAACTATACTGGTCCGATTTGAAAAATTCTTTCAGTGTTAGATAGCCCATTTATCGAGGAAAGCTATAGGCTACATATAATCACGCTAAGACTAATAAGACTAATAAGAGCCAAGCGTGACCAATAAGAGCGTGGTCTTATACTGTGTATATTTACCGTAAGAGCGTGGAGCGTGTAGTGTAGACCAATAAGAGCGGAGAAAAAAAATGAAAAATGTTTTAATTCGGGTTTTTTCCTTTTGTGAGCTTCCGCTGCTTGAGCTACGTAAAGTAAAAGTTTCGCAAGTTCTACGTAAACAAAGTCGCTGGTTAAAGTTAGTGTTAGCCGAAAGTAACTATTCCACGCGGACGTAGTTGCGGGCTGAAGCTAGTGTTTAATAATTGTTTGTTTATATAACGAGAGAAGTACTTTTAGTGGAGTGTCTGGGGGTTTTGACCTCAGACTTATGTTACATACAGTGAATGAATTTAAGTGATCGAGGGGGGGGTTTCTTTTTTATACTATAAAGTGTAAAGTTTACCCAAATTTTTTTTTGTGTTTTCATTTTTTTTTATTTAAACCAAAAACTATAAAAAATTAATAATTTTACTTAAAATATTTTTTTTTCGCATTATATACTTTGAATAATACCTAAATAGACGTAAAATAATATTTTCTTGAAATGTTGGAGCGTATGAAGGGTCATAATGACCTTGGACAGGTAATAGAACGTGGAGAGGGGAGAACGAAAGGATGACTTGTTACCTCATCTTCAAACTTAATTCATTTACACTCATACAAATTGTCGCCAAAAATATATTCATCTATACTAATATTATAAAGAGGTAAAGTTTATAACTTTGTTTGTATATACGGGGTAATCTTCGCAAATACTGATCCGATCATGAAAATTCTTTCGCTAACAGAAAGCTACACTATTCAGGAGTGACAAGATAAAAGGAAAAAGATAAAAATATATAAAGATTTTAAATCAGCAGGATTTGAACCTGCGCCCTCTGACGTGCCGTGTCAACAATTCAATCTAATCAAGCATTATTATTTGCCATAGAAATTAATTGGTGATTTTAAAACATTTATATTTATCTGATTTGCTGAAAATAGTGAGAGTGTATTGGAACATATCAAATTTCACCGTACCCTTCTTATGTGAAATGGATTATAACGCCCAACGAAGTGGGCACGGGTCGGCTAGTAAAAAATATATTGAAACATATAAGAAGAGGCCCGATGAAACTCCATTTTCGTCTTCGAAAAAGAAACTCCGAAGTAGCAATGATTTATCGAGCTTTGAGTGGGAAAAAACTGTTTCATCTGTGGTCAATAAGCTAATACAAAAATTAAATAAAAAACGACGAAGACAAATCTCATAATATATTAATAGGTACTCCAACTTTAAAGGACTCCATTGTAAGCTTTATAGCTGTACAGAAAAACTATTGTTATCAAGAAATTCATAAAAGAATTTCTGAGGTAGCAGATTTACAAACACTCCAAGCAAAATATCATGCTGATTGTTATAATTCTCTTAAAAATTCTATTCATCTGAGCTCTGCTGATAAGGAGGTTGGTTTAACAATTTCGATGATAGATGCAGCAATGAAGCAAATATGCAAGTACATATATAGAAGAGAAAGAATGACGACTGCCAATTTTCTATGCAAGAGTTAAAAGATACGATGGTATATACCTCACAGCATACACCGGATGAAAAAACTATTAGATATAACGACTGACAAAATAAGTTATCCGAAATAATGCAAATAGTGGAGTGCCTGGGGCGTTAAAAACACGAAAACCTCGGATTTCCGTTACAGTGAATGAAATTTTATAATTCAAAGTGGAATGTTTAGCTTTTAATAGGTATATACAAAAAAGTTTACCTATTAAAAATTGTGATCTCGATTCAAAAAAAGGAAATAATTATAATTTTGATAGTTTAAACCCTATAGAACATTTTTCTACGCCAAAATTAAGTTAATTGATAGGTACATTCATATAGAGATAGTAATTAGGAAAAAGAAATAAAGGAAGGGAAAAAAATATCAAGAAATAATTTGTCAAACAATTTACATTTTTGTCTATTTAAGTATTTTCTTCAACTTCACTTATTTCAATGATACCTATTATCAAAACAGGTATTTTCGCTGCACTGTAGACATGCTACACTGCAGTATAAGCCACTCTTTCGACATCCACAAACAGCTCCACAACCCTTTTTTACTATTATTATCATTATGATTAGTTTTTTTGCTGCTTGCTGTGTGGCTAAGGGAGTAAAGAATATAGCCACTCCCTCTCTTCCCGTGACTGTCATAAGAGGTGACTAAGGGATAACACAGTTTCACTACCACAGTACCACCTTGGAACTTAAAAAGCCGACCGATGGCGAGATAACCATCCAACTGCTGGCTTTGAAATACACATGCCGAAGACGGGCAGCAGCGTCTTCGGTGCGACAAAGCCCGTCCTGCGGTCACCAACGCGCCTGCCCAGCTTGTTAACAATGGAGTCATTCCATGTCAAACCAACAAGGCACTCAACCTGACCCTTTCAGATTTGGCTGAAACTTTGTTTATTTATACTCTCTGATATCCTGAACTCAAATATAGTTTTCAAAAAATTTAATCCCTGATAGTTTTTTAGATATAAATTTTTAAAAATCACAAAATCCGCGTTTTTTGACGTGCACTAAAATCTAAAATCTGCAATAACTTTGGTTCTATTAGAGATAGAGAGCTGAATGATAGCTCATTTTAAAGAGGGTTTAATGGGATTTAATGTGATACCCAATTTGAACACATTAATGTACAAAATATTTTTTGGGTAAAACTCAAAAATCGTTTTTGAAAAATCTTTGTGTTGGTGTTTTTTAATTTTTTTCAAATTTATATATGTTTTTATGTATAATTTTGTGAGTACACCATAAAAATTTCAGAGTGGGACCATGATGGGATCGGGAGATATGTTAAAAATACATCACTGAAGTATCACAATTTTTTTTATTTCAATTTAATATTGAATATTTTAAGTTATGCAGGCCTAATTCTTATATTTTAAATATAAAAATAATGTGTTTTAAATATATTACACATTATATTTATTGAAAAGTCATACAACGTAGGTAGATGAAAAAATATTCAAGTAATTACGCGTTATCAAAGATTACTCAAAAAGTTGTAATCAGATCTCGATGATTTTTAAATGTGACCACATGATAAACATCAACTTTCGATTAAATCAAAAATCATCAAAATCGGTACACCCAGTAAAATCTTATACGGTATAATACAACGCAGGTCGACGAAAAAATAGTCAAGTAAAAACGTATTGTTAGATATAACTCGAAAAGTACTTCTTAGATCTCAAATAAATTTAAATGGGACCAAATGACACGCTCCACCTTTCTATTCAAATATTTGTTATCGAAATCGGTTCACCCAGTCAAGTTCTGAAGTAACATACATTTTAAAAAAAATACAATCGAATTGAGAACCTCCTCCTTTTTTGGAAGTCGGTTAAAAATAAATAAATATCTTTGTATTTCATTTCCAAAGTTTTGTTTCATATAGCCTATGTATCAGAACCAGGCTATTAGCACTGAAAATTTTGTGAAAGGTACTTCAGTGATGTATTTTTAATATATCTCCCGATCCCATCATGGTCCCACTCTGAAATTTTTATGGTGTACTCACAATATTATACATAAAAACATATATAAATTTGAAAAAAATTAAAAAACACCAACACAAAGATTTTTCAAAAACGATTTTTGAGTTTTACTCAAAAAATATTTTGTACATTAATGTGTTCAAGTTGGGTATCACATTGAATCCCATTAAACCCTCTTTAAAATGAACTATCATTCAGCTCTCTATCTCTAATAGAACCAAAGTTATTGCAGATTTTAGATTTTAGTGCACGTCAAAAAACGCGGATTTTGTGATTTTAAAAAATTTATAACTAAAAAACTATCGGGGATTAAATTTTTGAAAACTATATTTGAGTTCAGGGTGTCAGAGAGTATAAATAAACAAAGTTTCAGCCAAATCTGAAAGGGTCAGGTTGAAAACATTTTTTTATTGGTTGGTTTGACGTGGAATGACTCTATGGGCAAAACACATGAGTTTGCGCCATTTTAGCGCGAACTTGTGGAGGTATATGACCAGCAGTGGACTGCGAATTGCGATATTCTGAACTGTGTGTGTGTGATTAGTTTTTTTTTTAAAGTATAATAGTATTAGCTCCAAATTTACTTGATCCAACAATATCATCATGATAGCGGTCTAAAGTTTATTTTGCTAATCTATAGGTATATACCAATACTAGCTGAACCCGCAAACGTTGTTTTGCCATATATGTTATTAACCCCCGCAACCCCCTCTTGTGGGTGGAATTTCGTAATACCCGTTCTTAGCTGACTTCTACTCGGCGAAAGAAATATTCCTACCAAATTTCAAGTCTCTACGCCTTATGGTTCCAGAGATATCGTGATGAGTCAATGGAAATCTCTTTTATATAGATAGACTAGCTGACCCGGCGAACTTCGTACCGCCTAACAGTCGATTCTTTTATTTTTTTTTAACGAACCTCCTCCCCTAACATTTAAACTTTATGGTATGGTATTAAAGTTCAAATTGACTTTAAAGTATTATTACGAATCTTTTGTATGGGAATATAGAAAATTGTTGTTTTTAGACTGTTTTCAGGTATTTTTTTTACATTTTTCTCTCCGTAATATCCATCCTCGTACTTCAAGGAATATTATACAAAAAAAAAAAAATAGCAAAATCGGTTCAGCCGCTCTCGAGATTTGCGCTTAGCAACACATTCAGCGATTCATTTTTATATATACAGTGTAATAGTTAGCCACTGTATACTAGCACACACTGTATACTAACACTGTATACTAGCTGACCCGGCGTACTTCGTACCGCCTAACAGTCGATTCTTTAATTTTTATTTTTATTTTAATACTTATTCTTCCTCTAACACTTAAACTTTATGGTTTGGTATTAAAGTTCAAATTGACTTTTAAGTATTATTACGAATCTTTTGTATGGGAATATAGAAAAGTGTTGTTTTTAGACTTCTTTAGGGAATTTTTTAAATTTTTCTTTCCGTAACAACCGTCCTCGTACTTCAAGGAATATTATAAAAAAAGAATCAGCGAAATCGGTTCAGCTACTCTCGAGATTTGCGGTTAGCAACACATTCAGCGATTCATTTTTATATATACAGTGTGTTAGGGATCGGATTACCGATATTTTACCCACGTATTGTACTTCTAATTTTATCGACAAAAAACCATACAAAGGGGGGTCGCACCCTTCACCTCTCTGAATGGGAGCCATTTTAAAATTTCATATCTCGTATTTTTACGAGTTCATTGAAACTCTTTTTTTTATGATCTTATGTTATCCACATATTTGAAAGTCACCTTATTCTAATCGGTTCAGCTACTCTTGAGATTTGCGCTTAGCAACACATTTAGCGATTTATTTATATATATCTCTATATATCTATATATATATATATATATATAGATATATAGATATATATATATATATATATATATATATATATATATATATATATATATATAGATATATAGAGATTATAAGGAGGTAAGGTTTCTAACTTTGTTTGTTTGCAGTGGGTATTTTCACAAATACTGATCCGATCGTGAAAATTCTTTCACCAACAGAAAGCTATACTATTCAGGAGTGACATAGGCTATATTTTATTGCGATTAAACAAAAACTTCAATGAAAAATAATACTATATGTAAATCAAGTGGAGAAATGCGGGTGAGATAAAATGCTTTACCGGCGCGGCGTGCGCTGACTAAATGGTTCACTATAGACGAACATAATGTTCACCAAAAATGTTGGTCTTTATTAGTTCTACAAAAAAGTCCGTGGTAGGTACTGTATAGCTAGCTTTTATATTTGAATCACTAAAAAGGTTTTGTTTGTTAAATGTAAGATGACTATAAAAGTATTGAAAATTAAGGCATTTTGTTGCATTTAATAATTTTTACAGAAAACAGTAAATTGACATAATTATGTGCTGTTTTCGTTTTCAAAGTATAATTTATATATAAAAAAAGTAATACCTAGTTAAATTTTAAATTTGGGCATTAAGTTTGGTTATGCTTTAGATCAACGGAAATCGATTTATGGTGTTTTGTGGGGAGACGGGGAAGGGTTAAAACCAAGGAACCAGGGAACCATGGTTATCTCCATAACCATGGGGTTACTGGGGGTGGGAGTAGTACCTGAGGGTAACCCACCGACCCCTCTCCCCCCAAAATCCCATAAATCGACGCCCGATGTACTTAGTCTTTAGACCATCCTAACTTCAAAACTTTAACCATATATCCTAAATCATGGGGTTTCGCATGGTAGGAGTGGTACCAGAGGGTAAACCACGCCCCCCTCCGCCCCTCTCTCCCCAAAACCGCATAAATCGATTTCCGTTGATGTAAAGAATAGCTTTAAATTTTATACAAAAACTTTTAAATCAATCATAATTATACATTTATTCTTTCTTTAAGTTTGATCGCCTTAGTGTGTGAGAACTAACTTTATAATTGCATTCAATATTCTTTTTATAATAAGTATTAGGTACAAGACACAACAAAACAAAAATGTAAGAAGCAGTGTTGGTCAAAATAAGAAGATCTTTGAATGATTTGGCAATATTTTGGTTACCTTTCACCGACAAGGCGTTTTTAAAAACGTGGTTGGCCACGTGCTTCTTATAGAACTAAGTAATTTCGACGGAAATGGCATAAGACTCCACTATATACTATACTAGTAAGTACTTAAGTAGCCTAAGTTACTCCTTACTACATCAGCTGTTTACCAGTGGAAGTTCCGTCAAAATCGGCCCAGCTGTTTTAGATATTAGCCGGAACAAACAGACAGTATATGTACCGTGCATACTTTCATATAAATTAAGTAAAAATCGGTTATTTTAATATTACAAACAGACAATTCAATTTTATTTATTTGTAAACTAGATGTGGTTGTTATTTTTTAATACAAAATAATCGTAAACATTTTAAGTTCCATAAAATAATATTCAAAGGCTTATTTTTTATGATCTTAGAGATATTAACTACTAGCTGCTGCCCGCGACGTCGTCTGCGTGCGGTCACTGCTCGTTCCCCGTAGGTGATAGCGTGATAATATGTAGCCTATGTTCTGACCCGACTTCTTAATAATATTCGTGCCAAATTTGAAGTAAATCCATGAAGTACTTTTTGAGTTTATCCCGGACATACATTTGAAGAAATAAAGGTTCACTGCTCTTTCCCCGTAGGTGATAGCGTGATAATATATAGCCTATGTTCTGACCCGACTTCTTAACAATATTCGTGCCAAATTTGAAGTAAATCCATGCAGTACTTTTTGAGTTTATCCCGGACATACATACAGACAAACAGACAAACAGACAAACAGACAAAAATTCTAAAAACTATATTTTTGGCTTCGGTATCGATTGTAGATCACACCCCAAGTATTCTTTTAAAAAAATATTCAATGTACAGTTTTCACTTTTCTACCATTTTATTATATGTATAGATTTAACACAATAGAAATAATAATATTCTCTTCCAGTCACTTATAACACGAATATTAATTACGAAATTATTGCATTTTAAGAGACTAACGACAGGCAAATTTTGATTTCAAAGTTATCCAATTTTTAAAGAGAGTTTAGTTATACCACATTTACTTTTATGTAGGTAATCTAAGATTGAAAATTTAGTTCACAAGTTTTATATAACGCCGAACTTAAAAATCTTCGACATTTTTGGTAGCCGTTTGCTGCTAAGATCATAATTATTATAGTTAATTTATTTCTAATTCTCTACTACTTAGATTGATTTATAAAACAATGTCTAATAATGATATTTTGTATCATTTTTAAAGTTTATTATCATTTATCAAGTGTAAAATTAGAAATACAAAAGCTAGTATAATAGTATTACAACTAATATATATAGATAGTAGATACCTTTATTAAAATTATATTGCAGTTGCACGTATTTAAGTACCTAATAGTTATGAGTATGACTTTCATCATCATCAATCATCATCAGTCATCCATATTCAATAGGTATCTATAATAAAAATGTAACGGATTGCTGTCTGTACATGGAAGATATAAGAAAAAATATTATTGTGACCTTTATCAGCGCAAATAGCACCCAAAACAACGATAGTTAGAATTTACCTACAGTCTACAGAGGGTTCCGTAGCCAAAGGGTAAAAACGGAACCCTATTACTAAGACTTCGCTGTCTGTCCGTCCGTCTGTCTGTCAACAGGCTGTATCTCAAGAACGGCGATAGCTACACAGTTGAAATTTTCACAAATTATATTGTATTTCTGTTGCCGCTATAACAACAAATAAGTACTAAAAACAAAATAAAATAAATATTTAAGGGTAGCTCTCATACAAAAAACGCAATTTTTTGCCTATTTTTGCTCGATATCAATAAATGGTAACAGGTAAGCACTTGACACATTCACAAAATACTTAATTGTATATTTACTTTAATAATAAATAATAAAATTAAAATAAAAAAATATTTAGGGGGCTCATCCAACAAAAGTGACTTTTTTGCCGCTTTTTGCCCGATATTAAAATCCATGTACCTACTGTTGTTTACCTAGTCAATGATACGGAACCCTTCTTACGCGAGTCCGACTCGTACTTGGCCAATTTTTATATGAAAACACCAATCGTAAAAAAGAAATGAATTCGTAATATTATGTTAATGCAAAGAATGTTTGTTGTAGTATGAAGTAGTTGTATATTAGGTATATATTTCCACCACCACCACTTCAGCCTATCACAGTCCACTGTTGGACATAGGTCTTCACAAGTTCGCCCCCGACAATATGACGCGAACTCATGTGTTTTGCCCATAGTCACCACGCTGGGCAGGCGGGTTGGTGACCGCAGGGCTGGCTTTGTCGCACCGAAGACGCTGCTGCCCGTCTTTGGCCTGTGTAAATCAAAGCCAGCAGTTAGATGGTTATCCCGCCATCCGTCGGTTTTGTAAGTTCCAAGGTTTTAGTACAACTGTGTTATCCCTTAGTCGCCTCTTACGACACCCACGGGAAGAGAGGGGGTGGCTACATTCTCTTTAGTGCCGTAACCACACAGCACATATTATATTATATATTTATATTATATTTTTAGTTCAATATATTATGCTCATCATGGTTATGGATCATCAAAACAATTACCACCGTTTTCTATATTATTTAAAATAAATTAGATTATAACCTCGACCACATAAATTGGGGTCTCCTTCTTATTTTCGCTATTGTACCTTATATTAGCGACATCAATTATATATAAAATATAATTAATTAATACAAAACTTAAAACGAAACTATTCAACGGAATGAATGAAATAAATCACAATTATACCCCGTCCGGTAGGGACACGAAAAAAGTATCGATACTTTGTGGTGTCGAGTACATTTCCATTCGATACCGATACTTTTGTACTCGATACTTTGCATTCGATACTTCTACTCAATGAGTACTTTTTGGCAGGTATCGTATCGAAATTTTAAATGAGTACCTTTTTTATGTTTTGGTTGACTGAAATTTGTACGATAATTTGAAGCGGCGGCCTATTTTTTTGGAAGTTGGAACAAACGAAAATACTCAAAAGTGTTTGTTTTGACCGACTTAAATTTATACGAGAATTTGAAGCGACGACCTTTTTTTGGAGTTTACTCCTTATGAATCGATTTTCATAAAGGCCCCTAGTATGAAAAAAATTTGAGGTGTAAAATCTGTTGAACGAATGACCTCGTTACCACGTTGGAAATCACGAAAAAGTCGTTGATAGACAGATAGATAGATGGCGCTATTTGATTATTTTATTTACCATTTGATATAGTATCAATCTTTTTCTTAGACTAGTAAGCCTTTTTTGTGCCTATTTAGACAGTCGATTTGAAGAAGTATTTTTTTAAACTGTGCAGCTTTAGCTAGAGCTAGAGCTTAATAAAATAAATAATAACTAGTTCCCTCGATTAATTTTTTCTATTATAAATTTTAACAACCTAAAATGTTAACTTTTATTTTATTAACACCATCTATCGGATATCGGAGATAGCTTTATGACGTTTTCTAATAATCCCATAGAATGCCGTAGAAATGTAATCAAAAACACCGATAGATGGCGTTACTTTATTCGTTTATTTACCATTTGATATGGTATTAATCTTTTTCTTTCGACTAGTAAGTCTTTTTAGGGTTCCGTACCCAAAGGGTAAAAACGGGACCCTATTACTAAGACTTCCGTCCGTCCGTCAGTCCGTCTGTCACCAGGCTGTATCTCAAGAACGGCGATAGCAGTTGAAATTTTCACAAATTATGTATGCCTGTTGCAGCTATAACAACAAATACTAAAAACAAAATAAAATAAATATTTAAGGGGGGCTGCCATACAACAAACGCGATTTTCTTGCCCTTTTTTGCTCGATATCAATAATAGCAACAGGTAGGTAATTGAAATATTCACGGAATACTCAGTTATATTTTTACTTTAAAAATAAATAATAAAATTAAAATAAAATAAATATTAAAGGGGGGCTACCATACAAAAAAACGTGATTTTTGCCTATTTTTGCTCGATATCACTAAATGGTAAAAGGTAGGCACTTGAAATATTCACAAAATACTTAATTGTATATTTACTCTAATAATAAATAGTAAAATTAAAATAAAAAAAATTATTAGGGTAGGTTTTCATACAACAGTAATTTTTTTGCCGCTTTTTGCATGATATCAATGTACCTACCTACTGTTGTTTACATATTCAATGGTACGGAACCCTTCGTGCGTGAGTCCGACTCGCACTTGGCCGATTTATTTGTACACTATTTAGACAGTCAATCTGAAGGGGTAAACTCCAGTTGTGCGTCGTAGCCGATACCCACTTTTTTTTGGAAGTCCTGTATTGCGGCACAAAAAGTACTTGATACCTTTGTATTGCGGCACAAAAAGTACTTGATTTTTCATTAGAAATATAAGGTGGAGCAGTTTAAGCTGGCGATGTTTTTGGATAGAGCTAATTAAAATACATCGGTCAGTATTTTTATTATTACAAAAAATATACTTTTATAGCCTGGGGTAGGGGGGTTCCTTTTTTGTATTAAATTTATAGAAACAATAATCACATGACGTAAAATTATTTTTATCATATGATCGATTTATTATCGATTTATTATTTCAAGAACTGTTTCATAGTCTGTGGTTGTTTGTTATGCACAGGGTACTTCACTCAATCAATCAAATCGTCAATAAAGTATGACATTACAGTAGAATTTTTAGTACGTTACTCTGAAAAAAAAAATAACAGTAATTTATAGGCGTGAGCTGTCAAAAAGATAATAAGTGGCTGGACGGGGTATAGTACAGGCATATCAATCTAAAATCGATTAATTTAAGAATCGATTTCAGGGACCAAATAAATCGATGTTTAAAATCGATATGTTGTACTGAATCGATATTTTACCCTTGAAAATCGAGATTCAATTTTTTCTTTTTTGGTAGCGACCATAAAATTATTTACAATTAGCTAAATGTACTCGTAATTCTCTGTTCATCACCATGTTCACTAAATAGCCGTGATGTATAGTACGCGCGACGTATCTTGGCGAGACTGAAGTTCGCGCAGATGGCTGCGCAGTAACATTTTTTAAAGGGACCGGGGGGAAGGCGATTTTGGCATGAGACGCATGCGGGGAGGCTAGGGATTGACCATATGTAAACACAATCGACCGTTTAATCAACCGAATTGCGCAATCGATTACATACTCGTAGTTTTATTTAGGATTTATTGATTTTTGTTTATATAAGATATTAAACGTATTAGGTTTACAAATATAGTTAATTTTGTCGTTAATAAACGAGATTTCGACATTAATTGAAAAAAAAAAAAACTACAAAAATTAAATGGTCTCAGTCGAAAGACACGATTTACTTGAATATCAGTTATCTATTAACGACTACTTAAGTAACAACTATTTGAGAAAATTTAAAACCCCCTTTTAAAATTAAAAATAAATAGATTTTTATAACTAAATTTTAATCGATTTCAATAAAAATCGATTAAACAACACCTCAGGCGCGCGTATGGCACATCCCTTTTTGCTTACTTCATACAGCATCGTGCTTTTTCGGAAATGCTCGGTTACAGTAATATGTCTGAAAAATCGATCGTTTAGACTTCGATTATTTTATGAATAGATTCATCAGGTTACGATTCAAATCGATTTGAAAATCGAACTTTTTTGGAAAGAATCGACATGCCTAATCACAATCACAAAATATTGGCATAATCTGTGACAAAAATACAAAATAAACATGGACATGATAATATTCTTTTCTCTATGAAAATAAAAACAAGCCAAGTCAAAGTCAAACATAAAATAAAAGCCAAAAATTCTTACAATCCCGCCGCTCAGAGAATGCGTTTCTGACACCTGTCAATTCGTCATGACTAGTGATGTATCATAAATAACATTATACCCCGTCCGCCCATTTATTATCTTTTTGACAGTTCACGCCTATATATTACAGTTGTTTTTTTTTTTCGGAATAACGCACTAAAAATTCTACAATAATGTCATACTTTATTGAAGATTTGATTGATTGAGTGAAGTAATCTGTGCATAACAAACAACCACAGACTATGAAACAGTTCTTGAAATAATAAATCGATAATAAATAGATCACATGATAAAAATAATTTTACGTCATGTGATTATTGTTTCTATAAATTTAATTAAAAAGGAAATAAAAATGGTATCTATGACTCCAAGATTGATTATTTGAAAGGAATTAAGTCGAAATCTTGAAATTTAATTTCAAACCAAGAGTAAAGAGCAATAACTCCATTCATTCGTTTATTTATTATTTGACGGCTGCCTTAAAATATAACTATATGCACGCGTTAGGTAGTGAAATTTAACGTTAAAAAGCATGGTTAATTATTAAGTCTAAATCAAGTTTATATCAAGAGTTATGGGCAAATATACTTGGAAAATCACATACCTGCCTACTTATTTATTTAACAAACTAACTAATAAATGAATAATGATTATTTTTAAACTAAAAATATTTCATTGAACCGATTGAAAGTTCTTCTTAAATAAAATCGATTATTATTTCAAATCGAATCAATAACGTGTAACGTGTGAGGCAGTCACTAATGTCAAAATTTCTTTGAAGTGTCAAAAAGACAATAATAAATTGTTGGACGGTGTATATCATCAACAATACCGCATTGTTTAAACAATGAACAAATTTTACAAATTGTTATTATTAACACTACGCTTACGAGCTAGAAACAATGGAGACCAAAGATATACAGACTGAGTGATAAGTTAAAATTAAATACTCATTACACAGTCAAGTGTTTTCAATGTGTAATATTTTAGTGAGAAGCTTAGTTAGAACAGAGGGTGGAAATTAAAAATGGGAATTCGTTTCTTAACTACCTACGTAAATAACAATCAAGAAATACTCATGAAGAGTTTTAATCTACAAAACTGTAATCTAATTATTGACGGTTACTGTTTATGCGTTCAAATAAACAGAACCATCAAAGACTCCATTGCATTTGGTGGTAATTACGACTCGTTTGCCTCAGCTACAAGAACTTTCTTCAAAACCTTACGGAAATGCAATGTTACCCCGTATGTGGTATTTGATGGATGCCACGAGACAAAAAAATTGAATACAGTGTTTAGACGTCTGCTATCTAAGTTAAACCAAGCAGCTCAAGTGCATCCTGTGACGGAGAATTATAAAGAAATTATTCCTTTTTTACTAAGAGATGTCTTCAGAAAAGTTTTAAGTGATATGGAAATAAATTACAAAATATGCAAGTTTGAGGCCGATAAAAATATAGCATCATTAGCAAGAGATATGAACTGTCCAGTGTTGAGTTACGACTCAGATTTTTTTATCTACAATGTAATATATATACCCCTGTACACATTACAATTTAATCCAAAATCATTAGACAAAAACGGTATTGAAGTGTTTGCTATGGAATGCAAAATTTACAAAGTACAATATTTATGTGATCACTATAGAGGTCTTGATGAAAATAATTTACCTCTACTAGCAAGTTTATTGGGTAATGACTATGTGGATAACAGAATTTTTGTAAACTTCTTTTCTCATCTGAAATTGTGTGAAAGAGAAGAGAGGAAAGTTGAAGGACTAAGACTTATATCCGCTTTGTTTAATTGGTTAC
The DNA here is from genome assembly GCA_905220545.2 of Melitaea athalia. Classification (NCBI taxonomy): domain Eukaryota; kingdom Metazoa; phylum Arthropoda; class Insecta; order Lepidoptera; family Nymphalidae; genus Melitaea; species Melitaea athalia. The sequence continues at coordinate 18,999,805 of HG992176.1, forward strand.
AAAATGAAACACTAGATTCGGCCATTGCAAAGATTTTAGGAAGTTTTACAAAGGATCAAAGACATAAAGTTTTTGATATCATTAAAAATAATTATGAACAGTATAATTGTGATGTTCAGGCATTAAAGAATTTTGATATAATGGAAATTGATTATACTTCTGAAATAAATACTATAAAGCCTAATATGGAGATGGAAATTGTAAGTGAAAGTACTGATTTTGCAGTTGAATTTGGTTATAATGAGGAATGCTTATGGCAGGGTGATGAAGATATTACTTTTCACAAATTTGAATCAATTCCTGATTGGTTTGCTGAGAAAATTCTCTGTGAGAAAATACCTCCTGTTTACCTTAATCTTTACGCACATCATTTACAAATTTGTAATGCACAGCCAGAGGATTTTACAGAAAGGGATAGTTTCATATGCTCTTTATCCTTAGTGAGAATGGCATTTGATATTCTAACTGATTTCTCTTATGACTACTGTTTCTATATTTCTAGAGCAGAGGAGGGATATAAAATAATAAAAATAGGTAAACGTCATTCAATTCCAAGACCATTTGATGTATCTTTTGAAGAAATTAATGACGAACAATTGAAATTATGCTTTAAATATTTTCTACACTTTAAACTTCCAAGTATAGACCTGAAATTGATTGAAATGCTACCATCAAATTTTCAGCTCTTTATGATATCTATGCTTTGGTGGATATCTTCCTGCAGTGTTCCCAAAGCTCATGTTCACTCTTTGATTATGTCATATATAACATTGGAGGTCATCGATGAAAAGACTGAAATGGCTCGGGGGCATTACCTTTTCAACAACAGACATGCTAAAAAACTAAAGGAAATTAGAGAGAACAAAATTTCATATGAAGCTGCAGAAGATGAACTATTTCTTAATAAAAATAAAGTGCAATATGACGACTGCCTTATTGCTGCAAGTGAAATTTTGAAACTTTTTGAATTTGATGACTCTATAAAGAAAAACCCTAAAAGTTATGACATTAAGATAATACATTCTTTTGCCCAGTTTCAGTGTGTATTACATCAAATGAATTCTTTAAACACGCTATGTTCTAAACCATTTGAATCAACAATTTTTTTCAAAAGTTACAATGGACTTTTTATATATAATCTAACTTCAAAGTTGCAAAAATATCCAGATCCTTTAAGTTTTCTTGATGATTATCTGAAAGATGCCACAACGGTTTTACTGTTTTATAAAAGTATTTATTCTGTTTATATGAAGCTTGTAACAAAAATGCGTTTATCAACAGTGCAGGTTAAAATGAAGAGGAATTCGAGGTGGGACTAGATATGTGAAAAACACTTTAAAACTATATATGTTTTTTTTACTGTATATTTGTTACTAGCTTCTGCGCGCGACTTCGTCGGCGTGGACTCCGCTCCTATTGGTCTTAGCGTGATGACACATAGCCTATAGCCTTCCTCGATAAATGGGCTATCTAACACTGAAAGAATTTTTTAAATCGGCCCAGTAGTTCCAGAGATTACCGCGTTCAAACAAACAAACAAACAAACAACCAAACAAACTCTTCAGCTTTATATATTAGTATAGATCTGTATAATTAGAAAATAAAATATTATGTAAACATGATGCATTTTCGTTCCCTACATAATACGTAAATACAAAAAAAACATACTTAATACACATATATACATAATTATAGTTGATATAGTATAGTATAAAACGAAGTCGCTTCCCGCTGTCTGTATGCTTAGATCTTTAAAACTTAGCAACTGATTTTGATGCGGTTTTCTTTAAATAGCTATGATAATTCTAGTGGAAGGTTTATATGTTTAATACATGCATAATACAGTAGAGAAAAACAGAGGTTTCTAATGTGATGTCGTAAATAAACACATTTTTTTGTGCGTATCTCTATATATATAAAAATGAATCGCTGAATTTGTTGCTAAGCGCAAATCTCGAGATCAGCTGAACCGATCACTAATTCTTTTTTTATAACAGTTCTTGAAGTACGAGGATAGTTCTTACGGAGAGAAACATTTAAAAAAATTGCCTGAAAAGTCTAAAAACAACACTTTTCTATATTCACATACAAAAGATTTGTAATAATACTTAAAAGTCAATTTGAACTTTAATATCATACAATAAAGTTTAAGAGTTAGTGGAGGCGTTCCGGGAAGGCAATTGAGTGACGTTATTATCGTATAAATATTAATGTCAATATTTTTCAATATTTTTAATATATCGGTGACCTCCTCGTGGTGCACCCTGGGCAACGGGACGGGCAGCAGTATCGCAGTCGCGGTACTGCTGCTCGTCGCGGCTAACAACCGACTCGTAGGGAAGGGTCGGGATGGGCGGTTCGGTCGCCCACCCCGTGGCGCAAAAGCGCGGTGTGCCGGCCGGGTTGAGTTGGCTCCCTGGAGCTTTGCTCGGTTTCTGGTGCAATCCGGCAGGCCTGATGTGTGAGGGCCGGGCTGTGCTGGCTCCCTGGAGCTTTTAGCTCGGTTGTTGGTGCAGTTTGGTGGACCCGTGGGGTAGTTGCTGGGTCGTGCTGGGCTCCCTGGAGCTTTGCTCAGTTGTTCGGTGCACCCGGGCGTTGGGGGTCAGCCCTGCCTGGCTTGGAGGGGGGACGCTCCTGGACTTGTGTCCCCATTCTGCAGTCGGTAGACTGGTCCGCTAAAGGTTGCTTGCCCGCGGTTTCGCCCGCGTTAATTTGAGGAATAAAATAGCCTTTCTCAGTAAATAGACTATCCAACACAAAAAGAAATTTTTTAATTCGGACCTTAAAGAAGTAACTACTTCTTTAAGGTCCGAATTAAAAAATTTACGTATGTAATACTCGCGTAAATCTCGATTTCGCGGAAATTCTAGGATTATAAGTAGTCTATATGTTGCTCCACAACCTTTTCTTTCTTCTAGTGAAAGTCCCATAAAAATCGGTTCAGCCATTCTGAAGATTAGCTCGGACAAACAGAAAGACAGAAAGGCTGACAAAAATTACAAAATCGTTGTTTGTGTTGAAAAACAGTTATTTTGAAATCACAGACAGACACTTCAGTTTTATTTATATGTACCTATAACTAGCGGCCCGGTACGTGCTTCGCTACGTATAAAGTGAATTAATAAAAAGATTTAATTGGAACATCAAATACCTACATTTAACACTGAAAAAAGTTTCAATTTGACAGCAAAATCTCCATTAACAAAATGATCCGCCATTTATTGAATTCATTTGTTACAAAAAATGTGATAAACGAAGAACCGCTCGACCGATTTTGTGCAAACTTCACATAAACCATCTACTAAATAGTCCGAAACTCCGAACAAAGCCTAAACATTTGGTTTGGATAGGTAATCCCGTTCTTGAGTTATAAAATTAGAACGAAAAGTTGCATTGATTTATATATATATATACATGTATATAGATATAGATAGATGTATAATTATATGGACGGGAAAACTTGATTATTATTTCGCTGCGATGTTATTTTAAAACTGCGATATCTCCTAAAATATTCATTGAAACCGAATGATGTAAAGGGCGATTTTGCTTTAAATTTGATAATTGTGATAAATAACGTATTTATTTGGATAAGGATTAATATCATATTTATAAAAACACCTTCGCAAATAATGCATTATTTCAGAACAAATTTGGTTAGTATAAAAAGATACATGTAGGTACGTGACATATGCTGTGTCGGACGGTTTTTTAGAACTTTTAAGGGGAACAATCAGTGGCGGATTTAAACAGTAGGCTGAGTAGGCTGGAGCCTAGGGCGGCAATTTCTAGGGAGCGGCAATTTTATTTTTTAAACGCTATAATATAGATCCAGGAAATGAATGGCCAAGGCCATGCCCACAAGGTCAGCCAAAATAATCGCTTGGCCGTTTTAGACTGTACTAGGATATAGGGTATCGACTTTTAGAGCTTGGTAGGGGCGGCAAAGATTGAATAGCCTACTGGCAGCATATTTGTAAATCCGCCACTGGGAACAATTCTGTATTACATCATTTTTTGCGAAACTTTATTTAACTGTTTACGCGGCGGCGCGGCGCACGCAGCGGAAGCTCTCAAAAGGAAAGAAAAAAGCCCCGATTTTGAAAACTTCTTCATTGGTGCTCCACTCCTATTGGTCTTAGCGTGACGAGATATAGCCTATAGCCTTCCTCGATAAATGGGCTATCTAACACTGAAATAATTTTTCAAATTGGACTAGCAGTTCCTGAGATTAGCGCGTTGAAACAAACAAACAAACGAGCTCTTCAGCTTAATAATATTAGTATACTAGTATAGATTAAATTTTATTAAGTAATTATTTTTCAAGCAATAAGTTCATTTCACATAAATAACCTCGCTCGCGGGCGTGTGCACTCATTAGCAATCTTTATCATTTTTTAATTAGGTATCATTTATTTTATTAACTAGCTGCTGCCTGCGACTTCGTCTGCGAAGGTTCAATACTCGTTCCCCGTAGGTGATAGCGTGATAATATGTAGCCTATATGTTGACCCGACTTCTTAATAATATTCGTGCCAAATTTGAATTAAATCTATGCAGTACTTTTTGAGTTTATCCCGGACATACATATAGACAAACAGACAAAAATTCTAAAAACTATATTTTTGGCTTCGATATCGATTGTAGATCACACCCCCCAAGTATTCTTTTAAAAAAATATTCAATGTACAGTTTTGACTTTCCTAAAATTTTATTATATGCATAGTATAGATAAACATTTCTGTCTATCATTTCGTATATCATTTAAAGTTGTGTGGAACACCGTACGGGTGGATAGTCTGGCAGTAAGCTGGGAGCTCCACCCTTCCGTCGCCCTCCGGTGGCGGGGCTAGTGCGTAAATAGCATTTCCGCATCTATATATAAAAAAAGTCGAGAATGGAAAGGATTAGGGATTGGGCTAGCAAATTAGGTCTTCTATTTTATGTTAAAGAAATTGATGATGGCTTCACATTAATCATAATTAATTTATTAATGACTAGATACCTACTTAATGAGATTTTGTGTGCATATCTGATAGGTCTGAGAATCGGCCAAAATCTATTTTTCATACCCCTAAATGATAAGAGTGACCCCGACCCACCCGTATTTTTTTTAAATTTTTTTGATAAATTTTTTTATTTTTATTTTATCTAGCTGCCCGGACTAGAGAGACTTCGTTCTGCCTAAAGTTAATAGTAAATTTTTTTTATTTTTTTTTTTTTTTTTTAGTATTAGGTAACCTTCCGTGGATCTTAAGGAACATACAAAAAATAAATTAGCCGACTTGGTCGAGCCATTCTCGAGTTATGCGCTTAGCAACATATAGAAAAGAAGATGATTTAGCATTGAAAAATAGGTACAGCTTCACATTTTCATACTACTCTCAACCAGTGTTTTTAGGGTTCCGTACCCAAAGGGTAAAAACCTATTACTAAGACTTCATTGTCTGTCCCTCCGTCCGTTCGTCTGTCACCAGGCTGTATCTCAAGAACAGCGATAGCTAGACAGTTGAAATTTTCACAAATTATGTATTTCTGTTGCCGCTATAACAACAAATACTAAAAATAAAATAAAATAAATACATATTTAAGGGGGCTCCCATACAACAAACGCGACTTTTTTGCCCTTTTTTGCTCGATATCTATAAATGGTAATAGGTAGGTACTTGAAATATTCACAAAATACGTAATTGTATATTTACTTTTATAATAAACTAGCTTCTGCGCGCGACTTCGTCGGCGTGGACTCCGCTCCTATTGGTCTTAGCGTGAAGATACATAGCCTATAAGCCTTCCTCGATAAATGGGCTATCTAACACTGAAAGAGTTTTTCAAATCGGCCTAGTAGAACCAGAGATTACCGCGTTCAAAAAACAAACAAACAATCAAACAAACAAACTCTTCAGCTTTATATATTAGTAAGTATAGATAATAAAATTAAAATAAAAAAATATTTAGGGCGCTCCAAGGTGGAATATGGCTAAACAAAGGCATATCATAAATTAGTTTTACCAATTACAGAAATAGGCTACTTTATTCATTTTATTTAATAGTTCGATAGTCAGACTAATATTATGTAAGAATTAATTATGTTTTTGGCGCAAATATTTTGTTTTACACGAATTAATGTTAATCGTTTTTACTAATGAGAAAATTCAACTTCTTTATTTACAATTTTCAAAAAGATATATATAAGTAGTTAAAGATCTTGAAGAGTAAATAGTGTTGTATCTGATTACTTAAATGATATTTTATATATAGATACTGTTATAACATAAAGTATTGAGTATTATATATTTTTGAAAAGCTAATTTTTAGAAGATTCGTATAAAATATTTTAATATACAGTTGTCTCAAAAATCAACGTCAAGCCGAAAACTTGAGGTAGGGTAAGTAGTAGGGAATGCAATCCAGCACCCAAAAGACAATCCGCAAATCCGCAAGATTGAGACCATTAATCCAGCGGATCCGCAAGATTTGCAGGATTGTACAATATTTTAGAATTATTAGTCCACAAAATTATTTTCTAAGTCAATAAATGAATCAATATAATTTACTTAGAAGAAACAAATAGTATAATTATATTTTGATCAGAAATAATGACAAAAACTAAATTACTTTATGTGAATTAAAGTCTGAAAAAAAAATTATACTATGTTTCGTTTTTCGTCGATTTTTTGATAAAAAAAGCGAAAACTGTCCTTTCGAGTACCGACTGCCGACTTGCGCTAATCTAAAATTGATTGATTTGTAGGTACTTTTTTTTAAATATATAACTAGGTAGACAAACAAGCGTACTGCTCACCTGATGGTAAGCAATTACCGTAGCTTATAGACGTCTGCAACAACAGAAGCATCACAAGCGCGTCGTCGACCTTATACCCAATTCCCTCCAGGAGCTCTGGTCGCCTTACTCACCAACACGAACACAACACTGTTTGAAAGCAGTATTATTTAGCTGTGATCTTCTGTAAGGTCGAGGTACCAGTCGGGCTGCTCCATATTTGAGCAGTCAATTTCCTGCTGTGCCCTATCATATCATTGTTTCACTCACACTCATACATAAAATACATCCATCCTACTTTGTCAAACGACCGATAGATAGTAAAAAACTAAGGAATTTGTATACTACGTACACCAGTATACAAATTACTTGGTAAAATTCATTACATAGAGATTCACCGAAGCTTCTTGACGACTGTTTGGTTTTTGCCTGATAAATACATAATTTCTTTATATTGAAGGGTAAACAATAAAAACAAAATGATTCGACAAAAATAATGAAGGCTGGAAAAAATAAAATCTTGCAAATCTTGCGGATCCCGCAGGTGTAATCCCGCATTTGTAATCCCGCTAATTTTATGCGGGATCCCGCATTTGCGGGATTGCGGATCCGCGGGATTGCATTCCCTAGTAAGTAGTGACAGTTACTAAAAAAATATAATTTTTTTTTTATGTCCCGTACTTTACAAACTAAAATTTAATCATAACTGAGCCCATTTTAAATAAAATGTAACTTTTATGCTCTATCATGCACTCAAAATTATTACGTTATGGAACTTTAACTGACTGTACTGAAAAAAAAATGTACTACACTATTATGGCAAGTTAATTAAAAAGTTGGGGCATTTAGTCTAGAATCCAAAATGGTAGGTAATACTTAAGAGATTTCTTTAAATTCAATAATACTTTTTTTTTTAAACCCATTGAAAGGTGATTCTATTTAAATAATTTGTAATGTTTATGTAGGAGTGAGCAATAACTATTGCATTTTGTGATTGCAATAACTATTGCATTTAATGAAATTCTAATGATAGTGCAGTTAGTATCGAGTAGGGTGCAGTTTTTCCACCGTGCAAAAAGTACGAAATTCGAGGTATTTCAAGTGATATCGACGGTGTAGCATGCAGTATCTTTATTTATATTTTACTCGTAAACTAGGAGGGTGCTGTATTAATAATAAAAAATTTTGGAAAGTGCTATTTAAAATACGTCGATTGGTATTTTTTTATATCTCAAATTTACAGGCTAGGGTGAGGTGGTCGCAGTCGGCAGTCGGTACTCATAGACCTCATTGATGAGTGTGCTATGAGATTCACCTCATATAGTTCACGTATTGAGGGAGCAGCGGCGACGCGGTTGGTCATATTATTTGCAATTCATTTAAAAAAAGTGTTCGTGTTATTCTTATTTTTGTGTTTCCCACACACGACGAAATTTTAAAATGTTAATTATTACATCGATCCATAGCTTAGTTGGCTAGAGCACCGACACGATATGACAGGTAATAAAAAAAGGCAATAAATAAGGATAATAAAAAAACATTTTAGAATTTCTTCATGTGTGGGAAACACAAAAATAAAATAATACGAATTAAAAATAGCAAGCAAAAGTTTTCAAATGCAAGATAACTGTGCAACTTACATAGAAGTTTTGTAAATATTTTATAATGACCCTACGAGTTCCTCTACTAATTTTTATCAAGTCTTAGTTATGAAACCATAATGTTATAAATTATAATGATGTAAAAATAGAAAATTCGTAAAGTTTCATATAGTTTGCGGCATACCACCGTCGCAATTGCCTTAGTTAACTAACAAAGTTAAATTTGAGCCACTTCAGATGATTTGAGTTTATTGAACCTTGAAAGGTTTCGTAAGCACTTAAACATTTGACCAACAAAGTTTACGCTGCTAAAGGCATTCATTTTTAAATTATATGTATAAACAAATTCCTGAGCAATGACTACGTAAATGAAATGGAAATTCGTAAATTCGTTAAAAATAAGATTCTATAATAAACAAGTATTGAAATTTTTTTGTTGTTGTTAATACGATTTTAACAGTTTGATCGGAAAATAATTTTTTTTGCTCGGTTTAATGTCACGATTTTATATTCTACAAAAACCATTTTTTTCTCATGCCTAGATACTAATAAATCCGATATAAATAATTATTTTCATTTAAAAATACACTATACTAAAACTACTACTACTAAAACTACTCAGAACTGACATACTGATCCATAAAAGATGCATAAAAGCAACGCGGTAGCCATAAATGTAAATGCATCTGTTGTAGTTTGTACTAAAATTTCAGAAGTTACTGCGAAGTTAGTGTAAGTGTGTAACTGACTTTTCTTTTTTGAATGTACAATCTCAAACATCGTTTATTAAGCCTAAGTACAAATTAACGTAGGATAACATTTTCGGTCTTCGTCACTCGGCTTTCAAATCGAGTGAAAGTCGACTATCACTGTTAACTACACAAGATAAATACGAAAAAAACAAAATGTTGAATGACAAGTTGACATGACCCATTTCTTCTCCAAGGGATTTTTTTTATGAATTTTCGTCTTTGTCAGCTGCCACACCGTGGGTGGGGAGGGCAGTGGCAGTCTCCCAAACATCGAGAAAAAAATTTTTTTTAGTCATTTCCTCCCACCTTAAATTTTGTCAGATTGTTTTTGATGTGTGATGTCAGATAGTTTACCTAATGTCTTGGAGGAAAAATAACGTCAGCTGACCATAACATGGTGGATTATACATCAGCTGGCTGCTTGAACATGACAATTTTTTTTCAATGATTTCCTCTTAACTAAAAATTTACCTGGTGATAGTTTACATGCTACTATGAATGAAAATTAACGTCAGCTGGCTCTTTTGCGGTGGAAAGTTTGTCCTTGTACCTTGATTCAAGGTACAATTTTCAAGTTCCTTGAAAATTTAAAAAAAAAAAATTAGTCATTTCCTCTCACTTCAAAATTTGTCAGATTATAGTTTACCTAATATCTTGAAGGAAAAATAACGCCAGCTAACCATAACATGATGGATTATACGTCAGCTGCCTGCATGAACATGAAAAAAAAATTTTTTTTTAATGATTTCGTCTCAACTAAAAATTTACCTGGTGATAGTTTACATGCTACTATGAATTAAAATTAATGTCAGCTGGCTGTATCGCGGTGGAAAGTTTGTCAGCTGGTACCTTGAAAGATGTAAAAAAAATTTAATAATTTCCTCTCACTTCAAAATTTGTCAGATTATAGTAATTTACCTAATATCTTGAAGGAAAAATAAAGTCAGGTGACCATAACATGGTGGATTATATGTCAGCTGGCTGCTTGAATATGAAAAAAAAATCAATGATCAACTAAAAATTTACCTGGTGAGGTTTATATGCTACTATGAATGAAAATTAATGTCAGCTTGCTTTATCTCAGTGGAAAGAATGACGGGAAATGTTGGTATAGGTAAATTAATTAATTAATAATTTATTCTTGCAATATTAATTTAATATTTTGACTAAGTTGTTGTTGTTTATAACACTGGGTACATTACGTAAGTTTGTAATGTACCTAATGTTAAGATATAAATTAATAACACACTATCATAACCCACAATAACCATTTTTTATAATTTACTTTTTACGAGAAATAATGGCTTATTGCGCCGCGTTGGCGCAGCGGTCACAGCACTGGATTTGCGATTGGCTGTTGCGCGGGCGGTTGCGGGTTCGATCTCCGCACACGACAGCATTTGTATTGGCCATACAGATGTTTGCCGTGGTCTGGGTGTTTGTGCAGTCCTTGTGGGTCTCCCCACCGTGCCTCGGAGAGCACGTTAAGCTGTCGGTCCCGGTTGTTATCATGTACACCTGATAGCGATCGTTACTCATAGTAGGGAATATATCCGCCAACCCGCATTGGAGCAGCGTGGTGGATTAAACTCCGATCCTTCTCCTACATGGGGAAGAGGCCTATGCCCAACAGTGGGATATTACAGGCTGAATCGTAAATGGCTTATTTACGAAGCGATTTTAAGCAATACAGCATTAATCCTTATGCAATTAAAGTACTTTAAATACATTGTGTATTTAATATAGATCAATATGCTCCTTTACAGCATATAATTTAAATGAATATTTTCGAGGATATTACAGATTTAATATGCAGGGTCCATAAACCAACTTTACACACAACCGGTTTTTTAGGCCATACAAGCGCGTATTATCAGACTGTTGTTTTCTTCCGCGCTTCTAAGTTCATTACCCTTTCCCAAAATCTACAGATGATATAACTACGACAACATATAATCACCAAAGAGATTAGTCTTGCTCCGCTCCGTGAGTCTTGCTCCGTGTTATTTTAATATAAAGTAGGTAACAATTTGTAACGCTGTGTCGAACTTCTTTGTACACAGATGCAGTAAAATGAGAAAAAATTGGGATAATTATTTTAATACGAGTCTCATTCTGGACCTTCACCTAAATAGTACTTACTAAATAAGTAGCTCTCGATATCGAAGTAAATATACCTTGACGCTATAACTATGTTTGTTTTATGTTACGAAATCGATGAAAATTGACGAATTTTGTAAAACCAGTTTTTCTCAATTAAATTGTTAATTTATTTTATTTATTTTCATTTTTTTTAAAACATACGTCACAGCAACAAATTAAATTTTTGACTGCAATAGAATTGTAAACTCGTAACACAAAAGAAACTATATCAAAGAGAAAATTGTCATTTCTCAGGTCATTAAATCTTTTTCGCGAACAATATTTTGGTATAATCTTGAGTTGAAGAGAAGTTGTTTTCATTGCGCATCGACGTAGGCTAAGCGCGCACTAGTGACATTAATTTGTCACCGTGACAAAAAATTCTTTGTTACTGTCACGTCACCAAACTTTCGTGACTGCGCGCACTTGCGGTGACAGTTTCTTGCATTCGATAAGATGGATCTCGAAGAGACGGTTGTCTGTGTACTTGTTTTTAGAAATAGAAAATAGAAAAAAAGGTCTGTGTGCGATTCACACAAGATAGAAGTGAAACTTCTTTGGCAAACTAATTAAAAAAAAACTAATTTGAAATTAGCGGCATGCAGTGCGGCGCGCCCTTCGCTGTCATTTTTTCGTTGCATCTGGTTTGAAATCACAACGATTATAAAGAAGTTTCACTTCAAAAATACAATGATAAAAAATATTGGGTTCACGCGCTTTGGAGTGATAGGCTGATAAGTGGAAAGTTCTACACCATGTTTGCCAACCTACGTACATATATGACACGTGACATTTTGTTGCGTCACGGGCATGTTGGCTTCCTCCGCGGACAAAAAGTCACCGAATTGTCACGTATCCAAATGCGCGCACCTTCATTAGAGATGATGGACGCGGTGACAGTGACGAAAAGTCACGGTGACAAAAAGTCACTAGTGCGCGCCTAGCCTTAGTTTAAAGTGGTTTAAAGTGTAATACGCACTCTGTGGTCTGTGGTAATACGCATAAATAATCAACTACTAGCGACCCATCCCGGCTTCGCACGGGTGACATGCCGATACTAAATATACTACAGAATGTCTTTATATATAACGTTCACAACTTTTTTGTCATTAGACAATAAAACATGTTTTCTTTAGAGGCTACTCTTGACTTGATAAATTATGGTTTTAGTCTAATCCTATCCAACCTAATGTACGTACTATAAATGAAGTTAAAAAATTATAAAGTACGAACATACAATTTCGAAAAAATTGTCGCGCCGGCCGCGGCTCCCGGTCGGTACCACTGCAACCGTCATGTCCTTGCATTTTTAATCTGTGATATCTTCAAAAACATTTATTAAAATTACATGCTGTACAGATCCATATTGATCTATATTAAATGCACAATGTATTTCATTTACTTAATTGCGTAAGGATTAATGCTGTATTGCTTAAAATCGCTTCGTAAATAAGCCATTATTTCTCGTAAAAAGTAAAGGATAAAAAATGGTTATTGTGGGTTATCCCTAAGAGATAGACTTATACCATCGCGGACTTTTTATAGACCTTTTTAAGTTGTACAATACTGTAGTACATTATTTTGATCTATTTCCGGGTTCAGCCAGCGTTTGCAATGAAAGCGCAAAAAATGTGTTTATTTATGACATCACATTAGAAACCTCTAAAATTATCAGTATTTGTCTACTATGTTATGCATGTATAATACATATAGACATTCCTCTTGAATCACTCTATCTATCAAAAAAACCCACATCAAAATCTATTGCGTAGTTTTAAATATCTAAACACACATCTGCAAACCTTGTTATTTTACTAAGCGTTATCTTCTATTAGCCACGGAAATTTAAAATTTTCATTATTGACGCCCACCCCCGCCAATCCTTATTGGGGATGAGTTACCATAAAATCCGCTCATTGGTCATTTCTACATGGCATAAAGGAGATTCCTACCAAATTTGGAGTCTATAGGAGCTATAGTTTAAAAACGGGAATTTTCCATTATTAACGTTCCCGCAACCCGAACGGGTTTTACGATATTCCACCCCTAAGGAGGTTAAACGGGGGTTGGAAGTTTGTATGAAAGTCCTATGTTTTTGAAGTAAGAGACTTGAAATTCAAAATGTATGCTCTATAGATGGTGTTGAGGTGTACTAATAATGTATTTTGAGAAATCAACCCCCTTTTGGGGTTGAAACAGGGGGTGGTAGTTATATGTGAGCGAGATGAAAACTTAAGTATAAGTGTATTATTTGCATCACAAAAATAATTAACGCCCTAAAGGAGACGGACACGATTCCATACATTCTTGGGCCAAAATTTAACGTAAAATTTAACGTAATGAAAATGGTACCAATTAATATATTTACCCTCACTGAAAATTCTGTATATTTTGGCTATCTGAGAGCGGAGTTATTAGACATTTTGTAAAATTGAGGTTATGTTACAATGTCTATGAAAAACCCAATCACTAAGTTCTTGAAGCACTAATGTTTATCATATTATATCATTACAAATATCAATCACTTCAAACCACAAATAAATATCGGGAATGGACTCAGGACGCATCTGAATACACTGAAAACATTAAACAACTTTATACTATCTAGAAGAAGAAGAAGTACATGATTACATGAAACGAGTGACGGGACCATGACGGGACACACAGTTTCAATATTAGTCAGCTGTCAATGCTGTTATTAAAAATAAAAATATGATTTATTTTCAATCGATACGAAATCGATAATCATTTTGGTTTATCAGATATTAATTGTTATTTTCGATATTAATGTAACTTTATTTAAATACACTTTATTGTTTACAATTTCAATTGTGTATCTAAATACTTTGAGTTAATTAACTAGTGCAAACCTTTTTTTTAATTCTATAATCGATTATAATTAAATCGATACCCAATTAATTTGGCGAAAACTATCTTTTTCATTTTTCTCAGCTTCCAGATTCAGAATTGAGCTGATATTTTATATTTTAAAATAAAAAAATATGACCAAATTTTTAAACCATATCTCTACTTTATACATTTTAGCCTAAAAGTCCCCATCTCCTTTAGAAGATTTACTAAACGAGTATGATTTACTAGCGACCCGCCCCGGCTTCGCACGGGTGCAATGATGATACTAAATACTTTCAACAATAAAAGATACGTTAGAAACCTCTAGTCTAAAATTATCAGTGTTTTTCTCATAGATATAGAATGTAATGTAATGTTTGCGTAGCGAAACATTCTATATCTATGGTTTTTCTACCATAATTATTATGCATGTATTATACATAAAAACCTTCCTCTTGAATCACTCTATCTATTAAAAAAAAACTGCATCAAAATTCGTTGCGTAGTTTTAAAGATAAGCGCATACAGACGGCGGGAAGTGACTTAATTTTATAGGTACTAATTACTATGTATAAAGATAAAGATGTGCATGTGCAGGCATAGTAGGCGCCAAATTTTAAATGTTTCGCTGTTAATTACTTCTAACGTCGATATCTGAAAACCTATTCATCTGATTGATATAGTGTAAAGGGAAATTTTAATCTGCATTAAATTCCTAAGCTAACTAAAATATTTGTTTGGATAAGGATTAATACTGAACTAAAGAAAATAAAACTGGAACTATGGAAAATAACGTAATGTTTTTAATTAAAATTTTGAACATAAAAGTGGTTATTGTAAGTCAACCGTAAGAGATAGAGATATGCTATCGCGGACTTTTTTGTAGCATTTTTATAGATTTAGAATTCGCTAGTACATTACTCCACTGTATCTTTGCTAGTTTACGCGGCGTTTGCGTGGAAAGCTCCCAGTTGGCACGATTTTTTGCGACTTTTTCAACATTTATCGCCGTATTTCTGCTAATTTACATAAAAGTATACTAAATGATATACATAAACCTTCCTCAAGAATCACTCTAGCTATTAAAAAAACCGTATCAAAATCCATTGCGTAGTTTTAAAGATTTAAGCGTACAAAGGGACATAGGGACAGAGAAAGCGACTTTGTTTTATACTATGTAGTGATTTAAGTAGCTTGATATATTTTCCTTAGATTACATACACTAAATAAATTTCTAAACGCATGCATAAATATTTGACAACCAATATATAATATGTCAATCCGTTTTCATTAATGACATTATTCTACATTTTTAAAATCTAGACTACGCCACTATCCGTATTTTGTGGATACATGTTGTCGATTCGAAATCTTTATTTAAATACGTTCTTTAATTTTAGGGCAGATTTAACCATATCCACGGGATAAATAATAAATGTTTGACAGTTACGAAACACGAACATTATACATACTTCCATACAAATTTTCATTCCCACTTTTCAACACCTTCTCATTTTAACTGTCTTGCTCATCTTTGAAACGAATTAACGATACTTACAATTTTTAAGAAGAAAATGCACAACTCCATCTATGACTTTTAAAAATAACAATTAACCTCGCCAACATGATCACATTTAAATTATTTATATCCAAAAAGGGATTGATGATGATGTTTTTGAAATCTCATAGAAAGCGCTGCTTTAAATTTGTCTTGAACTACTGATATTCATTTAATTACATTTATCGGCCTAAATTACTTGAACTGCGTAATTTTTATAGTGTGAAGCTAGTTTGTAGCATGGCATAATAACAACAACATTCAAATATGCGTCGTTAGATTACACGTCGTTACAGAATGCGTTGAGTAATCAAAGTTCACTGCGCGTTCTCCGTAGGTGATAGCGTGATAATATGTAGCCTATATGTTGATGCGACTTCTTAATAATATTCGTGCCAAATTTGAAGTGAATCCATGCAGTACTTTTTGAGTTTATCCCGGACATATATTTAAAGAAATAAAGGTTCACTGCTCGTTCCCCGTAGGTGATAGCGTGATAATATGTAGCTTATATGTTGACGCGACTTCTTAATAATATTCGTGCCAAATTTGAAGTGAATCCATGCAGTACTTTTTGAGTTTATCCCGGACATATATTTAAAGAAATAAAGGTTCACTGCTCGTTCCCCGTAGGTGATAGCGTGATAATATGTAGCTTATATGTTGACGCGACTTCTTAATAATATTCGTGCCAAATTTTAAGTGAATCCATGCAGTACTTTTTGAGTTTATCCCGGACATATATTTAAAGAAATAAAGGTTCACTGCTCGTTCCCCGTAGGTGATAGCGTGATAATATGTAGCCTATGTTCTGACCCGACTTCTTAGTAATATTCGTGCCAAATTTGAAGTAAATCCATTCAGTACTTTTTGAGTTTATCCCTGGACATACGTTTGAAGAAATAAAGGTTCACTGCTCGTTCCCCGTAGGTGATAGCGTGATAATATATAGCCTATGTTCTGACCCGACTTCTTAATAATATTCGTGCCAAATTTGAAGTAAATCCATGCAGTACTTTTTGAGTTTATCCCGGACATACATACAGACAAACAGACAAACAGATAAACAGACAAACAGACAAAAATTCTAAAAACTATATTTTTGGCTTCGGTATCGATTGTAGATCACACCCCAAGTATTCTTTTAAAAAAATATTCAATGTACAGTTTTGACTTTCCTACCATTTTATTATATGTATAGATTTGCAAGTAGTAAGAGAATGTATAAGTTAATTCGTTTTTTACCGACTTGCAAAAAAGGAGGAGGTTCTCAATTCGATTGTATTGTTTTTAGGGTTCCGTACCCAAAGGGTAAAAACGGGACCCTATTACTAAGATTTCGCTGTCCGTCCGTCCGTCCGTCCGTCCGTCCGTGTGTCTGTCACCAGGCTGTATCTCAAGAACGGCTATAGCTAGAGAGTTGACATTTTCACAAATTATGTATTTCTGTTGCCGCTATAACAACAAATACTAAAAACAAAATAAAATAAATATTTAAGGGGGGCTCCCATACAACAAACGCGATTTTCTTGCCTTTTTTTTGCTCGATATCAATAATGGCAACAGGTAGGCACTTGAAATATTCACAAAATACTCAGTTCTATTTTTACTTTAATAATAAATAATAAAATTAAAATAAAATTAATATTTAAGGGGGCTCCCATACAAAAAACTCCCATACATGCTCTCATACAACAAAAGTGATTTTTTTAGCCGCTTTTTGCCCGATATTAAAATCAATGTACCTAGTCAATGGTACGGAACCCTTCGTGCGCGAGTCCGACTCGCACTTGGCCGATTTTTAAATGTACGTTACTTTAAATTAGAACTTTTGACTGCGTGGACCGATTTCGATAAATTTCTTTTAATCGTAAGGTGGTCCGTTTCATTTGGTCACATTTAAATTTATTTGAGATCTAACAAGTACTTTTCGAGTTATATCTAATAATAGGTTTTTATTTGACTATTTTTTCGTTGACCTACGTCATATTTAATCGCTTAACTTTTTACTGGGTGGGTGTTTACCGATTTTGATGACTTTAGATTTAATCGAAAGCTGATATTTATCATGTGGTCAATTTAAATTTCATCAAGATCTGATTACAACTTTTTGAGTAATCTTTGATAACGCGTATTTTTACTTGACTATTTTTTCGTCTACCTACGTTGTATTACTTGTCAATGTAATTGCAGTCGGTTTTTTTTTGTTTGCCAGCAAACAAAATTATTATCATAAAGCCTCATTACTTGTCAGTAGAATCACAATGATGACCTCTCATCGATTTGAGCAATAGAAGGTTTGGCCTATGAACTCTGTACAAGTCAAGTTAAAAATTATTAAGTGTAGAACCTCTCCGATTTTGTAAAAAATGCCTTCGTGTCTACATTTAGTGGCTTAAAAAATGTTATGTATTCATCTCGTCCAGGTATTTAATAATATTTATAATCCCCGAAGGGATTCAAACTAGATATTGTAAAAATATAAGGTAATAAGGTGTAATCCATAAATGAAGTTCCCAAATAAGGGGCAGGGTTTGCTTAGCATGGCGAGATATGATAAGGAGAAGAATGATATTTTTTATACCTTTTTATTTAAAAAAAATATTAATCTGAATTCCACGTTACGTATTTTATTCACAGAGTCTAACGAACATAAAAAATATTCACTTTTGTTCAATAGTTCAGAAGTTTTTAAATCATAAATTTCGGCGATTCACTTCTATTTATATTAGATGAATTTATAAAGGTTTATAATATAAAGATACCAATCTTTTTTTTATTTTTATTTTACGTAAGTACTCAAAGGCGTTACATTGTTCCAGTTTCTAAAATCAACTTAGACACTTAAGACTTTCTAAAAGAATTGAATGTAATAAAATATTTAAATAAATACAATCGTACTTACTTATTATATTAGTTTTATTTCAAGCTAGCTGTGCCCGCGACTTCGTCCGCGTGGAATTTAACAAAAAAGTTATTGTTCAGTTCGCAGAGCTATACAATAAAATAAAAATAGCCTAAGTTACTCCTTATTAAATCAGCTATCTACCACTGAAAGTCTCGTCAAAATCAGTCCAGCTGTTTCAGAGATTAGCCGGAACAAACAGACAGACAGACAGACAAAAATTATAAAAAATGTTATTTTGGTATACCTATGTACCGTGTGTAGATCCATATGCATTTAGTTGAAAGCGATTCTTTCAATATTACAAACAGACACGCCAATTTTATTTATTTGTATAGATATGCAGCATTTACGCTACTCAGGTCATGTATATAGCATGTAACATATTGTATACCGCTGTCTGTTTTAACCTACCAATAACCTGTATTGGTAGAATATGACACTTACACACACTTTACACTTACTGGTACTAATCACTTTAAAAAACATATAGTAAAATTGAAAAAATAAATCCAAATAAAAGATAAATAAATCATTAATTATTGTTTTTTTTGGTCTAATCGAATTGTTTCTTAGAACGGAACTCGTTGATAGACAATTGTATTATATAATTAATTCCACTCCATAAAACTTAAGAACTGTTTCAGGTAGGAGAAAAAATAATTAAAAATTAAGAATTAATTTGTACTTTGTAGTATGAATGAATTTGTAGAATGTTACTTGTTTAAAACTTTTACTATCAACATATGAAGTCATTACACAATTTATATGACATAATAGGTACTCGTATTTACTTAGTTTGTAAATTATTAAAATTAAATTTTTTAAAATTAAGTAATTAAATGAGGGGGGGTCAAAAATCTTCAAAATTTGCGTTACGTAATACTTGAACGCCCCCTTAATCGGAGCTACTTATTTAATATCCCCTGTCAATATCCCCGTTAATCTAAATAGGTAAATCTCATGACAAGCTTTTATATAATACTAGCTTCTGCGCGCGACTTCGTCGGCGTGGACTCCGCTCCTATTGGTCTTAACGTGATGATATATAGCCTATAGCCTTCCTCGATAAATGGGCTATCTAACACTTAAAGAATTTTTCAAATCGGACCAGTAGATCATGAGATTAGCGCGTTCAAACAAACAAACAAACAAACAAACAAACAAACAAACAAACAAACAAACAAACAAACAAACAAACAATCAAACAAACAAACTCTTCAGCTTTATTATATTAGTATAGATAAGTTGTGTAATGACTTCATTTGTTCTATATATTATCTATTCATAAGCTCTTCGTTTGATACCCATATTTTAGGAAAGCACAAAGACTTAGTCCCACATCTTTACAAGTCCGCCATGGTGATGGATTTAAAGTCAAGATTATTAGTTAGTACATGATGGATTTAGTGTAACGACACCTTATTTCTCGAGTTATTCTTAGGAAGTCCTTTCTTAACTTAGTCTCCCATTTTTAGAAGCCCCCCATATTTAATTTAGAACAACGTTACTCTATTTTTCGTGTTACCATTATACCCATACTTTTAAGTATAACTTACACGTAGTGTGTAAGTAGTAATACTTAGTCGATTTTATAAAACATATCTAATTATCTTTACTATTCTTAAACTGGAATAATTTTTAATTTATTAGTTTAATATTACACTAGTATTGTTCCAACTAACTTATTTAGTAAATAATCAAACATATATTCGCTTTTGCACATCGGTGTAACATACATAGGAATAAACTTATTTGTTTTCAATTTTCGACTTCTAAATAATTTCGAACCTTATTGGATACTTATGACAACTTTTGTTGTGGCGTTTATAACTGTCTTCGGAAAGAAAGTTGCTATCTTTCCCATGGAATAAAACGCTATCAAAATACCAAAGCTGCCGACCACCACGTTCTTCAACGGATAATGCTTCTGACGATAATGCTAATGTCGTTACAAAAAGATGACATGTCATCACGTTTACTTTGCTCGTTTGCCTTGCAATAAGAAAAAGCATTCGCAGTGCAAAAACAGTGAAATCTAGGCAAGTAAAAACACAGAGTACAAGTAATGGATACAGTTTTGTTTTATAATCTATCCACCACAAACTTGATGGCACCTGACAAGACTTACTTATTTGTCAGGAGTCGTGAAACGCACACAATGAAAAGACAAAAACTCAAAGATCGCAAACGTCTGTATGGCCTTCTTAATATCGCTAGGATGTCAAACAAACGATTACATACCCATAGTAGGCACATAGCGTCCATAGGGACGCATGAAACACTAGGAACATTGCAAGCGCGTTGCCTACTCTACCGCCTCACCTTGTCAGAAGCTCGGGCTACCTTACTCATCATTGGAACACAACACTACTTGAGAGGAGTATTATTTAACTGTAATACCAAAATAATTATTTTTATAATTTTTTGTCTGTCTGTCCGTTTGTTCCGGCTAATCTCTGAAATGGCTGGACCGATTTTGACGAGACTTGCAATGGCAGATAGCTGATGTTAACAATAACTTTTTTGTTAAATTCCACGAGGACGAAGTCGCGGGCACAGCTAGCTTGAAATAAAACTAAAATCCAATTAATAAGTACCTAAGTGCGATTGTTATTATTTAAATATTTTGTTACATTCAAATCTTTTAGAAAGTCTTAATATTTAAGTTGACTTTAGAAACTGGAACAATGTAACGCCTTTGGTTGCGTAAAATTAAAAAAAAAGATTGGTATAGGCGTAGCGAAACATTCATTCTATATCTATGGGTATAGGTATGTATATAACTGATGTAGTAAGGCGTAACTTAGGCTACTTTTATTTTATTTTGTAACTCTGCGAACTGAACAATAATGTTTTTGTTAAATTCCACGCGGACGAAGTCGCGGACACAGCTATATAGTAATAATTATTATTCAAATTGTACCACTATCGTACAATAACAAGATTTTTCAGATTTATAATACTAAAACCGTTACGTTAAAACATAATATTTTATATATATAACTATAGTTCAACGTATCAGTATACGGTAATAAACATGTAATTTACACAGCGTTAAAGTCTGGAAATAAGTTTAAAAACAGATTTATTCAGTCCGGTGAAGTGAATGTAACGCTAATAATTAAGAGATGTAAGGTCATGGGGGCAAAGTGCGCCATACTTTTTTCATAGTTGACTTTGGTGCAATATTTCTTGTGTTTAAGTTCACGAGTGATACTAAGTCATGGTCCCATAAGGATCTGTGATGTTTTGCAACAACAACCAATGTCGTGTCATTAGAATCTGACAGCAAATTAATGAATTTTAGCAAAAAATTTGAAAACAGTCTTACCGGTGCACTTTGCCGACAAATCGGGTAAGTGCGCCTTGTATTAATAAAACGTAATATTATAGCATTAGAATAAAAACAGCCTTATATTATTATAGGAAAACAAGAAACAAAACGAATGATATTTTTTTTTTTTTTCATAGCCACATTCTAGAAGAATCTATGCATTTAAAACCAAATTTCGGCTAAATGCGCCATACAATCTTAAGTCAGAGGCTATGAACCTTTTTTCCAAATATTGATAATCGAGTGTCAAGTATATTTTTTCTTTTATTTACGATGGGAATACCATGGTATGGAACTATTTATTTGGTGTTATAAAGGGACTGAAATAAGAAGTTAGTCATTGAAATTAGTTATTAAGTGTTAATAGTTATTTTCTCGCCTGAAAACAAAAATAGGAAACATGATATTTTTGAACAACATTACGATTTTCTTGAATTTTAATATTTCGTATTGCCTCCTTGTGCTTCCATTACTGCGTTTACCCAGTTTGGCATGCTGTACACCAAGTTTTTTGTACGATTTTGAGGGATATTCTCCCATTCCTCTGTGAGAGCAATTTTGAGCTCACGAAGCGTAATTGTTTTTCGCATCTCCCTAGCTCGTCCCAAGCATGCTCGATCGGGTTGATATCTGCGCTGCGTGCTGACCACTCCATACGAGTAATGTTCATCTCTTGAAGGTAGTCACTCACAATCCAATCTGTATGAGGTCGGGCATTGTCATGCATAAAAATAGCATTCGCACCAAAATTGACCATAAATGGACCAACGTGTTCATTCAAGATTTCTTTTTCAAATTCATTTGCAAGATTTGACCCGACCATACAAACAAGCAAAGAAACATTGCAAGTTAAGTAAAGACTTGTAACAAAGACACATTTTAAAAAGTTTGTAACCTCTGGATTGCGGCGAAGTGCGCCATATAAAAAGTCAGTATGGCGCACTTCCCCAACTATATAAATTTTAAGTTAGAATATTTAACTGCAAAAAAATATATAAATTTTACTAGATAGGAGTGAAATATAGTCAGAAACTTAAAGAAAAATATTTAAATTGTGCTTTTACCTCACTCGTATATTGGTAAAAACTAGATTTCTTGAGATTTACGAAGATGATCAACCCATAGTCATCTCTCCTCACCACTTTGAATTTCAGTGAAAATAAAATGGCGCGTGTCTCAAACTCACATGACTAGAGCCATCTGTGACTTTCACCAAGAACTATGATTTAGTTTGTAGCATCGATATATAGTGTCACTACTTGTATCCAATCGGTAGTTTTCGAGATATTTGTGGTAGGTGCACTTGCCCGCTAGGCGCACTTTGCCACCTTAACCTTACGTAAAAACAAGTAGAATATTATTTTGGTATAAGTTTATTAAGGTGTCTGGTCTCGTCTTTTACGTTTTTTTATACTAATTTAACGAATTTTAATCGCATTAAAAGTAATAAAGTGTGCGAACCATAAAAGCTTAATATTTCTCTATATTTATAGAATTGCATTTATTCATGTCTTTTTACAAGATTCATAAAGATGACATAAGAGTGAATTAATTTGAAAAAGAACTTTTTGAGAGATCAATAAAGTCGGCGTCTCGTTTTTAATCATTTGTAATAGACATAAAGATTTATTTGTAATTTATTTTAACGCATGCAACACGAGTGTAAAAACTGAAGGAAAATCCCTGAACAGACTTATTTCTAATTAAAAGAATAATTATTACATAGTATTATATTAATCGTTAAGGAAGTAAAAAGAAATTTTTTTAGTAATGATTTTGTCATATTTACAATGAAATAACATTAAAAACTGAATTAACACAAATATACACACAGAGGTTGTGTCTTTTTTTCAGAGGTAAATATTAGTACCTAGGTATACTAGATTTTGAGTTAAGTGTATATAAGTGTAGGTAATCTTATACTATTAAACGAGCAATTCTTGTATATATATATATATATTTTCTGAATCTCGGAATCGGCTCCAACGATTTTCGTGTAATTTAGTATGCAGGGGATTTCGGGGGCGAAAAATTGATTTAGCTAGGATTCATTTAAAAAAAATGTCGTTTTATCCCTGTTTTTAGGCAATGAAAAAATATCATTAGAATACGAAGCTTAATTTCACTATTGTCAACATAGCTGTAACAGCGTAATTGGGAAATCGGCGGGTGTCAAATCGTGTTGACCCGGGTTCGAATCTGTCTCCAGATTAATTTTTTTTTTCTTTTTTATTTTTAATTTCACTCGTGATTTATGATTTAAATAAAATTAAAATATAAAAATACCGAGAAAAAAAACAAAAAAAAAAATGAAAATACCGAGCTAGGCTCGGTCACCCAGGTAGGTACTATATTTTAACGTTAAATTAAAAGGTGTTTCCTTATAAAGCTAAATAAATATACACCGAGATTATCGCCAAACAAACATTTGCACACAACGATTGACAATTAAAACAAACAATTTAACATTATTTATACATAAACACTTGGACATATGTTGCATAATATAGGACTATGTGAAAAATGGAAATGTGAAAACATTACTATACAAATGTATAAAAAAGCCAAAAATAACTTTACGCTATGGACCGTGAAGTTATTTTTTTATATAATATGTAAGCGTATGAGGGAGGAGTCTATAAATAATATATAAATTAGTCGAAAAAGTATGCTTATATTAAAAATGATAATTATAAGTCAATTTTTAAGCTATTTGTTTAAAAAAATGTATTGCAAAATAATAAGTATATAAAATAATAGTAAGAAATCTTTGCCCAACTCTTATTTTACGCTTCACACTCAACGGCCCCCAGTAGGATTATCTCCGGTGTCGGGGGTCCGGAAACACACACAATACACAAGGACAAATGCCCAGACCACGACAAACATCTGTATGACCAATACAAATGATTGTCATGTGCGGGGATCGAGCCCCCGACCGCTAGCGCAACAACCAGCGATGTGACCGCTGCGCCAACGCGTCGTCGAGGTATATACACAAGATATTATCACGATATACAAAAAATATTTAAAATTTATATCACGTCTTTTCTCATTAATACTCTAATATGAAAAAATCTATACATATATTTAACATAATTGTACAGTATTATTTTATAGCTTTTTACGAGTTTTTTTTTTAGTTTTAGTTTATTTTTTCGTCTAAATTATATTTGTATATGATACTTATAAGATCTTTATACTAAGAAGTTAGCGGCCAAACTCCTCCGAAACGAAAACCCATGAATTTTTTTCTCGTTATGAAAATTTTGTGCATATTTGGTAGGACGTAAACTATTTTTTAAACCACTAAGTTGTGTTTTTGCAAATTTTTTTAGTTTTATTTTATTATGATTTTGTATCGAAAAATACATACAACTCTAAATTTTTACCCTTTTACCACCAACCCCTATTTTTTAAAAGCGTTTAGCGGCAAAACAACCTTTTTTGGATGAGCTACATAAGTATATAATTTATATATTTAATATTATAGCTATGTACTTTAATCGTATTTTTTCTGTAATAAAATAATGTTCAAGGAGAATAACTAAAATATATTCCGGGTACTAGTTAGATAGGGAGAACTGCATATCCCTAGAATGGGTGAAATGGATCTGATATATGAAATGACCATAGAACGAACATTATGGATATTGACATTTGAAAATTGGTACCAATATTTTGTTAATTCTTTTCATTTATTAGAAAACTAGCTGTTCTAAACGGCTTTCACCCGTGTGCGTAAACAATTTTCCGTGGGAACCTATTATTTTCCCGGGATAAAAAGTAGGATATACAGGGATAACAAAGCTTTCAAATGGTGAAAAATTTTTTTAAATCGGTCCAGTAGTTTTTGAGTTTATTCATTGCAAACATACACACAGAAATACAAATCTTTCCTCTTTATAATATTAGTATAGATGAATGCCATAAAATAATATAATTATTTTGTATATTCGACAATCCTACAGTTTCTATTTTTATGTTAACACGGAAATAACTCTAGGCTTTAAGAGCCGACAAAATTATTCGTGTTAAAGTTATACTTTATAGTTACTCAAAACAAATGTGATTAAATAAAATGCCACGATATACATTTAAGTGCGGATAAAGTGTCATAAGGAAAATAAAACTTCTATGGAACTAACCAGATCACAATGTTTTAAATACACCCTATGGACAATAATTACCATCAATAACGCATCTACAATTTGATTGCATAAACTTCGCCAACTATAATTATTATTAATTAAAAATGCTTTTAATAATTATAAATTCTGAAAAAAAAATATATAGATAGAAACAAAGGAAGTAGGTATGTAATCTGTAAGAAAAAAAGTAAATTGTTAATTACGGATTGTACTTTGATGAATTGCGAATGACTACAATAGCTTTCAAAGCATATCCTAGACCAGTGTTCCGCGACATATGTAATATGGTACATTGGTATTCTGTGGTATTTAGCTGTCGTGACGGAAAATTTTTATAACTAGAAATTTAAGAATCTCACGGGCGCGGGTGGGTCGATTCTTTAAGGAAAGATTTCAAAAAAATTAACAGATTTCCCAAAAATTATTTATTCTATATTGAAGATATCTAGTCTATAGTTATAAACATACGTATTTTTTTATATTATCCATATGCATCCCTTTGTTGATGTATCTTGAATGCGAAAAGTTTGCGAAACACTGGCTTCGACTAAAAAGGTCAGTTTAGGGTTAGTTCCTTTTAGTCGACGTGGGAATGGAGCTCGTTTAAATACTGGTAAGTCACATTTTCAAAGTTAGTTATGCAACAAGGACCGCTATATATGCGGATGACATTTCATTTACGTAATGTTTGTGTTTTAATTTAAAACTAGTGGTCGCCCAGAGGTCGAAATTCGACGATATTTAAACATTTTAATTCAAGAAAACCAAATAATTATGAAAATAAAGAACCTTTTTTTTAAAAAATCAACTTGACTACAGACTTTGACAATAACAAATAGTATATAATATGCGTGTGTGAGTGCTGTAGTGTGTGTAATGCTTTTTTTATTAATTTAATGTATATTTTATGTATAATTTTAAGAAAATATTAGCATTCCGCACTCCTCTATATAAACTACTAGCTGACCCGGCGAACTTCGTACCGCCTAACACTCGATTTTTAAGTTTTAAATTTTTTTTTAAATACTTATCTTTCCCGGAACCGCTCCACTAACATTTAAACTCTATGGTATGGTATTAAAGTTCAAATTGACTTTTAAGTATTATTACGAATCTTTTGTATGGGAATATAGAAAAGTTTTGTTTTTAGACTTTTTCAGGCAATTTTTTTAATTTTTCTCTCCGTAAGAACCATCCTCGTACTTCAAGGAATATTACTTAATATTACTTTAGAATTAGCGAAATCGGTTCAGCCACTCTCGAGATTTGCGCTTAGCAACACATTCAGCGATTCATTTTTATATACATATATAGAGATAAGTGTGCGAAATTTCATATTCCTACGTACGCACAATTTCCGTAAAAAGAGGTACAAACTTTTTTCTTCACGTATTAATATATAGATTCCTTGCCACTAGATTACTTATATTGTAAACAATAATAATACCTAATAATAAACGCTTCTCACTCAACGACCTCCAGTAGTATTTTTTTCTGTGTCGGGGGTCCGGAAACACACACAATACACAAGCACAAACATATGTCTGTCGTGAGCGGGGATCGAACCCGCAACGGCTGTGACCGCTGCGCCAACGTGTTAAATTATTTCGCACCAACCATAAATTAGTTTGTTTTATTCAGTAAAACTTACAATAGTTTTAAAAAACTTAAACAATAATAAACAAAAACAAGACAAAAGACTGAAAACATAAATATAAAAAAAAAATTATTCCATCCGAATTATATTTTAATTCCATTTTGATAATTATTGGCTATAAAAAAGATTAATATTATAACATAAATTTTAGCAATTATAATATTTTTTATAAAAACTTCCATAGTCTGTAAATTAATACAAGAATATAAATGACATAATTCAATCAGAAATATTCGCAAACCAGATCGAAATACATATATAAATGTGAGCAAAAAAAACCTTGAAAAGTTGTTATTAAAAATATTAAAGTACATCACCAGTTTTCTATATAATTTCATAAATAATATATTATTTTATTTAATGGTTTTAAATTATCTATTATAACTCACTTGTTATGTTGTCCGTACTATAAAAGCGACCTCCACGAGAGCCTCTCACGCACACTGAGATCGTACTGGCCCTTGCGCATACGGAATCTCGAATAAAATATAGATAGACTAGTGTGGATCTTAACGGAGATTAAACGGAAGGAAATTTTAATTTTTATTATAATTACCCGTTTCAAAATCATTTAGGAAAATACGATATTTTTCCGCTGCAATTAGGTATATTTAGTATTTTTATTTGTTTGAGCGGGGAGGGGTCTTGGCATGCGGTGATTTCCAGTATGAGGTCGCCATTCCAGTGTCTAGCCCAACCAATAACCATCGGTTCTTCTAAGTTTGTGCCCACATTTGGGGCTACAACTTCACAACGCGTTTAGGTATGTTTGTTACTTTGTTTCTTCTATCGCCTTGTTCCCGATTAAATCACAGAGATGTTGATAGAGATAACAACTATATGATATAATTTGAATTATTGTTTGAATTATTTTATAATCTATTAAATAAAATGTTATTTTTTAAATAGAAATGACGACTTTAAATAAAATTTCCACATACCTCCAGAGTGCCTAAATGACATAGATATATAATTATCTTATGTTGTCATTTTTTCAAGGACTACATATTACTACAGCGCCAATCATACAGAATGCCTTTGCAAGGCCAATGACATTGAAGGTTCAAGAATTTTTTTATCTCATTTAGGTTTCTGACTTTTTTTTCGTATTCTCTTATATTTGACTATTCCGTTGGCGCTGCTTGCAATCGATTCCCGATACATGTTTTATTTAAACATACATTTTTTACGTAAAAATGGTTATATTAGCTGCCTGCCTTTAAAAAGAAGCAAGTTGTTTACCTCAGAAACAGATGACAGTATGTTTACATTAAGATTATGTATTTTATTTAGATATCTAAATAAAGTTAAATGCTTGTTTACTTCAGCCCATCGCAGTCCGCTGCTGGACACAGACCTCTCTAATTTCGCACCAAAAATCACTCATTATAGTGAATATGACGCCGCGTTGGCGCAGCGGTCACAGCACTGGATTGCGATTGGCTGTTGCGCGAGCGGTTGCGGGTTCGATCCTCGCACACGACAACATTTGTATTTGCCATACAGATGCTTGCCGTGGTCTGGGCGTTTGTGCAGTCCTTGTGGGTCTCCCCACCGTGCCTCGGAGAGCACGTTAAGCCGTCGGTCCCGGTTGTTATCATGTACACCTGATAGCGATCGTTACTCATAGTAGGGAATATATCCGCCTACCCGCATTGGGGCAGCGTGGTGGATTAAGGTCCGATCCTTCTCCTACACGGGGAAGAGGCCTATGCCCAACAGTGGGATATTACAGGCTGAATCGTGATCGTGATAGTGAATAGGCCATATAATTACGTATCTATGGCAATCCCGAACAGTTTCGTTACGGTCGTCATTCCACTTCGAGGTTGTACGCTTCAAGTGCCCCTTGCCCATCCTTCTATTTTGCTACAGCAAGCGACAACCTCTTTTCAAATTTCGATTCGTAGGCGTAGCTTTTCCCATCGTCCGATGAACTTTCTTACACGGCCTTCCATAGCATCACTCTCTATGATTTAATTCTATAAATTAAAATTTATAATTGTAAAGGAATAAAGTTTAACAAATTGGTAAGCCTTATAGGACATGGGGCATCGATTTTTTTTTAACTAGCCCCCGCACGTTATGCGAGTCGGTATCTACAATTTCTCTTTCATTCCAGTATGATTCCAGTTCTATCAATCATGCCTCTTGTACTTTCATTCTTCATACTAATTTCTTTCTTTCATTCATCATCTTTCACCGATCAGGGTGGATGGTTCCCTTCTATTTTTCCTAAGCTAATTTGTTATCATTATATTTACTATGTTAATTTTTCCAGGGAAAAGAAACAACTTTTTCTTGTTTTATTTTTCTTTTTACAAAGTGTTCCGCTTATATCTAACTTTATTTATTTTCACTTTATAATTTTTTATCTATTTCAATTACAATTTTTCGTTATTCTTTAACTGTAGGTTATTCCAGACATAATTCAATATATATAGTTTTAAAATGATGTTTTATAATTTCTTAGTTGGGGCAAGGAAACAACTTCATCGTAATGCTTATTTTATAGTTTAACGTTAGTTTTTACATTTCTGTCTCTTCTTTTTGGAGATATTTACTATCGCCAATGGAAATGCTGATTTATTTTTATATTACAATATTTCTTCCAATTTAGATTCAGTTATTTTATACGTTTTTCTAATTAATTACTTCCTGTTTTTTGAATATTATTTATTTAACGAGGCTTATTTTAACAATATTTACTAAATTTATTGAATCTATAATCGAGTACAATTTTTAAACCTAATTTAACATATTCTGAACCTATTTAATCGATTTACATAATTATTTTCTTATCCTAGACTATCAGCTATCTTATGCTACTACCTTATATACAATTAAATAATATGTAATTGTATCATATTTGCTCGCCATTTATTAACTACCATTATCCATATTTCTGCGATTTCCGATAGGACAAGAAGCATGCTGCATCTTCCATAAGTCGCTTCCGTGCATCCCCTCATACGTCTCTATTGCATATTTCAGAGGACGCGCGCTATTACCCTCTTGTTCTACAGGAACTTTGTTCTGCAATTAGCTCTCAGGTTTCTTCCAGATACAGAGTTCCTGCAGACTGTCTCGCGCACTCTGTGCCAGGGATGTGGAGACTTCTTTTTGATGCACCACTGTGTCCGCCAGTACGCTTTTAGCAATACGCAACAGACGATCTCGCCAGCTCGTCCCACCTCCTTCTAACCGGGCAGGAATCGTTAAAGGCATTGTGCCCGACCTTGTCGAGCTTCGCCCTCCGGCAATTCCTGCAAGAAGGCGGAACTTGCGCCGCGAAGTCCGGATTTACGGGGTTTTGAGGGGCGAGGGGAGTTTACGTTCTGGTACCACTCCCAACCCTAGAACTGGGCATAGATTTTTGGGCTTGGGGGGGGGGGTGTTTACCTTCTGGTACCTTTCCCACCCCCAGCACTGGGCATCGATTTGTGGGGTTTGAGGTGAGAGGGGAGGGGTACTACTCCCACCCCCAGCACTGGGCATCGATTTATGAGGTTTTGGGGGGAGGGTGGGGTTATAGGTAGGGATCCCTAGTACACATTTTTCACCTGATTACTATCAAGCTAATTTTCCGGGATGAAGAAATGAAGCTATTCATTTTGATGCCATAACACATAAACCCCTACTCTCTGAAACTACTTTACTGAAAAGATTAAAAAAGGACAATAATTTTTTCTGCTCCGGGGGTTGTGGGTTCGATTGACAAGCCCGTTGGCGCAGTTTGTAGTGACCCTGCTTTCTGCTCCGGGGGTTGTGGGTGCGATTCCCACCCCGAGTCTGGGTGTAATATATATATTTATTTATATATTTATATATATTATTTATTTTATAAGTATGTTTATTGAAAAAAAAAATGTGGCTAATACCCGTCGGCTGTTACCTATAACACAAGCACTAAGTTGCTTACTTTAGGGACAGACGACCGTGTGTGTACCTATTGTGTATTAAAAAAAAAATTTGAAGATAAATGATCATGACCATTGTACATCATACCATGTAAACGGCACGCACGTAAGGGTTTTGAAATGAAAGGACTAGGAATTCGTTTACGTACTCTATACCTTTTCGATCCCACTGAGCTAGACTAGAGTGATAGACAGAGCTGCATCTGCTAGATTGTTTATTTTTATTTTTTTTCTTATAATAAAATCACTCCTCCTCAAAAAGCAAATAAAATAGCTCAAAGTGTTAATAAGTACACTCCATTCGCGTGTCGGAGCTGATACCCACATTATATTATTTTGTTACTAGCTTGCGTTTGTAGTAGTTTTTATCCCACCAAAAACATAAATGTGAAAAATGACAGCCAAGTTCAATAATAAGAATATGTTGTTTGTGGACTTCGCCGAAAAAAGTATTGAGATCTAAATGAGCGCCAAGTTCTACAGAAAATATTAAATTAAGCTAAAGATTTCACTTTGCCAGTTTTCACTAATAATTCATCTTTCATTTGGCTAATAGCTTTTTAATGTTGTTTTTAGGTAAAAACTAGCCAAGTCAAATCTTTAGCTTAATTTAATATTTTCTGTAGAACTTGGCGCTCATTTAGATCTCAATACTTTTTTCGGCGAAGTCCACAAACAACATATTCTTATTATTGAACTTGGCTGTCATTTTTCACATTTATGTTTTTGGTGGGATATCATTACTTTTTGTAGAGATATTTATTTGAAATTTATTCTTTTTTCTTGCTCATTCTGTTAACGGATTCGATGTCGGAGACCAACCGGATCCTCAGATATCGATTTTGAAAGCAATCGGTAAAATAACTAAAAAGTTCAAGATGGCGGCTACTTTTTCTCATTCTGTTATCAGATTCGTTTTATGAGACCAACCATGTCCTCAGATATCGATTTTGAAAGCAATCGGATGAATAATTACAAGTTTTTTGTATGGGGACACTCTTTATTTTTTGAGTTCATATTGTTTTTATACTTGTTTTATATAGCAAATGTGTCAATTCATATTTTGTGCAAGTTTCAAATATCCACTTATAACGGTTCAGACGCTACAATTAAAAAACGTTTTTTTTTTTTGTATGGGGACCCCCTCTATTTTTTAACTTTCTTTTGTTTTCAGATTTTTTCCTGCGCTTACACGTAATTACCTAGCTAGATGCCAAATTTCGACTTCCTAGGTCATCTGGAAGTGGGTTAGGTTTTTGATGAGTCAGTCAGTCAGTGGAAAATTCGCGACTTTTGAACCTTCATATTTTTGTAACCGTTGCAACTAGGTTAATGAAATTTGGGGTTCTAGTTGTCCTTACGGATATAAATAAATATATTATGCAATTTGATCTGTTTCTGTTGAATAGGTTTTGAGTTATGGAGGGGTCAAAAGTCGCTCGAAATGGTTCGTGTAAATATACACACGGCGCTGAGTCGCCAGTTCTTTTGCTTGAACTTGGCTTGACACGCTGCCGCGTGTCTCGATTGTTGTTGTGTTTGTTGCTGATTGTCGAAATTAATTGACTTAATTGACTTTACTGTCTTTTTATGAGCTAGTATGCCACCGTCTAATTAAGAAAGATAAGAAAGGTGTTTCTTAAGGATAACTTGATAATTTTAATGTTTCTGCGATTTGCGAAAGATATTTTCTGTCTTATTATTATTATTCTTACTACAAAGGTGGCAAACAAGTGTACGGCCCTTATGATCGTAAGCAGATGCTACAGCTTTATGGACGTCATCAACACTAGGAGCCTTGCCAGCTCATTTGCCGATCCTATCCTCGTCGCAACTGGATATTTTAAATTTTAATGTCTAAATCAAATTTTAAATATCCGTGAGATTCAGACGTTGCAATATTATTAAAATAATAATATCATAATTGTAGCGTTCGGGTAATTTATGAAATAAGTACACCAAAGTGAAAGCTAAACGAAAGTTACATAATGTACCAAAAAATAAAAATATATTATTTAAATTATATACATTAAATTGTAATTACTTAGTGGCTAAAATTAGGTTAAAAAAATAAAAAAAAATACTTAAATAGTAAGAAAATACTAAGTACTATTAAATGAATAATTATATTACACAGCAGAAAATATCCTGCTCAAATCTGGAGCGGCCCGATAGGGAATTACCTACCTCGAACTTACAAAAAATCACAGCTTCATAATACTGTTTCAAGCAGTGCAGTGTTGTGTTTCTGTGGTGGGTAAGATGACCAGAGCTCCTAGGTGGGATTGGGCTTAAGGTCGGCAATAAATAACGAAGTTATTGAACTGAACTAAAACATTCTTTTAAAATACCATTTCAAAATGCATTGTTATCCTCTGATCTGAGTCGAAGATTCCAAATAATAAGAGGTTTCTCGAGTTGGAGTTTTACAACATATATATAATTGAACGGTGGAACCTAGAAAACCAACATTTAATAACAAATCTATAATAATATATAAAGCTGATGAGTTTGTTTGTTTGTTTGTTTTTTTGTTTGTTTGTTTGTTTGTTTGTTTGTTTGTTTGCTTGTTTGAACGCGCTAATCTCTGGGACTACTGGGCCGATTTGAAAAATTCTTTCAGTGTTAGATAGCCCATTTATCGAGGAAGGCTATAGGCTATGTACTAGCTAAATGAATAAGAATAATAGGCTAAGTTACTAGCTTCTGCGCGCGACTTCGTCGGCGTGGACTCCGCTTCTATTGGTCTTAGCGTGATGATACATAGCCTATAGCCTTCCTCGATAAATGGGCTATCTAACACCGAAAGAATTTTTCAAATCGGCCCAGTAGTTCCAGAGATTACCGCGTTCAAACAAACAAACAACCAAACAAACAAACTCTTCAGCTTTATATATTAGTATAGATAATTTATAAACAAATATACCTATGATAACTTACCTATCGAAAAGTGTTCATAGCTATTTTTTATTTAATTTATTTCAATCAATTTTTGGAGTTTACTCCTTAAGAATCGATTTTCATAATTATAAGGCCTCCGGTATGAATAAAATATGAGGAGTAAAATCTACTAAACGAATTACCTCGTTACGTTTTTATGCGCCATCTACTCGTATCTGCTACGACGTTTACGACAGTAGCGGCTACGGTCTACGACGCTTACGATGGTATCGGTTACGACGTTTTCTAATATTGCCATCGATGGATGGCGTTATTTGATTCGTTTAAATACCAATTGACATGGTATTAATTTTTTCTTAGTCTATAAAGTCTTTTTTGTGCATATTTAGACAGTTGATCTGAAGAAGTAAACTACAGTCGTGCGTCGGAGCTGACACACACTTTTTTTTTTCATCACCTTCACTCTTACCCCAGACGTACCTTCTGGTATTCACGAAAGATCGGGGCGTTCTCTGCTCAGTCACCGGGAACGGTTCGTGCTTCTTGAAAGACCAATATTATGTGATCGGTGGGCCGGCTGCCACGTAAAGGCCTACCTAGCACTTCCATAATTACGTTCACTTCCATTTGTTCACATCACGACCATGCCCAAACCATGCCGAATACAAGAGTAGAAAGTAGAATAGCAAGAGATTTATTTATTTTTGACATTCGTTTTGCGATGGCAGTTTGTGGCTTTGGACGCTTGCATTTTGGCTCAGTACATTTTAAAAATAACAAAAGTTTATTGAACACTAGCTTCTGCGCGCGACTTCGTCGGCGTGGAATCGGCTCCTATTGGTCTTAGCGTGATGACACATAGCCTATAGCCTTCCTCGATAAATGGGCTATGTAACACTGAAAGAATTTTTCAAATCGGCCCAGTAGTTCCAGCGATTACCGCGTTCAAACAAACAAACAAACAAACTCTTCAGCTTTATATATTAGTATAGATTATAATAAATTTACAATTCACAACCTAAGAACTAAATATTTACAGATACTATATCAGTCTATATGATCCACTTATTTATTAATTATTTTTATTACATTTTATTTTAATCTATATATATAAAAGAGTTACCCACCCATTGACTCATCACGATATCTCTGGAACCATAAGACGTAGAGACTTGAATTTTGGTAGGAATATTCCTTTCGCCAAGTAGAGGTCAGCTAAGAACGGATTTTACGAAATTCCACCCCTAAGGGGGTTAAACGGGGGTTGGAAGTTTGTATGAAAGTCCTATGTTTTTGAAGTAAGAGACTTGAAATTCAAAATGTATGCTCTATAGATAGTGTTGAGGTGTACTAATAATGTATTTTGAGAAATAAACCCCTTCTTGGGGTTAAAACAGGGGATGATAGTTTGTATGAAAGTCGAATGAAAAATACACCTACGAACTTGAAATGAGGCAGGTAGGTCCCTTATAGGGAGTAGATATCCGCTAAGAACGGGTTTTACGAAATTCCATACTTAGCGGGGTTAAACGGGGGTTGGAAGTTTGCATGAAAGTCCTATGTTTTTGAAGTAAGAGACTTGAAATTCAAAGTGTGGTAGTATATTTAGTATCGGCATTTCACCCGTGCGAAGCCGGGGCGGGTCGCTAGTATATAATACGTATGTACGTACTTAACATTATCTTGTCATCTTATGTTATTTATTTTTTCCTCTTGTCTCTTACACTTCCATATAAAATATAAGTATCTGTTACGGCTTTACTTCTCTGTATAAATGTATCTGTGTTGTCTGTCAGTTTGTTGTTGTATTATAATTGTGGTATTTGTATGGGCTTTCTTCTTATGATAACCAAATGAGTTTCATCTCAATTGATAGTTTTTAACACAGAATATGCCTAGGTAGGCTTGCCTACTTATTTCTGTACATGGCTACCTGGAGTACCTAGCAAGTAGATTTGAATAATTAAACAGGTAGGTCAATATAGATAACTACATCGATTTGTTAACCAATCGAAATTAATATCCTACGTAAGATATCGTAATTACAAAACCAATCAAAAAGGCTTGCCTGCAAAAAAAATAAATAGCTGTTTTCGATAGGCAAGTTAGCATAGGCTTATTTGTTTATAAATTATATTTGATAAAAAATATGTATCATCGAGTTATCAGATCGGTGAAGGTCGATGTTCCACGTCTCCTTTACTATTAGGTAAATAATATTCTAAATTGTATAATTAGGTATACATGTATTGTTTTAATAAAAAAAAACTTAACTCTTAGATTATAACAGTTGCTCAACTACGCCCTTCGTAATCATTGACCAGTCTATGATGAAATTATGGTAAGGGTGTCCTGGAGACAATCTACTTACATCGATATCTCTATCTCTCTCTATATATATAAAAATTAATCGCTGAATGTGTTGCTAAGCGCAAATCTCGAGATCAGCTGAACCGATTTTGCTAATTCTTTTTTTATAATATTCCTTTAAGTACGAGGATAGTTCATACGGAGAGAAAAATTTAAAAAAAATTGCTTGAAAAAGTCTAAAAACAACACTTTTCTATATTTCCATACAAAAGATTCGTAATAATACCACACCATAAGGTTTAAGTGTTAGTAGAGGTGTTCCGGGAAGGATAAGTATTTAAAAAAAAAATGTAAAATTAAAGAATCGACTGTTAGGCGGTACGAAGTTCGCCGGGTCAGCTAGTTGGAAATAAATCCAATCTTCGCAAATTTGACGTGACTCCCCTGAATATGTTGCTCTGCG
The DNA here is from genome assembly GCA_905220545.2 of Melitaea athalia. Lineage (NCBI taxonomy): Eukaryota > Metazoa > Arthropoda > Insecta > Lepidoptera > Nymphalidae > Melitaea > Melitaea athalia. The sequence continues at coordinate 19,037,136 of HG992176.1, forward strand.
CCGCGCGCATCGCTATTTACTACTACTACTACTAACGTTATTTACTCCCCGTGTGAAGACGGGGCGGGTCGCTTGTTTCTTATAAAATATGATTAAGGTGAATTATGAGGAGTTTTAAATGTCGGGTAAAAGTAAAGTAGTGACGAAGCAATAATTATTTCACGTAAATGTAGGTACTTGTCCGATTGCGTTAGGCACAAAAAATTATTTGATTACTTTTACGAAATACGCAATCGTGTAACTGTCTCAATATCAATAGTCACGATATTATCGTACCGAGATATTTCTACTTTGGATTGAAACTTTTATCTGAATCTTATATCGTCTTTTTTCGTTCTTTTATTTTGTGTAAATATAATAAGATTCTTTTTTCTCTTCATTTGTGCTCTTACAATCGACTCTTCATATAATATGACTAGCTTCTGCGCGCGACTTCGTCGGCGTGGACTCCGCTCCTATTGGTCTTAGCGTGATGACACATAGCCTATAGCCTTCCTCGATAAATGGGCTATCTAACACTAAAAGAATTTTTCAAATCGGCCCCGTAGTTCCAGAGATTACCACGTTCAAACAAACAAACAAACAAACAAACAAACAAACAAACAAACAAACAAACAACCAAACAAACAAACTCTTCAGCTTTATATATTAGTATAGATAACTGATACGATAGATATATAGATACGCGAAATATGTGTATAATAGGTACTCGTATTTCCTTAGTTTTAAATTATTTAATAGTTAAAATCTATAACATAAATTTATTTAATTTACTTTGAAGTATACAAATTTATTTTTTTCATTTTAGCACATTCAAATAAAAGCTTGTTTTTTAAAAAGGTTTTTTACTTTAAATTTATTTTTGACTTTTTAGTCTGTTATCACGTCACTTTAGCCTTTCATTAGATACCCGTATTGTAGAAGTGCACTAAAAATAACTAGTCCGCACTCTTGGATATGCCGATTTAGAATGACGTCACAAAGTTAACCATGCATTGTAATCAAAATGAAACTTGAAGGTATACAATATTTCAGCTCAATCGGTTGAAGATATCTGCCTCAAAATTGAGTTGCAAGATTTCACCCAAACTTACATACATACATACATACATTGCAAGTTAAATAAAAGCTTGTAATATGAAAAAAGTGTGTAGGAAATTTTAATAAGAACTATTTTTTTATAGTTTATAGGTTTATATTAATATTGTACCTTTGAAGTGAAACTTCTTTAGAATCGTTGTGATTTCAAACCGGAAGGCAACAACAGGGAAGGTTGAGCCTTGCTACACGCCGCTTTTAAATTAGTTTTTTTTTTATTAGTATGACAAAGAAGTTTCACTTTTATCGTGTGTGAATCGCACACACACCTTTTTTTAATTTTATAAGAGAGCTCAGTTTTAAATATAACTATGTAGCACATAAAATATTAAAAGCAGGTATTTATTGATCTTTAACATTTCATGTTAAACAGATGTTAATATAATCACTAGTCGTCAACGTAGTTATGTAATTTCCAATATTGGTCTAAGATCCGAGAAGCTAAATCTTCCCTCATCTGTTAATTAGATGAAACAATTTTTATAGGCTTATTTCAATATTGTGAATTTATAAAAACAACCTCTGCCACCATAAGCCTGCTGCAAATTTTTTATTTTTTTTTATCTTTTAGTAGGCACCCATGTCTATGATTGCTATACTTACCTGCAGCCAGGTTACTGCTGACTGAGGTTACTGACCTGGCTGCAGGTAAGTGTAGCAATCATAGAGATGGCAGCCTACTACAGTCAGGTATATAATGTAAAATATTAACGGTTTTAGCTTACTACTTGTAATTAACATGAGAGGGAAAAGATTTTTTAGAAGAAAAAAAATTTTTTTAAAGTATTATTATTTGCAGCAGGCTTATGGTGGCAGAGGTTGATTTATAAATTCACAATATTGAAATCAGCCTATAAAAAATTGTTTCATCTAATTAACAGATGAGGGAATATTTTGTTATATCCAGGATCTTAGACCATAATATGTAAACTTAGTTGTTCAACTCTGACATTAAACTAGTTAAAATAGTTATTCTGCGGTTAAATGAACACTTGTAACTTGATATTTTTTATAATTTAGGAACTTTAATTAATTTCATTATTAAATCATTATCAAATACAGCTGCATGTACTGTTGAGCAAAGACCTGAAAGGAACGCTAGTTTAGTCGATTCCTAATGTTACTTCATTTCAGAGTGGCATGATGTTAATGTGTGTCTATAATGTTACCAAACAATATTTTGGTCACGATATTTACTCATACGGGACTTACCGCCACTGTTATTTTGAAACTCCCCATATTTCGGCGCCTTTGCACACACCATTGTCACGGACGTCTCCATCTAGTAGTATCTAGTAGGTTGCGACTGTGAAAGCTTAAACACTTATACCCATATTTCATTTCTCTACCTTTTGTTCCTCACCCATTTCAATACCTAATTTTATGGTTGAACTTCCAGATTTGGATGTAGAGATCCACGTCCGAGTGAGACTGAGGTAATAAAATTAATTGTTGGGTGGGGTGATACCAATAAATAGATAGATACGACTAAAAATACCACTTAGAATTTTAAATCATATTGTTTTTGCAAACTTATTATAATAATTGACAGTACCTGGGTGACCGAGCTTCGCTCGGTATTTTTAGTAAATCATGTTTTTTAGAAATCATATTCAAATATGAATTAAAATCAAAAAAAACTTTATTCAAATAGGACCAAAGAGCACTGAGAGAGCTCTAGTGAAACCACATTGTTCACTATGAAAAATTCCATTAACTTTAAAATGGAAAAGAAGTTGATTTAGTATATTTTTTTCAAAAGTTTTACTTAAGCACGGTAGGGTTGAAAAGGGTCTACAATTACTGGGATCACTACGATGTGCCTTTTTAATAATTGTCTTTGCTTGCAAACGAAAAAAAAAACCGACTTCAATTACATCGACAAGACAACTGAGGTAGACGAAAAAGTAGTCAAGTAAATACGCGTTATCAAAGATTTCACAAAAAGTTGTTATCAGATCTCGATGAAATTTAAATTTGACAACATGGTAAGCATCAGCTTTCGACTAAATTAAAAATCATCAAAATCGGTACACCCAGTAAAAAGTTATGCGGTATAATACAACGTAAGTCGACGAAAAAATAGTCAAGTAAAAATGCATTAATAGATATAACCCGAAAAGTACTTGTTAGATCTCAAATAAATTTAAATGGGACCAAATGACACACACCACCTTTCGATTAAAGAAAAAATTTAACAAAATCGGTCCACCCAGTCAAAAGTTCTGAAGTAACATACATAAAAAAAATACAATCCAATTGAGAACCTCTTCCTTTCGGTTTAAGTCGGTTAAAATTGGTAAAACTTTACTATATTTAACCAAATCTGAAAAAGAACCCACCTTAATAGCATTGTTAAGTGTTAAAGATAAGTACGGAGCGAGGTAATCAATGATAGTACTAATTAATTTAATGAAATGCTCCACAGATCATTGTGCATTGTTTTTGAAGTGAAACTTCTCTTAAGCGCATGAAAGGTAAAATTTTGACGGATCAAACGCGTCACGTTAAATACACCGGATCTCGTCCGATCACCGAAGTTAAGCAACGTCGGGCACGGTCAGTACTTGGATGGGTGACCGCCTGGGAACTCCGCGTGATGTTGGCTTTTTGTTTTTTTTTGTCAATTAGTTTTTTTTTAAATTAGTCTGCCAAAGAAGTTTCACTTCGTACTTTGTACGCACGCAATTTTTTTTTAATTATGACTTAAACGCTTTTAAAATATCTAAAGAATCAACCCACGAGAATGAAAAATGAACATTACATTTGCTAACGTTATTTTTAAGAAGTTGGGTAGAATTAGTTGAAGATGAATTCAGTCGAAAAGAAGTCAATGGGTATTTTATCGAAAAAGGCTTCAAAGGCGTAATATGCCAACTTGTCATCAGATGAGCTGCTGTTGTTTGATTATTATATTATATTGGTATCTATAGTTTGCTTATTACGTTTCCCACAGATACTATTAGGTAATCTTTGATATATTTTGATTTAGCAGCCATACATACAGCAGAACAGCTTCAAAAGTTTTAGAATATTGTTTTACGTAAGCCAAAAATCTAGTCTCCTGATTCCATTGCTTCTTACTGTAGGTAGGTACAGGTCGTAAAACCTATTTCTACTCTTACAAATACCTTCAGAGGCCCATTCACTAAATGTACAATTTACATTTATATCTACAGTTTTAATTTTAAAAATGTTATATCCTCTAAGATTAATTTGAAAACTAAATTATAGATTACATCTGGATCTTGCGCCATCATAATTATTTACTTTACATATTTTGTGCGCTACCATATCCCTAAAACAATTTGTTTTCTTTACCGTTATTGGTCTACATGTAATTCTTCGAGAATTTATTTTAATTTTCTCATCAAGAGAAAATTTTGACCGCAGTGATCGGAAGTTCATTTTTATCGTAAATTTCAATATCTATACTAATCTATACTAATATTATAAATAGGAAAAGTTTATAACTTTGTTTGTATATCGGGGATAATCTTCGCAAATACTGATCCGATCATGAAAATTCTTTCACTAACAAAAAGCTACACTATTCAGGAGTGACATAGACTATATTTTATTGTAATTGTACAAAAAATTCAGTAAAAAAGAAAAATATTAAAATATATTATCAAAATGACAAAGAAACGATCGCCATCTATCGCTATTTATTAGTCTACTTATTTTATTTACTCTTATTTCAGTTAACCAACGTCAATCGACGACGAAGTTTTTTCGCTTTTTGATAGATGGCGTTGGAGCAACATTTTATTTATAAAGTGTGTTATTTGGTTCTGTGATTTAAAATAATAAATACACGATATTATTACGATTTTATAAGTCAAATTCTAAACAATGAACCTAATAAAACAGTACTAAGAGCTACACAATATAATTGCATCACAAAGATAATTAACGCCCAACGAAGTGGGCGCGGGTCGGCTAGTGTATTACTAAATAGGTTATCTATTATAATTGATAAAATATGAATAATATGTTTCTATCTTACCGACATAATAATAAAAAATATGAACTCGTTATTTAAATAAAAAATCACGAGTGCAAATAGAAAAAAAAAGGATAAAAAACGATTGATCTGGAGGTGTGGGATTTGAACTCGGGACCTCTCGATTCGGTACCGGTCAATTTCCTACCTGAGCTATTTGAACTATGATATCAATTGTGAAATTTAGCTTCGTATTCTAATGATATTTTTTAATTGCCTAAAAAACAGGGATAAAACGAATTTTTTTTTAAATGAATCATAGCTAGATCAATTTTTCGCCCCCAAAATCCCCTGCATACTAAATTTCACGAAAATCGTTGGAGCCGATTCCGAGATTCAGAATATATATATATATATATATATATATATATATATATATATATATATATATATATATACAAGAATTGCTCGTTTAATAGTATAAGATAATAATATAAAAATCTTTAAAACAGCTGCATCTACGATTTGCCATGTTATATGTAAAGAACTTCGTTCAGATCAACTGATTTTGTCCCTTTTTTTTCAAACGCCCGAAATACCATACCAGCCATTCTCTCGTGAACCATTGACAGCCTGTGAGTTTGAGGCATAGGTTTGAGGCCTATTGATTGCAGTTAAAGTTGAAAACAGATTCCCACATTGCAGTGCTACATCCTATGGTCGCCACAGATGCAAAAAGTTCATATTATGTATCTTTGAACGCCTCTCGTTGCTTGTACAAAACTTGCAATGTATTTCCATTTTATCCCCGTTAAGTACGCTTTAACAACACTAGCTAAACTAGCTTCTTCTCTTGATGGAATTTTCCGACTTGAAAAATTAGTTAAAATTGTAAATGAAACATGACCAATTATTTTAATTATTAAATTTTTTCAAACGTATCAAAATTTTTCAGTAGGACCATTTTATTTCCATGTTTTGGAAAACCAGTTTTAGAAATATCAATGGCATTTTTTTCAGTTTTTCAATCCTGTGGAAGTGTACGCTTCTGTTTGCTTCCACGAGGTAAAAATGGCTAACATAGATAGCAAAAAGCACCATCTTTTTCGACAGAATACTGCAACCATTTTTAACGCTTGAACCAATCGAAAACAAAGGCCCTCTGTTATGTTGTTTTGGATAATTATGTGTTTAAAACAACTTGTTTTATTGGTTCTCCGATTTGTGCAATAGCAGAAGGAATACCATAGCTGACATTATTACGAAACACTCTTTAACCTTACACTTCACTTAACCAAACTGCAAACAATCATAATCAATATCTAGTTTTTGTTTATTTTGGCTACATTTTTTTTATCTCAAGCTATGAACAAACAATTTAATTATAATATTTTATTTTAGTTTTTGGCAATTTTAAGGTAGGGCATTGTGATTTCAAGGTAGGGCATTGCCCCTCAATGCCCCCCCCCCTACGGCCCTGCATCTATGGTGTTACGACAACGACGCGTACGCACCAAAAAGTGAAAGGTAGGCTTCTGCGCAAAAAAACGTAACGAGGTCATTCGTTCATTAGATTATACTCCTCATATTTTTTTTACACCGGGGGCCTTATATGAAAATCGATTCTTAAGGAGTAAACTCAAAAAAAAAAAAAAATGTTAAGACTTACCGCAATTTATTGTCTTTTGTTTTTTTTTTTTCATGAGCTTAACCTTTAATGATTTGCGACCTGATAAGAAAATGTTTGAATATTTTAAAATTAATTAATGAACAGCGAACAGCAATAGAAATATTCAAATATTATTATATAACAAACTAGCTGTGCCCCGCGGTTACCCCCGCGTTAATTTGAGGAAAATCATAGCTATAGCCTTTCCTAATTTCAAGTTTGTAGGTGTATTTTTCTTCGAACTTACATACAAACTACCACCCCCTGTTTTAACCCCAAAAGGGGGTTGATTTCTCAAAATACATTATTAGTACACCTCAACACCATCTATAGAGCATACATTTTGAATTTCAAGTCTCTTACTTCAAAAACATAGGACTTTCATACAAACTTCCAACCCCCGTTTAACCCCCTTAGGGGTGGAATTTCGTAAAATCCGTTCTTAGCTGACCTCTACTCCGCGAAAGGAATATTCCTACCAAAATTTAAGTCTCTATGCCTTATGGTTCCAGAGATATCGTGATGAGTCAATGGGTGGGTATCTCTTTTATATATATAGAAGATTATTATATGAGCGAATTTGAAATCAGAGCTGATGTATTTGTAAAAAATGGTTTTTGGAATTGCGTGGTAATTTTTGACTTTCTTCCTCGAACCTTCATGTTTCGAACAGCACGTAAAACCATCGATCCTAGTTGGTAAACAGTTCCTCAGGATTGTTGATTGAGTTATCGAAGATTTCTGCAGCGAAATTATTCTACAACCAGCATATGAGCAGCCTTCTTCTATGTTGTAACTTTGTAAGATAGTTCTTAGCTCAGCAATAGTATACTTAAAGGCTTTCATTTAATTCGAATTTACTTACGAACGTAATTTTTGTATTGTGAAATAGCTGATAAAGTCTTAGATAGGTGATCATAAGATAAGTTTTTTTTAAACAGTTATTTATAATGACTACTCAAGTTATTACATCGGATTGATGATAATTTTTGATTTTTATGTTGTAAAAGTAGTTAAGTCTTATTAGTATTACTTAATATGTGACTTCAAGGTTTGTAACAAAAAAATGTGACACTATACATTTTTTGTTTGTACTTCGTTTTTTTTTTTTTTTATACAACTGGGTTGGCAAACAAGCGTACGGCTTACCTGATGGTAAGCGATTACCGTAGCTTATAGACGCCTGCAGCACCAGAAGCTTTGCAAGAGTGTTGCCAACCCTACCCCAATGCCCTCCCCCTAGGAGCTCTGGTCACCTTACTCACCACAGGAACCCAACACCACTTAGGGACAGTATTATTTAGCTGTGATCTTCTGTAAGGTTGGGGTACTTCACCAGTACCCCAGTCGGGCTGTTCCAGATTTAGGCAGGGTTTTTAGCGTTGCCCTACCTAAGTAATTCGTTTGTAGACATATTATAAACAAAAAAATAATTAATGTTAAACATTTTATTTCCAATTGAAAATTAATCTTTACATTAAATATATTCATAATAATTAATCATATTTTATAGTAATTATAATTAAAATGTCATATAATATTAGTAAACATAATTATAACAGATCCAATTCGGAATAATGTAGATGTTTTGATATTTAGCTGGAGAGCACTGTAATCTGAGTTATAATGAAGCCTAAAATGTCATTTTTAATTTAATTTCATACAGGTACAAACTCTTAAACTTTGTCGAACTCTTAGCGTTAGATCCAATTTAAAAAAGGTAGGAGATAAAAGCTGAAGTAGGTACATACATACATAAATATATCTGTAAACTCCAGCTTTGTGGTAACTTGGATCTAATGCTGAAAGGTATTTGTGTAAAGATAAACTTATTTAAGTACCTCATGTACCTACTGCTAGCTTAATAGTTTATCTTATAAATTGTATGAAAGGGAATGGTTATCACAGAAAAATTCGCGGATAAAGCAACATAATAAATAAATGAACTAAACAATCACAATGTTACAGATCATAAACGATAAGTAAAGTTATGTCATTATACAATTTTTCTAAACATGTAATGTTATTTGCCCTAGTCTGTGTACTGGCCACATGCACTCGCATCCTGCCGGTATCACCATGGTCTTCGTTTCCCAGCAGTCACTGTTAAAAATATACTAATTTAGTTATGTTTAGATTTTTTCTATTAATCAAGTATATTATAACTTTTGCATGTTATGTGTATGTTCTAATCTATTATATTGATAAAAAATATTATAGTATTATATTAAACCTTCTTTTTTAGAACAGAAATATATAAACGGCTCAATTTCAACGGCTACTAGGATTTATTTCTGTGTTGGAGTTCGAAAAAACAAAATACACAAGAACAAACACCCAGACCACTGCCATCTGTATGGCCTATACAAATGTTTGCCATGACTGGCCAACTCCAATGCTTTATTCTATTACTAGCTGTGCCCGCGACTTCGTCCGCGTGGAATAGTGACTTTTGACAGCATTTTTTGAATATAACTTTTGGTTTATTTTGGATTATAAACACCATCGTTTGGGTATTTACATGTTCAACGTGATTCTTTAAATTGTGAAAATCTATTAGTGAAAACCACATCTAAATCGGATAAGTCGTTCCTATGATTAGCGTGCACAAACGCACAGACAAACAGACAAAAATTCTAACAATCATTGTTTTGGGTGCTAATTGCGTTGATAAATTAAGGTCCCAATAATATTTTTTTCTCATATAGGTATCTTCTATGTACAGACAGCGACCCGTTACATTTTTATTATAATATGTACCTATACATCAATATGTTTTGATGATTATAAACTTTCTGTTTCTTTACCTCGAATAACGCCTTCTTGTCAAATGTATCGTTTTGTTCCACTGCACGCATGAAAACCCGAGGCTCGAACATACCTGATAATATTTAATAAACAACAATAAGTAAATTATACGTTTTAACATATAGGTACATGACAAACATGGTCGTTTTTTCATAAGGCACATTATCATCAAAGAACAATCTATACGCCAAAAACAATTCAATTTTAAATATAGGAACCATGTTTCGAAGAAAATGTATAAAAAAGGCAATTAAGCACATATTATACTTCAATATAATTATTCAAATATTTTCATAAATTACGTCACTACGTAGTACTATTTACTAATCTGTGGCGTCACGTTGTTTGTCCGCGATGGACTCCTAAACTACTTTACCAGTTTACCCATTTTATTCAAATTTTGCACAACGTGTGCAGTATATGATCCAACTTGAAAGATAGGCTATATTTTATTTTGATATAGGTATATCATTATTATATTGAAAAAAAAAAAATAAGGCGGTACGAAGTTCGCCAGGTCTGGTTCTTTATTTCAAATTGTTGAAGTTCTCTCTTATAAACACTTGTATTATTACATTACGAATCTGTCATGTCATTACTTATTGCATACTAGCAGCTGTGCTCGAGACTTCGTCCGCGTGGAATAGTGACTTTACATGTTCAACGTGATTCTTTAAATTGGCATAACTTTTTTTTTAATGAACCGATTGACATGAAACAAACACTAAATGTTACGCTAAGCTTGCCACAATCTCATCAAATACAAAACATCAAAAACATCTAAATCAGATAAGCCGTTTCTGAGATTAGCGTGCTCAAACGCACAGACAAACAGACCAAATAAACAAAAATTCTGACAATCATTGTTTTGGGTGCTATTTGCGTTGATAAAGGTCCCAATAATATTTTTTCTCATATATCTTAAATGTACAGACAGCTACCCGTTACATTTTTATTATATGTATTGATAATGATTAACCAGTATGTAGATTCGAAATGTAGATTCTACTGAACTGGTTAGGAATTTATTACTTAACTTTTACTAACACACCTTCGACCGCATCTTCGCCCACGTGGACCAAATGAGTTACTAACTGTTCCGTTTTTTCGTAATAAAAATAGCTTATAATTATCACTCTCAGTCACGTAGCATTTTACTGGTGATAGAATATTTTCATATCGGACCAGCAGTTTTTTCTGTTTATCCATTACAAACAAACGAAAAATTACGTATTTTTTCTTTGTATTATTATTACGATTATTACCACATTGCACAAAATTTGAAAATTGTTTCAAACAAGTAAAATATGCTATGTTAAACCATGGGGATGTGTTTGTTCAATACTGTCGGTAGTGCTTTGTTAATTTTTATAAATCATTAAGTAAGTATAATAATTATTATAATTATATTGATAAAATATTGATTATATGAAAAAATATAAAATATATTTATATTTATTGTCCAGACTAATAAACATAGGTATTCATATTTTTTACACAATTATATCAAAGTCGAAAATTATAGCGTGTATGAAAAAATAATGATAAATTGTAAGCAATTTTTCCCCTTGTAATTGAAGTTGCTCAATAAATGGTCGTTTACCTCGTTTGTGACACCGAAGTCACCGCCTGAGGTCATGGTACAGCGTACCTCCTCGTAATAAGCGGGCCGGTACTCGTATTCATCTGTGTTCAGTCTGTGAATCTTCCTTTCCAAATGACATATTGGATAATGTTTCTGAAACAATTTTAAGTTTTATTTTCTTTTTTATACTATGCATGTGGCAAACTAACGTACGTCCCTACCCGATTGTAGCGGTTACCGTAGCTATGGATGCCTGCAACAGCAGAAGTATGGCAAACGCATTGCCGACCACGACATTCCCCTAGGAGCAACGGCTTCTTAGTCGCCACAGGAATGCAACACAACTTGAGAGTATGATTGCCAGGTGGTAAAACCTAGTAGCCGAACAGACTTTTGGACAGAGGTTTGGAGGGACATTAAAAAAGCTACACACCCAAAATTATTATGTCTACAAAGTCTTAGTACTAATACGCCAAAAAAAAAATTTGTGTAAATCCAGGCTTTTTGATTATTTAAGTATAATAAATCTTTTTAAATTCAATCTGGTAAAAATTAAAAATTCTAATAAAAGCGGGACAAACCAGACACCGATGAATTTGGCTGGGCACACATTCAAAAGCCTGACGTGTCCGGCTTTATCCGGAGGCCTGGCAATGCTACTTGAGAGCAGTGCTAAACATCTGTGATCTTCTGTAACGTTGAGGTACTTTCCCAATTAGACGACTTCATTTGTGAGCAGGATATACATATGCGCTTAAGTCCTAGCTCAATGAATACACTGTCCTGTCTTTGCAAATAAGTGCAAAAAAAGAAGGAAAAGGTTTCAATGCTTAGTAACGAGTAAAAGTTTGTTTCCAACCTAACTATATACCTACTTGATTTTTTTGTTCTACTTTATTATCAGTGTTTTAAAGAAAATATAGTGCATTACAAATATCACATTAAGAAGTTACGATTATTATTATTTTGTTTCATACTAATTTCATACTAATTTCATGAATTTTTTATTCAAAATATCATTAGACTGATAAATAATCGGTCTCCGGGCATAAAACATTACTTTCGTGTATTGTTTATGCTCTCTGTTTTAGTGGACGGGTTATGTTTAAAAATTTTCGTATTTTTTATTTTGAGCTGCTATTTAGTTCGTTAAAACGCAGCCACGTAAAGATAATATCAAAGATACTATTTAGCTAAATATGAAAAACGCAATTCTTTTTTTGGTCTGCATAATAAAATAATAAAAGATAAAAAATGTGTTACTTTAATCATTAGTTTTTTTTATTTTTAATAGATATTTTTTTTAAAGGAAGTTTACTTTAACTATGGTTCTGCAAAGGAAATATTTTTATACGATAAGACTATCAAACTGTATTTTATTAAATTTGCGTGATTTCAGCATCCAAGTACAATTATTCTTCCATTTTTAAAATAAAAAAACTTTCAGTGTTAGGAGATTATAGGTAGGTGCACTAAAGTACTAACGTAAACATATAAAATATAAGAAATATATTTTTTCGGTAAGTCGCATGTCAACGTCCAAGGTTTTTTTTAAAAAGAAAACAATTTATCACAGATTACAATGAAATCGTTAACTTGTTTGTGTAATGACTACCGAGCAAGGTTTTATTTTTAATGTATGTACCTACACTCAAGTGATTTTGATGCATTTTTAAGTTAAAAAATTTTTTAAAGTGAAAATTACCGTATAAATAGTACCTATAATATAGTAGTAATATAGTACCTATATCTCACTGTTAGTTTAAAGTTAAAATAAAAACTTAATTGTATAAATTTAAAAATAGAATACATAAAAAGTTCTTCGCAAATACAATTCATCGATGTTATTTTGGAAAAAAAAATCTATTATAGTTTAATAATTTTATAAAAATATTTTGCAATAAAATACGCTAATAAATATAATTCTATATTCTTTGTGCCGTAAACAATTATGTTGTCATACAAAGTAGACCTTACAAAACATAGCGCAACATTGTGTGTTACATTTTACGAAATTATAGTAACAGTCAAGGCCTAAACGCACTTTATTTTGTAAAGATAAAGACCGTGCTTGTAAATATATAATTAAGACGTAATTTATTACCAAATTCTTTTAAAATTATAAATGTGAAGTTAGAATGGATGTTTGGATGAAAAACACAACATGCGAATAGTTGAATCTATTAGCCTAAGATCCCGCTGTAAGATCATTCATTGCGTTCAAACTCAAGTTTCTACAAACCTTTATAAATAGGTAAATACAGAAATAACAGACTGCCAGTCAAAAAGTGTCCGCAAATGCTTTTAATTAAAATGATTTTAATTGATTTTCCAAAAACAATTTTGTTCACTTCTTGGTTAAATGAAATATCATTCACATCACAGCAATGCATATAGAAAATTTGCAAAGCCACGGGTGCTGACGCCTACTCGGCCGCAACTATCTACTTGGCAGCCAGTTGTAAACAGAAGAGGAGACGTGGAACATCGACCTTCACCGATCTGATAACTCGATGAGACATATTTTTTATCAAATATAATTTATATACAAATAAACCTATGCTAATACTCAGTAAACTACTAATAGAACGCTGCCATCATTTCCATGTCGATAAGGACCGATGAGGATAGGACCTCTGCCTACGACATCGACATCTACGACGATATGACGTACCTATATGTCGTATATACGACATCTCAAGGTCTTCCGACGACATAACAGCTGAGACCGACGACATAACAGCTGAGACCGACGACATAACAGCTGAGACCGTCGTCGAAGCAATCAACAAATACTGGGCAGTAAGATTCGGATATCCATCAACACTCACCAGTGATCACGATCGTCAATTCGGAAGTCAGCTATTCAACAACCTAATGAATATTAGGGGTTAATTAATTTAGTATTTTAATTTATGGGAATAACGAAAAATCGCACTAACCCGTATCATCAGCATAGCAACGGTATCGTCGAACGGTGGCAAAGCACATTGAAGACTGCACTACGCAACATGTGCTCTCAAGTTCAAGGTCATGGATCGAGGTACTACCTACACTACTACTGGGATTGCGAGCTATCTTACGTACAGAGTTAGCCCAGCCGAACTTACATACGTCTGTAATCTACGTCTACCGGTTGATTTTTTCAGGATTTCGATACCCACAACATCGGACGACTATACCTACGTCAACAAGATAAGAACCGCCATAGAAGAAAACAGACCTCAATCAGTTTTATATTAATTTGTAGTCTTATTTTACTTGAAAATTTTAATATAAATTTGATTCATAGAGATGAATTTAGGGCCAAGCACTGCTCTTCTCTCTTTTCTGGCTATGCGACATTTAGTCTATTAAACAAAATATTAAATTAATGTAATTTATGCATTTTACTCACTTGGGAACCCAAATGTCTCAAATCTCGTTCTACTGATTCTTGTAGAGATTCAGTATATTCTGGAAGATTCTGAAATAAAATCATGAAGTTAAAAATTTATTTTAATCGCTGACATACAATAGCGGTAATAAGTACCTATAAATATTATAAAAATAAGTCCCCCGGCCGCGTCTTTCTGTCCTCCTGTCTGACTGAACGCGATAAACTCGAAAACTACCAAACGGATTTTTATACGGTTTTCAACAATAGAATGAGTGATTCTTGAGTAAGGTTTAGGTATATAATGTATAATGCTTTTATGTAAATTAGCAGAAATACGGCGATAAATGTTGAAGAGTTCGGAAAAAATCTCGCCAACTGGGAGCTTTCCACACGAACGCCGCGTAAACTATTAACGATATAGTTGAGTAATGTACTAGCGAATTCAAAATCTATAAAATTGCTACAAAAAAGTCCGCGATAGCATATCTCTATCTCTAAGGGTGGATTTAGACCAAACGAACAACGAGCTAGAGCTAGAACAAGAGCATTCTTTCTTGATCTTTATGTGTAAACTAAAACTCGTATTCAGCGTTTACATTAAACGAACAAAGAGCTAGAGCTAGAACAAGAGCATTCTTTCGTAATCTTTGATTGTTTAGTGTAAACGAAAGCTAGATCATCTGAATGTCAATTCTGTGGTTGGTATTGGTTGTGATTCGCTATGTTTGACTCTGATAGCAGTATCATAATTGCAAGTGCTGCATTTGTTAATTTATCGCAAAAATTCAAAAATAAAAGAAGGAAGAGACGTTGGTAGGTTACAAATTTAATGCAACGAAGGACACTGCATAATGAAGGTGAAACAATGTTGGATATGAAAAACACCCACAACAACCCACAGACATCATTTGGTAGGCTTCTATCATTAATAAACATTTTTCTTTAGAACAATCCATAATTTAATAGATTAAATAATAATTATGTATACAATCGCTAGAACACAAGAACGCTTTGAAGAGACCGCTCAGGGGCGCGAGCACGTAAGAACACGCAAGAACGCTATAAGCCAGTGGTTCCCAAAGTTGACTGGGCTACGACTCATCTGATTTAAGTTTACAAACTCGGGACCCATCTCTAGGAAATTTAAGCGTTAGCAATATTAATAAAGGACTTTTGAAATAACAAACTGTTTTAATACAATCTTTTATTACTTAATTATAATGGGAAGGATGAAATTGTTTCCTATGTTTCGCCATTACAGTTTTGACATCAACTTCAACTTTAGTTACTTTTAATCGCAGTGAGTTTGATAAGTCCAATTTATTTCGGTATTTAGTTTTAATGTTCACCACATTCGAAAACCCAGCCTCACATAAGTATGAGGTAGTAAAGGGGAGGAGGACTTTCATAGCTTCATCAAACAGGCATTCAATTAGTTCTTCACTTGCTTTTGTTGACATACCAGTTGGTAGGGGGTCTTGAAATGGGTTACAAATCCAATTCATCAAGTCGAGCTTTTTCATCTCCTCGCCGAAATAGTCGTCAATTTTTTTTTTAACAATGATAAATGTGCAGAAATTGCAAATACTACGTTCATCTTTGGCTGCACTTGGTTTTCAACTTGGTTGGTACTATAGGCAGGGCCCACTCAATATTCGCTCGCGACCCACCAGTGGGTCGCGACCCATAGTTTGGGAAACCCTGCTATAAGCAACTGTTCGCGCGCTCTAGCGCCGTTTACATCAAGCGAACGAGCATGCTTAGAATATTCTATATAATCTTGCGAACGCTCTAAGAACAACAAAAGAACGCTCTACGCCTGTTTACACTAAAAGAATTCGATAAGAATTTGATAGAATGAGCATTCGCTCGTCTGATGTAAATCGACCTTAACGGTTGACCACTTTTATGTTCAAATTTTTAATTAGAAACATCACGTTATTTTCAAAGCTATTTTCTTTACTTCAGTATTAATCCTTATCCAAATGAATATAATTAAGTATGTTAGTTAGCTCAGGCATTTAATGCAGATTAAAATTGCCTTTTACACTATATAATTATATCAATCAGATGAATAGTTTTTGTGATATCGTCGTTAGAAGTAATTATTAAAAATAATTAATTAACGTCCAACGAAGTGGGCACGGGTCGACTAGTTATTTATAAGGTCAAAATACACCAATTGGTTAAACAAGCTGGTTGTATACAAGCGCTTTATTAAACAGAATTATATCTAAAGTAGTAGTCACGTGGTTGAAAAATTGAACTTTGATTATTATTGTGGTAGGAGCAACACAGCAGGAAATGTCTTGTCGAAAATTAGGATTGTGTTATTGCAGTGAGTGTGGCCTCCTGGGGAGGGTGAGGGGTTAGGGTCGATAATGTGCTTGAAATACTCCTGTATAGATCACGCGGACCGTAGACTAATTTTTAAAATTATACTTCTTTTGGCGCGTTAGGAAAAAATTATAAGAGTAAATTTTTACGATGCGCGCGCACACCGTCACGAAAAAAAACCGACACCCTGAAATTAGCTAGTCAACGAAGAAGAAGTTAGCAACGCGAAGTTAGCTAGCCAATGAAGTGTAACTTCTTACGTGCGTACATAAGTATATACACACTTTTTTATACTATAGAGGTGAATTCGACGACACGTTGGCGCAACGGTCATAGCACTGGCTGTTGTATTGGTCACTGGTTCGTACCCCGCTCACGATTGACATTTCTGTTTGCCATATACATGTTTGTCTGGGTGTTAGTGCTGTTTGTGTTTCTGGACCCCCAACACCGGAGAAAATCCTACTGGGGGCCATTAAGTATGAAGCGTTTATCTATAAAAGAAAGCTAATTAGATACGAAGGCTTACAGGTACATAGGTACGTATGCGAAGATATTAATGAAGTAAAAAAAAAGTTTCACAGGCTCATTGAGGCTCATAAAAACCATCAGAAAAATATCTTTAATAGCATAGCCAAATCCGCTTCTTAAATTCTAATGTTAGTTAGATAAAGCTTAATTATCTCAGAAGCCTGTATGATATCTAGCAACTAATGGGAGTGGAGCATTAAACATGTTGTAAAAATGACGTACGGCATAATATGAAAAATTATATACGAACAATTGTATAGGCAATAGCTAGTTTGTATGTAGTGAAAGATAAATTAATTTAAAACTAATTATTACGAGTAATTACGAAATCTCGAAAACTTCTAGGTCTGAAATTGAAATGTTGCATAGTATTAATTTATGAGTAGAGACACTAAGAAAAAGTTTACTAGAGTCACTAAGAACCTGTCTCTGTAAAAGGGTTAAATGTTTAATCTATACAAATAAATAAAATAGAAGCGTCTGTTTGTAATATTAAAATAACCGCTTTTAACTAAATACATTTATTTATACACGGTAAATATACCAAAATAACATTTTTTTTACAATTTTGTCTGTCTGTCTGTCTGTTTGTCCGTTTGTTCTGGCTAATCTTTAAAATGGCTGGACCGATTTTGACGGGACTTTCACCGGCAAATAGCTGATGTATTAAGGAGTAACTTAGGCTACTTTTATTTTAGAAATTTATTTACTTTAGAACTCTGCGAATTGAACAATAACTTTTTTGTTAAATTCCACACAGACAGAGTGTGGAAACATAGACGACGGCGCGGGCACAGCTAGTATATTAATAAAATCCTATAAAGAGGTTTGGATAAACAGCTTTTGAAACATAAGTTAAATAGCTTAGTTATTAATTGATAATTAGCAAAATATCACCACTCATCATCTCCCTGCCCTTATCCTACTTATGTATATAGGATCGGCAAAATATCGCTACTATCGCTACATATTATAGATAATAAATCATAACTTAGTTTAAAATACTGGTACTTTTTGCCATCAAATGGTATGTTGTTCACATTCATTCTATTTCTAACGTCTATAATCATCGTAAGCCAGTCGTACACAACGTGTACGTGTCTAAAAAAACATTTAAAATATTACAAAGGTCACGGACTCCTAAAAGCAGCAGTTCAACTTAATGTAAACAAAATAAAAACACAAAACGTGTGTAACTAGTGTAAACTAGTGGTCGCCCTGTGGTCGAAATTCGACCATAATTAATTTAAATTATCAGTTTGAACATTATCAAGGTTCTGTTGTCTAAGACTATACTTCTACAAATTCTACAATAATAAACAAAAGAGTATACGAGTAGGTATATGCGTCTGTTTGTCAAATATATGGCAGCTTGTGTAATATTTTTTACTAATGTAATGTATTTTTTATAAATAATATTTAAAAAAAAAGCATTCTGCGCTCATTCTCTATATAAACTATAAGTATGCGAAATTTCATACTCCTTCGTCGGCGCAATTTTCATAAAAAGGGGTACAAAGTTTTTGCTTCACGTATACTCGTATAGATATTTAAATTACCTCAGGTTCTTTGCAGTCATCATCGTCGGTGTATCTCGGCTGTGCCCTTTCCAAAAAACCTTGTCTATTTCTCTCTAACCTTCCAAGCACTGAGTTTAGGACTCTGTCAGGGTTAGGTATCTTCAAAACGTGTTCAACGAAGTCCTGCGCGACGCCCTCTCGTGTCGCAGTCAGTGTGGCCACCAAGCAAGTCATCATAAATGTTACCTAGGTTAAATATGATAAATTAAAAAATATATAACTTTTTAATCTCACAAATAATACTCTTGTTAAACACAACATAATTAATATAAAAAGGTGGTAGGTAAGGTAGTGGTAAGGTAAAAGGTTTTGGAACCGTAGTACGGTATTATTTATATGAGTAATGTAGCCTAACAAAAATTATCAATAGTAGGTACCTACTCTTTTTTTAGTTTTCAGTAGTCTTTGCCAACTAAACAATATTAGATTTAAAACTCTATTTGTAAATTTAATAATGCATTTTTAATTTTTTAAATGCAATATTCAATTTATAATTTTTTTTTAGTATTTTTTTTGCATTTTTAATTTTTTAAATGCAATATTCAATTTATATTTTTTTCGTATTTATTTTTAATTTATTTTTTTGGATTCACTGTTATTTTAGAGGAATCCTATTGAATTTCGTGGACTTAAGCAGTACTAAAGGTATCATTCAAAATCGTTCAGTAGTTTCGGCGTGATAAGATATAGAAAGACAGACAAAAATTAAAATAATTGTGTTTGCTCGCAAAAGAAAAAAAAAACTGACTTCAATTACATCGACAAGTAACAATGTAAGTAGACGAAAAAATATTCAAGTAAATACGCGTTATCAAAGATTACTCAAAAAGTAGTTCTCAGAACAAGCATCAGCTTTCGATTAAAACAAGAATCATCAAAATCGGTACACCCAGTGAAAAGTTATGCGGTTCAAAACTCTAATTACTAAATGTAAAACATATCATTGTTAAATTTAAAAAAACGAAAGAAATTTCGATCGATTAAAGAGTTACAAAAGTAACGGAATGAACACAAGCGTAATTTTTCGAATGACGGATCACTATATTTACCACTTAGAATTAAGATCTGTACCAGTAATGTTATGGATATTTAATTTCGGTTACGCTTAAACCTGTAATCCACTGCTGGGAATAGGCCTCTAAACTCTTTCCTCACGTAGGAGAAGGGAGCTTAATACACCACGCTGCTCCAATGCGGGTTGGCGGATATATTCCTTACTATGAGTAACGATCGTTGTCAGGTGTACATGATCACAATTGGGACCGACAGCTTATCGTGTTCGCGGAAGCACGGTGAGGAGACCCACAAGAAATGCACAAACAACCAGACCGTGGCAAACATCTGTATGGCCAATGCAAATGTTTGTCATGTGCGGGGATCGAACCCGCAACCGCCAGCGCAACAGTCACAAACCAGTGCTGTGGCCGTTGCGCGCCAACGCATCGTCGATTTCGGTTACGGATATATATGAAAATATTTCGGATTATCCGATAGTGTGAGGGCCTGTTTCACCGGTTGCCGTAAACGCTATTTGACATGACTTTATCCAACAGATAAAAGTTTAACTACTATTTGCATTTACCCTAAGGCCTATTTTATCTTCTGCTCTTAAAGTCTATTCGTATATTACGTGTAGAATAAACTTTATCTACAGCCGGTGGAACCGGCCCTGATAATTTAAATAGTGTGTATAGCTTGTTTCTTGTTGTTTTGAATAGTTTATTCCGAGAATGTTCAAAAATGCTCAAATATACTTATAAAATGGGAAAGTTTTTTATAATATGCAGTCATTACAACACGCAATGGCTATAACTAAAATGACCGTAGCAGTTATAGATGTTTCACCTGCATCGAAGTCAATTGTATGGACTCCATTTATAAAATATGCCAACGGTTTTCGATTTTACCACAATACCTATTATATTATGATTTATAATTTATTTTTAGACTGTTGTCGATCTATTATTAGATTTAGTAAGTATGTAATAACACATAGCACACACGCTATACTTATTTACAATTAAATTGATAAGTAATACTCGTATAGATATTATATTTTCAAACTCTATTGCACGCGTCACACGCTTAAGCGTGTGGGTGTGCTTTACTATCGAAAGACGGCTCTGTGTCCATTTTCCAAGATAAAATCGTTTTTATACGTTAAGTTAGGCACTGAATTTAAAAAAAAAGGTTGTTTCGGAAACTAGACATGTTAATCTATAATGTCAGCGTATTTTCTTTTCATTTTGTTTAATATTTATAACAAAAAAAACGTAATTAAAAAGTGATATGTCAGCTGTCCGTTGGTCTGTGCCCTTTTGTTGTCTTCACGTTTTAGAAAAATATAAACAATTAACTGTAATAATTTCTTTTGAATAATACTTCATTCACTCTAAGGATGAACTGTATATCTTTTTATGATTGAACTCTTAACCGTTTTAAAGATATTAACGAAATTCGAAAGATTTTCTGGGTTTCTTTCATAAATATTTTTTCTTTTTTAAACCCCGGCGCAAAACGAGGGGTGGTATAAGTTTAACGTGTCTGTGTATCTGTGTTACTGTCTGTGGTACTTTTTTCTAGTTGATGAGGGGATCTGACTACCTTCCTTATGTCCTATCGATTGGAAATTTGGTACCGTGTTACTTTAATGATATTGAAAGTATATGGTAGGGTAACCATGACCTGATCAGCCGTTCGAAGATCATTGATGAGGGAATCTAATTACCTTCCATATGTCCTATCGATTCGAAATTTGGTACCGTATTACTTCAATGATATTGAAAGTGTATGGTAAGGTATCGTATTATGTATAGTAAGGCATCCGCCAACCCGCATTGGAGCAGCGTGGTGGATTAAGCCCTTTAATATATATAACAAAAAAATGTAATCAAATAATATATCTACAGCTGTCCGTTGGTATGTGCACTTTTAGTTGTCTTCTCGTTTTAGAAAAATATAAACAATTTTAGCGAAATGTATAAGCTATTGAACGATCGGATAAATAATAAGATGTTATCTATCTTCGCTGACTCTTTATTGAAGAATAATAATGATAGAAAAACAATATTCAAGTAGCAAAATATAAAAAAGTAGCAAAATACAAAATATAATTATAAGATAATAGAAAAACAATATATTCAAGTAGCAAAATATAAAATATAATTATAAGATAACGTGCTACGGGTACGTACATAGTTTTACTTACTAAATTGAAAAACAAATTATCAAGAAGAATTTAAAATCAAATTCTTTGACGACTATCAAAAACACGCCACATTACTCTCCTCCGAGACCGAAGGTCAATAGCCGGTTGGCGGGCCAGTGGAACCAGATGCTGCATAGCTCTCAGTGAGTTGGAACTGTCTGCGGTGATGCTTGCGAAGCCTGGGTTGCCGTTCAAGCTCGAGGTACCAGCTTAGCGAATGACCACCAGTTTAGCAAATGAGCTCGGTTTAGCGAATGGATGAGCGGATGATAAAATATTCGCTAACTCCGCAGACTTTTTATTAATGAATTGTTATTTTCATATTTTGTTATAATATAAAAATGAATCAAGTAGCAAAATGTAAAATATTAACAAGAAGAGCTTAAAATCAAATTCTTTGACAAGTATCAAAAAATATTTTTATTAAAATGATAAAAAGAGGTTTTTATTATTATTTATATAAAAAGTCTATATATGTAGAGACGAAAATTAATTGTAATTATTCCTTTTGAATAATACTCCAGTCACTCTAAGAATGAACTCTTTTTCTTATTATGACTGAACTCTTAACTGTTTTAAAGATATTAACGAAATTCGAAAGATTTTCTGGGTTTCTTTCATAAAAATTATCACCGTCTATTTTTTTTCCTCTCTTTTTTTTCATGAATTATTTATTTTTTAAATAACTTCTGCTGCATCTAGCGACATTATTGATATTTTTGGCAGTGAAGTTAAAATTGTATCTATGTTTCGTGACGTGTCGACAGATTTTCGATAATATAAAATGCCAAAAGAAAATAAAAACTCTGCAAGAAAACGTGATCAATTACAACGTGATTATAAAAGAGAACGTCGTAAAAATTATGAGTCTTTCGAAAAATTATAAAGATGATGTTATGATTGAGCTGAATAAACCTGAAAGCTGCTGTCTTGGAAATAAACATAGTGGAATCTATTCTGCTCAAATTCCTAATAAGGATGATGTAAACCTTACTCAAAAAAAATGTCGAATGTCTTAAGTTCGTCTAAACTATGATTTTAGACAAAGCGAACGAGAAAAAGATAGGTTAGCTAAGCAGGCTCAGCGATAATTTAGTGCCTACCTTAACATATAAGAACGATTTTATCTTGCAAAATCGACACAAAAAATTATAATATTTTATTCAATTTATTTCTCTTTTAGGCAATTATTATTAATTTCAATTCGTAACACAATGAGCGTGTGAGGCGTGCACTTTTGGATTTTCCAAATTTTTTAAAAATACGAAAATAGAAAACAGAGTTGATCAAATTTCAAAGTAACTAATGTCGAATGATAACAAAATTGAAGTACCTACGTAAAAAGTGATGTCATGTATCACTGCGTTTTACCCACGTTTTACCTAATAGGTAAGTTTGTTTTGAATTGTGACCTATAATAATATCTCGGTATTATAAACGCGCAACTTCCAAGAATATAGGTAACTCAATCACACTAGAACCGCTTAACAGATGTTGATAATATTTGGCACCGAGTAAGTTACAGTCTGGAATAGAATACATAAGGCTATTTTTATACGGATGAAGTAATAAGTGCCTATATATGTAGTTACATAGAATATTTTTTTATCATACCAAGTGGTATTTAGTGGTCAGATAATGATAATGTATTGACTACTACAGGCACTGTAAACTATTTTTTATCCAAGAACATGCTCGATTCGTATAACGGAACTGTTACCGGGATTTCGACGCGAACAAACTCGCGGGTAGATTAAGTGCAACGGTTGTCTAATGACACTTTAATTGGCCTCTTAAGCCATTTCATGACCTCACGTCGGTATGATGACGCCTATTAAATTTCGGAAACATTGTTAGAAAAGTCTGTCAAACATCTAATGGCAGAAACCTTAAAAAAAATTTAAAAGAAAACAAAAAACCCGCCGCTAACCGCTAAGACGAATCTAACGATATCTCAATTATCTAAATCCGTTTAGCGGTTCTGGAGATATGAGGTAATAAAGAATATTACATACATACATACATACAAGATACGCGCGAAAATCATAATCCTTCCTTGGCAGTCGGGTAAATATAACTTAATTTTTTTTTAAATCGAAAATGTTAATTTTTTATACTACATTATGGCAAATGAAGCCTATGGACGCCTTCAACAACATAAGTACATATTACTACCACGTTGCTAACCCCCCCCCCCCCTGGGAGCTCAGGCTACTTTATTCAACACAGGAACACACACCTTCTTTTTTATATCACTAGGTCGGCAAACAAGCGTAAGGCTCACCTGATGTTAAGCGATTACCGTAGCTTACGCCTGTAACACCAGAAGCATCGCAAGCGCGTTACTGACCCCAATTCCCCCCAGGAGCTCTGGTCACCTTACTCACCAACAGGAACACAACACTGCTTGAAAGCAGTATTATTTAGCTGTGGTCTTCTGTAAGGTCGAGGTAACTACCTACCCCAGTCGGGCGGCTCCATATTTTGAAAAGGAAATTTCCTACTGTGTACTACCTTCTTCTTTCCCTGTCGAGCCGTTCCAAATTTGAGCTAGATATTTCCTTCTGAGCCTTTCCTCAACAATATAATTTGAAATACAATTAAGTTGAAGTAATTAATGCTTTTGTGTGGTCTGTAAAGACCACGTTTTCATCAGATTTTAAATTTAATAAATAAATGAAAGCTCACAAACCTATACTTTTTAACCTCTGAACTATTCATAGATGCATTATAGGTATATTATGCGCTTGTATGCAAATGTGCATACAAGCGCATAATATACCTATATTGAGACGCCGCGTTAGCGCAGCGGTCGCAGCACTGGATTGCGATTGGCTGTTGCGCGGGCGGTTGCGGGTTCGATCCCCGCACACGACAACATTTGTATTGGCCATACACACGTTTGCCGTGGTCTGGGTGTTTGTGCAGTCCTTGTGGGTCTCCCCACCGTGCCTCGGAGAGCACGTTAAGCCGTCGGTCCCGGTTGTTATCATGTACACCTGATAGCGATCGTTACTCATAGTAGGGAATATATCCGCCAACCCGCATTGGAGCAGCGTGGTGGATTAAGCTCCGATCCTTCTCCTACATTGGGAAGAGGCCTATGCCCAACAGTGGGATATTACAGGCTGAATCGATCTATTGATCGATGCACATTTGTATGATGAGTCTTATTTGTTTAAAATAAAGACACCCAAGTCGATATACAAATGTATATCGAATTAAAATATTTTTTTTTCGTTTTGTAACAATTGTTTACCTATCTATACCTACTATCATTATAAAGAGAAAAGATTTGATTGTTTGTTTGAATTGAATAGGCTTCGTAGCTACTGAACCGATTTGAAAAATTCTTTCACTGTTGGGAACCTACACTATCCGCGGGTGATACCTATAATATTTTCAATAAAAAATAGAGAAAGAGAATAATATTTTGAAATTTTTGTTAAATACCCGTGCATTTCACCCATGAGAAGCCGGGGCGGGTCGCTAGTACATTATATTAACGTATTACTACAACGTCAGCGTAAGCGGATAAAGCGGTGGCCGGCGGCCACTCATGTATAATATGTAATACACACTTATTGTGATTTTATAATAACTGTTATTTCTAATTCATATAATTTTATTATTTACACAATACTAAACCACAAATAAACGATTTTAAAATTTTTGTCTATCTGTTTATCTATCTTTCTGTTTGTCCGAGCCAGTCTTCGGAACGGTTGAATTTATTTTTATAGGACTTTCATTGGAAGATAGAAGAGGTTATGGAGCTTTATACAGGCTACTTCTTATCTCGAAACTCCCGCGAAATTACGATTTACGCGAGAAAAATCGCGTAAATCGCGCGCGAATACCTACCGCCTAAACTAGATAGATAATTATTAATTAATTATGAAATAACCAAACATTTTTCTATTAACAATTTTTATAAAAACAAGCTAAATCCCAAAAGGTTAAAATTATAAAAAAGTATAATATAATTATCTATCTATTATCTGTATTCTGTACTAATAAATCGAGAGCCGGCTTTTTTTAACCGACTTCAAAAAAGGAGGAGGTTACTCAATTCGACCGTGTTTTTTTTTTTTGTTTTTTTTTTAATGTATGTTCGGGGATAACTTCGTCGTTTATAAACCGATTTTGATAATTCTTTTTTTATATTTAATGTTCACACGGGAATCAACGTGAACAAATATTTTAGGTAAAATATATTACCTTGGGGCCTGACTATCTCCTTTCCAACAAAAAAAACCTTTTTTTTGTTGGAAAGGAGATATTCCAACTTAGGTACCATGATAAGGAAACCAGGATCTGATGATGGAATCCCAGAGAAATCAAAGGAAACCCTCGACAATCGTAGTGACAACTAGTTGCGTTTGTTAATTTTTTTCGTCTACTTACGTTGTATTACTTGTCGATGTAATTGAAGTCGGTTTTTTTCGTTTGCTAGCAAACACAATTATCTTATGTTCGGTTATACTGCGAAAACTACTGAACCGATCGGAATAATACTTAAAATACCTTAAGATGCAGGGTGTTTCGGAGAAGGTTTTAGTTTAAGATATGTTGGTGATTACTTATCGTGTAAAAAATATGGACGGACAGAGGTCGCTAGTAATATATAAATAGTAAAAAGCAAATATTATTAAAATAGTACATTCTGTATGCCATAAAAGTACTGTGTTTTGTGAAGTCTTTTCAGTCATTTTTTTATTTACATGATAAACAAAAAAACGTTTTTAAAGTTTTGTCTTTACGTCTCTAAGTCTCTAGAACGGCTAAAATAAGATATAGAAAAAAATAATGAGTATCCAGATAGAATCTTCCACGCGAAAGAAGTCGCGGATACGACGATTCAGCCTGTAATATCCCACTGTTGGGCATAGGCCTCTTTTCCCATGTTGGAGAAGAATCGGAGCTTAATCCACCACGCTACTCCAATGCGGGTTGGCGGATATATTCCCTACTATGAGTAACGATCGCTATCAGGTGTACCTACATGATAACAACCGGGACCGAAGGCTGCTCTCCGAGGCACGGTGGGGAGACCCACAAGGACTGCACAAACATCCAGACCACGGCAAATATAATATGTAAGGCCAATACAAATGTTTTCGTGTGCGGGGATTGAACCTGCAACCACCAGCTCAACAGCCACACACCAGTGCTGTGACCGCTGCGCCAACGCGGCGCCTATATTTTCGCGGTCGCGGATAGTGCTAGTCACAAATATAATTTATTTACAATAGGAACTACTGGACCGATTTTAAAACGACAGACAGATGAAAACGGAAAAGTAAAAATAATGGAGTCCATAAATTTATCGAATTTCAAAGCAGTTTTGAAGTTTATTTGGTAATGTGGTAAACTAACATTTTGCCTTTTTGCGTCTATCGGTTTTCTCTGCGTAACTTTCGACCAAATATGGAGGTAGGAATAAAAAAACAGCAGCATAAGTTCCAAGCAGTTAAGTAATTTTTGCTTGGAATAGCATCAATGAAGAAAATATAAACTTTTGCATTTATAGTAATACGAGTACAGTAAGGATCAGATTTACTTTCTCATACAATAACGTGACACTAGTTGTTTGCTTCTCGCTTTATAAAAGAAAAAAAAAATTAAAACGTATAAAGAAAGATATGACGCATATGGGCACGAGATCGTCTCGTTCAGTTGATTAGTCGCGATTGGCCTGCGCTTTGATTGGCATCGGCGGACATCGTCGGTTCTGCAGCGGGAGGATACCAGGTGTCGGTAACATTTACATGTGAGATTATTATTTTTAAATCACTTTAGTAGTTAACAGAAATTAAATATATATATTACACTTAAAAACCATATTAAGTCCTTACTTTTGAATCTAAGAATAGTAACTATTTATTCGCATATTAAACTAACGAGTATCAATGATATTTTTTAAATTTCAAAATATTCAAAAAACATCTTATGTTTAATACGTGATACGTTTCCAAAAAGAAACGTTTGTTTATAATTCGTTTTAAGTACATAGTTGTTATTGTTTTTGTATATTTTACATAGATATCGTTTTGTAATAATTGTGTTTGCTCGCAAACGAAAAAAAAACCGACTTCAATTACATCGACAAGTAATTTACAACGTAGCTAGACGAAAAAGTAGTCAAGTAAATATGCGTTATCAAAGATTACTCGAAAAGTTGTAATCAAATCTCGATAAAATTTAAATATAACAACATGGTAAGCACCAGCTTTCGATTAAATTAAAAATCATCAAAATCGGTACACCCAGTAAAAAGTTATGCGGTATAATACAACGTAGGTCGACGAAAAAATAGTCAAGTGAAAACACAACTCAAAAAATACTTGTTAGATTTCAAATAAATTAAATGAGACCAAATGATACACACCACCTTTCGATTAAAGAAACAAATATCGAAATCTGTCCACCCAGTCAAAAGTTCTGAAGTAACATAGATTAAAAAAATACAATCGAATTGAGAACCTCCTCTTTTTTGGAAGTCGGCTAAAACAATAGTTTGATTCATGTGTATGACCGTGAGCGCGTTAGCTACGATTCGATCTATTTAGTTACGGTTATCGGGCGTATTATTATTTTATATATACGAAAATTCATCTGGTACGAAAATAATATTGTTTCACAGTATTTATAGTACGTAGCTTCTAAGATAAGTGGGTGTGTTACATATTCATTTTAATAACAATTGTGAAAAATTTGTTGAAATACTAATTATTTATTTATTTGTACCTAAGCAATAAATAAAGTTTCCTTCAAAGGTATTTTAAATGTTGTGAATTTCGAATATAAGTAATTTTAATATAGATCATTTCTATACCAAAATTGTGCCAAATACGTAAATTTGATAGTTAATAATATAATATTTTTACTCTACATAATATTATAAAAACTCGTGACTAGGTCCGACCATAGTGTTAACATATTGAAACTATATTTGTTTGAAATATTACACTAACGTTGACAGTGATGCTGACCTCACAGTTCAAATTATGATAGTTGAAAAATGTTTACAGAACCTGCGGTCTCAACTCTGGCCCGTGGGTTACTCGACACACTTAGTTGATGTCGGTTGTAGTGACATACGTACATTCAGACCCCACCAGGGTCAAATTTTTATTATGACCGCTTCATAGGTCACTTGAACATTAAAACAATTAACTTCTAATGTGTTACGTTAAAATTAAAATGTATTACGATAAAATATCACCTATCATTTTGGATTCTAATAGGTGTATTATATATAGGTAGGACTTGAACGGTAAGATAAAAAATAATACAATTTTGAACTATCTACTTCAAGTATATTATTCTTTTGATGTTATAGTAATAATTAGGATATTACGTATTATTTATATACTTTTATTGAATGTTTTACATATGAAGTTTCGTTAATATTTTTATTTACATATGAATAAACGTATAAATTGATAAGTTTTTGAAATGACCAGTGTAAGTAAAAACTGTGTATGTCAGTTAACAAAATGTGTGTCAGTATGGTTAACCCTTATTCGGGTAAAGGGAACTATTTTCCCACCCTGTCAATCTAGCTAAATTCCCGAATATTTTTGAATTGGCAGCCTTTCAAATTCATTTTGTTACACAAATATAATCTTAGATAATTACAGAATTATTTTATTGACAACCCCAGCTTTTCAAATGTCAAGTGTCGATGTCAGAATCAAATTAACTTCACATTTGAAAAATTCGCGCGATTTTGACACCGTGGAGATATAAATCTGCTAAGTTTCTTAAAAAAAGATTCTGATAAGTAGATATTTGATTCGTTGTGTACTAATTTATTATATTCTTTGTAACGTTGTTATGATATTCAATTCAAAAATGCAGTTTTTGTGTGGTTTTGATTCATTTGAAATTTATTCTTGTAAGTGGGAAAATAGTTCTCTTTGTCCGTTCCTGAACTCCATATTGCGTCAATATATATAAAAAGTAGGGATTTATTTTTGTAGACTTTTTTATTTTTGTTCATTACTTAATTTCTTTATTTTTAATTGTAGATTGCAATATTATTTTAGCTCATGTCTTTTAAAAGATGGAAAATTAATGATAAAGCTCTTGAAAATATATTAGAAAATCTTTCTGATTTATTGGACATCGATACTTCTGTTAAAAATTTTATTGGATCCTTTATTCGCACACTGACACTCCATCTCACTTCTAAGTAAATAATTCTGTGCACATTTATCACGAAAAATAAATTCAAAAGTATAGTCAGGGCAAATTACTAGTATATTTAAATTTATAGACGTAATCGGGCAAAGGGAAATTATTTCCCACTTTGGTTGTCCATGAACAGGCAAGGGGAAATTATTTCCCACTCGTAAAAACATCGTTTTTTTCAGTTTCAGTAATTTAAATACTATTTTATGTACACTGATATCCATTATTACACAAGAACTTATACTTAAGCCATGAAAAGTAATTTTTTTTGTTCGGCCCGATTAAGGGTTAAAGGACCAAAACATAAATAAATTTTGTCCGTTGAATGGTTAATGAAAGTGAAAACGTTGCCATAATATTATATTTAGCAAGGAATAAGGTACATACTATAATTGTTTTTTTTTTCCCGTTTTTTTCCATTAGCTATGCAAATGAATTGGGCTCTGCTTGTAATATTAGATGTAAGTAAGAAATAAATAAATAAGTTAGATTTTTATTCTTTGTTAGTCCTAACTCCTAATGTTAGTTAAATATTTTGTTATTTATTATATAGTAAACAATGTGTTTGTACTTACATACTTATCTAACGGCTGGAAAAAATCTACTACATATTGACTATGGACCGAGAGCCTAGATCTTAATTGATAGTTCACTGTGGCCTGTGGGTCGATAAATAGTCATATTATCTCAGAAGATGGAGGAAGAAGGAACACGCAATTTACTTTACGTCGTAGTTTTTCACTGTTGATGACAACTAGAACCGCAGATTACGAATTTAATTTATTAAGAACAAAAGTTTATACCTACTTTGAAAATGCAGGCTCAACTCGTACCTATTTGAAATCGAGCCTGTGTGATGTTGATGCACTTTAAACTACTTAATTATCTCGGCTATTATATAATTACACATGTAACATGCGACTACGGTAAACTTAATATGCTGTGTAGTAGGGATTTCAATCAGAAATTTTGAATATTCATAAAAAAAATTTTTTTAATGATATTATTGAAGAGAAATTTAGGACATGCTTAACACACTGTTCTACAAATTTTCAGCTACAAATTGATAATTCAAGTGAATACTGAAGCTTTAACATTTTGAAATTTGAAAATGGAAGTCCGTCGGAAAAATCGAGGTTTTTTCAAAATGGACCCCGTCCTGGAGATGGGGCTCCCGTTGAAAGGAAATCGGGATAAAAATTGGTAAGCAGAAAATGTACTTAAAGTTACTTTAGTTTAGTATTTAATTAATACTAGCTGACTCGGCGAACTTCGTACCGCCTAACAGTCGATTCTTTAATTTTTTACTTTTTTTAATACTTATCCTTCTCAGAACCCCTCCACTAACACTAAAACTTTATGGTATGTTATTAAAGTTCAAACTGACTTTTAAGTATTATTACGAATCTTTTGTATGGGAATATAGAAAAGTGTTGTTTAGAAAAGTTTGTGACGTGTCATAAGAGCCACAGGTTGGCCTACATGAAATAAATAATTTTGAATTTTGAATTTTTTGAATTTTGTTGTTTTAGACTTTTTCAGGCAATTTTTTAAATTTTTCTCTCCGTAACAACCATCATTGTACTTCAAGAAATATTATAAAAAAGAATTAGCAAAATCGGTTTAGCCGCTCTCGAGATTTGTGCTTAGCAACACATTCAGCGATTCATTTTTAGGGTTCCGTACCCAAAGGGTAAAAACGGGACCCTATTACTAAGACTTCGCTGTCCGTCCGTCCGTCCGTCCGTCCGTCCGTCCGTCCGTCCGTCCGTCCGTCCGTCCGTCCGTCCGTCCGTCTGTCACCAGGCTGTATCTCAAGAACGGCTATAGCTAGAGAGTTGAAATTTTCACAAATTATGTATTTCTGTTGCCGCTATAACAACAAATACTAAAAATAAAATAAAATAAATATTTAAGGGGGGCGCCCATACAAAAAACGTCATTTTTGCCTATTTTTGCTCTCATACAATAAAAGTGATTTTTAGCCGCTTTTTGCCCGTATCAATGTACCTAGTCAATGGTACGGAACCCTTCGTGCGCGAGTCCGACTCGCACTTGGCCGATTTTTATTATATATATAGAGATAACAAATCATCAAGATATACTCGTATTTGGGGTTTTCCATTACGTCGGCTTAAAAACATGAATAAAAAAATAAATACTTACGTATCTTTTTGTACTACGAGTATACTGTGATGTAAATGCTTAAGTTTTAATTGTATCCTTCTAATGTATGGAATTTTAAATTATTTTAAATAAAAGAAATGCGAGATACAATGAGAACCTTACGAGTACATGTATATATTTAACATAATTATTTAGTACCTGGGTGACCTAGCTCAGCTCAGTATTTTTAGTAAATAGTGTTTTTTGGAAATCATATTTAAATACGAATTATATATTGATAAAACATGAATAATATTTTTCGATTTTACCGACATAAAAATAAAAAATATGAACTGGTTATGTAAAGAAAAAAACACGCGTGCAATTAGAAAAAAAAGGAAAAAAATATACTATTTGGAGACATTGGGATTTGAATCGTGTTCTTCTCGGTCGACCCCGGCCGGCCGCTTTACCACCTGACCTATTATTGACAAGTGCGAAATTTACCTTCATATTCTAACGATATTGTAGCCATTTTTTCATTGCCTAAAAACAGGGATAAAACCAAATTTTCTAAAAACGAATCCTAGCTAGATCGATTTATCGCCCCTGCAATGCCCTGCATAGGTACTAAATTTCATGAAAATCGTTGGAGCCGTTTACGAGATTCAGATTATCTTATATAATATAAAATTCTCGTGTTACAATGTTAGTTACAATAAACTTCTCCAAAACGGCTGAACTGATTTTTATGAATTTTTGTGTGCATATCGGGTAGGTCTGAGAATCGGCCAACATCTATTAGTCATACCCCTAAGTTATAAGGGGCGGGGGATTAAGGGGTTAGTAACATATATGGCAAAACAACGTTTGTGGGGTCAGCTAGTATATTGTTAGATGTACTAGAATTGCTCGTTTAATAGTTTTAGATATGTTTATTTACTTAAATATGCATCTTATTAAATTTATTTATTAATGAGCGAGAAGAGTGTGTTCATTTAAAATACAAATTTTAAATATCATCATAATACGTTAAAAAAAAATAGGTTAGATAATGATTACATAAATATTTTTACGTCTCAAAATTTTCATAATCTTAAAGCTTTAGAAATAATCAAACTTTTCAAGGTATGGTGAAAAACATTAACGAATAGAAATATATTAAAATTAGAAAATATGTGATCAAATATTCATTTTTAAGAGTTGTAATAAAATAGAAATAAATAGTAGCCAGTATAAGTTTTTGCGACTTTCATAAAAATTTGATGTTGTATTTACAAGCAATACTATACTTATAGGAAAGTTCAAGTCCAATCAAGTTAATTTTAATTAATTTTAATTAATCAAGTCAAGTTAATTTATTTTAATTAATTAATTAATATTTGCAAAAAACTGTATTAAAATCAAGTATCATTCAATAGAAGTTTAAAGAAAGTGTAGTGTAGCTAGGTAATAAAAATAATGTAGGTGAAATATCTAAAAAATATTTCTAGTCGAAACCTGATATAATAAATAAAACTAAAGAATAATTATTATAAAAGATAAAACTCGATTGCGACAAATAACCTCTACAAAGGAAAAACAAGCTCTACAATTTGTGAAGTGTACCTATTCAGGCCACCGGCACCGTGCTAAGCCACCGTGTATTATATTCCATTGGACACTTTCAGAAACAACAGATATTTTAATGTATTAATAATATACTTATATAGAATATAATTGCATTAAAATATAATTATGTAGTTTATGAAAGTAGACATAAGAAAATATGGATATTATTTTGTTTTTACGTCAATCAATAAGTACGAAAATTAATCAGCTGAACCTGATTGGTTGAACAAGAACGAACATGTTTTAGTTAATATTTAAATATTTTCCTGTTAAATTAAGAATAAAACTGAAAAGTCTAAGTCTAATTTAGCATGTTTAAAGTTTCTAATTGAATAAATCCTAAAAAAATATATATGTAACTGGTTTTCAATTTATACTGCCCCAAGCCTGTTACAAACTAGCCCCGCGCCAGTCACGAGGTTAGTTATAGCACTTGTAACTTTTTCTAACCCTTTTCTACAATAATTCGTCTCAGGTTTTAACAAAATTTCACTTGAAATCGTAAACACCAAACGAATAGTTGAGCTTTTATAGCCAAGACGCAAAAAATTGCTACAACATGCAAACCGCTGCCCTATCATTGCCCTATACACAAAAAGTTTAGTTTTAGTAAGTACATAAAAAGTTTAAACTTACCTTTACTAAAGAAATGATGGTAGGCATTTTTTTAATTTTCGTTAAACTCAACCAACTCACGGATATGATTTCTATGAATGAAAGAAGTTCTATTTTGTACCCTTTTTATATCCCAAATTTATCTTAGTAATCTACAATTGTGAAGGTATTCTCATAAATGTCAGGCTTATCCCTACGGTAATATTCATAAGGACATTCCCAATTTTCTATCGCAAAGATATTGTAAAAACCACAGACCACAAAAATACTAAAACTGTGAGTGTAGATGTACCTACATATTAGACGTGAAGATATCGAATCTTGTAAAATAATAGAAATTTCAGGTATAGCATAGATAGATAATTAAACGTTTCACACTCAACGGCCTCCTGTGGGACTTTCTCCTGTGTAAAAATATCTGTAGGATCAATACAAATGTTTGTCACGAGGGGTGATCGAACCTGCGATCCCACGCGCAACAGCCAGTGCTATGCGCGCTGCGCCAATGTAGGTATATCAATAAATAAACATAATAATAATGTATGATAAATATAATACATATTTGTTGTTGAGTTGAGTTGAGTTGTTGTATTTATAAAGCCATGCCCAGAACCATTTGTATTCCTGCTGTGTGGTTACGGTAGTAAAGAATATAGCCACCCCGCTCTCTTTCCGTGGGTGTCGTAAGAGGCGACTAAGCCACTAAGGGATAACACAGTTCCACTACCGAATTGGAACTTAAAAAGCCGACCGATGGCGGGATAACCATCAACCATCCAACTATAGGCTTTGACATACACAGGCCGAAGACGGGCAGCAGCGTCTTCGGTGCGACGGTGCCAGCCCTGCGGTCACCAACCCGCCTGCCCAGCGTGGTGACTATGGGCAACACATAAAAATGTGTTCACGCCATTTTTGGCGCGAAATTGTGGAGGCCTATGTCCAGCAGTGGACTGCGATAGGCTGAAGTGAAGTGAATAAATCATTATTTGTTTTTTTTTTGTGGAATGTCCACGTTAAACCAAAAAAAGTATTTTCATTAACTATGATTATTAGTCGCGAGATTAAAAAAAGGCGAGATAATTTAAACGTTATCTCGGCTCTCGGTAATAAATGAAATCAGGTAAATTAAACAGTTATCAAAATTAGAAATTGTATTTATTAAATATTACGCTTTTTCTGGAAACACTTACTATTATTAGATATTCTTTTCTTTGACGATTTTGTAATTTTGTTAATAAAAGGTTTAAAACCGTCTTCGTTTACGTTAAATATTTACGAGTATTTCATCTGTTTTCATAAACAGAGAAACAATCCTGTAGTAGAAATTATAATTTAATATCATGAATTTTTCACTCAATTATAATAATTGAGTGAATTTTATTTGGGACTAGCCGACCCGTGCCCACTTCGTTGGGCGTTATAATCCATTTCACATAAGAAGGGTACGGTGAAATTTGATATGTTCCAATACACTCTCACTATTTTCAGCAAATCAGATAAATATAAATGTTTTAAAATCACCAATTAATTTCTAAGGCAAATAATAATGCTTGATTAGATTGAATTGTTGACACGGCACGTCAGAGGGCGCAGGTTCAAATCCTGCTGATTTAAAATCTTTATATATTTTTATCTTTTTCCTTTTATCTTGTCACTCCTGAATAGGATTTCATTGTAGTACTATTATTAAACTGTGCAATGACGCTGCCTGGCTGGGTGGGGGCGTTGAGTGCGGTACGTTAATTATAAAGATAATGTAGGTATACTTATAGACCAGCTGATCTATACCTATGTCGCTGGGCCTCAAACTTCTGACTTGTTATGTATGAAAAACACCTCTTAATTTCACCCCTTACTTTTTCTCTTTAAAAAGTATATTACTTACTAAATAATAAGGTAAAGGTACTATTACTGATCTCCCGCAGTAATTTTCACTGTCTCGATAAAACGTATTTTTTATTTTATTTTATTTGGGAAACAAACAGACAATAATAGAACAAATTCAAAAAACTTTACTGCTAATACACAAAACAATAAAGTTTTTAATAGTAAACAATTCATAAATGAGCTAAAAAGCACACATTAACAAGAAATAATCGATAAATTACACACAGAAATATAAATAATTCAAGCAATACTAAAATCAATAATTAGATAAACAAAAACGAATGGAAATTCCATCCAATCATCAATTAAATAAAATATAATTATAATTAAAAGATAACAAATTAAATTTTAGTCAACATTACACAAATTAATCATACCAACTACTGATTCAATACAATAATAAATAAATTAATTGAAAACAAAATCAAACCAACCTACTAGAAATTTCTGAATTACGAGTACGTAAATAATTAATAAGTGCTGTGTGGCTACGGCACTAAAGAATGTAGCGACCCCCTCTCTTCCCGTGGGTGTCGTAAGAGGCGACTAAGGGATAACACAGTTCCACTACCACCTTGGAACTTAAAAAGCCGACGGATGGCGGGATAACCATCCATGCTGGCTTTGAAATACACAGGCCAAAGACGGGCAGCAGCGTCTTCGGTGCGACAAAGCCAGCCCTGCGGTCACCAACCCGCCTGCCCAGCGTGGTGACTATGGGCAAAACACATGAGTTCGCGTCATAATGTCGGGCGCGAACTTGTGGAGGCCTATGTCCAGCAGTGGACTGCGATAGGCTGTAGTGGTGGTGGTAGTGGTAAATAATTAATAATAATTCACAATAGAATTTCGTAATTCCCTCCATAAAGATGGCACTGTAGGTACAAGTAGCAAAATCAATGTACCTAATGAAAACATTGGTTGTACGTTTTACATAGTCTAGGAGTAAAATTGTTTTGGCTATATTTGGTATTCGTTTTTAACCAACTTCCAAAAAAGGAGGAGGTTCTCAATTCGACTGTATTTTTTTTAAATGTATTAACATACATAAAAAAGCTAGCTAAGCTAACGCTCAGAACTTTTGACTAGGTGGACCGATTTCGATCAATTTTGTTTTAATTGAAAGGTGTTGTGTGTCATATGGTCCCATTTTAATTTAATTGAGATCTGACAAGTACTTTAAGAGTTATATCTAATAATGCGTATTTACTTGACTACTTTTTCTTCGACCTACGTTGTATTATACCGCATAACTTTTTACTTGGTGTACCGATTTTGATGATTCTTACTTTAATCTAAAGCTAATACTTGTCATGTAGTCTTGTTTAAATTAGATCGAGATCTGATTACAACTTTTTGAGTAATCTTTAATAGCGAGTATTTACTTGACAATTTTTTCATCTTACTACGTTGTATTACTTGTCGATGTAATTGAAAACGGTTTTTTTCGTTTGCGAGCAAACACAATTATTGGTTTATAAAATAGGGAGTAGGGACTGACTATGTGTATTTATTTTGGGATACCTAAATGATTCATTTCTCAGCAGATAATTCATGATACCCATGATTCAGATCTTTTACAGCATGATCTTAATAGTTTTGTTGATTATTATTGCTATAATAATAATCTCTTCCTTAATATAAGTAAATAAGTGCTTTGCAATAACATATACTCGTAAAAAAAAAACTCATCGATAAAAATTGTAAGTTATGGTTGGTTGGCGTTATTTTAGATTCTAAATTAAGTTACATATATCATACGCAAACGAAAAAAAACCGACTTCAATTACATCGACAAGTAATACAACGTAATAAGACGAAAACATAGTCAAGTAAATAAGCGCTATTAAAGATTACTCAAAAAGTTGTAATCAGTTCTCGATCTAATTTAAACAAGACTACAAGACAAGTATTAGCTTTCGATTAAAGTAAGAATCATCGAAATCGGTACACCGAGTAAAAAGTAATGCAGTAGATATAATATAACGTAGGTCGACGAAAAAGTAGTCAAGTAAATACGCATTATTAGATATAACTCTAAAAGTACTTGTCAGATGTCAATTAAATTAAAACGAGACCACATGACACGCAACACCTTTCAATTAAAACAAAATTGATCGAAATCGGTCCACCCAGTCAAAAGTTCTGAGCTAACATACATTAAAAAAAACATACGGTCGAATTGAGAACCTCCTCCTTTTTTGGAAGTCGGTTAAAAAAATGTATTTAGCAAATGTAACTTTTTACTGAAAACTTATTAATACGGAAAGATGTACCTACGATACTCAGAAATAACATTCGTTCTACTGGAGAAAGAATTTGAGCGCCTATAGAACTTTAATAGCGTCGTACGTCGTCGTAGCGTAGTGATGTGTAAGAGTGACAAAAAATATTTAAAAAAAAAAAAATCTAAATTTTTACTTTGAATAAGAAGCTGGTGAGGGTAGAAAAGTATTAACTATTGTAAAGATTTTTAGAGAGTATGCACTATTTGCAGGTATTATTTAATTTATATATAACTAGCTGTGCCCGCGGTTTCACCCGCGTTGGTTTGAGGGAAAAAACAGCCTTCGTTCTTCTTAAAGCATAACCTTTCTCTTTAAATAGGCTATTCACCTCAGAGGAATTTTTCGAAACAGTAGTTCTTGAGTTTAGCGCTTTTAAACAAACAAACAAACAAACAAACCAACTTTCTAGTTTATAATCCATACTTATATATTATAAATGCGAAAGTAACTCTGTCTGTCTGTAGCGCAAACGAGCCAAAACTACTGACCAGATTTAAATGAAATTTGGTATACATATATTATTAAGGCCATATATTGGCAAATAAGCAGTGAGAAGCGCTTAGCAAAAAAAAACAGGAAAATTACTTCCGCTTTATTTATCGGCCTGAAAAAAAAATGCTATACTCAAGGATATTATCTAGGGCCCTTGTAAGTTCGTTACACGATTAGATTAACTTGACTCGATCATAAAAAATCCTAAACATAGCATAAATTGAAGCAAAACCCTGTAAACATTTGTAAGAAAAAATATTTCTTTTAAATTTGAAATTTATACCATAATTTCCTTCTTTTCAAACTACGTAGTCTATGTTTATTAAAATTTAATTTAGTTCACTTTTTGGTACAAAAACTTTAAAAAATACAAAAAATAATAACAGTTTCGGGCGGTCCGATACAATGCCGCACCTCACCACCCAGAGGGGTAATTAGCGGTCTTTAGATGTTAAAAATGTATAATAATGTCAGTAATGAAAACGGATTGACATAATTTATATTGGTTGTCAAATATATGCGTGCGTTCAAAAATTTATTTAGCGTAAACTAAGGAAAATATTTATTTTAGGGGAGAGTTTACCATATCGACGGGATGAACATTAAATGTTTGACAGTTACGAAACACGAACAGTCATACTTCCACACAAATTTTCATTCCCACCTTTCAACCCCTTACACCCTTCTTTCCGCATTAATAAGTAGCCTATGTCCTTTCTCAGACTCTAGACTATCTGTATACCAAATTTCATTTAAATCTGTTCAGTAGTTTTGGCGTGATTGCGCGACAGACAGACAGAGTTACTTTCGCATTTATAATATTAGTATGGATTATTTATTAGTCTTCGGGCCTGTTTCACCAGTTGTGGATAACGCTATTTGACGGATGACAGTATTGGACACCTAAATTTTTTTGATTCATTATTCATCTATAATACTAATATATAAAGCTGAAGAGTTTGTTTGTTTGTTTGTTTGAACGCGGTAATCTCTGGAACTACTGGGCCGATTCGAAAAATTCTTTCAGTGTTAGATAGCCCATTTATCGAGGAAGGCTATAGGCTATGTGTCATCAGGCTAAGACCAATAGGAGCGGAGTCCATGCCGACGAAGTCGCACGCAGAAGCTAGTTTGTACCATAAAATTTTACTACATTTATGAGATATTTCCATTTGCATTCATTAATTTTAAAGTTGTAGTTTATTAATTGAGGAGAAACAGGTCCTACTGGCCTATTCTACCTCCCGCTGTCAAAGTCTATTTGAATCGTCATTGTCTTACAGAAGACCACAGCTAAATAATACTGCTTTCAAGCAGTGTTGTGTTCCTGTTGGTGAGTAAGGTGACCAGAGCTCCTGGGGGGAATTGGGGATAGGGTCAGTAACGCGCTTGCGATGCTTCTGGTGTTACAGGCGTCTATAGGCTACGGTAGTCGCTTACCATCAGGTGTTTTCTACCTATTTGTATATAAAAAAAAATCTTTAAAATATTATAATTTTACATTGTTTTGCTAGCTTTCTCATCAAAATACCGTCTTCTTGAAATAGGTACACACTGTGAAGACCATTTTGCACATTCGTCAACCGTACTTTACTTATATCCTAAATTGTTAAACATCTAATAAATAAGTAAATTAAAATTACCCATTTCACTTTAGGTATGCTGCATATTATATTTTATTAAGTTCTACTAAAATACAATAAACATTTAAACAAATAACTGAGGCAGGGCACAGCAGGAAATTTCCTGCTCAATATATAGAACAACTCGACTGCGGTAATACCTCGACCTATCGTTATCCGTCAACTATAGCGTTCTCCACAACTGCACCCGGTGAACCAGGTTCAAGTATTTTCTTGAAGTGTTATAACTGTTACATTCACCTCAAATTTGACTTTATTATATAAATAAATATTTGCAAAATATACCTACTTATTGGTGGAAAACATTGAGGTTTGTAGTTTTGATTTCGTTTGTTGTAGAGTGAAATATCTATTTACTTATTGCAGAAATCTTTATTAAGTACTAGCTGACCCGGCTAACTTCGTACCGCCTAACAGTCGCTTCTTTAATTTTTTATTTTTTCTTAATACTTATCCTTCCCGGAACCCCTCCACTAACACTTAAACTTTATGGTATGGTATTAAAGTTCAAACTTAATTTTAAGTATTATTACGAATCTTTTGCATGGGAATATGGAAAAGTGTTGTTTTTAGACTTTTTCAGGCAATTTCTTAAATTTTTCTCTCCGTAAAAACCATCCTCGTACTTCACGGAATATTATAAAAAAAGAATTAGTGAAATCGGTTCAGCCGAACTCGAGATTTGCGCTTAGTAACCTTCAGCGATTCATTTTTATATACATAGAGACTAGCGGACTCGGCAAACGTTTTCCTGCCCGGAAAACAGCTACCACATTTGATTGCTTACATACCCATAGCAGCGCTACCTACCGGGTCCAATTGAGATAAAACCTACCCTATCTCCCAAGTTGGACCAAATTACAGATGTTTACAAAAATTGTCAAAAATTGGTTCAGTAGTTTCGGAGTTTATCGTTAACATACATCGTGACACGAAATTTTTGAGTAGGTATAGACAAATGTTAGACTCTCATCATTGTGAAACAAAAATCACATAAAATGAATTAGTACATAGGTGTATGGTCTGAATTTTATATGACGTTACATTCTCTAACTCGGTTAGGTATTACATATTAGATTAGGTATTGCATTAGCACTTGAGTGCTAAATTAATACCTAAATAACTTTACAGCAACCGGTGGAACAGTTGTTCCTAAGTTAAGTAAGTTATTAAGTTGTAAATTAAGCTGTAAAGTTTATCGCTAAATAAGTTACTAATAAATTGTATGATCAGTAGACAAAACTAAAAACAGTGCTGTGACGCCAAGTTGGCGCAACGGTCACAGCACTGGTTTGTGGCTGTTGCGCTGGCGGTAGCGGGTTCGATCCCCGCACATGACAA
The DNA here is from genome assembly GCA_905220545.2 of Melitaea athalia. Classification (NCBI taxonomy): domain Eukaryota; kingdom Metazoa; phylum Arthropoda; class Insecta; order Lepidoptera; family Nymphalidae; genus Melitaea; species Melitaea athalia. The sequence continues at coordinate 19,079,462 of HG992176.1, forward strand.
ATGTTTGTATTGGGCATACAGATTTATGGCGTGGTCTGGGTGTTTGTGCAGTCCTTGTGGGTCTTCCCACCGTGCCTCAAAGAGCACGTTAAGCCGTTGGTTCCGGTTGTTATCATGTACACCTCTGATAGGGGTCGTTACTCATAGTCTGGAATATATCCACCAACCCACATTGGAGAAGCGTGATAGATTAAGTTCTGATCCTTCTCCTACATGGGGAAAGAGGTCTATGCCCAACAGTGGGATAATTAATACAGGCCAAAGCGAAGTTTTTATCTGATGGATAACGTTTTACGTTATATGTCGGAACGAAGAATGAGGCCTCCCTAGCTCTAGAACATTTAAAAATAACAATAAATATTGTAAAAGTAGGTAATATGCTTTTTAAGTCAACAAACAAATATAAAATCGAATAATTTGGTCAGAAACGATAAAGAATTTCCTAAATATTTTTAAACAAGTATTAATGAAAATTATGATGACTTAAACAAATGATGGCTCAATCACCTTTTCGGCTATGGTTCTGCCAATGTCAAGTACCAAAGAAAACAGAAATCTAAAAACATCTTTGTTTATTACAAAATATTATTAAATACCTACTTTATTTGAATTTTAAATGTTTTAGTTTTTTTTTTGATTTGGTAATATTAGTAAAAAATTAGCGGTGTTATAGTTCTACTTATTAAATGTTGCATTTTTTCAGCAATTTGAAAGCAGAAATAACAGCACCAGGCGTAAGTGGAATCTTCCGTCAGGTATTAAATTTATTTAGATAATTTGCTTTTTAATTTATGGCCGGTTCACATTATTCCAGTCCAGTAATCCAGCTTTTTAATTTATGGCCGGTTCACATTATTCCAGTCCAGTAATCCAGCGAGTTAATCCTGTCCAGTGCTGGACTGGATCATACCGTTTACATTATTCCAGTCGTTTCAAAGCTGTAAATCGGTAACACTATAGTGACAATGAGTTCGAGAAATAATTTTGAATATTATTATAAAATTGCTCAATTACTACTGTTAGAACGCATACTTTATATTTTATTTTTCATGTCCTCTACTGTTAAACCTTCTATTTGCATCTCCTCACAATTTTTTTTGTAGGGCGGGTTGGCGCATCTTTGTTTTCATAGAATTCCGATGTGATATCCCACAAACACAAATGTTCTTTAGCTAAAGAAACAAACTGAAGAGTTTGATTTTCTGTAAACTTCATTGTCAATGCGTGTTTACCGTTTAACGTTTCAGTACAGCACTGGATTGGCTGTTTACACTATTCCAGTGATGCTGGAATGGGCGAGCTGGAATGAAAAGTAGACCGGCAATCCAGGCACTGGACTGGATTGCTCACTGGAATGGGTACATTCCAGTACCGGTTCACATTATTCCAGTTGCAATCCAGCACTGGATTCGATCGCTGGACTGGAATACTACTGGAATAATGTGAACCGGGCAATTCCGTATATTCTTATATTTATATTCCGGTTCACATTATTCCAGTGCAGTGACTGGATTGCCGGTCTACTTTTGATTCCAGCTCGCCCATTCCAGCGTCACTGGAATAGTGTAAACAGCCAATCCAGTGCTGGACTGAAACGTTAAACGGTAAACACGCATTGACAATGAAGTTCACAGAAAACCAAACTCTTCAGTTTGTTTTCATTGGAATTCTATGAAAACATGAAAAACATGCGCCAATCCGCCAATCCGATTTGTGAGGAGATGCAAATAGAAGGTTTAACAGTTTAACAGCAGAGGACGTGAAAAGTAAAATATAAAGTATGCGTTCTAACAGTAGTAATTGAGCAATTTTAAAATAATAATTATTCAAAATTATTTTTCGAACTCATTGTCACTATAGTGTTACCGATTTACAGCTTTGAAACGACTGGAATATGTAAACGATATGATCCAGTCCAGCACTGGACTGGATTGACTCGCTGGATTACTGGACTGGAATAATGTGAACCGGCCATTATACCTACATACCTATCAGTCCAATGACGCCGCGTTGGCGTAGCGGTCACAGCACTGGATTGCGATTGGCTGTTGCACGAGCGGTTGCGGGTTCGATCCCCGCACACGAAAACATTTGTATTGGCCATACAGATGTTTGCGGTGGTCTGGTTGTTTGTGCAGTCCTTGTGGGTCCCCCCACCGTGCCTCGGAGAGCACGTTAAGAAGTCGGTCCCGGTTGTTATCATGTACACCTGATAGCGATCGTTGCTCATAGCAGGGAATATATCCGCCAACCCGCATTGGAGCAGCGTGGTGGATTAAGCTCCGATCCTTATCCTACATGGGGAAGAGGCCTATGCCCAACAGTGGGATATTACAGGCTGAATCGTATCAGCCACAATAAATAATTACAATTAATTTCTTCTCTGGAAAAAGTATTATATTGTGTGTTATTCTCTATTGACATTTTAGCGAACGTGAGCTGATGTACAAACTGACGACAAAATTGTCTTAATGAGTTAAAAATATTGTAACACTAGCTGTGCCCGCGACTTCGGCCGCGTGGAATTTAACAAAATAGTTATTATTCAGTTCGCAGTTATAAAAAAAGTAGCCTAAGTTACTCCTTATTACATCAGCTATCTGCCAGTGCAAAGTACCGTCAAAATTGATTCAGCCGTTTCAGAGATTAGCCGAAACAAACAGACAGACAGACAAAAATTATAAAAAATGTTATTTTGGTATATTAAGTACCGTTTAGGTATACATACATATGAATTTAGTAAAAAGAGGATATTTTAATATTACAAACAGACACTCAAATTTTATTTATTTGTATAGATTACAATTAATTTATTCTCTGGAAAAAGTATTAGATACCTACATATTAATTTGTGTGTTATTTTCTGTTGACATTTTAGCGAACGTTATCTGATGTTCAAACTGACGACAAAATTGTCTTAATAAGTTAAAAAATATTGTAACATTTCTTTTCCCGTTATAAAGAAATATCTACTTTAAATGACTGTTATATAATTATAAAGTTTGTTATGCAATAATAAGTAGGTATTAAAACTTCTTCATCTTTTCTCTTAACTTAACTACAAAATAAAAAGCACTGTTTCAGTTAGAAAAAATATGCTAATTCGTCATATAAAAATAATGTAAGAAGCTCTTGAAGAATTTTAATTTTTAGGTTGTACATATTACGTCCACACAAATAGTCGTAATTTAATTTAACGTCAGTAAATATTATGTGAACACTTTTTTAACGCCTAATAAAAAATATTTCAGAAATCATTTCGAACATGCGACCGTCAAATAACGACATTTTCGTCTTATGTGAGAGCTGCATGTTCCTTGAACAACACAGCCGGTAACATCGGAAATTTGTTCACACGCAAAATGGCGGCCAGTGCAAATACATCGTGTCCGTGGCCCAATAGTCAAGAGGACTATGAATTAAGAGATGTCATAGGTATGTTAATCAAGACTAGATTATTTTTATAACCATCTAATTTATTAATCTTATTTTTAAATGCAACCAAACAGCAACATATGCTCGCCAATCTGCTTTTACTGATAATCCTGAGAGCTGTCAATAGGTGATTTAGATGACATTTAAAAATAGTATTGATAAATTGATAATATTAATATTAATACAGATGATAGGTTTTCTTTGGAACTTAAGCAATTTTGTATGTCTTTATATGGACGTGAATGTAACCTTATTTAAGTTAATAGTTATTTGGTACGGCCATACGTTGTCTTATTGACATGTCGTCCTATTTGCATGATGTATTGATGTAGTTAATGTAAACAATTCATTTACGTTTGATTTACGTGTTTTACAAGCGGCAAGCAGAACGTGTTTCGCTCATTATAACATCCCATTGCAACTCAATTCCATGATTTAGAAATTTAATATCAAAACAATAATTTAGACAAACAATAACAATTACCTACTTCAGTTTCAGATAAACTCATAACAATGTTTTTAAGTTTTTTTTTAAAATTTATCAAACGTTTATTAATGTATGATATCAAAAGATATATTATAAATAATTTCTTCGATTTATTTCTTTATAATTTTTTATTATTTTATCATACAATGATTTTATAAAAATCTTTTACATGTGTAATAAGTTACAATTTAATATAAATTTAGATATCTTGTCGCTATCATGAATATTTTGTTTATTTATCATTTAGTTGTAAGGAGAAAAACTCTGAATTATAATATAAACTATACAAACACAAAATTATATTTTTATTTACTTAGGTGTTGGTGCAACCGCTGTCGTGTATTCAGCATTTTGTAAGCCAAGAAATGAAAAATGTGCTATAAAAAGGATTAACTTAGAAAAATGGAACACATCCATGGATGAGCTCCTCAAGGAAATTCAAGTGAGTTTATTAATTAAAAATAAATCATTCAAATAATTCAATTATCAAATTATATCATTCAGTTTCAAACAATGTGTTTGTCATTGTCATGTTCTAATATGCTTATCTTTTTACAGGCAATGTCGAGCTGCAACCATCTTAATGTAGTGACATATTATACCAGTTTTGTCGTCAATGATGAACTTTGGCTTGTACTAAAACTCTTAGAAGGTAATTTTTATTTTATATATCCCACATTTGTTACCATATTACTGTCTAGACTTTCTGTAATCTGTAAAGAAATATTATAATGATATTTTAATTTTTTAATGAAAACTAGTATAGGAGAGATTTTTAGTAATGTCTACTAATGTTATGTTGTTACTAAGTTATGTAATGTCTACTCCTACTGTCCTTATAAGTTAAATGTGAAAGTTTGTGAGGATGGATGGATGTTTGTTACTCTTTCACACAAAAGCTACTGAACAGATAGTTTGGAAACATAATAATTAGTTAGCATTTAGAACACTTAGGCTACTTTTTACCTGACATTCTCTCGGAATTCCTAATTACACGGGTGAAACCACTATTTGCATTTTTTTGGTTAAGTTTATATTTATCAGAGAAGTAAAATTGTCTGTAGAATTATAGTAAATTATATTGTACTCTTACCAAATGTATTTTACATTATAGTTTTGCAGAGTAACATAAATATAGTTCATACAATATATGTACCTCATATTATACTAGGCCTAAATATATACCGTATTATATTTTCTAGGTGGAAGTCTCCTTGATGTCATAAAACATAAGATGCGAGTGTCAAATTGTAAGCATGGTGTTTTTGATGAAGCAACCATAGCCACTGTCTTGAAAGAAGTTTTGAAGGGGTTGGAGTATTTCCACAGTAATGGACAAATTCACAGGTATTATTTTATTTATGATGATGTTAAGTAAATCTTATGTTGTTTTGTCAGTATAACAGAAACCACATGTTTATTTTTAATGAATATGCACTTTGAGTTCGACAAAATGTATGGCATTAAAGTGACTGGATACTTGTATCAAACTTGTTACTTGTTATTAGTAACAAGTAAGTATTGTATCATTTATTGCTGTGCAGGTCTTAATATATAAAATTGAGCATGTAATATGTAATACAGTAAACAGTTGTTAACACAGAAATTTTTTATTGGAATTTACAAAAGATAGATATAAAAATGCAATTTTCTGTACTTTGACAAGACCAGGGCAAAGCGAATTAAACATAATTATGTTGGATTTGAATTTTATTAACTAGTTAGTTATTACACAATAGTTTTTGTGTCATTAATGTTTTGATAATTGAAGAAAAGCTGGCTATATATATCTTAATATATAAAACAAAGTCGGGTTTGTTCGAACACTTATAACTTGAGAACGGCTGGACTGAGTTTCATTGTTTTTGATTATTTGTATTTGTCTCAGTCCTGAATAGCAGAATAACTATTAAAAATAATTGAAAATTGAGGAAAAAATAAAATAAACGGGTTTCGTAGCTGTAAAACTTTTAATGTCCATCCCGTCGATACGGTAAAGGTATATTTAAATAAAGTTTTCGAATCGACAATATATATCCACTAAATTTTTAACAGCAAAAAATATATATAAAGATATCACATTAATTGTTATCATAATTATATCATATGGGTATTTTGGTTATTCACTATGAATATAAGAATCTATACTATATAAAGCTGAAGCGTTTGAATCTTTAAAATTTTCAATAAAATCTCAAGAACTACTGGTTCGAATTGAAAAATTCTTTTTGTGTTATATATAGTCCATTTTCCGATAAAGGCTACTTATATAAAATTAAAGTACCTTTTTTTTTCTAAAATTTACGCCAGTGAAACGGCGGGGCACAGCTAGTCAATGAATATTATTTTTAGAGCTTGGCGTTTATAATTCATGTACCTACTAGCTAACTCAGCGAACTTCTTACCGCTATTTTTTTGTGAATCAATCTTATTTTAATTTTTTATATATATATTTAGAAGCCTTGTAGTACTGATGGTAATGAACACCAAAAAATATCCGATTTGGTGCAGTCATTGCGAAGTTATGCACCTTTTTTTCATTGATTCAAGAGTATTTACAATAGTATTAGAAAAAAAAATATCTTTGAATAACGTTTTTAAGAATAATCATGTTATTGAAAATAAAATAATTCTTTTATTAATATAAATAAATATCTATATGTACCTTTTTTGTACCAATGCTGCGAATAAATCTATTGACTATTGTTTCACGCGAAGTGGCTGATGTTTATTACTGTATGTTAAAAAAATTCCCTAGTAGAAAACATCATAGTATTATTATCACAGACTATATTTAACGAGAGAAAAAATCATGAAATCCAAGCGAGCGAAGCTGCGGGCGAAAAGTTAAGAAATAAGTAGTTGTTAAGCGAACAAACTAAATTTAAAAGAATTGTTTTTTTGTTGATTAAATAGAACTGAAAGTTATTAATTTTTTTTACTGAGCATTATATACAATTGCTACACGTACAAAAATAAAGTTTATTTTGAACTTGAATTGAATTCATTTGCTATTGAGAAGTGAGAAAATTGATCATGATTATTAATATTATTTTTATTTGGTCAAGTAAATAATATTGCATAGCAAATGCGACTAGTAAAATGTCTACTTTAAATATTTTTAGCTAAGCTCAAAATAAGCATGGCGAATAAACAACTAAATTTTTTTATAGTCTAGTATAACTAAGTTGGCAAACAAGCGCACGGCTCACCTGATAGTGAGCGATTACCGTAGCCTATAGACGCCTGCAACACCAGAAGCATCGCAAGCGCGTTGCCGACCCTATCCCCAATCCCACCAGGAGCTCTGGTCACCTTACTCACCAACAGGAACACAATACTGCTTGAAAGCAGTATTATTTAGCTGTGATCTTCTGTAAGGTCGAGGTACTCCCCCAGTCGGGCTGCTCCATTTTTTTAGCAGGAAATTTCGTGCTATAGATACCTCAGTAAAATTTGAAATTGATTTTGTTCAAATGAAACGAAAAACTAGCAACCTGCACCAGCTTCGCACGGGTGCAATGTTGATACTAAATATAAAAAAAAAAAAATTGCAATGTAAGCGCAAAAAATGTGTTTATTTACAACAGCACATTAGAAACCTCTAAAACTATCAGTGTTCCTCTACTTCTACTATATTATACATGCATGTATTAAACATATAAACCTTCCTCTGGAATTACCCTATTTACTAAAGAAAACCGCATCAAAATCCGTTGTGTAGTTTTAACGATCTAAGCATACAGACAGCGGGAAGCGACTTTGTTTTATACTATCTACTGATTAAAAATATATTTAAATGTTTTGTTTTGAGAAATTATTTTAAATTTAAAATTCTAAATACATAGTTACTGCGAATTTATTTAATATACATTTGTTTTGTTCTATGTTCATTGTATTAACGTATATATTTGTTAAGTAAATTGATGGCTTGTTAATTTATTCAAACCCACAAATGTTATTAGAATAAATTACAATATATTCTTAAAACAAAAGACAATTGAAAATATACTGAGGACACTAGATATGCCACTATATTATTAATGTGTTAGTCAGAAACATAAATATAGATAATTATAATCGCTTAGTTAAAACTATGTATGTAATAATATTAATAAAATTATTATGAACATTAAAAAAACCGGCCAAGTGCGAGACGGACTCGCGCACCGAGGGTTCCGTACAAACCTATAACACACAAATACAAACCAATATATAAGTAAAAGTTATGGTATTTTTCTGCTAAATGAAATCGATAACATTATAATGTGGAAAGCTGGAGGAGCATAAATTTAAGACAAAGGTCTCTTTATCGTTTCAGTAATTATTTAATATATATCATCTATCCATCTTATAGTAGCCTTGCAAAAGTTCTTATATCAAAGTTATTTATTTACAAAGTTTTTAGTCACTATTTAGAAATCTGGTTCAAAAATACTAATTAAGTTTTAAATTAGCACCAGATCTGTAAATGGTGACTGATAAAGGTATGAATAGTACCACATTGAACATTGAAGTTCGAAAAAACGTTATCTATAGTTGTACCACTTCGTGTAGTACTAGTGTTTATTAACGGAAACATGTTTATGAATCAAAAATATGTGGAAATTCCATTTTGGAGATTCATTTTAAAATCGATATTTAAGTCTCCCAGGACAATCAAACGAGAACGTGAAGTGAGTTATACTATTGTTACGTGTTAGGGTTCGAATGATTTGGAGAGAAAGACCTGCTGACTCTTTTAGAGACTTTATTCACTAGCACTAGGTCCAACACAAAGAACTAGGTTCAAACACTAAGCACTAGGTACAAACACCAAGCACTAGGTACACACACTAAGCACTAGGTAGGTACACACACTAAGCACTAACGATGTCTGAGGTCGTAGCCAATGTCGTAGGTTTCCGCTGGTATCACTCTTGATCACTAGTCTTCACTTCGAAGTTACTTCGACGAGAGCTCAAAACTGAACTGAAGTCGCTTCGCCTACCTGCGGCCTATTTATACCGGCCGAGTCTACTCCCAGACCATTCTGGAAAGTTCGCGCATGCACTCGGTTCTCGAGACTATTCCTCTATATAAGTCCTCTAACGACATCTAGTATTGAGTGGAGGTTTCATGTTGTTGATTTGTACAGCACACAAAGCTGTTCCACCGCTCCACGCTAGATGACGCAAGCTCCTTTACTTTGTGTATTCGTAACACCACTCCCCTCTTAGAGATGCTCGTCCCGAGCATCGTTGTTACTGCCATGGTAACGCGCCAGACGGTCTATGTGTACCACTTTGAATGTCCCTCTTGGTTGCTTTTGAATCCTATAAGTCACATCATTCATTATACCATATTCATTAACCACTTTGTATGGACCGTCCCACTTGGTCTGCAACTTTGGAGATTTCCCTTTCCGGCGGGTTGGGTTATGCAGCCACACCAGTGACCCTTCATCGAAGCCTCTCGTGTTCGATTTCCGGTCGTATCTGGTTTTCATGTTCTCACTTGACTGTAACCCATTTTCCCGAACCAACGCGTGTATATAGCGCATTTTTTCCCTTAAATTGCTGACATAGTCTTGTACGGTCTCTGGTCCCTCCAGTGACCCTCCTGTCAATAGGTCTACTGGTATTCGTAGTTCTCTACCGTAATTGACATACGCCGGGGTAGCTTTTATGCTCTCATGCTCGGCGGTTCGGTATGACGGAAGGAAGAGTGGTATATACTTATCCCAATCCTTTTGTTTGTCGTCTACCAATTTCGCCAAATGCCTCTCAAGGGTCTGGTTAAATCTCTCAACCATTCCATCGGACTGTGGATGGTACGCGGTGGTCCTCATACTCCCATAACGTTATCGTAGCTGAGATTATGGATGATTGCATCTTGGGTTTGGATTTCACGAAGAAACACAACTGCAGAATTAATGTCGCTGACGGAGTTTTCAAGTGTAGTGAAGAAGAAATCTTTATTCTTGGAGGCGCCTGCGGGAAAGTCGCATGTATAGAGAAAGTCATTATACCTGGACGAGCGGAAGCGCGGGTGCTGGTGAAACTGCCACCAGCTGGAAATAAAAAGTCAAACAGATGCGTGCTGATCGAAGACACACCTACCAAGACATCGGCGCAAAAACTGATGACGGCGAGAACCCTTGTTAGTGGAAGCAGTAACGCTGTGGTCAAGGTTGTTAATCTTGGTGATCGCCAGATCTGCTTGAACAAAGGTGACGTCATTGGAAAGTGCGAGGAAGTTGTCTGGATGAAAAAGTGTAGTTCGATAACAGGCGCGGACTCAGCAAACAGCAACAACTACGGAATAGTGACTGAGCTGCTCGATGACTGCAAGAGTAACCTAACGTATTCGCAGGGCATGAAAGCTATGAAGTTTTTACAGCGCTACGCGAATATCTTCTCCAGTCACGTTGGGGACCTTGGAAGAACGTCGGTGGTTCAGCACAGGATAGATACCGGAAGCGAGAGACCAATTCGTCAACCAGCAAGACGGATACCAATTGGAAAGGAAAAAGGAGTTGAAGTATTTTTGGAGGTCATGAGAAGGAATAAGATTATTGAACCGTCTGCAAGTCCGTGGTGCTCACCTGTTGTATTAGTGAAGAAGAAAGATGGTAGCAAGAGATTTTGTGTGGACTATAGGCGTCTCAATGATGTCTCTAAGAAGGACAGTTATCCCTTATCTCGAATCGACGACACTTTGGATACCCTGAGTGGAATGAGATGGTTTTCGACCCTAGACCTGAAATCTGGATACTGGCAGGTGGAAATTCATCCAGAAGACAAGGAAAAGACAGCTTTCTCGACCGGTAAAGGTTTATGGCAATTTAACGTCATGCCTTTCGGATTGTGTAACGCAACTGCCACATTTGAGCGACTCATGGAGTGTGTACTAGCAGGCTTAGTTGGAGAAGCTTGCTTAGTCTACTTAGATGACGTCATCATTGTCGGCCGTGACTTCGAGGACCATTTGCAAAACTTGGACCGAGCTCGAATAAGGTCAATTATCTCGGCCATGTTATCTCCAGTGATGGAATCCAGACAGACCCGGAGAAACTGGAAGCAGTTCAAAAATGGCCTACCCCTAAGGACAAAACCGAAGTGCGGGCATTCCTCGGCCTATGCTCATACTACAGGCGTTTTGTTAAGGGATTCTCAGAGATAGCCAAGCCATTACATCGGCTGACAGAAGATAAACGACAAATTAGTTGGGATGAGACTTGTGAAGATTCCTTTCGGAAACTGAAGAAACATCTGTGTGAAACACCAATCCTGGGATATCCACAAACTGAAGGTCAGTTTATAGTCGACACGGATGCAAGCAACACGGCCATTGAAGGGGTGTTATCTCAAAAACAGGGTGAAAGAGAAGTTGTTATTGCATATTTCAGCAAATCTTTATCCAAGCCAGAGAGAAACTACTGTGTAACAAAGAGAGAACTCTTGGCTGTTGTAAAGACGCTACAACATTTCAACAAATATCTCATCGGCAGACAGTTTTTACTGTGAACTGATCACGCAGCCTTGAACTGGTTACTGCAATTCAAGAATCCAGAAGGTCAAGTAGCTCGATGGATTGAACAGCTTCAGGAGTATGACTTCAAGACGGAACACCGCAGCGGAAAGATGCATGGGAACGCCGACGCACTCTCACAAAGGCCGTGTTCGGAAGACTGCAAACATTGTGTTAAGCAGGAATCTAATGAAGTAACATTAAAGCTAACGAGAACAAGTCCTTTGGGTCTCTGGGAGAAAGATGCTATGAGGGAGGCTCAAGAAAGAGATGACGACCTTCGGCACATCATCACATGGAAGAAACGGGGTGAAGTAAAACCAATCTGGAGTCAGGTTGCACCCACTGGCGCTGTCACTAAGGCGTACTGGGCGCAATGGGACAGTCTGATACTTCAAAACGGAATACTCTACCGGAAATGGGAGAAGACAAACGGCAGAGAGTTCCATCTTCAGATAATTGTCCCAAGAGCGAGAGTACCAGATGTTCTCCGTGAAGTACATGATGGCGTATCAGGAGGTCATCTAGGTGTCAAGAAAACGTTAACAAAAGTGCGAGAACGATTCTACTGGTTGCATTGTCGAGATGATGTGCAGGATTGGTGCCGCACTACTTGCGCTGCTGTAAAAGGACCACAGACCAGAAGCCGTGGGAAACTGCGGCTGTATAACGTCGGCGCACCGTGGGAACGAATTGCAGTTGACGTGGCTGGGCCATTTCCTGTAACGGAATCGGGAAACAAGTATTTTATGGTCGTCATTGACTATTTCACGAAATGGCCCGAAGTGTTCGCCATACCAAACCAAGAAGCTACTACAGTCGCTTCTAAGCTAGTCGAAGAAGTGATATGTCGCTTTGGTGTGCCTCTAGAAATCCATTCTGATCAGGGCAGCAACTTCGAAGTCACTTCGACGATAGCTCAAAACTGAACTGAAGTCGCTTCGCCTACCTGCGGCCTATTTATACCGGCCGAGTCTACTCCCAGACTATTCTGGAAAATTCGCGCATGCACTCGGTTCTCGAGACTATTCCTCTACATAAGTCCTCTAACGCCATCTAGTATTGAGTGGAGGTTTCATGTTGTTGATGTGTACAGCACACAAAGTAGTTCCACTGCTCCACGCTAGATGGCGCAAGCTCCTTTGCTTTGTGTATTCGTAACACTATTGAGGTTGCTGCCGTATATTGTTCTACTTATGCATTCTATTGCAACATTAATTTGACATTGTGGTGACCTATAGTTATCACTCTAACATTAAACGTTAAAAAATGCAAGCATTCACAATGGTTTTCACATGGTTGGGTTTTGATTCCCTTGCGAGTAGTTGAGAGTTTTAAAATATGCGTCTGTTTCTGTCTGTTTCTTTTGATAATGTTGATATAGAAGTTTGATTTTGTTACAGTTTAAAGGTATTATAGACATGAGCATTTGATATGAATTTCAATTTAATACCTTTACGCGTTCATGAGAAAAAGAGTAGTAAGTTTAAAATTATTAAAAATATTTTTTATTATATGATTTAACAAAAAATTTATACTTTTCGCAATTTTTCCTTTATTTGTGCTATAAGACGTTGCTTCGTACCAAGTTTCAAGATTCTGAGTTCACGGGAAATACCCTGTAGGTTTTGATTCCCTTGCAAGTTTCGAAAATTTGCAGCATAAACGGCTGTATCTTTTGATTGCCTTGGCTTAGAAGTTTGATTTTTTCACAGCTTCAAGGGACAACCAAGGTGCCAACGTCATATAGGCAACTGTCACCCGCACCATGCTACAACGCACGAAGTATAATCTGTCAACAACTATTCGTGTATAGTAGCACAAGTAGTCGCCTAAAACGCAGGCAGTTGTGTGTTTGATTCTTGTAGTAGAGGAGACTAACTTGCCTATCGAAAAGTGGTCATAGATTTTTTTTTAACCTATATGATTGGTTTTGTAATAATTACAATATATATCAATTTCGATTCGAACAGATCGATGTAGTATCGAATATAGGTACATATTGACCTACCTGTTCACATCTACTTGCCAGGTAGCCATGACCAAAAATAATTAGGCAAGCCTACCTTCAGTCATCTTCATAGGCTCATAGACCATTGCTTGTGGCAGATATTTTGTACAATTTGTTTCTGGTCTAAGTATAAGACTTTACCGTGCTCTCCAGCTTGCTTCGGAGAGAACGTAAAGCTTTCGGTTATGGTTGTTATTATAGGCATCTGATAGTAATTGTTAGTAATAGTAAATAGTCATAGGAATATTATGAGCTACCCCTTGCAGTGGAAGCCTTAACTATTCTCTTATATGACGAAAAAGGCATTAGAGCAGCTTTGGAATTTTACTGGCTGAGTTATTTAAATCTGTTACGCTACCTTTCTGGTGATTTTTTATTTTTTTTTTTACCATTTATCTATGCTTATGTCTCTGACTGTACATCGTACGCAATTCATTGTATTCTTTGTAAAGCAACAATGTAAATGGCACGTAACAAGCAAGACATACTATGTATTTATAATCATTCAATATTTCATTATATGCGAATGGTTTTGTCCTTTTGTTGTTTGCTTTAAAACGTTACTGATGTTTGAAATGATAAAACTAAATATTGCTTTAATTTTATTTTTCAAATAAAATGTATTTTAAACTGAAGTCAATATTATAATTATGTTAAGTTTCTATCTCCTTAATTTTATCCCAGAATGAGTCTTGAAAACTGATTATATAAACCTGCTTTGCCAGTTTTCTCTAATTTCAATTTTGAATAATCTATTATAAAAGAGATTTCCACCCATATATTGACTCATCACGATGTCTCTGGAACCATAAGGCGTAGAGACTTGAAATTTGGTAGGAATATTCCTTTCGCCGAGTAGAGGTCAGCTAAGAACGGATTTTACGAAATTCCACACACAAGAGGGGGTTGCGGGGGTTAATAACATATATGGCAAAACAACGTTTGCGGGGTCAGCTAGTATTTATAATAATATTAATATGTATTTACATTTTTACAGGGATATCAAAGCTGGAAATATATTATTAGGTGAAGATGGTACAGTTCAAATTGCTGATTTTGGTGTCTCAGCCTGGTTGGCAACTGGAAGAGATTTGTCAAGACAAAAAGTCAGACACACCTTTGTAGGCACACCATGTTGGATGGCGCCTGAAGTAATGGAACAGGTATTTATAATATAATACAAATATATAATAAATACATATACGGCTATAAAAGAATATAAAAAAAAAACACATACATTTTATGAAAAACTTGGATCCCCAAAAAATAATTGTTAGTAGGAGGAACAGAAATCTAAAACGATGGAAAAAATGTGGAATAATACAGATATCAATTAATAAATATTTTTAACATACACACTCGTCTGTTCAGAAGATAAGCAACCCAATGACGGCGTGTATAATAGGTAACAGCCTGATATAGCTACTTATTTATTTAAAATTTTATCGATAAATATGTACGCAAACAATACATATATGTATAAATAAATACATATATACTCAGACTCGGGGAGTGAATTAAACCCACAACTCCCAGAGCAGAAAGCATAGAAAACTGTGCTAACGGGCTAAAATCTGGTCGCCAAATAGAAAGAAATTCGTACACCGACCTGTCATCTTTTGTCTTTGTCGCTCGCGTATAAACCTATTGCGGTTGCGCTCACACAGGTGAAGTGACCTCGTATAGTTCAAGCTAGTTCGTTAAGGGTATGATTAACAATAGGAACAATAATGAATTTTAGTACAAAAAAATATCCAGAATGAAAATAAATTGTGCCTAGTTGTGCCTAGAGTGTGCCTTAAATTCATTTAGTAGTTTCAGCATAATGTGAGGCCAGGATATAGATGAACAGACTGAAATATGAAAAATATTATTTTGACATTAGTGTCAATTGTATAGTAGCTGTTGTGACCCCAATTGTGTTATGCCAGTTTTAGTAAAATTATATGTTCATTAATGCAAATAATCAAATGGGTAGGGACCACATGTTACATTGTTTACACAAAAATGTAAATAAATTGCACATCTATTTATTTTATTTTAGGACCATGGCTATGATTTCAAGGCAGATATATGGTCTTTTGGTATAACAGCAATAGAAATGGCCACGGGCACCGCACCATACCACAAATACCCACCAATGAAAGTTTTAATGCTTACTCTACAGAATGACCCACCGAATTTAGACACAGGTAAGGTCAACTAAAATTAGTCGTAAGTTATAATGATAGAAATATTTGAAAGGTAGGTGATTTATTATATTGATTGTCAGTTTTCTCAGTAAATTTGCATTGTGTATGCGTTTTGAGGTCAATTCCTCTCTATGAGTGATAACTAAATCAGTATATGAGGTAATAAAGAAAAGCATACACCAAAATATTAGCATTATTACAATAAATATTCTAATTGTATGTATTTTTACAGGTGCAGATGAAAAAGAACAGTACAAAGTGTATGGGAAGACATTTAGGAAGATGATCGTAGATTGTCTGCAAAAGGATCCGTCGAAGAGGCCAACTGCTACTGAGTTATTAAAACATCCATTCTTTAAGAAGGCTAAAGATAAAAAATATCTCACTCAGACTCTAGTTGCTATCGGACCCAGCATGGAAACCCGTGTTCATAAGGTATACACATAATCTATTGTAATAAAATGAAATTATAAAAAAAAATCCTTTTCGATGCTTTAGTGTAAAACTTACCAGACAGATGTTTATTTATGATTCTATTAATTGTTCCGTAACCGTTGATGAGACTTTATATGAAATAACACGATAAACATTTTTTATTACAGGCAAGTAAACGTCAACCGGGGGCGTCCGGGCGACTTCATCGCACCGTGACAGGTGAATGGGTTTGGAGTGAAGAAGAGGACGAGGGCGAAGCCCCGGGCTCTGACGAGGACGCCCCAGACAGGCGACCTATGAATGAACTACAGCGAGCTGACTCTAGCAGTGATAATGATGAGGTAATAACTAGAAATTATCAGAAATATCTAGAAAACTAAATTGTGTGATGGACTTATAATTAATTATCCAGTAGTAGCATAGAAAGTTAAAGTATAGAAATAAAATATTGCTTTTAATTAGTTTATCACGAACCAAGAAGACCTAATCAATAAAATTTGTGACTTGATACAAAACTGACAGGTCCCAATGACTTTCAATACTGCATTTACATTTAAAACTTAAAACTGCTGTGTGGTTACGGCACTAAAGAATGTAGCCACCCCTCTCTTCCCGTGGGTGTCGTAAGAGGCGACTAAGGGATAACACAGTTCCACTACCACCTTGGAACTTAAAAAGCCGACGGATGGCGGGATAACCATCTAACTGCTGGCTTTGAAACACACAGGCCGAAGACGGGCAGCAGCGTCTTCGGTGCGACAAAGCCAGCCCTGCGGTCACCAACCCGCCTGCCCAGCGTGGTGACTATGGGTAAAACACATGAGTTCACGCCATTATTGGCGCGAACTTGTGGAGGCCTATGTCTGCGACAGGCTGAACTGATTGTTTTTTTATTATACAAGTTATATAAAAACTTGTATAATAAAAAAAACAATCACTTTAATAATAATAATCAATTCTTTATTTGAACCAAAAACTTTTTACAAATTTCATAGCCTGCCAAACTGCATGACAGTTTATCGACCTAAGTTTATTTTAGCGTTTGTTTATTTATAGCGTTGCTTGCTTATAGTGAACTAAAATGATGCGTTTTTTGTTTTTATAAATAACAAAATATGTGCTAAACACAATTAAAATTACCGTCACATAACAGACAAGCTTATAGAACAATAACGCTTCAGCCTGTAAAATCAAACTGCTGGGCATAAGCCTGTTTCTCCATGTAGGAGAAGGATCAGAGCTTAATCCATCACGCTGCTCCAATGCGGGTTGGCGGATATATTCCCTAATATGAGTAACGATCGCCATCAGATGTACATGATAACAACCGGGACCGACGGCTTAACGTGCTCTCCGAGGCACGGTGGGGAGAGTTACGAGGACTGCACAAACACCCAGACCACGGCAAACATGTGTATGGCCAATACAAATGTTTGTCATGTGCGAGGATCGAACCCGCAAACGCCAGCGTAACACCCACAAACCAGTGCTGTGACCGTTGCGCCAATGCGTCGTCAAAAACGATAACGACGATATATATTATTTAACTTTATAATGATGCAGAATCCTTTGTATGAGTGTCTGATGTGCAATTGTTATTTTTAGATTTTTAATTAATATATTTGGGTGTGCTGGAAGAAATCTCTTATAGGGATAAGCACACCCATTATACGTGAGTCTCCATGACAAATATATTATGTATATAGTTTTGTAAGTATAATAAATTTTTTAATAAAAAATAAATAATAAAAACGATGTTTGTACAGGAAGCAACTGTTCCAAAAGAATCAAGAACAAAACCATCAGTTCCCGTGATACCTTCTGAGCCTTCTGTTGTCAATCTAGTGTTGAGATTAAGGTTGGTCTATCTCTATATTTAGTGACAGCCAATACACCGTGTGTGAAATTGGTTAGAAATCACACACAATTGCATTTATTGTATTTTTTGACTGTATACTTCATGTAATGTTTATTTATCAGTATTATTATTATTATTATTGATAAAGGTTCTTATGTAGTAGTAAGAGAAGTTACTTTAGCACCTATATAGTGTGGCCACGAGTTCGATTACCGTTTAATGCGGATATTTGCATTTATGGTAATGTTTACTTCTAATCTAGGTGTCTGTCTTTGTGATTCCCCAATTGTGTTTCGGAGAGCTAAAGGAGGAAAGTTAACCTACAATGGAGCAGCTTATTAGACACAGAGAGCAGCAGATTATCATTATTTTAACACACTTCAGTCTGCAATATCCTACTGCTGGGCATAGGCCTCTTTTCCCATGTAGAAGAAGGATCAGAGCTTAATCCACCACGCTGCTCCGATACGGTATAGTGGATTATATTCCCTACTATGATTAACGATCGTTATCAGGTATGGCTATGGCTATGTTAACATTAATAAAACTAAATTATCACTTTCAGGAACGCAAAAAAGGAATTAAACGACATCCGATTCGAATTCATAACAGGCAAGGATACACCTGAAGGTATTGCCGCTGAGTTAGTGGGAGCAGGTCTAGTGGATCCGCTCGACTCGGTGCCCATCTCATCTAATTTGTCCAAACTACTTCTGATGCAGAGGTCACCAAATCCAGTCAAAACTGTGACATTCCACTTGGTTTGTATATTTTTATACTTATTTTCTTTTTATTCATGTATATATCCTTGTAAATCAACGACCGCTCTGGTGTAGTGGTGTAGTGTAGTCGCCTAAAACACCGACGGTTTGCGGGTTCGATTCCCTTTCGGGATGGATATTTGTATTTGTACAAATATTTCATTCCATCTTGTAATATACCACTGCTGAGCATAAGCCTCATTCCCCATGTAGGAGAAGGATCGGAGCTTAATCCACCACGCTGCTCCAATGCGGGTTGGCTGATATATTCCCTAAATAGCTGACCCTGCAAACGTTGTTTTGCCATACATGATATGAACCCCCTCTTGTGGGTGGAATGTCTTAAAATCCGTTCTTAGCTGACCTCTACTCGGTGAAAGGAATATTCCTACCAAAGAAATCTCCACACCTTATGGTTCCAGAGATATCGTGATGAGTCAATATATGGGTGGAAATCTCTTTTATATATATAGATATGAGTAACGATCGCTATCAGGTGTACATGATAACAACCGGGACCGACGGCTTAACGTGCTCTCCGAGGCACGGTGGGGAGACCCACAAGAACTAACAACCAGACCGAAAATAAATATTTGTATAAGCACAATTATCCACTACGAGCGGAAATCAAACTCGCGACCGTCGGTGTTTAGGTGCCGCCGACAGCATACGCACCATTACACTAAAGCGGTCGTAAATCTCTCGTATTTTATAGTTTCTCAAAGAATATATTAAGATGTTACAGGTGACGTTACAAAGTATAATAACGTTAATATTAAATTGTTTGTTGTGTGTAAATGTGTGTATCATACATTTTATGTATAAAAATACTATATCCCTTATAAATATTTTCTTTCTGTTTCAGAACTCGACTGGACCGAACGAAGAATTCGATGACAAAACTCTAATAGGTTTCGCGCAGATTTCTCTCGTCGATTTAGGTTAAAATGTGTAATCTCATTCTAGTTGCTGTGTACTTGTATATTTATTTTTTATTTTATTTTTTAAGGAACGAACCACAATACAATGCTGATTACGCTTTGTTCATTCCGGTTTCAGTCTTACAAAAACATGTTTAAAAAGTACTTGAAAATTTTATCTTTACTAGAATAAAGTTGATGAGAAGAATTAACGCCAGTTAAGGAAAATTAAAAAATTATGTACAGTATGTAAGTGTGCGCTGGCACGCGACTGGAGTTTATAATACTCGTAGATAGATGGCGTTATTTAAAAACGTCTTAACGGCATCTCCGATATACGTTAGTTGGCGTTAAAAAAACGTAACAAGGTCATTCGTTCAATAGATTTTACTCCTCATATTTTTTTCATACCGTGGGCCTTATATGTAAATCGATTCTTAAGTAGTAAACTCCAAAAAGGACATATATTTGTAACCTAAATAAATTAGTACAGAGACCTGGTAACCCATTAAGCTGCTGTAAACGGAGTCAATGATATTTGACTTTGTAATATTATGTAACGAGAATAAAATTGGATTGAAAAATGAATCGTAATCGGCGTTATATTGTGTATCGACCCTAAATGGTGCTAGCGAGTTTAGATACCTAAAGTTCATTGTATTATTTCAATGTATTGTGTTATTATTATTATTATTGTTTTTTTTATGTTTGCATTCGACGCTGTCTATCGCTGGCTGTTACGCGTCGAACCAAAGATTTTTAGTTTTAAATATTTGTTTTTTTATTATTATCGTGTAATTGATGGCGAAGTGATCCAAATAAAAAGGCGTAATACTTTAAATATTAAAATTCGCGTCTTTTCCTATATATTGGACATTTGAAACTCATCTTAGTTAGGGAACAAACCACCTTAATTAATTGTTTTTGAAGTAAGATGGATTTTGGGTTTCAAAAATATCGTTAAAACGTTTGATGCAGTTTTTAAGTTAGTCTTCAGTCTAATGCCTTAATCTTTAAGCATACACTTTTCCTCTCTATTTTTCTTTTTTTTTTGAGAATAAACAAATGAACAGAACACTTGAACTTTAAGACTTATGTTTTATCTAATCTTGATAACTTTTGTGAACAAAATATTTGAATACAGATTTTTTTTGTACAAAAAAACGCCATATAATAATATGTGACACCAATTGATTCGGTTTTTGTCACCTTCCATATGCCTGCATTTAAACTTTATTTAAAAGTAAGTTACATTTACGAGTAAAGAGAGTAAAATTATCAATATTCAAAAGTAATTACGTAGATACTTTGACTGTCTATGACAAACGTGATAATTGTTATAGTTATCGGCACGAATATTGAGCGATGACCTTGAACATTACTTTAACATTTTATGGATACAGATACTAAATACTTTTTAATTTTATTTATTTTTGTACTGGATAAAACTGTTTTGTGTTTGCGAACCCTACACTATGCGTTCGGCCCCACCCTGTCGTCAATCACCCTGTCTCAATATGTATGTGCAGATACTTATATGACAATCTTAAATAATAATTCACCGAAATCTGTTAAAAATCTGTATAAAATGACTTTGAATATGGGTATGGGTATGTCGTATGTATATATGTATGTCGTATGGGTGTTGCCAGCCGCAAATATAACTGATATGATCAGGGCTGGACCGTGAGGTCAGGGGGCCCTGGGCTAATACTACTGGTCCCACCAAATTTGACCACGATTGAGATGAATATGTAATGGCAGCCGAACATTTTAACTGTCAGTTCGAAGTAATATAAGAATAAAGAATTTAATAAAATTATTGACTCTTTCGCACTGTCGTCTATTTTTGACTTTGAATTGACTTAGCTGGGAGTCCCTTGAATCCAAGGGGCCCTGGGCTGAAGCCCAAAAAGCCATATGGTAGATCTGGCCCTGGATATGATATGTATTTATTGAAAAACCTTACACAAATCTGTGCCTTCCGATTTTATTTTTATTATTGATAATTTATGTTGACAATCTCGCTCACATTCCTATAGATTTGCATTTTATTAACTCACAATATTTTGATACTTTATTATGTAAAAAAAAAAAAAAAAATTGGTCAAATTAACTTTTTTTCGTTCGTATGTTATAGATAAATTTTAACTTTTTTTTATCGTTGATCTAAAAGAAAAAGTTGTTTAGTGGGGCTTGTTAAATTTTATTTTCCTGCACCAACGCACCTTACATTGGTGTAGTGGTTGTACATTTTCGATGCGCTGGGTGTTGCAGGTTCGATCCTCGCACACTTGAACAGAACAAATCAATCGCCACTAGTGTCTGAGCGTTTGTGTTGATGTTGTGTGTATCCAGACCTACTGAATTATCATTCTAATTGACCGTTGGATTCTAAACGTTTTTTTTTTGTTTTTGTTTTTTTAGGACTCATTACACATAACATATAGTTTTCCTAAGTATTGCAATAGATATACCTATAGCGACGACATAAAATGTATATATGTAATATTTGCTTGTAAACATTGATACATACATAGTACTCATAATATTAAATATTTTGTTTGAATTTTATTTTTCTTAAATTATTCGTAAAAAGATTTAAAAAATATATCTCCAAGAAAATTTTACAAATTCCATATAAAATTCAAAAGAATGAAATAAGTTTATGAATCAAAGGCATTGCCTAACAATTCTATAGAGAAATCTCAATGCAACCACATTCAGGGTGAAACATTTAAAACCGAATTTCATTGAATTTTATTGTGTAGCTATTTCGATTTTTCTTTAAATTGCTCTCGAATAACGTCTGTCTAATTATAATTTAAAATTTGTTTTTTAGCAGTTGTTTTTTTTGTTTTTTTTTATAGTTAACTTTTTTGTGTAAGAAAAATAAAAATAAAAAAAAGCTGTAGTAGGGTAAGGTGGTGTACACTGCACGTGTTACAAAAAAAATAAACTGGAATATAGTGTCAAAAATATCGTTTTAATCAGCTGGTTTTTGGCAAGGAAATAAACTTTAATAATCTCTCTCTAATTAAAATAACTCAAACAATAACATTATTAGCAACTACTTAATTTAAATTTCACTTTAATTAAATCAGTCGATTGTAACACTGAGCCCCGTATCTGGGGTAGTCTGTTACAGGGTGGGTGGCAGAATGTTACAACATAAAAATAATAGAAAAACTAAATAAGAGAAAATGTTCTAACAAACATTCTGTAAAATATTCTTTGGGACCGTATATACATCTGTCTGACGTTTATTCTTCTTTTGAACATATCTTTGCAATGTCATAAAATTAACATGCTTTTCATTTGCTGCTTTTCGAAGGCTAACACCACTTTCAACCATCTGAATCGCTTCTGCCATATCTTTTTCACTACGAAGACCGTAATCTGTCTTCATCTTACGATTTCGCACCATTGTTCAACAAAAATGTTAATTGAGGCTGATTTTTACAGTGTCACACAGTGCCCCGTAACACTGTGCCCCGGAGAGGTAAACCAAATAAAAAAAATCGTATGAGTATTTTAGGTTATGTTTACAACAAACTACTTAACGGTAATTTTTAGCTAAATATACATCAAATAAATAAAAATTTACATCACTTACCTAAATACAATACGTCCGGAAAGAAATTAAAAACTTTGAAATGATTTTTTCGTCGTTTTATCACATAAAAACCTTTTTTGTTTGTAATTTTTTAAGCACGATACAAACTGCGGCGAGGACAATTGTTTAAAGATCGCTGCTTGTGAGCTTGACAAACGTGTATACCAAAATCATAAAAGTAAAAGATATTGACGGAGATATGTGCATTGTAACATTGTACCCCGTGTAACACTGTGCCCCCTCTTACCCTACCCATTGGAAAAGATAACTACCTAATTATTTAAATAGAAAATGGCGAACTTGATTTCATATTACTATATAAAATCAAGTTTGCCATTTCATATTAAGTATCGATCTGAAAATATCAATTCTCTTCCATATTTTTTGTTTTAGCAAATGAAGTCCGGTTACACACATGTACGGGTATAAAGCTTAGTATATTAAAGTAAGAGATCTTTGAAAGTGTAATAAATATAATGTCATCAGAGTAAGTGTAATAAATAATATCGTGAGTAACAAAAGCGTACGTTTTTGCACGACATTACTTCGCGCTTAGTCGCGCAAAACGGTTTACGCATTAAAGCGCACTAAAAAAGTAGCACCTAAAAGCTTTTGTCGTGAATATATTGTTTAGTTTCCTTTTTCATTTCCAATCTAATATTTATTTGTCAAATTTTAGTCCGTAGACTGATGAAGTACTATTCTGTGTAATCGGACTTAAAAAAAGAAACGTAAATTTTGTACGCGTTTGTTTCTTGCAAATAACCTAATATATTATGCGTGTAAAGATCTGTATATGTAGTGTTTATCCTAATGGTCTAAGATCCGAGAAGCTAAATCTTCCCTATCTGTTAATTAGATGAAACATAAGCCTGCTGCATTTTTTTTAAATCTTTTCCCTCTCATGTTAATTACATGTAGTAAGCTAAAACCGTTAATATTTTACATTATATACTTGACTGTAGTAGGCTGCCATCTCTATGATTGCTACACTTACCTGCAGCCAGGTCAGTAACCTCAGTCAGAGTAACCTGGCTGCAGGTAAGTATAGCAATCATAGAGATGGCTGCCTACTACAGTCAGGTATATAATGTAAAATATTGACGGTTTTAGCGTACTACATGTGATTAACATGAGAGGGAAAAGATTTTTTAGAAGAAAAAAATTTTTTTAAGTATTATTATTTGCAGCAGGCTTATGGTGGCAGAGGTCGTTTTTATAAATTCACAATATTGAAATCAGCCTATAAAAAATTGTTTCATCTAATTAACAGATGAGGGAAGATTTTGTTATATTCCGGATCTTAGACCATAACTTCCATAGAATTAGTAATAATTAAGCCTTCACTGCGCGCCTTCGTGGTAAGACAGCCACAGCATTACTGCATATTGCTATGTTAATATTTTAAATAAACACCCTTTATTGTCATCAATATTTTAAAAATCAGTTTGTTGCTTATTTAAATAAATAAAGCGAATGACTAAAAATAAAACTAAAATTGTAAAATACGTATATTCATATTTGAATCCACCGAAAAAAGTTTTGTGAAAATATCCTAATATAAGATGAAGTATTATTTTTAGTTTTCTTTTTTTTGTATACGTTTTGTATCAATTTTGTTGTTATACTCAGAATAGAGTAACACTTGAAATTGAGGTATCAGGGATTTAAAATGACGTAGACAATAATAGAGGTATAACTCTTTTTAACCTACTATTACGAACATATCAGCGTTTAACTGCGTAGAATTGTTTTTTTTTTTCAAGTGTATAATCAATTCTGAGGTATGATATAACTATGTATAGTTGATATATAAATAAAAATATTGTACTTCGATACCGTGTTTTACATTGATGAAATTGGTGTTGGTATTTTGTGCTAAATACATTCCTAACGATTGTTTTTTAAACTAAGGGCATATTTCACTGGATACTGACGAATCTCGGATACGATACGAGCTCACCCAATTTATCGGGTAAACCAATTCCAATTTATTTTTCAGATATTTCCTCCTGATAAATCAAGAGTTGTATAAGTCCCGGCACATAACTGTAGCGCTGAGTGTAAGTGGAAGGGATAGTTGCGCTTGTGTACGACTGGAGAACCAATCACAGCTCCCGCCCGATACGCGTGAACCAATCACAGCTCCCGCCCGATACGCGTGAACCAATCACAGCTCCCGTCCGATACGCGTGAACCAATCACAGCTCCCGTCCGATACGCGTGAACCAATCACAGCTCCCGTCCGATACGCGTGAACCAATCACAGCTCCCGTCCGATACGCGTGAACCAATCACAGCTCCCGCCCGATACGCGTGAACCAATCACAGCTCCCGCCCGATACCATATTCCGTACTTCTGCGCAGTAACGGTCAGCGCTATACTTTCGTGCCGGGACGTATAGTTTATTAGTTAAAGTGAAATAGGTGCTATGTTGCCTATTTTGCGGCTTGCTGAGAGTCTTTCGTAACCTAACAGTAACATATGTACGAAACTTCATCAGCATTCGGTGAAACGGGCGTTAAGACTGAAATCAATTCTATCCTTGAATGAATATCACGCATTAGATGGTTCCTAAACTTAACAATATTTTACTTACAAAAATCATGGATAGAAGTGAAGTCTTCACGTAAATGACTAACACTAAATTATTTAGCGAATAAATAACAAAATTATATGGTATAAATATATTTAAAAAAATATCACGTAGGTATATATTATCTATACGACTTACTTATTTTGTCAATAAGTGAATTCGTCAATTTTTGGGTGCGGTTATAAATCCTTATAAACAAATGATGTAAAACTAAGATATAATAAGAACGTGATATTTTCAATAGCTGAATAATTTTTGTAGTCCCTTAAGGCTTATGAGCTATTAAGGATAGCATGAAATATCCGGGACATTTTAAAACGTGAACAACGTGTCTGTATGTGAAAACATTACTAATTTCATGTACGTGTACTAACAATAATAATTTGTCTACTAAAAATTTGTTTTATGTTGTTTTTAACTTGTATTATAAGGTGATTATCAAAGGTAGTTAAATCTATTTTTACATAATTCCACCTAAGCCAACATTTGAAAGTAAACTCGTTTGTAAGACTATTTTTTTTAATATAGAGATAAACTTGAAACTTACTTTAACTTACTTTTTTAGGAATTTGCGGAAGTAATTTAATTTGGTTCCTATATTCAGTAGACGGATCCGGTAATTTTTGTCCAATTTTATATTTGAAGATTACTACTTTTGAAAGTTACCTCTTTGATACATAGAATGCATGTTGATGTTTTAATTATTATATTAACTAAGCCTAAATTAGTATAATTGTTGTCAATATTTGTTGTACCTGAAACGTTTTTATATTTTAATTAATTCCATATTGATAATATGAGTTTTTATTTCTTTTATAACATTTCCTGTAAAACTTGTTTAATCATATTATTATTTTATCTATCTTTTATATCTGATTTTAAAAATAGATTTTATATTTAATTAAAAACTAACAAATGAATGCCAAATGATTAAGAATTCTAGTGATTTTATTTGCGTTTTTTTTTTTAATTTTTGTATCTAATATATCTCTTTCATTACGCCAGTTCTTGAAGATAAGAGATTTTGTTTTACATTCGTCATAAAGCAAAAATTTTATTATTAAAATAAAAAGGAAAACAAAATATCCCAAACGTTTTCGTAGAACTATAATTAGTGCTGACGTATGTCAATAACGTGTCTCTATAATCAAACTGGAAAAGGTCACAGATAATTCTGAACCGGAACGGAACTATCTACTCGTAATATTCGTATAATATGAAACCGCGATCCGGAATAATGTATCGTTAAGTTCATCGACGGATGAGAATCGTGAAGGTCGCTTTTATTCCAGTGATCGGAAGTATATTTTTCGTGTACGATACAGTTTTTTTTTTTATAACTACACCTTGTTCCCATTTCGCTGCGGCAGATGTTGTAATAAAAACGTCGATTTTAAACACAAGGTCGTTTGAAAAAGACAGACGTTCTATATGTTTCTATGAATTTCTCGAATGCTCCTTTTGTTCAATCATTATTAATGACAATTTCATTAATGTAATATATGTACGTTATGTAAATTGTATTACCTACTGTGTGCCTTGCTTCGCTTAGTGATAGAATAGCCTGGTAACGTTATTTTATCAAGCATTCTGATCTGCAAGTTGATTTTAATAATCACGTACATATTTTAAAGGGATAACACAGTTCCACTACCACCTTGGAACTTAAAAAGCCGACGGATGGCGGGATAACCATCCATGGTGGCTTTGAAATACACAGGCCGAAGACGGGCAGCAGCGTCTTCGGTGCGACAAAGCCAGCCCTGCGGTCACCAACCCGCCTGCCCAGCGTGGTGACTATGGGCAACACACATGAGTTCGCGTCATAATGTCGGGCGTGAACTTGTGGAGGCCTATGTCCAACAGTGGTCTGTGATAGGCTGAAGTGGTACATATTTTTGTTTGAAAAGAAAGGCTTAAAAACAATGAGAGAAGTCGTCGACACGTTGTCTGTTACACTTTTTATCTTTTCGTCTTGAATGTAAGATGTTAGTAAATTTTACTGTTGGCCGTGGCCTCGCTCTACTTATATGATAATTAATTCTTCGAAATTGAATCGAAAGATTTATTATTTATGATTTCGAAGAATATGTTGCGACTATCTAAAAATTTATTGACATTTTTTAAGGTTTTGAATTGTTTTCCATTTTACACAATAGTGTTACGACGTCCAAGATTAACAATAATATTTAAATATAACTGAAAAAAAAAAAACGTTTCAGTTGCCCATAAAGCTTCTGTCTGATGTCGATGAAGGTATAGTCTCTATTAATGTGAATACTTTTTTATAAGAAACCAGAGGATTAATCTTGTTCGTCTGTGGCGTGTACTTATACATACAAAAACATTAATGGATGTATTACACACTTCATAATCGCTTTTCCCTTGTTTCGCATACAAAACGCAATTTGATATTTGTAGGTTAATATTTATTTATTAATTATATTATATTACATGTAATATCGATGGTTCCTTTTAGTTTGTAAAATATATAGCGATACCAGTTTACAGAATGTAATACGAGAAATTACGATTTGTAACATTGGTTTTATAATAATAATTAATAAAGTAATATATTATTATATTTATTTTATTATCGTTACCTTTTCTTCCTTGTATTGCAATTCATCGAGTATTTATATTTGTTATAGTTACAAGGAAAAAATCACATAATTCAAATTATTTATTTAAAAACCTTAAAATGAATTAAGTATAGTGAATTAAGTATAGTAGTACCTATTAGTGAGGGTACAGAAAAGTTCGATTTTTCAAGAGATTTTGTAAATTATCCTACAAATGCACATTTCACTTAACCTCTCTATTAGGGCCTAAAGTTACAATAAGATCGAGTGCGTAAGTTATATAGCTTTTGAATATGTATTCGAATTTAAAAATTACATTTAGAAAATATATTTTGTAACATTTTTTTTTAATTATTATTAATAATTGGGGTATTTTTATACATTAATCAGTCCTATAGCTAGCTATATTGTGCACATTTTTACATCTGTAAAATTACACCAGTCATTTTAATGCGTAATAAATAATATTAGATTTTCGCAGTCAGAAACTTGGAACGGGTTTTCGTATTTCTATGTAATACTGGCATATAGTGGATTGACAGATAATATATTAAGCGGCTGTTTAACTGGTTGTTGATAAAGCTATCTAACATATAACGATATCAAAAGGATAAAATTTTATGTACAAATTTTTATTTAAGAATCATTTACAATCGAAACGCATTTTATCTATCTACTAGCTTCTGCGCGCGACTTCGTTCACATGGAATAGGACTAATTCTGTCATACATGATTTGTGCGAAACTTTAACCGTTTACGCAGCGGAAGCTCTCAAAAGGAAACAAAAAACCCGATTTTGAAACATTCTTCATTAGTGCTACGCTCCTATTGATCTTAGCGTGATTATATATAGCCTATAGCCTTCCTCGATAAATGGGCTATCTAACACTGAAAGAATTTTTCAAATCGGACCAGTAGATCCCGAGATTAGCGCGTTCAAACAAACAAACAAACTCTTCAGCTTTATTATATTAGTATAGATATTAATTTCTATTCGAAACCAGACAATCTAAGGTTTGATCGACATTACAGTGTTGACCTCAGTTCGTTCTCGGTCCGATCTCGACCCGGTAAAATATTGTGTGGATCGGGCCTAAAACTGGTAGTTTGTTAGCTGAAATAAAACACCCCAAAGTGCCTATTTTAGTTTCTTCCTATCAGTATGTTATATGCAAGATAAACTTTACCAGCGACCGGCGAAACAGAGCCCTAATTTAATTAAATCTTTGAGTAATTCAAATTTTGTCAGATTGTATTAAAGTAATGATTATAATTTTTTGTGTTGATGTAATTTATCGCTACTTTGTAGTATAGAAGGATGATTGTCGAGCAGGTTCGCTTTCGTACATTGATTTATTTTCATTAAACATTGTGACAGTTCAGACTGATGGTCGTTTTGAAATGAAACATATCGTACCTACATAGAAACATCAACACTGTACAGTAATCGTACAATTGATTAACTTCTCTACGATTTGAAAGCGATTGTGGTTGATGGTCACAAAACTGAAGCATCTTAGTTCTCCTGATTAAATTATTTATGTAATTTTAAATTAGTGATCTTAAGCAAAAGTACGTGTGTTTTGATAAAGATGATTATATAAATGATGTTTGTATACGACAAGGATTCTGCAAACTTTTGGGAACGAATAAAGATATGAAATAAATGTCTAATATTTATTTTATTTCATCTGTCCTTTTATAAGATTCATGTTTTACTCCTTTATTCACTTATCATAATATATTATGTTGGATATTGAAAACATTTTTTTACATTGTTTTGTTACGAATATACTAAATTTAAATTAAGATATAGTGTAAATAAAATCAAATAAATTAATGTCCAGTCCTCCCCGTGACCATGGTTGCTGTCAAGTATCCATTGTGGATGTAAAAAAAGAACCTAATAAACTGCGATAAAATCCGAAAAAGTTCTTTTATTATAATGTGTGAAACTCGCGTAAACATTACAAAGTGATATACCTTAATGATATATGAAGCTAGCATTATGATTTATTTTTCATTTTAGGTAATGGTAACGGAATTAAAGTTTTATTAAGTTGCCTTTTCTACACTCCATAGTTGCCTTCCTACAATATCATAAAGACAAAAACCTTTTTAGACAAAAATTAAACCCGATAGTGCACCATCCAGTTGTTTAAAAGTATATATCAATGATTCCATCAAATCATTATTTCGATTTTCTTCAGATTACCTAATACAGTCGCGTGATTCAACTTCCCGGGCCTATAAAAATTGCCGCCCAAATTAAGGAATAAAGGCAAAAGTGGCGTATGTCATAGGGATGTGATGTGATGAAACTAACAATACTCATTATATTTCGATTGACCTTTTTTAGGTACCTTTGTTTACATAAGTAGGGGTTTATTTAAAAATGAAAAACAACTGATAGAGCCGAGCCTCGAGCCATGACCCTTTTGACTCTAGGCTTCTGACGCCCTTAGGTTAATAGTTAGCTAAATTTTCATATAGAACTAACTCGAACACACCGTAGATTAGCCGTGGTCTGTGCAGCCGGAGTCCTATTTAATCTATACTAATATAATAAAGCTGAAGAGTTTGTTTGATTGTTTGTTTGTTTGTTTGTTTGAACGCGCTAATCTCAGGATCTACTGGTCCGATTTGAAAAATTCTTTCAGTGTTAGATAGCCCATTTATCGAGGAAGGCTATAGGCTATATATCATCACGCTAAGACCAATAGGAGCGGAGTCCACGCCGACGAAGTCGCGCGCAGAAGCTAGTTATTATATAATTTTGTTTCTTATCAAAAAAAAAAAAAAAAAAAAAAAACAGATTTCAATTTACAACGAAAAGTAATGAAACGAGAACATTTTCGAACAACAAACGAGAACAGGTACGCATGATTAGGGACAAACTCGAAAAATACTTATCAGATATCGCTCAAATTGAAATAAGTATCTATTACCACACGACAAACACCATATTTCGAATAAATTTTTTTTATCAAAATCGGTATATCCACAAAATTGTGAGGCAATAGTTTGGTTGGTAGTTTGGTACTAGTTTATCTATGACCAATGACAGGTACATAAAAAGACACACTCGAATTGAGAAACTCCTCCTTTTTTAAAGTCGGTCAGCGGTCACAGCACTGGATTGCAATTGGCTGTTGCGCGGGCGGTTGCGGGCTCGATCCCTGCACACGACAACATTTGTATTGGCCATACAGATGTTTGTGTAGTCATTTGGGGTCTCCCCACCGTGCCTCGGGGGGCAACGTTAAGCTGTCGGTCCCGGTTGTTATCATGTACACCTGATAGCGATCATAGTAGGGAATATATCCACCAACCCGCATTGGAGCAGCGTGGTGGATTAAGCTCCGATCCTTCTCCTAGATGGGGAAGAGGCCTATGCCCAACAGTGGGATATTACAGGCTGAATCGTGAATACAATTTTAGATTCGATACTGTCGAGTCGGTAACAGTGGTTGAAAGCATAACAGACGTCTACAATAAACTTGACATTCATCAATGATAATCTATCTATATAGGTATCTACATTTAATAAAATGGTGGGAAAAGTCAAAACTGTACATTGAATATTTTTTCAAAAGAATACTTGGGGTTTGATCTACAATCAGTACCGAAGTCAAAAATATACCTACTTTTTAGAATTTTTGTCTGTTTGTACGTATGTGTACTCCATGGATTTCCTTCAAATTTGGCACGAATATTATTATTAATAAGTCGGGTCAACATAAAACATAAAGACACTATCACGACATCATCACGACATTATCACGCTATCACCTACGGGGAACGAGTAGTGAACCTTTATTTGCTGTATAGCGTTCACGTAAACGACGTCGCGGGCAGCATCTAGTTAATTATTATAAAGATACAATTTTATAGGCCATAGTTCGATATTAGTTTACCAAATAGATTCACGTATTAGTCTCAAGGTGTATGTTTTTGTCAAAATTAGTACTTAAAGGCGACTAGTTCACTTCCGTGGCTGCTAGCTAACCCAGTATAATTATAAGGAGAGAAAAGCGCAACAATTACGTTAATATGGTCACCGCCTATACGAGTATAGGCACTGCAGTGGCGTAGCTATCATAGGGCCAGGTGGTGCAGTGCACCAGGGCCCCGGAGCTCAAAGGGCCCTTTAACCTCAGCTTTGAAGAAAATAATAAAAAAAATCTTGTGAGCAGGCTTAAAAAAAACTAAAAATTAGAAAACGAATTCGCGAAAAATTAAAGCGCACAAGAGATGGTGAATTGGGCGCGGGAAATTCTGTTAGAAATCGTTTTTTCCCTTAATTTATCTCATCTATATAATATTGTCATGTGCGTCGTTATTTATTTATTCTCTTTTTTAACCCCCGACTCAAAAAGAGAGGTGCTATAAGTTTGACATGTCTGTCTGTGTGTCTGAGGCTTTGTAGCTCGCGAACGGATGAAGCGATTTCAATTTAGTTTTTTTTTTTGTATGAAAGGTAAGTTACGAGCGAGTGTTTTTAGACATGTTTGATGAAAATCGGTTGAGTCGTTTAAAAGTTGTGGGGTTGAAAGTGGGGAAGAATAACCGAATATCTCCAGGGTCTCAAATGAAAGCGTATCACGTGCACATTACAAATTAATAATTATGTTCAATGAAAATCGGTTGAGCCCTGAGAAAATTCTGGGGGTAAAGGTGGGGGAAATACACAATATCTGCAAATATATGTGTTGGGGAGGGGCAGAAAATGAGGATGAAAATCTGAATGTCAGCAAATTTACTCAAGTAGGGTCGAAAATGAAATAGCATCACATGAAGTTTACAAAATTAATATTTAAAACCTAACAATTTAATTACAAATAGTCTAAACTAACCTAACTAAGCAACATAGATGAATTTGAAAACTAAATTAAGAAAAGAAAACTTTTATAAAATTACTTCAAAATAAGCGTGAAGGTATGTATTTTTTTTAGAATTTATTAATACTCGTAGATACTTAGGTACTTTAACATTGAGTTTCTTTAATTATTTTTTACTTTTTAAAGGGAACTCAGGTTATTGTGTCAGTTTTTTTTTAATTTTTAATTTAATTTTTTCTTCTATTAAACACATGAATATTGTTACGAGTACACAAAAAAGGAGCTTGCGCCATCTAGCGGGGAGCGAAGGAACCACGTTGTGTGCTGTACAAACCACTTTGTTACAAAGACAACGTGAAACATCCACTCAATACTAGATGGCGCTAGAGGACATATAGGTGAATGAACTCAGGATCGAGTACACGCACGAAGGTTCTAGAACTGTCTGGGTGTAGGCTCGGCCCGGTATAAAAAGGCCGATTGAGGCCGAGCGGAGTCAGTTCAGTTTGAGCTAACGACGAAGCGACTTCGAAGTGAATACTAGTGATCAAGAAGTGATACCAGCGGAAACCTACGACATTGGCTACGACCTCGGACATTGTTAGTGCTTAGTGAAGTGTACCTAGTGATCAGTGAGTGTACCTAGTACTTAGTGCTTGTATTTAGTGCGTAGTATTTGTACCTAGTGCTTGTGTCGGACCTAGTGCTAGTGAATAAAGTCTCTAAAAGAGTCAGCAGGTCTTTCTCTCCAAATCGTTCGAACCCTAACACGTAACAACTGGTGTCGGAAGTGAGATTTGGAGATGCCATTGACTCCGAGAGAGAACCCCAAGGAGGGGGTCAGGACGAGGGCACAACGAACTGCGGATGCCACTGGGGGCCAAGCTCCGCCCACTGTGGGCCAAGCCCCGCCCACTGGCCCCGCCTACCAGGCCACGCCCACTGGCCACGCCCCTCAGGCCCCGCCCACTGGCCCCGCCCACCTGGTCCCGCCCACTGACCACGCCCCTCAGGCTCCGCCCACTTTGGCTCAAGCCCCGCCCACTGGCTCCACCCACCTTGCCACGCCCACTGGACAGGCCACGCCCACCAGTGGTACCGTAGCTTCTAACGACCCTCAAGTGGCACTTCAATTAGGAAGTTTATTTGAATTAATGAAGGCAATGAAAGAATCACAAGAGGCAATGAAAGAATCACAAGAACGCAAGTTCGAGTCACAAGAACGCAAGTTCAGCGCTTTGCAAGAATCGCAAGAGCAACAAAAAAACCTCCAAGAAAAAGCACTTTTGGCTATAAAAGACGTTAGTGACACGGTGGGTAAGCTCCGAAAAGATGTCGACGAAGTGGAAGAACGAGTTACCGGGTTAGGATTGGATGTCGAAAATGTGAAAACCGGCCTCACGGAATTACAGAAGAAAGTAGTACGCCTCGAAACCACGGGAGTTGTGATGTCTAGTGGAACTACCGTAGTGGCGCAAGGACCAAGAGTGAAAGTGCCGCCATACGACGGCACTACTTCGTGGAACGCTTATCGTCAGCAATTCCAGACTGTTGCTACTGCCAACGGATGGACGGAAGAACAATGCCTGACCGCTCTCACTGTTGCGCTCAGAGGGCAAGCCTTGTCTGTCTTGGAAGCACTGCCACATACAGGGAATGGGTTCCAAGACCTGATGGAGGCACTTGAATCCAGATACGGGGAGCGACACCTGGAGCACGTGTTCCGTGCCCAGCTGCGTGACAGAGTCCAACGCTCAGGAGAAGGACTACAACAATGGGCGTTGGAAATTGAAAAACTCGTTAGGAAGGCACACCCAGGAGCTGACACCAAGATGGTGGACACAAATATTGTGCAAGCATTTGTCGACGGAATCAAAGACCTGGAAGTCAGAGCTGCAGTGAGGCTTCGTCACCATAGCACGCTAAAGGAAGCATTGGCGCATGCTTTGGAGGTCGAGGCGGTTCGCCATGACATACGGCAGACTCATAGGGTCCGCGAGGTCTCTGAGGAAGTCAAGGAGGTTAAGGCTCCTACGAAGAAAAGATATGGAGTCATGTGCTACAAGTGTGGCGAGAGGGGCCATCTCCAGCTCAACTGCCCGCAGAAGGAGACCCATCTGGCAAGGATGAAGAGGATCGAGGATCAAATGGAAGAGCTGAAGAAGCAAGGGGCTTCGTCCCCTGCCCGGGATCAGGGAAACGAATAGAAGCCAGGACTAAGGGGCGAGTACTGGCTGACGCGGAGGAAGCCCCGATAACCGTTATCTCCCAGGCATGCAGCGGGAATAGTCTTGCGATTCAGGGGACTATTAACGGGACGGATTGCAAAATGACTCTAGACACAGGAGCCTCTAGAACAATAGTGAGCCCACATCTGGTAAAAGCCGCAAGGGGACACAAGAGGAGAATTAACTGTCGGCTTCTTACGGCCTCCGGTCAGCCAATACCCGTCCTGGGAGAAATGTCAGTTACGATGTATGTAGGGGGGTCCTCATACTCCCATAACGTTATCGTGGCTGAGATTATGGATGATTGCATCTTGGGTCTGGATTTCATGAAGAAACACAACTGCAGAATTAATGTCGCTGACGGAGTTTTCAGGTGTGGTGAAGAAGAAATCTTCATTCTCGGAGGTGCCTGCGGGAAAGTCGCATGTATAAGGAAAGTCATTATACCTGGACGAGCGGAAGCTCAGGTGCTGGTGAAACTGCCGCCAGCTGGAAAGCAGAAGTCAAACAGATGCGTGTTGATCGAAGACACACCTAACAAGACGTCGGCGCAAAAACTGATGACGGCGAGAACCCTTGTTAGTGGGAGCAGTAACGCTGTGGTCAAGGTTGTTAATCTTGGTGATCGCGAGATCTGCTTGAACAAAGGTGACGTCATTGGAAAGTGCGAGGAAGTCGTCTGGATGAAAAAGTGTAGTTCGATAACAGGCGCGGACTCAGCAAATAGCAACAACTACGGAATAGTGACTGAGCTGCTCGATGACTGCAAGAGAAACCTAACTTATTCGCAGGGCATGAAAGCTAAGAAGTTTTTACAGCACTACGCGAATATCTTCTCCAGTCACGATGGGGACCTTGGAAGAACGTCGGTGGTTCAACACAGGATAGATACCGGAAGCGAGAGACCAATTCGTCAACGAGCAAGACGGATACCAATCGCTAAGGAAAAAGAAGTTGAAGGCCTTTTGGAGGACATGAGAAGGAATAAGATTATTGAACCGTCTGCAAGTCCGTGGTGCTCGCCTGTTGTATTAGTGAAGAAGAAAGATGGCAGCACGAGGTTTTGTGTGGACTATAGGCGTCTCAATGATGTCTCCAAGAAGGACAGTTATCCGTTACCTCGAATCGACGACACTTTGGATACCCTGAGTGGCATGAAATGGTTTTCGACCCTAGACCTGAAATCTGGATACTGGCAAGTGGAAATTCATCCAGAAGACAAGGAGAAGACAGCTTTCTCGACCGGTAAAGGTTTATGGCAATTTAACGTCATGCCCTTCGGATTGTGCAACGCACCTGCCACATTCGAGCGACTCATGGAGTGTGTACTAGCAGGCTTAGTGGGAGAGGCTTGCTTGGTCTACTTAGATGACGTCATCATTATCGGCCGTGACTTCGAGGACCATTTGCAAAACTTGGAGCGAGTTTTCGCCAAAATAGAGGGGGCCAAATTAAAGCTGAACCCGAAAAAGTGTCGTTTATTCAGGAATAAGGTCAATTATCTCGGCCATGTTATCTCCAGTGATGGAATCCAGACAGACCCGGAAAAACTGGAAGCAGTTCAAAAATGGCCTATCCCTAAGGACAAAACCGAAGTGCGGGCATTCCTCGGCCTATGCTCATACTACAGGCGTTTTGTTAAGGGATTCTCAGAGATAGCCAAGCCATTACATCGGCTGACAGAAGATAAACGACAATTTAGTTGGGATGAGACTTGTGAAGATTCTTTTCAGAAACTGAAGAGACATCTGTGTGAAACACCAATCCTGGGCTATCCACAAACTGAAGGTCAGTTTATAGTCGACACGGATGCAAGCAACACGGCCATTGGAGGAGTGTTATCTCAAAAACAGGGTGAAAGAGAAGTTGTTATTGCATATTTCAGCAAATCTTTATCCAAGCCAGAGAGAAACTACTGTGTAACAAGGAGAGAACTCTTGGCTGTTGTAAAGACGCTACAACATTTTAACAAATATCTCATCGGCAGACAGTTTTTACTGCGAACTGATCACGCAGCCTTGAAGTGGTTACTGCAATTCAAGAACCCCGAAGGTCAAGTAGCTCGATGGATTGAACAGCTTCAGGAGTATGACTTCAAGACGGAACACCGCAGCGGAAATATGCATGGGAACGCTGACGCACTCTCACGAAGGCCGTGTTCGGAAGACTGCAAACATTGTGTTAAGCAGGAATCTAATGAAGTAACATTAAAGCTAACGAGAACAAGTCCTTTGGGTCTCTGGGAGAATGATGCTATGAGGGAGGCTCAAGAAAGAGATGACGACCTTCGGCACATCATCACATGGAAGAAACGGGGTGAAGTAAAACCAATCTGGAGTGAGGTTGCACCCATTGGCGCTGTCACTAAGGCGTACTGGGCGCAATGGGACAGTCTGGTACTTCAAAACGGAATACTCTACCGGAAATGGGAGAAGACTAACGGTAGAGAGTTCCATCTTCAGATAATTGTCCCTAGAGCGAGAGTACCAGATGTTCTCCGTGAAGTACATGATGGCGTATCAGGAGGTCATCTAGGTGTCAAGAGGACTTTAACAAAAGTGCGAGAACGATTCTACTGGTTGCATTGTCGAGATGATGTACAGGATTGGTGCCGCAAATGTACTACTTGCGCTGCTGTAAAAGGACCACAGACCAGGAGCCGTGGGAAGCTGCGGCTGTATAACGTCGGTGCACCGTGGGAACGAATTGCAGTTGACGTAGCTGGGCCATTTCCTGTAACGGAATCGGGGAACAAGTATTTTATGGTCGTCATTGACTACTTCACCAAATGGCCCGAAGTGTTCGCCATACCGAACCAAGAAGCTACAACAGTCGCTTCTAAGCTAGTCGAAGAAGTGATATGTCGCTTTGGTGTGCCTCTAGAAATCCATTCTGATCAGGGCAGGAACTTCGAATCGCAAGTGTTCCAGGAAGTGTGCAGAATTTTGGGCATGCATAAGACGAGGACCACCGCGTACCATCCACAGTCCGATGGAATGGTTGAGAGATTTAACCAGACCCTTGAGAGACATTTGGCGAAATTAGTAGACGACAAACAAAAGGATTGGGACAAGTATATACCACTCTTCCTTCTGTCGTACCGAACCGCCGAGCATGAGAGCATAAAAGCTACCCCGGCGTATGTCAATTACGGTAGAGAACTACGAATACCAGTAGACCTATTGACAGGAGGGTCACCGGAGGGACCAGAGACCGTACAAGACTATGTCAGCAATTTAAGGGAAAAAATGCGCTACATACACGCCTTGGTCCGGGAAAATGGGTTACAGTCAAGCGAGATCATGAAAACCAGATATGACCGGAAATCGAACACGAGAGGCTTCGAAGAAGGGTCACTAGTGTGGCTGCATAACCCAACCCGCCGGAAAGGGAAATCTCCAAAGTTGCAGACCAAGTGGGACGGTCCATACAAAGTGGTTACCCGAATGAATGATGTGACTTATAGAATTCAAAAGCAACCAAGAGGGACATTCAAAGTGGTACACATAGACCGTCTGGCGCGTTACCATGGCAGTAACAACGATGCTCGGGACGAGCATCTCTAAGAGGGGAGTAGTGTTACGAGTACACAAAAAAGGAGCTTGCGCCATCTAGCGGGGAGCGAAGGAACCACGTTGTGTGCTGTACAAACCACTTTGTTACAAAGACAACGTGAAACATCCACTCAATACTAGATGGCGCTAGAGGACATATAGGTGAATGAACTCAGGATCGAGTACACGCACGAAGGTTCTAGAACTGTCTGGGTGTAGGCTCGGCCCGGTATAAAAAGGCCGATTGAGGCCGAGCGGAGTCAGTTCAGTTTGAGCTAACGACGAAGCGACTTCGAAGTGAATACTAGTGATCAAGAAGTGATACCAGCGGAAACCTACGACATTGGCTACGACCTCGGACATTGTTAGTGCTTAGTGAAGTGTACCTAGTGATCAGTGAGTGTACCTAGTACTTAGTGCTTGTATTTAGTGCGTAGTATTTGTACCTAGTGCTTGTGTCGGACCTAGTGCTAGTGAATAAAGTCTCTAAAAGAGTCAGCAGGTCTTTCTCTCCAAATCGTTCGAACCCTAACACGTAACAATATTCTAATAGAGACGACGTATGGATTTAGCCTACTTGGGATAAGTTCAACTCACTGTTTCTTATTCTTATCAATAATTTTGAAGGCCAATATAAGTTCAAACTACGCGGAAAGAGGGGAGGACTGAGGAGGGCCCGATTCTTTCCCTATGCACCAGGGCCCTTGTCCCCCTAGCTACGCCACTGAGTATAGGACAGGATGTTTAAAGATTTGCTTTTACACTAATAGTAAATGTACGAAAATTAATGCCATATTTTAAAATATTATTAACACAGTAAGAAGCATGGCATGCAACAACCAATCGCAAATAGCCCAATATTTTGTAAAAAAAATATATACTTAGATAAGTAGATATACTGTCGAAAAATTCCTACGTGATTTATTGTCCGTGGTCCATATAATCCTACTTTTCAAGACCTCAATACAAAATCGGATGTTCCATAATATACATAGATGTATCTATATATCTTATACCTATATAAAATTCTCGTGTCACAATTATAATTACACTTACAATACTCCTACGAAACGGCTGGATCGATTTTTATGAAATTTTGTGTGCATGCGGGTAGGTCTGAGAATCGGCCAACATCTATTTTTTATAAGATGGGGGGATTAGGGGGGCTAATAACATATATGGCAAAACAACGTTTGCGGGGTCAGCAGTCAGCTAGTAATTATACTTACATATAAGTATGGCGGGTACGACAAACTTATGTCTTAATGTAAGAACATATAATCCAACGCAATTTCAACAAAGTGTATATGCTTGCTCTATAATATGGGAAATATAGAAAATATTTATTTAAGAAAAAATCTTAACTGGTTGTTTAGTCCGAAAGTTGTATAATGTTGAGCTTTGAACGGAGCCGTAAAAGGGAGACTGTGCTATAGAGACATTAATTTGTTTTAGGAATTCAAAAGATCGTGTATGAGAGTAGATAGCAAAATGATGAAATTATATAAATATAGTCAGTAATTGATAATATATGTAAAGCAATAACAATAAAAATTCCTCGTATATATTTGACGCAAAACTTTTCATTAGAGGTTACAGGTGAAACGAAAAATTCCACGGTTTAGTTTAGTAAGATTGGACAACATTTTATATTAAAACATGTAGGTACTTACATGGAAATACCCTAGTTTTAGTAGATATCAATTTTATAATATTCTTAATTTTATTAAGTATATGATTAATATTATTGTTTACGGTGATTCATTGAAACCTATTTCAATAACTAATTAAATATAGGTACCTATATTTTAACATAGTGTATGTCTAAATATTTGGTCTTGAATGTTGTCTTTTGAACTGAAAAATTAGCTATTTATTTTTACATTTTAAATTGAATATATGAGAAGATAGGTCGTTTTACTGGGCGTAAACTTTTGCTGTTTCTATTTCCTGAAACATTGTGTTGTTTTACAGTCCATACCTACTCATGGTATAGACCTTCTCAAACAAATAGATTTTTTCAACACAGATACCATCATTATGCTTGGGCAGATCTTGAGATAGTAGGCAAACATTTACTAGATTCGGAAAGTATACGTTTGCCATTCGACGTGACTGACAATATTAGTAAGTACTCATATCTCCTAATACTTGGAAACGAAAGAACACGCTTTTGTTTTGATACGTAGTTCCCGGAATATATTATGTACGTGTACCTCCAGTATATTCTATTGCATAAAAATTAACAGACAGAACTATAATTGACGTATTTTTAACGGAAAATAACTCTTACTGTACCAAATTAGAGTATATTATCAGAAGATTGGTGCGTGGTTAAATTATGGGTCATTTGATCGGGGAGGTCTTTGGGTCACTTCAATCGCGATGGTAAACAATTCGTTCGAAGGTCAAGAGCGAATGCGAGTATTACAAAACTAAACAATCGGTAATTACGTCGTGAATAATTATAATGTAATTGTACCATAAAGTAGTATAAGTATCAAGCTAAATATATAAAAAAAACACTACACAAAATTCCACTTTATGCTGGAAATGCTTTAAATTATTTTGGAAGAAAGCTGTTGCTGTTCAAACTGTTGGAGAAGTTTTTGCCAAATATAGCTAAAAACCATTCCAAACCAGCCAGGAAACTCGCTTTGGTTGGTGTCAAACTTGTAACACCCCTATTTTTGCGTCGGAGGTTAATTAATACAATACCATAAAGTTATTTTCGAAGTGAATGCAGACAATCTCGAAAAAAAGGTTGGGATTCTTTAGTGTTAGCGTGCGTTGATAAAACTTTCGCCTGTGATGTCATTTAGAGGCGTTATTTTCAAAGTTTGTAGATTTATTGAGGGCATAGCAGAAAATATCTTACTCATAATTTGGACTAGCCTGACTGGGACAGTAGGTACTTGAATCTTGCAGAAGATCACAGCTAAATAATATTGCTCTCAAGTTGTGTTTGTGGGATGAGTAAGTTAGCCAGAGCTCCTGGGGAGGGTAAGGGGTCACCGGTCAGGGTTCGGTAACAAGCTTGCAATGCTCTTGGTATTGTCTCGTACGGTATAGTCGTATGAAAAAAAAAACAACCAAACGGGATATTTGTTAAACATTCAATTATTTTATTATTAAGTAAATTTGTTACATGTCGATTTAGTTACATATTGTTTATTTATTAAATTTTAGTCCTTCACATCAGCCTATCGCAATTCACTGCTGGACGTAGGCCTCCCCAAGTTCACGCCAAACTTCCCGGTTCTCGGCAGTCCTCATCCAGCCTCCACCGGCGATCGTACGTAGATTATCGATTTCACGGGGCGGAAGGCATCCCACTGCATTTGCCAACACGCAGTCTCCACTCCAGGACAGGGCTGCTCCAACGGCCATCAGTCCTGTGACACATATGACCAGCCCACTTCAAATTGCTTATTCTTAGGCTATGTCGGTTACTTTTGTTCTCTCGTGGTCTCATCTAGTCTGTCTGATCCTATCTTTCCTATATTCCCAAGCGTCGCCCGTTCCACTGCACGTTGAGCGACTTTGGATGTAGGGACTCGTCCCTTCGTCAGTGTCCACGTCTCGGCACCATAATTATGTCAAAACAGACAAGACGCATTGCAGTCAGACGCAGACATAATCCTGAACAATATCGAGAATGGTGCAATTGACTGATACCGGTCTCGGTATGACTTGTTTGTTACACATAACTTTCGTTTTTCCAAGTTCATACTGAGACCGATTCAGCGGGAAAACTCGTTTAGGCTGCCCAGTATTTGGCTCAGCTCCTCCAACGATAATGATACGAGTATCGTCGGCGAAACGAAGGTGAGAAGTGTAGTCGCCTTTGGCGTTGATAGCTCGTCCTCCCCAATCCAAAGTTTTGAAGACATCCTCCAGTGCAGTGTTGAACAGTTTCGGTGATATGACAACCCCCTATTACCTTGCGACGAAGGAAAATGGGTATTTTTCGCTGGTATATATGGACGAGACTTGGTTTTATATGGACGGTCAACGTTGCCGCGTCGTACATATATCTCAGTAGGTACTTCGATATATTGCC
This sequence comes from Melitaea athalia, assembly GCA_905220545.2. NCBI lineage: Eukaryota > Metazoa > Arthropoda > Insecta > Lepidoptera > Nymphalidae > Melitaea > Melitaea athalia. The sequence continues at coordinate 19,122,554 of HG992176.1, forward strand.
AGTCGATGTGACATCGCTGCAGACAATCCATTACAGTCCAGATCTCGACAGAGTCGAAAGTTTTCTCGTAGTCCACAAATGCCATACACAGCTGCTGATTATTTTCAGTCTTTTGTACAAACTGCGGGAACAGTATGGATGTGTTCTATGGTATTGTAGCCTTTTCGAAACCCAAGCCTGCTCCGGTGGTTGAAATTCGTCAAATCTTTTGGCGAGTCGGTTTGCTTAGTCCTAGTTAGATTAATTATTACTAAAAATATTGTCTTTATGTAATAATCAAATGTCAGTAAAGTTTTGTTTTAAGGGTTCGAACATGTTTTTTCTTAAAGATAACTAAAAGTAAATAGGGTAATTAAAGTAATGTTTTAGAACAAAAAAATATATTCTTACTCTATAATACCTTATAAGTACATTTGTGTAACATGACAAACGTGTACATTTCCGCAAGACTTGGTTATCTACAATTTATAACATCCGTTATCAATCAGCGAAAATTCTTGAAATCGTTAAAATGATTGAATTTGAGAGAGATTAGCCGGAGCAAGCAGATCGACGCAGAAGAATAACAATTATGTTGTGTTCATGGAAAATTTTAATAATTATTTTGGCACTACAAACAAATAATTATTAGGAGGTATTTATTTGTTTTTCCTTATAAATATTTAATTATATTGTTTAGTGGCTCCCATCAGTTTATGATCCATTAATTTAACATTTTGACATTACATTGACTTGTGCGTGTGCGCGTAAAGGCCTCACTGTACACTCACGGCTCTTAAGTTTTGTGCGTACCTAATTAGGGATGGCAATTTATTATTTTTCTCAATAAACTTTGTAAAAGACAAGCTAGTACGAATTGTTCTTACTAATATTCTTTCATTCCCGTGCACAATTATAGGAATCGAAAGTTATCTATGAAAATATTCATTAAAAATAATAAATATTAAACATGTAGAGATTCTTATGTCAACTGTTGTCTGTGGAATAATAATTTTAATGTAACTAGCAGTTGCCCGTAGCTTAGCTCGCCTAGAAGTAGTGTATAATCATTTTATTACAACAATTCATGACCTTTCGATATGACAGGAAAACGTTTTGTACAATAAATTTAGGCGTAAAAATTAGATCAAGACTACAAAAATCATATTTAATATTATTTTATTTATTTTTTTATCATGTACACCTGATAGCGATCGTTACTCATAGTAGGAAATATATTCCAACCCGCATTAGAATTGGAGCAGCATGCTGTATTAAGCTCTGATCCTTTTCCTACATGTGGAAAGAGGCCTATGCCCATAGGCCTCTTTCCAGGGATATTACAGGTTGAAACGGATGACATGATAAATGAATATTTTTTGTAGCTCTTTTTGTATTATTAATTCTTAATAAACCTTACTAATTACAAATTTTTATTGTGGGAGGAAAAATATGTTTTGAAAAGCGTCAAAGAAATTGATAGCGGGTGGATTCCAACATTAATATTAATTGTGTTGAACACGATGATACGATGGATTAAAAATCTTTACAGTATATTAGATGAAAGCGTTTGTACAAAAATCATACAAATTAAAAAAAAATTCAATATTTCTTATCAGTTTATCACCATTATTAATTAATTAGCTGACCTGACAACCATCGTATGGTCATATTTATAATTATTTTTAATTTTCAGCGATTTAGTATTACTAATGGTCACCCATTGGTCGATATTCGACCATAATTTAACTACAAACTTTAACAATAAACAAAAGAGTATATATACCGGGTGTACCTATTTGGAACGCTTGTAAAAACGAAGAGGTATGATAGTGTTGGCATGACCCGACAAGTGAAAAATACTAGATTTTTTTTCTTGCCTCTTTTAATAACTTTTTTTTGGTACAATCCGGTTTGGAAAAAATAATGAAATATAAATTTTAAGATAATGCTTTAAAATAATCGTGTTTAGAAAAAATCGGCAATGTCATTGAGTACTACTAGTTCATTCGCGCCATCAGCTGACCGGCACGAGGTCAATGTACTCCTGCACACGTTAGTCGCGCGTTTCGCGGTCAACGAGAGTTCACAAAATACATAAGTCCTAAAATGTTCTTAAAAAAGGTTTCTGAGATAAATGGTTATATGCATTATCTATACTAATATAATAAAGCTGAAGAGTTTGTTTGATTGTTTGTTTGTTTGTTTGTTTGTTTGTTTGTTTGTTTGAACGCGCTAATCTCAGGATCTACTGGACCGATTTGAAAAATTCTTTCAGTGTTAGATAGCCCATTTATCGAGGAAGGCTATAGGCTATATATCATCACGCTAAGACCAATAGGAGCGGAGTCCACGCCGACGAAGTCGCGCGCAGAAGCTAGTATATCATATAAATAGTATATTATTAGGTTTAAATCTTTTCAAGCGTTCCAAATACACCCGGTATATATCGTGTGAGTATTAAACACAAGGTAGTGTGTGTAATGTTTCTTTTATTGATTTGATTTATTTTTTATGCATAATTAAAAAAAAAATTGCATTCTGTACGCCGCGCCGCGTTGGAGCAGCGGTCACAGCACTGGATTGCGATTGGCTGTTGCGCGGGCGGTTGCGGGTTCGATCCCCGCACACGACAGCATTTGTATTGGCCATACAGATGTTTGCCGTGGTTTGGGTGTTTGTGCAGTCCTTGTGGGTCTCCCTACCGTGCCTCGGAGAGCACGTTAAGCCACCGTCGGTCCCGGTTGCTATCATGTACACCTGATAGCGATCGTTACTAATAGTAGGGAATATATCCGCCAACCCACCTTGGAACAGCGTGGTGGATTAAACTCCTACATGGGGAAGAGGCCTATGCCCAACAGTTGGATATTACAGGCTGAATCGTGATCGTGATCTTCTCCTACATGGGGAAGAGGCCTGTGCCCAACAGTGGGATATTACAGGCTGAATCGTAGCATTCTGCACTTCTTCTATGTAAACTAAGAAATTTCATACTCCTGCGCCATTTCATACTCCTCCGTCCGCGCAATTTTCGTACAAAGGGGTACAAAGTTTTTGCTTCACGTTTTGATATATTATAGATTTATCATCTGAAAACAATTTTAAGGTGTAATATATGTTTATTACACAATCTTATCTTAAAAGAAAGTTTTAGGTACAATTAAATAATTACGTACTATCAATAAAACAATCATCAAATAAACAATGAATTTTAATAAAATGTTAACTAAACGAATTATTGTTTTTTATTATCACAAGTATCACGTGGTAAATGTCAAAGGGCTCAGAGAAAGTAAATGGGAAATTGTTTAGATTAGTGTTGTTCGTGTTGACAGATCATTGTCAGAAAATCTTATAACGATCGAATAGTGCGTTGTTTATCAACATGTCAGTATATATAAGCCGGGAGCCGGCGTCTGAGTCAGACGACATTCAAACTCAAGCTAGACATCAGTGGTTGTAATAAATAAATAATGTTCTCCCAAAAAGTGTTAGTTTTTGCAGTGCTAATCGTGTTGGTGTCGATGGTGGCAGCAAGTCCATTGCAGCGCGATTGTAAGCTATTACTATGCTAGCGATAATAATTGTTTTCATTTTTAAATTGCTTGTTTCAATATAGGTAGGTAATTTATTTTAACATTTAGAACATTAATTTATATAATTATAATATTAGAATGTGCTTTATAAGTTTGTTGTTTGTTTAGCTCGATTCTAATTCCCGTAACATTTTCAAGTAAAAAACAATGTGAAATATTTTATAATATGATTACACTTCTTGTGCATGCTTTGCCTTACCTGCAGAGGTTGCATCTCGATTTTTTATTTTATTTTTTTACTTACACTGTATTTTAATATCTACCTGCCGTATATCTTTTAATCCCCATTCATCATTTCAAACTGTTGAATTGTATGATAGAAAATGAAACCCCAACATCTAAAACCGTTTAAATTAATAAAAAAAGGTTGTACCATTTTTTGTGATTTTACCAAGTTTACTTAATTTTTTTTCGTTCTTAAACATAAAAAGTTTTAATAATAACCAAATAATACGTAACAATTAATTGCAAAATTTAATTAAAGCTATAATTATAAAAATTTACAATACCATTGTCATATTTTCAAACAATCTAACATTAACTGTATAGTAGGTATGGCAATTAACGCCCGCTGCCAAATAACGCCCAGAACTCAGAAAACGTACTTTAATTCGAATGAGCAGCATCACAGCGCACGTACACATAGTTAACACCAATAGGAATGCGTCTAGCCCAAAAGTGAGTTTCTCGAGCCGCTATCTTGCCAATATCAGGCCGCGCTTTGTGGGTATCGCTCATAGACGTTGCTGTTATAAAAACTGCTCCGACGAAATTGTAAGTTTTTAATTATTTCCTAATATTTCTTTTATTATATTTATGTTATGCGTCGTGTTGTAAGTGACTGTTCTTAATGTGGCACTATTATTTTTTAGGTAAGGTACATAATTTAGTAAAAATGCACAAAAAAGGACAATAACGCCCACTCGGCTAATAACGCCTTTTCAAATAACCGTTGGGCGATATTACCCTTCATGGGCGTTATTGCCCAGTTCTATGTATTTAAGCGATTGATAAATTTTCATCTTTTGTTTAGGATTTGTAATGGCGCCACTGAGTTCTATGGGTAAAAGAAAAAGAGGAAACGAACGAAACCTGTTTTCACAGATAAATAAATTAATATGATTTGGCTGAAGAATAAAACGATTTGCAACCATCGGAGTACCTCTCACAACAAAATTCATTAGAAAACAGGCTTACCTTTTTTGTGAGAGATATTATGTACTTACTTATGTACCTTTCGTTGTTGTTACCATGAACAGGCGTTATTCGCCTACCTCAGGGCGTAATTGCCCTTTTCTGTTTAATAACGCCTAATGTACGGTAATATTTATGTTATTTTTTTAGACAGAAAAACATTTTAATTGTTATTTGATGCATAACAATTAAAAGGTGTTGATATATGACCAAAAAAGTTTTGTTAAAATGATTATAAAGAGCAGTTTAACAGTAATTTTACTACGTTAGGAAATTTGATAATTTTTGTGTTAAATTTTGATTTCTTCTATATTTTCCATTTCTAATAAAAATATTGTATGTGACTGATGTGTATTATTATACATTTATCCTCCAGGAATATGTTTTCTGCGTCTAGGATGACATTTAAGTTACCGGGCGTTATTAAACATGGTATTTTTAATAACGCCCAAAGACAACGTTTTTAAAAAGATGTCATAAGTACGGAAATTTTAAAGAATTGTATTTTCAATCAATATGTTTCGGTTCAGAAAAGAATGGTTTATTAGTTTATCGCACTATTTTATTAATTTTATTTGTATTAATAGAAAAAATAATAGTTTAAAGTTAAGCGGGCGTTATTTGCCTGTAGTACTATAGGTTTTATAAAATTTTTGTATAAGTAGACTACTACTATTTTTTCTTGTAAAAATTTATTATTTTACGCACTTTTATCATACCAAGGATTATATAAGCATATTGCGGTAATTTTCATAGTTCGTGTATCCTAGAAATATCACGCAATTCTAACTGCGTTTGTATCATTTTATATTCTTTTGCGACTATTTCACATTTTATACAGATATACGGATTTTTAAAAGATTTAAACAGAGGCATATTAAATTTAAGATTAAGAAAATATTCTCAAAAATAAATAATTGTGTTTTCACATGTGGGTATATGTATTTTTGGATTATATGAATATTATTATGCAGCGAAATGTTTTCTTATTAGTTCGAATTAGATTTTTGCGTATCAGTATATTATTTTGTCGTTAAAATTTTAGGGCTATAAAACGTCGCGTTATGATCCTAGGGAGTTAGAGACGGTAAAGGAGGATAAAGCCACGCGGGTCGTTTAGTATTTAAATATAGAGAATCTAAATAGCTAGATTATTTCGCTAGTAACACGGTGTGATTAAGCTACATATTTTTATTTTTTCGCAGTGATAAGGTTGAAAAGCAATATTAAATTAATCAAAAAAAACTTTCGTTTATTTATATTTTTACTAAAAAAATTAAGTACCTACATAACAAAAGTCACATGTATGCGCTAAAGTCGTTATCTCGTGCTATTTTTAAATGTTACCGAATTAATACATAATTATATTAATAACGTTCGGTTATATCTCGGTTATATAATACTAGCTGACCCCGCAAACGTTGTTTTGCCATCAATGTTATTAACCCCCGCAACCCCCTCTTGTGGGTGAAATTTCGCAAAATCCGTTCTTAGCCGACCTCTACTCGGCGAAAGGCCTACCAAATTTCAAGTCTCTACGCCTTATGATTCCAGAGATATGAGTCAATATATGGGTGGAAATCTCTTTTATATAATATATAGAAGACTAGCTGACCCGTGCCCACTTCGTTGGGCGTTATAATCCATTTCACATAAGAAGGGTACGGTGAAATTTGATATGTTCCAATACACTCTCACTATTTTCAGCAAATCAGATAAATATAAATGTTTTAAATTCACCAATTAATTTCTAAGGCAAATAATAATGCTTGATTAGATTGAATTGTTGACACGGCACGTCAGAGGGTGCAGGTTCAAATCCTGCTGATTTAAAATCTTTATATATTTTTATCTTTTTCCTTTTATCTTGTCACTCCTGAATAGTGTAGCTTTCTGTTAGCGAAAGAATTTTCATGATCGGATCAGTATTTGCGAAGATTACCCCGTATATACAAACAAAGTTATAAACTTTACCTCTTTATAATATTAGTATAGATTTCGAATCGTATTTATAATGTTTTTCAAAAATTAAGTGACATTGGAAAAGTCATTCGTACTATTTTGGCAAAATTAAAGGCTGTCAATTCAAATCAATTAATGAAAAGCAGTTTTTAAAAAGTTTAGTAATAAAATTATAAAATCAAAATATTTTAATTAAATTCAAATAAAAATTATATTGTAATAAATTATCCAAGGGCTGTGTTTAGGTACTACGTTGCTTTTATCCAAAATGTGGTAGCCCATAGCATTCCTCATTGAACGGACTTTTAAAAGCAAACAAATAGTTCAGTTTATAAAACTGTTCCATTATATGCAATATCCTTAAAACATATTTTGTTTTTTTATCAAGAAAATAAATTTAAATTACTTTTGGCGCTCTACGTTTTGACGTGTTTTTAACCGACGTCCAAAAAAGGAGGAGGTTCTGAATTCGATTGTATTTTTTTTAAATGTATGTTAGCTCAGAACATTTGACTGGGTGGACCGATTTCTGAATGACCGACCGATGAATTTTGTTTTAGCTGAAAGGCATTACGTGTCATGAGGTCCCATTTAAGATTTGATTTGATTGAAAAATTGAGATCTGACAAGTGCTTTTAGAGTTATATCTAATAATGCGTATTTACTTAACTACTATTTTGGTCGACCTACGTTGTATTAAACCGCGTAACTTTTCACTGAGTTTATCGATTTTGATGATTCTTACTTTAATCGAAAGCTAATACTTGTCATGTAGTTTTGTTTAAACTTGATCGAGATCTGATTACTGCTTTTCGAGTAATCTTTAATAGCGCGTATTTACTTGACAATTTTTTCGTCTTATTAAGTTATATTTATTTATTTATTTATTTATACTTTATTGTACACCACAACTATATTTTAAACATTAAACACATTTAACATTTACAGACTGAAGTACAATGGGCGGACTTATGGCTATTTAGCCATTTCTTCCAGACAACCCATGTATTACTTGTCGATCCTAATTGAAGTCGGTTTTTTTTTTCGTTTGTAATAATAAAACCTAACTTTTAATTTAATCAATTAAACATCGATGAAATGTTAAGTAGAATAAACATTTATAAATAACTAAAATAATAATAATTGTTCTATAAAAATTGTCATGTTATCACTACATAAGTACATAGTATAAAACAAAGTCGCTTCGCGCTGTCTGTCTGTCCCTATGTATGCTTAGATCTATAAAACTACGCAATGAATTTTGATGCGGGTTTTCTTAATAGATAGAGTGATTCAAAGGGAAGGTTTATATGAAGAAGATATACTGTATGCATAATATAGTAGATAAACACTGATAATTTTAGAGATTTAGATAGATCAAAATAATGTAATACAGTATTGTACAACTAAAAAAGTCGACAAAAAGTCCGCGATGGTAGATAAGTATAATATGTCTATCTCTTAGGGAATAACCCACAATAACCATTTTTATCCTCTACTTTTTACGAGGCTTTTAATGGCTTATTTACGAAGCGATTTTAAGCAATAGGTACATCATTGATCCTTATGCAATTAAGTAGTATTACATTGTGCATTGAATATAGATCAATATGGCTCATTTACAGCATGTAATTTAAATTTTCGAAGATATTACAGATTTAAAATGCAGGGACATAACGGTTGCGGTGGTACCGGCTGGGAGCCACGGCCGGCGCGACAATTTTTTCAAAATTGTATGTTCGTACTTTAGTCGGTATTAAGGATAATTTTTAAGCCGCATTTATAGTATGTACAGTAGGTTGGATAGAATTAGACTAAAACCATAATTTATCAAGTCAAGAGAGAGAGGAGAGAGAGGTTACCCTCTAAAGAAAACATGTTTGTATGTATGTAATGACAAAAAGATGTGAACGTTGTGTATAAATATAAAGACTAGTATATTTAGTATCAACATTTCACCCGTGCGAAGCCGGGGCGGGTCGCTAGTAACTAATAAGAAAAAAATAAGAAATAGTAGTAATTTTCTTATGTTATCTATAGATGCAAGTATTAATTTGTAATGTTTAAATGTTTGTAATATGAAAATAATAAGATAATTTAAGAAGGAAAACCATTTTAAAAATTATTTAAAAATCTTTTCTTATGGTTATAGGATTTTTTATTATTATTATACATAGATTATAGAACAATCAGCCCGTACCTATAATAAATTTTTATACTTAGTTTGAATAGAATCACGATTCATATTTAATAACCAAATTTAATTATATCTCTGGAACATGCGACCAAGTATTAAATATGAGATAAGTCAGGGATATTTATATAGTGACCTAAATCAAAATCGTAAAATTTTCGCCCAATGCCAGTGCACATTTAGTACTGTGGTTATTTTATACTCACACTGGTATCTCAATGTCAAATAGTGCGTAAAATAGTTTGTGTACGTCATATTTGTGTCATCTGATTTAAAAAAAAAAAATAATAACTTTTCTATATAGTAGTAGTAGTAGTAGTCTAGTAGTCTGTAGTCTACTAATTAAAATTGAAGGATATTATTCTTTATATTCTTTAACTTAGAGGTTTTTAATAATTTCAAAACAACACGACTGACCACGCATAACGTTTATGTACCTACTATTCAATTCAGTTAATACACGCTTATTAACGAGCAATTCGGATTCCGAGCCTAACACTCTTCCGTCCACCAGGTGCACCGCAAAACGGAACACATCCTGAAGAGATTCGCCATGTCCCGTACCCACACTAAGGGTGCTCTATTTTTCGATGTCGCTAAGGCATTCAACAAAATTTGGCATAACGGCTTGATATAAAAGCTCTACCAACTAGAACTGCCAGATAGTCTCGTGCGCATCATACGAGACTTCTTGTAAAATCGCACTTTCCGATATACGTATTGGGTCGACGACACTCTGTCTCCGCCCCGTCCTATCCGCGCCGAAGTTCCCTATCCCCCAAAAAATAAAGCCACCAAGCTATCCCTATTCGACCTGACCTGACCTGACCTGACGACACGGCTATCTATAAGTCTGGCACCTCCGTCGGGGCTATAACTTCTCGACTTCAATCCGCGGTCACCGCCCTCGGCGCGTGGTTTAGGAAATAGAGAATCGAAGTAAATCCCGAAAAGAGTGCAGCCGTGCACTTTGTCAAGCACACGAATCTCGTCTTCTGGACGAAAGGTCGACCCGGGACTATACTCTGTTCGGTACTCCGACTCCTTGGCAAAAGCGTTTTAAAAAAATATATATAAAAATTTTCATCCATTAAGCAAATGGGTGAAGTTCGTTTCTCAATCAGATCTTCTGCATCTGCAATTATGTTCGCGTTTATTATACACTAGCTTCTACGCGCGACTTCGTCGGCGTGGACTCCGCTTTTATTGGTCTTAGCGTGATGATTTATAGCCTATAGCCTTCCTCAATAAATGGGCTATTCAATCAGACACAGATCATTTTTCAAATCAGACGAGTAGTTCCAGAGATTACCACGTTCAAACAAACAAATAAACTCTTCAGCTCCGGCCCTCTGGACCGACGATCTACGTAAGATTGCCGGTGTAGGTTGGATGGGGATAGCGGAAAACCGGGATGTCTGGCGCGAGCTTGCGGAGGCCTATGTCCAGCAGTGGACTGCAACAGGCTGATATGATGATGGTGATGACAAAGTGAAGTTGATTAAGATAGCTGTGGCTCTAAAGATATCAAAGGAACGTGGTGGACATATCGTACATGAATATTTGGGTATGCGAAAGTTCTGTTCAAAATGACTACCGCGCGAGTTCGCAATCGACCAAAAACAATAACGAATTGATGATTCCGAGCAGTGATGAAGCTTTTCCGCCATAAAAAAGCCCGAATTTATGCGTGTTCGGTACATTAAGTCTGTTTCTTTGGCGTTATTGAGGTCACTGTTATTCAAGTGTGAAAGTTAAAATATTGTAACTACATGATAATTAGATAGTCTCATTTAGCTGACGCCTTAGCTTTACAAAAAAAAAAAAAAACAAATATTAAAAAATATTATTAAATGTGGAAAAACGTCATTATTTAATATTATTCAGAAATCTTAAAAATTAACTTAATGTTGAAATATCTTTAAAATACAATAACCCCCCACACATACAAAATTTTATGTACCTACTTTTCATTTCTGTAAGTGTGAACTTTTCAAAAATATTGAGATATAAATACTAAAACTTTACTAATAATAAAAACATTACTAATAATACCTATAGATGGAAATATAATCGAAACTCAAAAAGTTTCTTTTGTAATAGTAGCTTTAAAATAGCAGTTTTATTCAGTACATAAGTACCATGTTACTTTAGATAATTATAAGTGTTCTCATTTTGCCTTGTTAATTTATTCCTCGGTGTTACTAAATTAATTCATTATACATAATTGTACCTAGTTTAAACGCATTTAGAAATAAAATAAAGAATAAAAAGAATTATATAATCTGAATTCATTCATTTGATTTGATTTGAATTCATTTAGATTTTAATCATTTCAGGGGTCAACATAATGGTGCTACAGGAGTTCTGCGTCTTACAAGGCGGCGTGTGCCTTCCTATTGATGACTGCGAGCCTCAGAACCGCGTCCTAACGCAAATGAAGCCCAACCTATGTAGCGAGCAGAGTGGACTTGAATGCTGTTATGTACGAATAACTTTTTAAATATTTATTTATAAGTTTTTAAAAACTTCTTTACGCACGCTTGACTTAAGGAGTAAGTGACGTGAAATTTCTATCATGATGTTTACTCTGGATACGCTACGCCCAACGATTTTATATTTGTCTGATCAATACCCCAGATTGATGAGAAGATTGGTGCGATTTGACAGCTAGGACTTACCGTATAATTTTTTACGTTTATTTTTTAGTTTGTATACAAATATGGAGGCACATAAGCGTACAGCAGCCCACCAGATGGTAAGCGGTTACCGTAGTTTAGGGACGCCTGCATCATTGAAAGTGCGATCCCGATCGTACCCTGACCTTCCCCAGAAGTTCTGGATATCTTACTCACCACAAGAACACAACACAACGCTACTTGAGTGCAGTATTATTTAGCGGTGATAAGGTTGAAGTACCATACCGTTGGGCCGTTCCAGATTTTGAGCTGGATATTTTGTGCTGTCTGCTTAACAGATTCGTCGTGTCGTGATCGTTATTTGCAATTTGAAGAAATATATATTATGTAGGTAATTCGCGGAAGAATATCATTTAACAACATTTCTGGTATAGGTACCTAGTAGAGCAAGAAGTTTTTTAACGACGGTAGTTGCAGGTGCTTCCCGTTCAGAGTATTTGTAGAAATATATACTCCTACTACATACTACCCCTTTTTTTTTTGTTTTAGCTTACTTGTTTAAACGATTAATCTTTCTATATGATTAACATTTATTTTTACTTTTACAGCAATCTTGACGTCGAGGATCTGCCTAAATTTCCGCCTTAACTTAAGAAGATTTATTTAAGTAACTTAAATGTAATTATAAGATAAAAATGACGTTATAAGACGATTTGTTTTTATCATTATATAAATATAAATACTTAAGCAATAGTTAAGTTTTATAAAAATGTTATATTATTAGCTGTTTTGTTTTCTTTACGTTTTTACTATCAGTACTTAATTTGAATAGCTCTATTATTTAAGAAGTTATTCAGTGAAACTTATTCAGTTTATACATCATGTACCATATTAAAAAGAAAACCAAAAGTTATAAATATTTTGACAATATTAACAATTCAGTTATTGTTGTTGTTTTTATTTATTTTTTGATTAATTTTTTTTGAGAAAGCCTGCAAAGAAACCTTAGGTTAATGTCTTAGGATTGAACTTTAAAAAATCATTCTAACTTCGGCTAACGTTACATACGTTAGAATAAAAATATGTTTCTATTTATTTACTACAATAAATTCAAACGAAAATTCTAGATCAAGATTTTTAAAACTTGCATTGTACCTATTTAAATGTGTAAAATAATAAATTGAATTAATTTTATACTAATGTTTTTTTTTTTACATCACTAACTCGGCAAACAAGCGTACGGCTCATCTTATGGTAAGCAATTACCGTAGCCTATAGACGCCTGCAAACACCAGAAGTATCGCAAGCGCGTTGCCGACCCTACCACCAACTCCCCCCCAGGAGCTCTGGTCACCTTACTCACCAACAGGAACACAACACTACTTGAAAGCAGTATTATTTAGCTGTGATCTTCTGTAAGGTCGAGGCACTACCCCAGTCGGGCTGCTCCATTTTTTGAGCAGGAAATTTCCTGCTGTGCCCTACCTCAGTTAAATGTACATAATATTTTATTTCTTCTCCTTAATGAATTATCCTTCTCATACAGAAAGAGACTTATACCCAGCAGTGGAATATTACGAACAATAAAGAAAGGCAGAAACGTAATATTTAATTACAATATATTTTTTAATTTACAAAGATAAACGCTTCTCTTTGTACAAATAGAGTTTAAAATGAAAAAATCTGCGGGGCCAATATATATAAATGTATGCCATATTCGGGGATCAAAACCGCGTCCGCCAGTGCTGTGACCGTTGCCCGGATGAACCGAAGAATAATATGTTGAAACGTAGAAACAGCTTTTCGAAGGATAGTACTAAAGTATGGTTGATAACTCTGTTGAATCCGGGTTATACCTGGCGTGGGTTGCAGTGCGAGGTAAAGGAGCCAATATTAGTATATAATTAAAACTGAGTATGATAATGTTACAAGTTTAACATAGTTATTGTAAGGGAAGACTAAATAATAAAGGTACTTGTGAGACTGACATCTGGAGTAGTGGAGGTTAGGTACACTAAAGGACACACTGAAGTTGCGGCGTGGATACTTAACATTATGTAGGTATACAATGTCTTCAAATAATATGTTAGATCATTCCATTAATATAATGTGATAATAAGACTCACTAATATTGACTTTTGACATGGAGATTGTAATATTAGATAAATATTTGTTGAACACTCCGCAATATACTAGAAATATTGTAATCGTCTTTAATTAGATAGTAGGTACAATAATTATTAGATAGCATTCAATTTTTCGCACAAATTCGTTCGTATTGAAATTTTGACTTTATACCACACATTATTCTGGTCTACAGGAGCAGAGCCTTTTTTGAGCAAACTATATGTAGGTATATCTTTAGAAAAAAAAAACCATTAGACTTCCTTACTTTTTCTTACCTATCTCTGCCTACCCCTCTGGGATACAGGCGTGAATATATGTATGTATGTATGTATGTATATATTAAAATAATTTTACTAATGTTTTTTTTATTCATCATATATATTTCTCATCCATTTCTATATTTTATTTTAAGCTTTTTTATACCTATTGTTTTATAGTTTGCACTGACAATTACCTAATTTAAGAATTTTGTTAGTAAATTACCAACTATCGATAACACACTGCCTTCAACACTATTTTTAATACCTTTGTACGCCGACAGAAACATAAAAGATATCTATAGTTTTTTCGTCGTTGCACTTTTCCTGATGAAAATATGACACACCCATTAGGTAATGAAAAGCCGGTCTGATTGAATTGGAGGAATGATTTGTTTTTACCTTATTTTGATGTTATTAAATTCCAAATAGTTGCCACTGTCATGAATATTGACTTTATCGAAAGCAGTTGTTCGCGGCTTCACCCGCGTAGAGATTGATAATTTTGAAAAGAGATTCTAAAATCTATATGGCTCATTCCATGTCAAATAGACAATTTTTTTTAGCTGACTCCCTTCGATTTCACTTAAAAAAAATTATCTTTTTCTACCCCTGGAAGACATTTTTCAGATAGTTTTTTTTAAATTTTTTCCCGACGCAAAAAAAAAAATTGAAAAAAAAACGCTCTTTTCTTTTGAACATGCTAGAACTTTTTCAAAAATTGACCGTCGGGACCTTTTTTTAAAAAGTTTTGTTTTTAAATGTAGTTTTAAAAATAAAGTATGAAAAAATTTTCAGTAGCCCAGATATATAAAATATTTTGGTTTTTTCGAAAGAAATTGTTATTTTCTCAAAGTTTAGTTGTAAATACTTCGATACGGACGTGTAGCGCCATCTAGCGTTACATGCGTCAACTACTACGTAATGCGTAATAACAAGACAGTGAAATGTAATTCGAATTGTATTTCCCAATTGCTGACAGAGATGTCATTAGTAAATAAAATATAAAATAACACAATATACCTATATTGTGTTATTATATATTTCATTTTTTATTGTTCATTTTGTATTTAATAAATGATTACTAATGACATCTCTGTAAGTAATTGAGAAATACAATTCGAATTACATTTCACTGTCTTGTTATTACGCATTAAGTAGTAGTTGACGCATGTAACGTTAGATGGCGCTACACGTGCATATGTTATATGTATTTTATTGAGAACTAGCTGACCCGGCGAACTTCGTGCCGCGTAACCACAGATCACCGTGCGCGTAACAGTAGATTCAAATTTTTTTAATTCTTATCCTTCCCGGAACCCCTCCTCTAACACTTAAACTTTATGGTATGGTATTAAAGTTCAAATTGATTATTATTGAGAGTATTTATTACGAATCTTTTGCATGGGAAAGTGTTGTTTTTAGAAGAAGTAGTGTTTTTTTCAGGGAATTTTAAAAAATTTTCTCTCCGTAACAACCATCCCCGTACTTCAAGGAATATTATAAAAAAAGAATTAGCGAAATCGGTTCAGCCGCTCTCGAGATTTGCGCTTAGCAACACATTCAGCGATTCATCTCATCATTTATATAATTAAAAAAAATGTATAACGCATAATGGCAAAAATTCTAAAGCAAAATTTTAAACATTTGGAAATTATTTCATTGATGTATATATATATGTTACAGTCAAATCTCTTAATTAGTCAAAAGTACTATTGACTAGCGAAAACAGTCAAAAGTACTTTTGACTAGACGAGTTGGTCAAAAGTGGTTTTGACGGAGAATTTATATAATTATATATATATATATATATATATAAATGATGAGAGATATTGCACTCGTACAAAAAATTAAAATAATTCATTCTTTGAAGCGGGAACTGCATAATACTAGGCGATCAATTTACCCTAGGGCTAAAAGGTCCATGGCCCGGGGCGTTATTGTGTTAGGGGGCGGCCCAAGTCGAGCATAGCTACGTATTAGGAGTGTGAAAAAATAATCTTTTTTAAACAAAGGTACCTAGGTACCTAAAAATATTTACAACTCAGAACTTAAGAACTAAATATTTACAGATTTTAACGGTATAAATTAGGTCCGCGTGGAATGGTGCCAAGAATACTGGCAGCATTTCCCCGTTTAATAATGCCGATTCTCTGGGAAAAAAACACATCAGCTTAAAAATAAATATTTACTAGCTGACCCAGAAAACGTTGTTTTGCCATATTATTATTGACCCTCTTAGTCCCTCTCCCCTTGTAACTATGGGGTATGAAAAATAGATGTTGGCGATTTCTCAAACCTACCCGATATGCACACAAAATTTCATAAAAATCGGTCCAGCCGTTTCGGAGGAGTTTAGTAACAAACATCTCGACACGAGAATTTTATACAGGATGTCCCGCGATAAAGTGCAACCCCGAATAGGCGTGAAATTAGACCATAAATTATCGACAAAAAACATAGAAAAAACTTTTTGAAAAAATATTTTATTTCTTATTGACGAATTAAGTTTTTTTATATCTTACGTAGACTCTATGTACAAAAAATGATGATTTCTTCCAATGTAGTAGGTCGATTACTTTCAAATAAAATAAAATATTGCGCCACGTACTTAGCGGTAAGAATAAAATAAAAATTAGCTCGAAAAAAATTATGTCTTTAACTATGCTTCTTGTGAAAAAAAATCCATTTTTATGACTGTTTTTTCAATGATCTCTAATTTTCTCAGAATTATGCCCCCAATACCAGGAAATTTTATGATTTATTATTATTTCTTACCATATTGGCATTCAAATAAAAAAAATTTACGCCTGTATTCCAAAAAACACGTACAAAAATCATCATTTTTTTGTACAAAGAGGCTACGTAAGCTATATAAAAATCTTAATTCGTCAATAAAAAAGCTAATTTTTTTTTTAATTTTTTTTTAATTTTTTTCTGTTTTTTGTCGATAATTTATGGTCTAGTTTCACCCTCTTTCGGAGTTGTACTTTATCGCGGGACACCCTGTATATTAGATAAAATCAAGAGTCGACATTACAAAATCTATACTAATATATAAAGCTGAAGAGTTTGTTTGTTTGGTTGTTTGTTTGCTTGTTTGTTTGTTTGTTTGTTTGTTTGAACGCGGTAATCTCTGGAACTACAGGGCCGATTTGAAAAATTCTTTCAGTGTTAGATAGCCCATTTATCGAGGAAGGCTATAGGCTATGTACCATCACGCTAAGGCCAATAGGAGCGGAGTCCACGCCGACGAAGTCGCGCGCAGAAGCTAGTAATAAAATAAAGTCGCTCTATTTTAGTCTTCATCATTGATGACGTCATGGCCGTTGCACCCGTCGTTGCTATCAATAAATATTGACGATCTAATGCCAATCGAATCGAATGGGCGGCCTAAGAAAAGCCGAAAAATTGCAAATGATTGATAATTTTGTTGAACACTTTTGATTTTTTCCCTTAATTTATGGGACGGCAAGTTAAAATGGGCCGGGGCGCTGAATCTTATAATACGCCACCGTAAGGAATTATTACCGACTAAAATGCGACATAAAAGTAAATATCAATAGTTGAGGCTCATACATACATACAGCTAATTACATACAATATATTGTATTTGTTGTACTGTGAATTATTTCACGTGATTATAACTTCACTTGCTTTTCAAAAGAATATCGAAAATTTTATAACATTGGGTGTTATTAGCCCTATTCATCGGTAACACACGTTTTCCATGTTGATCCGTCTGAATAACTATCAATAAAATTATTCGTATTGGTAATACGTTAAAATGACTGTTTTTATTGGAGAAAAGTATATTAGATTTTTTATCGAAATCAAATAAACGCTTTATACTCAACGGCCGTTATGAAGACTTTCTCCTGTGTCGGGAGGTCCGGAAACACTGACACTACAAGCACAAAAGCCCAGACCCCGAGAAACATCTATATGGCCAATACAAATGTTTTTCATGAGCGGGAATCGAACCCGTGATAGTGCTGTGTCATTAGGTATATATTTTTGTACATTGAAATTTTTTTGGGTACGTGGATTCAATGATTTCATTGAGTAAGTATAGTTAAGTACAGAATATGCACTATTATTACTGTATATTAACTTGTTTATGATCCATTATTACATTATGAGCTTCAGCGTAATTTAAAATGAGAAGGGGGGTAAATATGACATTAAAGGGAACCTTTTGAGTAAACACTAACGTGACAGCAACACCCGCTCTGGTGTAGTGGTGTGTGAAGACGCCTAAACACCGACGGTTTGCAGGTTTGATTCTCCCTCGGTGTGAATATTTGTATTTATACAAATATTTCTTTCTGGGCTGGATGTCTGTCCTTTTGGGTTTTCCCATCGTGCCTCTTAGAGCACGTTAAGCTGTCGATCCCGGTTGTTATCTATATGATATGATATGAGATTTCCACCCATTGACTCATCACGATATCTCTGGAACTATAAGGCGTAGAGACTTGAAATTCGGTAGGAATATTCCTTTCGCCGAGTAGAGGTCAGCTAAGAACGGATTTCAAGAAATTCCACCCACAAGAGGGGTTGCGACTTGCGGGGTGACAAAACAACGTTTGCGGGGTCAGCTAGTCATAAATAAATGATAGCGATCGTTACTTCCTTCAAATCCTTTTTCTACATGGAGAAAGAGGCCTATACCCAGCAGTGGGATGTTAAAGGCTGAATCGTAACGTGACAGAACTTATAATATATACTGTCTTTATAGTTTTATTAGTTGCATATTAAGTCAATAACTTGAAGCTAATACTTATGCTACGCTCTTAAATAAACGTAATACCATATTGAATTAACTTTAAAGCCTTTATACAGGCATCGTTTAAACAATGCAGCAATTCAAAGGAATAACTTCAAAGGATCGTGAAGACCCAGTGATTATATTGGTTCTCATGTCCAATAACTGATTGAAATATCACGCACAACCAAACAAATGGAATGCGAAAAAATCGTCAAAGAGCATTCTGTTTGTTACGTGCATTTTCGTCCCACCTTTGAGGAGCATTGTGACGCTTTGTCTTTTTACATATTTCCAAAAAATGCTATTGTGCTTTATGAGTACATGTGTCCATTTATATATTAACTAGAGACCCGCCCCGGCTTCGCACTGTTGATATACTATCAGTGACCCTCTACTATATTATGCATGTATTACATATAAACCTTCCTATGGAATCACTCTATTTACTAAAGAAAACCGCATCAAAATCCGTTGCGTAGTTTTGAAGATCTAAGCAAACAGACAGCAGGAATTTAAGCGACTTTGTTTTATACTATGTATTGATTACGAAATATACGGCTACCTCTGATTTTTCTCAGCACTAATGTAATAAAATCGTAAACTGACTTAGTGCACAGCACCTGCCCAAAATCTGAAGCAGCCCGACTGGGGAAGTACCTCGACCTTACAAAAGATCACAGCTAAATAATACTGCTTTCAAGCATTGTTGTATTCCTGTTGGTGAGTCCTCCTGGGGGATTAGGCCGGCAACGCCCCTTGCTTTGCTTCTGGTGTTGCAAGCGTCTATAAGTTACGGTAATCACTTACCATCAGGTGAGCTGTACGCTTGTTTGCCAAACTAGTTGTATTAAAAACCGTGTTGTTACCGATTTTGTGTTGCTTCATAATTTATGTATGATGTCGAGCAATTTCAAAAATATCAGAACTCAGTGCATGAATATAATTAGACTACATTCTTAACTGTTCTTTATCAGGATACTTGGCAAGAGCAAAATATGTGTGTTCTATTTATATTTGTACCTAACAAACTTTTATATGTTTAATGACAGAACTTATAAGGTTATTTTTAATTCTTTATGGATAATTTTAGATGACCTTGTAGATGTAGTGACGAAAATCTTATTATTAATGACATGTGCAGAATTAACTCTTCATCTTTGTAGTTAGTTTCTATCAGGTATATTTGTAGTTTTGTACATACCTAATTATGTACATTCCTTGGCCAGACCATTTGCTTTTTACAAGCTTTTATTTAACTTGCAATGCATGTAACTATGTTTGTTCGGGTCCTCTTCAATCATCTTATTCATCATATCATTACATAATTAATATGATAATTATAAAAGCTTGTCGCGAGATTTTCTTGTCCTGATAAACAAGTAATTTAAATAATTTTATGTGATTGATTTTATTTTTTAAAATTTTCAAACTAAGAAAGTATGAGTACCTACTCATATCTCGCGACAAGGTATATATAAATTATGTAAATGTAAGATTATAAATTATGTAGGTAATGTCTCTTTATAAGTACACACATAGTAAAAGTATTAAAGTTAAAATTTTTTCGCTTTAGCAATTTAGTTTTTTCGTTTAGTAAGTAAAGTCGCAATTAATATTTTTCTTGTTAGGAAAAATCATCCAACCATAACTAAAGCTACGTAGCATATTAAGCTTGATAACTTCTTGTGTATATGTATAATAATATACTTCATTCGAGTATACGTTTCTTATTACATTTTTTTTATTATTATTTTTTTATCAGAACACTCATTGAATTGTAATAAAAAAAATATCATTCCGTTTAAGTTAAGCCCGTATGAAAGTTCGTAGTGATATAATTATAGTTATAATTTACTGATATCGAATCTGCATTTCAATTAAATTAGCAGTGTCTGGCGTCTGCTTTTTTCGACACATTTATATTTAACAAAAAGCGTTGCTAAAATGCCCTAATATAACATATATTAATTGTATATCAATACTGACACACAATGGTATAAACATTTTTTCGATATCATTGCAGGCTTTGTAATATATTATAATTTATATTAATATATTATACTAGCTTCTGCGCGCGACTTCGTCGGCGTGGACTCCCCTCCTGTTGGTCTTAGCGTGATGATATATAGCCTATAGCCTTCTTCGATAAATGAGCTATATAACACTGAAAGAATTTTTCAAATCGGACCAGTAGATCCTGAGATTAGCGCGTTCAAACAAACAAACAAACAAACAAACAATCAAACAAACAAACTCTTCAGCTTTATTATATTAGTATAGATATATTATAATTTATATTTGCAATATATTATAATTTATAATATATTATAATATATATTTATATTAGTCTAGCTATTCAAAGGGGGAACGCTGCCAGTATCTTCGGAACCTTGCCTAAAGGCACTCCTTTTAATAATATATTTTAGTTATTGTTATATTTTTTTTAAAGGTTTTTAGTTTTAGTTTCATTGTTATAGTATATATTTATTTAGTTTTTTATAATTAAAATTGTTACATATAGTTAAGTTTATTAATATGTTCCTATTTTATTTATATTCCGTGTCATCAAACGACTTCAAAACAAGGAGAAGGTTCTCAATTCAACTTTTTTATGTATGTTACATAACTCTGTAATACGTGTACCGATTTCGATAATCCTTTTTTAATCGAAAGCGGGTGCTTGCATTGTGGTCTCATTTAAATTTAATTGAGATCTGACAAGCGTATTTAGATACGACGCGTTATTGGCGCAACGGTCACAACGCTGGTTTGTGGCTGTTGCTCTGGCGGTTGCGGGTTCAATTCCCGCACATGATAAACATTTGTATTGGCCATACAAATGTTTGTCTAGGTCTGGGTGTTTGTGAAGTTCTTGTAGGTCTCCCCACCGTGCCTCGGAGAGCACCTTAAACCGTCGGTCCCGGTTGTTATCATGTACACCTGATAGCGAACGTTACTCATAGTAGGGAAAATATCTGCCAACCCGATTAAGCTCTGATGGACTGATCCTTCTCCTACATGGAGAAAGAGGCCAATGCCCATTGTCCAGCAGTGAGATATTACAGGCTAAAGCGAAGCGTATTTCGAGTTATCCAAATGTGCATTTGTTTCAGTATTTATTCAAGTAGCTACATTTTATTACTTGTGGATGAAAATGTACGTCAGTTTTTTTATTTCTTGAAATAAAACTATTCTTCTTTTTTGTGGTATATATCTTTAATATTATAAGCTATATGCCTTTGAAGTATTTCACCACTGTGGTAATATCAATTTCTCTCCTCTCTTCCTTAATGTAGCCTCGAAAAGTCGAAACATTACGCAGCTCGAGGGCCTTCGTAGTCATGAATGAGGTATAGAATCAAACGAATTCTTGTGTTGTATCTGAAAGGTTAAAATTTATGTTTTACCTAGCTAACTAATATTTTAATAATAAAGTCTCTATTACAGATAAAACTCTCAATCCATATCTAATACCTATCTAAAGTATGATTTAATATGCTTACCTTTGTACTCTCTGATGTTTTTGTTTGAGCGATCAAGGATGGATTTTCAGAGTTCGAAACGGCCTTCTAAAGCCTTCGTACTTCTTTAGTGATGACTCGATTTCATGGATAATAAAGTTACGCGCCTCCTGGAATTTCTTTGAAACTCGTAGTTATTATGTGAGCATTGCGTCTCTATTCGGATGGAGTCTGTACTTCAGTCATGCATGGAAAGAATGCAACTCAAACGAACAGTTTACATCCCTTACCCATGCTAATTCTTACCAGCGTCTGGATATGTTATAATGCGCAAGGAAATAAAGGTAAGAAATAGGTTTCTGTAGTTTCGAGTTATTTGTCAGACGTGAATACGATTAAATCTATTTTTACCTACCAAGTAACTGTTACTAGAAACCTGTGGCATTCTGTATATTGTTAGTACACTTTACTATATTTCAATTTATGTAAAATTACAACATATCCAGCTCTGGATTATTTTTGAGATAAAAGGAGAGCCTACGTTGCAGTGTGGTATCGACAGTTCACTCGCAGGCAGGACGCCTAAAGCGATATTGCTTGACTCGGCTATGATAGGATTGTCGAGGTTTTAGACTGACAGTTTTGAAAAAGCTTTTATTAAACTTGCAATGCATGTATGTAAGTAAGTATATATGTTTGTTAGGGTGAAATCTTGCAACTTATTTTTGAAGCATATATTTCTAGCCAATTGTGCCGAATTTTTATATACACGTTTAGTTTGGATGACAATGCATATTTAACTTGTTGACTTCATGCTAAATCTAACTTGACACCCACACCCAAGATTGTGGAAAAGTTATTTTTAATGCACTCCTACAATATGCAGGATATCAAATGAAAAGGCTTGCTGAGAATATTTTCTGCGTCCTAACACAGCAGGAACTTTCCTGCTCGAAATATGAGCTTGCACAAATTTTGGCTAGCGGCAAAAAATGTTATTTTCCGCATTATAAAATAAGTTCTGAAAAAACAAGCTTTCTCAAAGCCTGAAAATTTTTGAGATTTTTTTTTGATTTATACAAAAGTTTTCTGTGGAGCAACCTGACGAATTAAGTTCCATTTCCTTAACAGGTGATATGTCTTTGGACAAAAGTGTGGTATTCACCGACAACAGCATATAAATATACCTACATCGAACATTTAGCTAATTAGTAAGTTCAGAAACATCTATTAGCAAGAGTTTAATTAATTGAATTGTAGGTTAGTTTAGACTACGACTTTTTAAGCAAACCATTTTCATTTGTTTAACAAAACGATTCAAAAATATTACGTTAGTAAATGTATGTAACTATATTATTGTTATACACACTCACACACACACTTCAACCTATCGCAGTCCACTGCTGGACATAGAATGAACAACTGGACAAAAAATGTCGTGAACTAACGTGTTTTGCCCATTAGTCGCTGGGCAGGCGCGTTGGTCACCACAGAGCTGGCTTTGTCGCAACGTCTTCGGCCTGTGTATTTCAAAACCAGCAGTTGTATGGTTATCCCACCATCGGTCCGTCGGTCGGCTTTTTAAGTTCCAAGGTGATAGTGGAACTGTGTTATCCCTTAGTCACCCACGGGAAGAGAGGGGGTGGCTATATTCTTTAATGCCGTAACCACACAGCAATTATTGTTATAAATATAGCAAAAATAAATGCCTTTAAAATGTGCCTTTTAAATAACAAAGATTTAAAAAAATGTTCGAAAACAAATCTGCTTAACGTGTCTACGAAACATAATATTAATAAATAAAAATCAATATCTTCTTTACTTAAGTAAACTTCGTAAGCACAATTGAATTGTCATTTTACCGTAATTATATCTAGTTATTTAAGTCAATGATAAATTAAATGGTAACTTTATGACAAATTAATTGAATATATCTCCGATTCAGAATTAAGATTCTACCATGGACGTAATATACTAAATTACGTCCATGGATTCTACAAAGAAGAACCGACATTAAACTTAAAAAAGAATAAACTATCAGTTATTATAAATTTAGTTATACATTTATGAAATAAAGGGTCACTGAACCCACAAATATTTTTCAGTATTCATAGCCAAAATCAGTCCGTGATTCTAAGTTATAAATAATTCTTCTTAAAAATCTGTAGCAAAGTGTAGTTGATTTAATTATTTGTAAAATAATAACGATTATGAAAAAATATTTAATCTTATTTGATAGTTGAAAGCATTTTAACATAAGCTCTATAATTAAGCCCAATAATTGAGTAGGCGGGAATACAGCGATACATCCACTATGAATGAAGTTGATAATCTGCGCACATAGACAGCCAATCCCAGGCGTTCCCGGCTATACACGCGAGTGTAGCTGAACTCCTGATCCTGAATGTTTTACATTTAAAGTCGTAAATCGTCATTGCCCATTTGAGTGTCGGTTTGGAAGGTTGTATCGCCCTCCGGTCGCGCGCGCGTTTACGGGTGCTTAGTTCCTGTAGCCGTTTGGTAAGAATAATTCATTTACTCTACTATTTCTTTCTATTAATATTATGTAAATTACTTCCTTATGAAATTATTATTATTTTTTTATAATTGAAATAATGATAATTACTTTGAAAATAGTTTTATATTTTTTATTGT
Source organism: Melitaea athalia (assembly GCA_905220545.2). Taxonomy (NCBI): domain Eukaryota; kingdom Metazoa; phylum Arthropoda; class Insecta; order Lepidoptera; family Nymphalidae; genus Melitaea; species Melitaea athalia. Next base: position 19,147,392 of record HG992176.1, read on the forward strand.
TTTTTAACGATATCTAATTTGGTTTAAGATTTATATTATAAACTTACGTTTTATAGTGGTAACTGAGTTGAAACTTAACGTACGTGTTATTTATATTCAAATTGAAATAAATTAAAGTTTAAAGTTAATTCACAATTAAAAATTTAAGTATTTTAAAACTTAAAATTTTTTTAGTCATTCTCAAAATAAGTTACATTTTTTATTGAAAAGGAAATATCGCTATGTGGTACTGTGGTCAAACAATAAATAAATAAAATAATTAAGACTGTTAAAAATTACTTGTATTTAGATATGAAAGGGTCATACAATTTTTGAGTTTTAAATTTTTGTGTAGTGACTGTGTCTAATTTTAAATATGAAATTCAAGCAATTAAAATTACTACCTATTTCTATTTTTTTATCCTTTTTAAGTGTGATTGGAACTTGATTCATTGCTCTATTGTAATTTAGCCAGATATAATTTAGCTCACGACGATTCTGTAAAAGTTTTAAATTTTAAGTAAAGGCAGTGTTAGCTTAGTTCCAAAGTCGCGATCTTTTGGTTAAGACTGCCGTTCTTTGCATATACTCATCATATATTTTATTGATTAACTAGCTTCTGCGCGCGACTTCGTCGGCGTGGACTCCCCTCCTATTGGTCTTAGCGTGATGATATATAGCCTATAGCCTTCCTCGATAAATGGGCTATCTAACGGTGAAAGAATTTTTCAAATCGGACCAGTAGATCCTGAGATTAGCGCGTTCAAACAAACAAACAAACAAACAAACAATCAAACAAACTCTTCAGCTTTATTATATTAGTATAGATATTTAATGATAACATAAACATAAACAAACAAACTATGGATGTGGTGTAATCGTGTAAGCAGTCAATTGATACAGAGAGCGCGGTATACAAGCATTACACAGTCTACATGGAAAAGCATAAATGGAAAAATTTTAATGCACCAATTCCTGATTGATTCATACTCCAATTATTTCAGTCACCAATATAGCCTTATAGAAAAAAAAATTGTTACTAATAATCATATTACGTTCAAGCATATATGAGTCAAACCATAGAGTATAAATGTGTATAGATTTAAAAAAATTTAAAAGTTTTTGCCAAGTTACTATCCCGTGTTATCATATTGTTTCTTGCTATTTTATGGATACACTAAAACCTAACGACATTAGTTATGGCGGTATGTATGAAGCGACTACCTATCGTAATAACTTAATGAAATTTATCACGGCATTAAGCGTTGGAAGCTCTCTCGTCTGACGATATTCTTTAAACAAGACGTTTAACTTCTAGACATATAACATCTTGTTAAGCGAATAACACTAAAATGTATTTACGAACTTTGGTTACAAAGACCCTTGGCAAGAGCGAATTTATCTCGAAAAGATATCTCTACCAGTCAACCCATGATGTAATGCATCTTAATATCTTATATTTATTATACAACACACAACGTTACATCTTGATTTGAATAACAAAAATAAATTTATTCAATTTTATGTTTTTAAATCAGTTAACTACGAGTATACAGTCTTTCCTGAGGTGTCCGTCGATAGCAAAATTTTGAATGTTTCAACTTTTCAACTACCTTTACAGGCTATTCAAAGAAATGAGATCGGAATCTTATTTTCCTTTTATAATTTTTTTAAATAGTACTACTAAGTAAAAAATAATGTTAACTAGCGAATTAAATACATCAAAACGTGTAATACTCAATATCTTTCCAATTAAACTTATCGACGGTGCCGTAGAATAACGTTACATGTGAATATAGTACGAAATCAATTTTATTTAATAATTTACTTCAGGAGTCGAAGATCTATCTATACATGCAAAAAAAATAATTTTACGACCAATAGTTTCTGAGATTCTGAGGCGAACAACGTCCCATGTGTTTGTGTCTCCGTATTATAATGAACTGGATGCATATGTGACGGAGCTCGCGGCCGGAGGTAGCACGCGTTGGCCGTGCCAAAGTCACTTGTTACGTTGTTGTGTGGAAAACGAGCTTGTGCGCACGAGTTACCGCATTCGCCGATGATAGAGTTATTTTTCTTAAATAGTATTCATAATTAGTACTAAAACATGTCCAAATATAATAACAGATCTAATAAAATCCTTGATTTGGTGAAAAACAACTGTAAAAATTCGGAAGAAGAATTTGATAGTGGAAAGATATCTGGTTATAACAAGGAAATTTCGAATTATCCCGGTAAGTTAATCTTATTCCTTATTAATATGTATAACAAAATTGCATTTTAACGATTGTTTTATATTCTGTGGTGGTTTATTTTAATTTACATAACTAACGCCAAACTTCGCGTTTCATATTCATATGTGACGTTATTTAATGGAGATTAGTCATTACATTGTTTCTTACAAAAATGCTCTTGCAAATTAAATCAAATTGTAAAAGACATCTTTGACTACTAATGGAAAACTTAATTTGTTGATATTAAAGTATGAGTTACAAGTAGTGATATGTCGTTTTACCACGGACATATTCTTACGTTTTTGAGTTATATGTGAAGATAGAACGTTCTTTTGCGAAAATCTTGATGACATATGTGAAGACAGAACGCTCTTTTGTGGAAATCCTGATGTAATATGTGAAGATAGAACGTTCTTTTGCGGAAAACTGATGTAATATGTAACATTGGTACGTTTTTTCTTCCAGAAAAATACTGTCATTTGGTTTAAATTGCTTTTTTCTTAATTAAATTATCAATTTATTCGTATTTAAATAAAATTATTTTCTTTTATTTTTGTAATTTTTATATTTTATATTATTTTTTCAGTTTCAAAGACACCTGTAAGCCCATCATCGTCACCATTACATCCGGGTTCAGAAAACATTGCTTTAGAGCTAAAAGACGTATTAGTCAGTCAGTTCAGCCTGTTGTAGTTCACTGCTGGATATACCCTCCCCAAGTTCGCGCCAGACATTCCGGTTTTCCGCAATCCTCCATGAAGACTACACCGACAATCTTCCGTAGATCGTCGGTCCAACGGGCCAGAGGACGTCCCACAATGCGTTTGCCAAGACGCGGTCTCCACTCCAGGATCCGTCTGCTCCAACAGCCATCGGTCCTGCGACACAGATAACCAGCCCACTGCCACTTAAACTTGCTAATTCTGTGGGCTATGTCGATTACTTTCGCTCGCAGATAGTCTCATTTCTAATCCTATCTTTGAAAGAAACCCCAAGCATAGCCCCTTCCATTGCACGTTGAGCGACTTTAAACTAGTGGACGAGTCAGTCAGTGTCCATGTCTCGGCTCCGTATGTCAACACAACCAGGACGCATTGCTCGAAGACTTTTGTCTTCAAGCATTGTGGAATCTTCGAAGGCAAGACTCGACGAAGCCTGCCAAACGCCGCCCAGCCCAACCAAACCATCCTATCAGCCTCCTTCTCGAGTTGTTTCAACCTGGTTGAATGGTGTGGCCAAGGTAGACATAATCCTGAACAACTTCGAAAAGGATACCGTCAACCGATACCCGTCTCGGTATCACTTGGTTGTTAAACATAACTTTCGTTTTATCTAAGTTCATACCGAGACCCACTCGTCGGGAGGGCTCGCTTAGGCCGGCCAGCATTCGGCCTAGCTCATCCGACGTCTCCACAAAGATTACGAAATCGTCGATAAAACGAAGGTGCGAGATGAATTCGCCGTTGACGTTGATGCCTCGTTCCTCTCAATCCAAGGTCATAAAGACATCCTCCAGCGCAGTGGTAAACAGTTTCGGTGATATAACATCTCCCTGTCTTACCCCACGCCACGCCGGAGAAAAATGCACAGCCTGCTCCGGTGGGTGGAGACGATTCGTAACAACCCTTGAAAACAGCTTATAGACGTGGCTCAAAAGTGAGATTGGTCTGTAATTCTTCAACAAAGACTTGTCGCCTCTCTTAAAGAAGCACCACCACACTCCTGGACCACGCCTCCGGCGTGGTACCTCGGTGGAGACGGCGTTAAAAAGTTTATATTTCTATTCTGCTCAATCAGAGTAGTAATCTCTCTCGTATTTGAGCAGCGGAGGTCTCGGCGTACAAGTTTCCGTATCTTCTTAGACAAAGCCTTCTGTTCTGGCGAAGCTGCTTGGGCAGCGGGCAACTCGCACCTTCACCGCATCAGATCCAAGGCTTCAGGAGAAAGTTTAGACTGCTTCGTTGACTACCTCGGCGGAAAGTGTTTGCGACCCAGTGTACACACCATCTTCACCATGTTGTCGGTCATCTCGTCCACTTCACCAGCGAATCGAATCTGTTTTGGAGCTCCAGTTGGAACTGCTCGGAACCACATAGTATTTGGAGCAGCGTAGGTCAGAGAGTAGATTTCATCAAGCGCGTATTCAGAGTGCCCCGTAATAGCCGGTGGTCGCTGCTGGTGTTAACCGGTTCTAATTGTAATAAATACAAAGAAAGAACAAAATGTGATGTTGGAGACTGATAATTTTAGTATTTTATGTGAGTTTAAGAAACGTTGATTGATTTAAAGAAGTGAAGATATTTTTTATGTTTAATTATTATAAATTTGGTACTTTTAAAATAAAGGACTGATTTTGTTTTTAAAATGTTTTATTTTTAATCGATTTTATACAAAAAATAATAAATACTATTTATGACACGCTACTTATGAAAATGACTGCTCAAAATAAATCTGGAATATGCATAATTGCATATAGGACGAAATAACTAGCTTAAGTTTCATAAAAAAACGTTCCATTTGCATCTGGATCCTTAGAGCCTCCGGTGAATAACGTCACATGTGTAAATGTGACAGCAACAAGTCCATTATAAAACGTTATATATAAACATCGACCCTACTATCTTTTTAAATAAAACTGTTTCAAAATAATTAATAATACTGATAGATAATCACAGGCTTAATGTAAATTTTTCCAAAGTATAAAAGCGCCAGGTTTTTCCGTTTCCGAAATATAACAATTGAAAACTTTGAACGGCTCTACTGTAAAACGACTATTTTGCAGATAGTACGTTATTCTACGGCACCGTCGTTATAATCATTGATTCTCTACAACGAAATGGTCATTACTACAACTCTATAAAATAAGTCTTAATTAATTTGACGACTTGAGACAAATCAATTTATTTTAATTAAAAAAATATATGTTTGCTATACACAACACACAAGAAAACAATAACCTACAAATTAAGGAAAAAATTTTCCCTTCGGAATTTTTCCAGACTTGACTGTTATTATTTATATACGAAAAATGTACACAAGAAAGAATAAATAATAAATGTATTAATTGATAACAAATAAACACTTAACGAACTGAAAAAAACAACTTAATTTACTTACAAGTTGTTTATTTTATTTCGTGAAGTGTTTATGTTCTTATCCTTAAGAGAAGGTGTTCTTATATTCTACTAGCGGTGCCCGCGACTTCGTCCGCGTGGAATTTAACAAAAATAATTGTTCGGTTCGCAGAGATATCAAATAAATAAATTTCTAAAATAAAATTAGCCTTAATTACTCTTTTTTACATCAGCTATCTGCCAGTGAAAGTCGCATCAAAAAGGGTCCAGACGTTTCAGAGATTAGCCGGAACAAACAGACAGACAGGCAGACAAAAATTGTAAAAAATGTTATTTTGGTATATGTACCGTGTATACATCCATATGCATTTAGTACAAAGTGGTTATTTTAATATTACAAACAGACACTTCAATTTTATTTATTTGTATAGATTTATGCCTTTGACAATACAAAAAAAGATTTAAATACAAATGCGTTTATAACGATAAGCTATAATAGCCCAGTCAAATTAGCTCAAATCGGGCTGAGATTTACAAAAATTAGAATCAGCAAATGTGCCGTGTGGTTACGGCACTAAAGAATGTAGCCACCCCCTCTCTTCCCGTGGGTGTCGTAAGAGGCGACTAAGGGATAACACAGTTCCACTTCCACCTTGGAACTTAAAAAGCCGACGGATGGCGTGATAACCATCCATGCTGGCTTTGAAATACACAGGCCAAAGACGGGCAGCAGCGTCGTCGGTGCGACAAAGCCAGCCCTGCGGTCGGCGGGTGGTGACTATGGGCAAAACACATGAGTTCGCGTCATAATGTCGGGCGCGAACTTGTGGAGGCCTATGTCCAACAGTGGACTGTGATAGGCTGTAGTGTAGTGTGTGTAGAATCAGCAATTTTACTTCGGAATACGTTGGGGGAGGGGGTGGGGGGTTCACTGGTAGTCTAAATTCAAAAAGTAGGGGTACTAGACTTGTTGCTTCATCCGCCATCTTGATTTAAAGGCTTGTTTTTTTTCTCTCGAATAACTCGTTTATTTTCAATTTTACACGAAAAATAGTTATTACAAAAGTTGTATAAAATTAAATTTCTTACAATTTTGATACCCATCAATTTTTTCGTAGGATCGATATTTTTCGATTTATATCTGAGAAGAGTTGGTGAACCTAATTATTATCGCGTTTATTATCGCGATCTCGTATCATTATTTTTTCTGTTTGTAAAAAAAGTTATGAATAATAAAAAAAAACTAAAACAAAAACACACTCTCATAAACTCTCACTCCTACTTTTTGAATTTAGACTACCAGTGACCCCCCCCCCCTCAGATTTCTTGCTGCTTCCAATTTTTGTAAATCTATCTAATTGTTATGTAACAGTTTAGCAATAAAAAGCCTTTAAGCCTAATTCTTTAGCCACTTAATCTTTATCTTTGTTTGTTTTCACTTAGTATACACCTCATTATTGTTTATGAATGAAGGAAAGCAAAAGACAGTGTTTTAATATAACACGAGTCCCTAACTCGCTACATTACTATAATTAAATTGTTATTCACTTCAGTACTGTGCTGTAAAAATTCAAAATCTTCATATGATATTCTTAGAAACCCAACATACTAATAATGCTGACGCCCTACATCATCTTGACCTCGTAAGGTCATCAAAAATTGGTTTTTTTCTCTGACTTTTTTTCTTTTAGTTAGTTAATATTTATAAAATTTGATGGTAATATTGTCCTACAAATTGCGTGGTACGTTATCCCGGTCCTACGCTCACTGCTGCTCTATCTCCTGCTAACTCTATTATCTACCACAATCGAGAGTTTTCGAAGAGGAACTTTTTGTTCGTCTCATCAAAATGAAGCTACTCCCGGAAAATTAGCTTGTTACTAATCAGGTGAAAAATATGTACTAGAGATCCCTACCTATTACAGTACCGTTCTGCCATTATCTATAATATTGTAAACTTGGACGAACCCAAAACCTTCTCTTAGTTTTATATTTATTTCTTATTAAAATATAAATTTGAACTGCGATGGCAGTTCTGATCATTTCTTTATTCATTATATAACGATAAAATATACACTTCACTAGCGTTCTACACTACTGTCACAACTGGAAATACTGGAATGATGCTTGGCGACTTTGCGCGGCTTGTGCCGGCGGCTTGTATATGCCGGCGGCATTGCCTCTCGGCATGAACCCAGCGGCACTGCCGCCGGCACTGTGTGTAGCATCCTTTATAGTTTAGACAGAGAAGGAGTTCAGAATGCTAATATATTTTTTTATTTATGCATAAAATACATTAAATCAATAAAAAGCTTTATACACACTACCATGTATAGGACACGCACAGGCATATATACTCAGATTTTGTTTATTGTTAAAATCTGTGGTTAAATTATGGTCAAATTTCGACCACTGGGCGACCACTAGTATAAGTAAATGTTTAACATACACACACTGTTGACACTTCTTATAGTAGGAAACTAAATGTCAGCTTTATGTAACAGCCTACTGATATACAACACTTTTTAAATAAATAAATATTTACAACATACACACACACATTATTAATTTATAAATAAATGTACGCACATATACATGGTACATATATATTACACGCAGACTTGAGGCAGAAATCGAACTTCCTGGAGCGGAAATAGGATCACTGCTAACGATGTCAGCGGGCTAATTAACTTGCAACTTTAAATTTTACTTATTACTTTTTCTCTTATTTAATAATTAATTTATTTCAAACGATAGTGCTTTATATAAAAATACTTTATTGTCATTTCCATAATTTTTTTACTTTTAAATATTTTATATTTAATTAGTAGGTATAGTTTTTTCGTTTGCGGCTACTATAGACGAACATAGTGAAGAATGTGTTAATACAAAAATAATAACATTAAAATATTTTTCGAATCCTTTTTGTAAGCTCGAAAAGCGCTCTGCTCTGAAAGTTCGGCTCGAACCGCTCACGGCGGATTCAAAATAATTTTCGAAATGATTGTTCTGTAGATGAGCGCCTCCAGTGAAAACGCTCGGGGCAGCGGAGCTAGGTGTTCCTTAATGCCGTCGCAACCCGACGCCGAGGGCTAGACCACGCCGCGACGCCGCAGGCGACCAGCACTCCGCCCCACCCCTCGCTCTCCGGCGCTCGCGCTTCACCCTGCCACTCCACCTCCAATAAAATAATCATATTTCTACATAAGCTTCAGTCAATGCGGCTAAATAATAATTTACGACGTCCACTTTATATAGGAAGCCGAGGGCGATGAGCGAAACGAGACATAGCCGCTAGCCCGCTGGGTTCCATTTTTGGTATCTCGATCGGTATCCGAAATAATTACAGCGAAATTTTGGTTAACGGAATTTTAAAGGTACCTACTTGAACTTTCCAGGATTACTTTTTTTGTAACACCATAGTTTCGTTTTTGATAAATTTTAGAAGTTGGTCACAAAGCAATTTTATTACGACATTTTATGTTAATTACCTATATTCTTTAGTTCAGTCTTACGTGATGAATCTATAAAAACCTGTTACCGACTCTCAATTTAGTATGTAATATTTAAACTAATGCTTAAACTTGAATACAATTTAAGCTTATTTAAATACACTATAGCCTGTAACATCCCACTACTGGGCATAGGTCTCTTTCCCCATGTAGGAGAAGGACCAGATCTTAATCCACCACGCTGCTCCAATGCGAGTTGACGGATATATTCCCTACTATGAGTAACGATCGCTATCAGGTGTGCATGATAACAACTACGACAGACAACTTAACGTGCTCTCCAAAGCATGGTGGGGAGACCCACAAGAACTAACAACCAGACCGGAAATAAATATTTGTATAAACAAATTTTCACTCCGAGCGGGAATCGAACCCGCGACCGTCGGTGTTTATGTGCCGCCGAATCGACACACGCATCATAACACTAGAGCGGTCGTCAGCTTATTCGAATTCTGAACAAGATTCCGATTAAATCAGATTTCTAAGATTGTTAAAATTGCTAGAAACCGAGTTTCCAACTTTCCAGCAAGTGTAATAAGAACGTTTTAAATGTTTGCCCAATTAAAATATTTTATATTTATTATTTTAACTCGTAACTTTTGACTCTCGGAAGATTCTTCTTTTTTATATTTGCATAATAGCTTATAAGCATTATATGCTTGTTGCATATAATGCTTATAAGCATTATAAGCATTATATGTTGTTGGGTTAAGTACCTATACTTAACCCAACGCATTTTTTCGATCCTTATGATGGTTCAACGAAGAAGGATTAAATAAATTCTTTTATTTTTATTTTGGCATCACACATGGTTGTGAATTATTAAAGGCTTATAAATATACTAGCGACCCGCTCCGGCTTCGCACGGGTGCAATGCTGATACTAAATATAAAATATAAAATAAATATTTGCAATCTAAGCGCAAAAAACACGACATCACATTAGAAAACTTTAAAGCTATCAGTGTTCCTCTACTATATTATGCATGTATTATACATATAAACCTTCCTCTGAAATCACTTTATTTACTAAAGAAAACTGCATCAAAATCCGTTGCGTAGTTTTAAAGATCTTAGCATATATACAGACAGACAGACAGCGGGATACTTTGTTTTATAATATTAAAAATGTTTGTTTAATTTGACCGGGCTATATGTAGTGATGATGATATATTGCAGATAGCAAATAAAATACGTCTAATATTTATTAATATTTTTTTAAATAGCCATATATCTAATTTTATAGTGTAAACGAAAACATGTCCATAAAATATCTAAAACTTGGATAAAATACTAAACATTTCCATGATTAATTCTTTAATATTAAAGATACGATAAGGTTAATATTATCTAGTAGTTTCTATAATTTTCTAAAATATTATCGCAAGGTCCCAAATTATATAAAAGGTCGTCGATATTAAAATCTGTTTTTTCTTCCAGTAAATCGTCTTTGACGTTGTCTTGCGTACTCTGAAACAAACAAAAATTTTAATTACCTAATATCAGATAAAATCAAATAAACACATAAAAAGAACAACGAGTTCTTATATGAGTAACTAGCTGATCCCGCAAACGTTGTTTTGCCATATATGTTATTAACCCCGCAACCCCCTCTTGTGGGTGGAATTTCGTAAAATCCGTTCTTAGCTAACCTCTACTCGGCGAAAGGAATATTCCTACAAATTTCAAGCCTCCACGGTACTCTATGGTTCCAGAGATATCGTGATGAGGCAATATATGGGTAGAAATCTCTTTTATATATGTATATAGATTCAGTCAGTAATTCCTTCTATGGACAATGTATACGCTTATACAACAGGCTCCCAGAAAACGTTCAAAAAGCTTTTATTGCCTTTAAAAAAATTGTGAAAGAACGTTTGTGTATTAAAGGATATCATTCGATTAACGATTTTCTAGAAGACAGTACGCCTTGGGAATTATGTGATCGCCACCAGGCTATTTCAACCTATAAAATTATTGTTAATTTCTGCTATATAAAAAAAAAAAAAAAAAAAAACTAATCTGCTATGAAAAAAAACATTACGATAAAAAAATGATATTGGTCCCGATGAGTTTCTTCCGCCAGCTCTTCTCAGGTCAGAGGCTTCTTCTTTCCTAACTGGTAGTAGACTCATGACGTTCAGTAAGAAAATGTAATAATTTTATGCTGAATAAAATATTTTGAATTTGAATGTGGTGTAACGAAAACCTAGAGAAACATAATCAACTAACAATATGTAGGTAAAATTTGTTAATAATGAATTCGCTAAGAACAAGAAACGGTTCGGTTTTATAAGTAACTAGTTAGTTTATATTTTAAATATATTTTAAAGAGTTAAAACGATGTTTTAAATATATCGAGATTGCTTAGGCGAAGTCTCTTTGTTGGTAAGGGGCCTCGGGCAAAAATATAACTATTGATAAAGCGGGAAGGGCCCTCGTAGCCCGCAGCGTCGCTCAGGGCTTCGGCTGTATTGCTAACGTTCCATTGTGCTTTGTACGTACCAAAATTAAATGGTTCATGTGCGTATTATATGTATATAGTGCACGAGTAAAATTAAATGGTGTTGTTTATTAAATTAATACTCCAAGTAGTACTTAACTAGATTGGAGTCCGAAAGCGAAATGATAAACCTAATTTGAATGCGGCTTTATTTTAATATTTGTGAAATAGTTATCAAAGCATAATTTTGTGACTAATATTATTTTAATTTAGATTGATTTTGTGAAAGAACAACTCGTTAAAATAGAAAATTTAGTATTTATTAAGATACGAGAAAAGAAAAACCGAAAAATCTAACAGTGATTTGATTTAAGAAATTATGTCGTACCATAGGTAGGTACCATACCATAGGTAGGTATTAATACTAGGCCAGTCGAATTAGCTCAAAAACGGGCTGAGATTTACAAAAATTGGAAGCAGTAATTTTCCTTCGGAATTCTTTGGGTGGTGTCACTGGTAGTCTAAATTCAAAAAGTAGGGGTACCAGACTTGTTACTTCATCCGCCATCTTGATTTAAAGGGTTATTTCTAAAATATTATTTTGAAATAAATTTAAGGCCGCATTCCCATTACTTTGGTTTATATACATTTTAGTTATATCTACATAATTTTTATATATAATATAAATAATAACAATGTACCACCCGCCTATAGGTACTTCACGTATTCTCCTTTATCTAAAGCTTGTCTGGAAGAGATCGCTACTTAGTGTGAATACCGCCTTTGTACGATAGTTTCTGTATATTTAAATTATATACTTGTCGACGTAAATCCCTTCAATGTAGTTAAGAATATTTTGTACATATAACTAGTAAATATAAATATTCTATGTATTCATTCGTTACCTCAAATCGATTTTCATTTTTTTTAAAATATATAACTAGATCGGCAAACAAGCGTTCGGCTCACGATTTCGATAAGCGATTACCGTAGCTTATAGACGTCTGCAATACCAAAAGCATCGCAAGCGTTTTGTCGACCCCATCCCCAATTCCCCCCAGGAGCTCTGGTCACCTTACTCAACAACAGGAACACAACACTGCTTGAAAACAGTGTTATTTAGCTGTGATTTTCTGTAAGATCGAGGTACTACCAAAGTCGGGCTGGTCAATATTTTGAGCAGGTAATTTCCTGCTGTGCTCTACTTCAGTTAATGTAGTCATTTAATGTATCCAGCAGTTCAATTGACTATACTTTAACAAAACCCAGATTGTATAGTATCATAATTATATAAAATACCATCTTATTAAGTAATTAGGTAGTAAGGTAACGGATACATTTATAATAAGAGAGATTTTCTCTTCAATTATTTTAATTATTGCAATGATAAGAACACGGTGATGAATGATAGGGATTCGCGAATATTAACGTAACTCACTATAAAAGTATTTTAAATATTTTTATTGATTTTTAAGTTATTTGGAAGTAATATTTTTTATCACTGATTAATCATGGGGCCCAGCAAGAAATATCTTGAATGAATCTGGAGCAACCCGACTGGGAAAGAATTTCAGCCTTTTAGAAGATCCTAACTAATTAATAGCTGCTGTTTTCGAGTAGTGTTGTGTCCAAGTGAGGGAAGGAGTAGGGACGGCAACGTATGCCAAGCGTTCATTCTCCTCGTAGCTAATTATTACTTTAATTTAATATTTTTTTAATCACTTGTGTAAGTATCCATAAACAACAGAAACCAAGTTACGATCAGACAGACTCCACACCTAATCGATTTGTAAAAACTAAAAACATATACAAAAATTCTTTCCATGTAATGTTTTAAGATATGAGTAAAGCCCAGTGTTTAAAGAAATTGTATAGGTATAGGTGATTACCCTTCATTTTCAGTAAAATAGTACATTAAATTGGATGCGTAAAATTGCACAACGCTGGGATGACAAACCGTTACGCACTTTTGTTTTACTTTCCTTAAGAAATGAAATCTAGAAGCGTCGAATGAATGAACTAGATATTTTCTTCATATTTTTAAATTAAATATGGTTGATATATGTAGGGAGAAGATCAAACGCAAATTAAGAAAATGAAAGGACGAATGTATAATAAGATACAAAAAGTCGTAGCGATTAATTAAGAGAACAGACATTATTTATATATTAAATTAAACTGTGAAGCATGATAATTTATTTTTTGATAAAATATTTTTATTACAAAAGAAATACAAAATTTTGGGCCTAATTTTTTAAACGCAAATACGTGTTCATCGAAGTGTAAAAAAGTGTAACAAAAGAGAACTTATAAAAGAGGTCACATATGATTTTTACGACCTGTCCACGAAGACATTAAAAAGTAACGCGACTAAGAGCCGCGGGCGACTACACCGCCCGCGGAGCGAGCACGTCTGCTGGACCGCCGCCGGCGCACGCCTTTGAAAAAACGCTCAGATAGTGAGACTGCGGGCCTCGAGGCTCCGAGCACCAAGCATTGCATAAATAAACCTTAAGGATGATATTATTTTTGCTTCTTTGGAAATTAATATACTGTTCCAGAGAGCGTTACGAGTATATGTCTGCGTGTTTGTTTTGTAAAATTATAATACATAAAAATATATACCATCATTATGGTGTAGTCATACGAGAAGTTGCCTTTACGCCGACATTTGTAGATTCGTTTTCCGTTTGGTCACATGTACCTACCTACTACGTGTACCTACATTGTACAAAATAAATATTTGTTTCCATTTTGATATCTCCTTTTGGCATTTTCTACCCTGACGATGTACGGATATCGTGTAAAGCAAGATTGATGTAAAGCAAGATATCATTTTCGATCCGTATCGATAGTCTTACGTAGTAGTGGTATGAAATTCCATGTTAACGCAAAATCAAGCAGCGTAGTGGATAAAGCGCCTGAGTTTTTCTGGCCATTTCTTATCTAATATACACACATCTTTAAAATTTAGTTATTTGATATCATTCGTAAATAGTGTACAAGATTTGTATTTAAAAATAAAACTTGCAATTACTATAAGATATAAGGTGATACCACATGGCTACCACACTTGACGTTTCGGTTACTGAGTAGGCAAACGGCCAGAGGCGTATTTATAATGAAACCAGACAGACCAGGGTGGTGTCTATGTCGCGTTGCCGCCTCCAGCGTTCCGAAACGCAGTAGCGATTCTTGCGTCAGTAATTATAGTAATTTTTACGAAGTCGCCGAGTTGCGAGAAACCAGTGTTGCATTTTAATTACGATCGGTTGTGGAACGTTTTGTTCATAACTTATCTTTTTTTTTTAAATTAATTATTATAACATTTTATATATTATATTTACGCTACTATAAGTTTTAAATATATTTACAAGAAATATACAAGCAAAAATATTGAAAGACTTTTTTTTTAAACTTATTTATACGTTTGCCTAAATAGAGTCTCATATAATGTCCTGAGGTCGACTGATAAATATTTTTGGTTTTATGTCCACTTTTTGCGCAACACATTCAGTATAAACATAACAAACACCAGACTATTGATTTGTATTTTTATATTATTTTCAGATTCTCTACATCGCCGCATCTTCGTTTTTCCTTAAAAAGGTATTCGCCAAAAACTTAATTTAATACATATAATATCATTTGAAAAATTCAATTTACAACAAAATTATAAAAAACCTAAGTTGGTGAATCTTCTGGCAAATGTCGTTTACTTTATTTAAAATATCTTGATGTGAAATATGCGAATTTATCAAAAAGTTGTATAAAATATGTATGTGATATGAAAGCTGGGCGAAGTTACCTATATATATATATATATATATGGTATATTATATATTCCAAATAGCTTTGAC
This sequence comes from Melitaea athalia, assembly GCA_905220545.2. Lineage (NCBI taxonomy): Eukaryota > Metazoa > Arthropoda > Insecta > Lepidoptera > Nymphalidae > Melitaea > Melitaea athalia. Next base: position 19,162,496 of record HG992176.1, read on the forward strand.
GTAGCTGTGCTTAAATTTTCTTGAAAACATGTCATTCATTTGTGTTTGATAGGTCTTACTATAAAGTAATAGAGGTGTAAATTTACTATATTAATGCGTTTTGTTTTTAAAATATCTAAAGATTATAACAATATATAAAAATAAAATCTATTGCGCGCCTTTATAGTAGGCAAAGGAAGTTAAAATGATGACGCTCAGATACTTTTATAATTGTAATTATAAGAGTGTACTGTGTACGCACTTATGTAAAAGTTGAATCGTTGGGTCTTTTTTGTCATGAATTTAAAATAGCGTTTATTCTGGGCACGCTATAGTTCATAGCGCGTTAATATATATCTAGTACCTAAGTCGAGAAGCGATGTCTTTTTAACTTAACATTATCGAACTTCAAAAATTTAAGAACCATTTACTGGTTACTTCTTTGACGTCTATTTCACCTTAACTAATAAACTTCAAGTTTTAGATTCACAGGTTGCGAATAGACATATCTGATAGTTAAACAAAGAAAACTATAGACATAAACTTTTTCTGTTGCAAATCTTTATACGTCAGCTTATCAGCAACCTTTAAAATAAGCGCTTAATTAAGTACATTAGCCATCAGGGTCGCTATCATGCAAGCGTTTGTTTAGTGTAGCCGTTCATCTGATGTTTGACCTATTGTGTCAACGCTTCGTGTGAGCGGCATTTTGATTTGCATAAACCACCCCTCTGATTGATATTCGTTTAAGAAAATTTTCAGGTTCAACCAAACGCTTGCATATTTTGATCTAATATAGTGTTGACAAAATCAACTGTCTTATTTCAAAGTAGGATGAATTGGGTTCCAGCCCCAGCCCCGAGTTGCTGTTTCGTCACGATGCTCCCGGTTAGTGCAGTTTCTCCTGGGTGCTCAGCCCATTATGAACAGAAGCCTTTTGCTGTTCCACGTGTGGCCATTACGTCCACCTTTAAGGCACCCGTTCACATTGATGTGGGCGGTGTAATCTACACGTCTTCACTGGAAACTCTCACTGCGTAAGTACTACTGTACATACTGTACGGTTTATTGATAGTACCTGGGTGACCGAGCCTAGCTCGGTATTTTCATTTTATTTTCTTGTTTTTTTTTCTCGGTATTTTTATATTTTAATTTTATTTAAATAATAAATCACGAGTGAAATTAAAAAAAAAAGAAAAAAAAATTAATCTGGAGACTGAGATTCGAACCCGGGTCAACACGATTTGATACCCGCCGATTAACTAATTACGCTATTACAGCTATGTTAATAATTGTGAATTTAAGCTTCGTATTCTAATGATATTTTTTCATTGCCTAAAAACAGGGATAAAACGACATTTTTTTAAAATGAATCCTAGCTAGATCAATTTTTCGCCCCCGAAATCCCCTGCATACCTACTAAATTTCACGAAAATCGTTGGAGCCGATTCCGAGATTCAGATTCTATATATATATATATATATATATATATATATATATATACAAGAATTGCTCGTTTAATAGTATAAGATTTTCTGAGATAGCATTTTCTGAGAAGATTTATTATAGTAATGTATATATTTTTTTACATCATATAGTAATGTATATTTGTAGTTTTTTACCCTTAAACCCTTACCACTTCCCAACCTCAGATCGACCGTAATTTAGTTTTTCTATCATTTTCGTTGTATTCTCTTTCTTTTGCAATATATTTCATTCTACTATAAATTTCTTTGTTTTCAAAAGCCAAAAGCATTGGTCATATGTTTATCTACCATTGCTATGTGTGTCATAATATAAATAAAATATAAATTCAAAAACGGAATATTTCATGCATTTTGTGGATTTTGTGTCTAATTGCGCATTCAATACGCGTGGAAAACAAAGAATGCACAAATTAATTTAAAAAAAAGCACTGAAATAGTTTTTATATTTTTAAGCGTAACAGGTTACAAAATATTCATTTTTAAATTGTCACGTTTTGCGGTGGTTGGCATGTAGGTTGGTTGTAAATAAGCTTGTTTTTATATGTCGTACTTCGCTCGTGGCGCTAACGGCAACGCTTGCGGCCATATTACTCTCTGTATCCCGCGGCGCTTTTGTACCGCTCTTTTAATCAGCCCCCTTGAGGCCATGAAAATAAATAACCCGCCAAATGTATGTATCTTGTGAAGTGGCAATGAAAATGCAATTGAAAATTTCGATGGCAGTAACGGCTATGTCGCAAATCAGACATTAATTTTTGTTTTGTAAATATCAATAGTCGCAATGTAGAGTTGGCAACTTGCTTTGAAAAAATACCGTATTAAATCTTTGAATATCGTAAAATTGTATTTTGAAGATTAAATTTTTTTTTTTTGTAAAACATACTTTGAGTGCCGTTTTTCTTAGTTCATCATTATATTAATAGATTACTTGTTCTGTTTTGACTTAAAAATATAGTTAACTGCCTAAGTGCCTAAGTATTAGAAATAGTATTTAGGTAACGCTTCACAAAACTGATTAGAAATAGGGGAAACCGTATAGCTATTGCCCACTTAAGGACTTCTAACGCATTGACATCAAAAAATAAAAAAAGTATTATAACCATTAACCATTTGTAACTTTTTTCTTGTTACCTAATAACCTCTCCAACAGAGGATTAACAGTTTTTAGTTAAAACGTACATAGCATAGAAGATAATGAAATAAATTTAAAATCTTCTAAAAAGTACAGTGATTGCCCCTTTCGTATACTAATTGCCCACATCACAGCATAGTAATTGCCCAGAGACACAAAATGATAAATTCAACTTAAAACGTAAATAAATAATCAAAACAAAACATTAAACTTACATCTAATAGGATAGTCTTTAATATTCATAATAAATTGCGAAAACACTATCAAATAATTCTTTAGCTGATGTTAATGCATTATAATCGTCAGAGACAAAATCATCTACCTACTTCAAAACAAAGATGTCATAAAAATAAATACAAATGGGAGCTGTCTGGTATATTTTCCTTATGTTTTGGTGGAATGGAACGCACATGTAATATCTTTGATTAAACACTGCAAGCCAATTCATTTTTTATCATATTGAAATGACAAACTCCACAAACAGGCTAGACGCCATGTTGGCACAACGGTCACAGCACTGGTTTGTGGCTGTTGCGCTGGTGGTTGCGGGTTAGATCCCCGCATATGACAAACATTTGTATTGGCCATACAGATGTTTGACGTGGTCTGGGTGTTTGTGCAGTCCTTGTGGGTCTCCTCAACGTGCCTCGGAGAGCACGTTCAGCCAAAAAAAGAAGAAAAAAACCCGCATTAGAGGAGCGTGGTGGATTAAGCTCTGATCTTTCTCCTACATGGGGAAAGAGGCCTAGCAGTGGGATATTACAGGCTGAAGCGACAAGCAGACTTTGGTACAATGTTACCAGGTTTTATTACATTATTATTTATAACAGTTATTTTTTTAGATGCTGGTATTTCTTGCTTTTTCCTTATTTCACGATCACGATCACGATACAGCCTGTAATATCCCACTGTTGGGCATAGGCCTCTTCTCCGTGTAGGAGAAGGATCGGAGCTTAATCTACCACGCTGCTCCAATGCGGGTTGGCGGATATATTCCCTACTATGAGTAACGATCGCTATCAGGTGTACACGATAACAAGCGGGACCGACGGCTTAACGTGCTCTCCGAGGCACGGTGGGGTAACCCACAAGGACTGCACAAACACCCAGACCACGGCAAACATCTGTATGGCCAATACAAATGTTGTCGTGTGCGGGAATCGAACTCGCAACCGCCCGCGCAACAGCCAATCGCAATCCAGTGCTGTAACCGCTGCGCCAACGCGGCGTTTCCTTATTTACTATGTCTATATTTCTTTATTTATCTTCTTTGGTATCGGTTCCAGTTGTTGCTCCAGAATGTTCAATCAGTTGTTGGCTATTATTCCCTAAAGTTGTATCTATTTCCTTAGAATGAATAGTATCACTATTAGAATTTAGTGTAGTATTTTTATTTTTTGAATTTCCCTTTGATTTTTTATCAATAATCTTAGTATTTTTATTTGCTTTTTCAGTCTTTTTCTTTTCTTTGATCAACTTCTTCTATTCTTTTACTTTTAACAGATTTTTTTTTCTTTTTTGTTTTGTATGTAATTCTGCCTTAAAATTTTGGGAGCTAATGGCATAAGGCTGTCGTTCAGTTTGCATAATTTTGAATTTCAGTAAACAACCCTCATATCTTTTTCCGAAACACAAGAATTTGCTTTGTCTTGTGTCAGCAAAATGCTACTAAATTTACTTTGCTATATTTAACTTTTTGTCTTTGACATACTGTAAATGTAACAATAATAACAATTTAGATAATCATACATAACGATTGTGAAACAAGTTAAGCAATAAGCAACTTAAACACTATTTCATGTGATCACACTTTGTTAAAAAATGCCCGTGACAATAATTGCCCTGGCAATAACTAGACATTGACTTATGGCAATAACTAAAATGATGGTGGGCAATAACTAAAAATATGCAGATTTACGTGCAGTGATTGCCCACCGTTAAAATAACCATTAGAAATCAAATTTCACTAGATATTCTCATTTAAAACAGAGAAAATACATTTGAGTTCATCATAACTATATACCAATAGTTGAATATCAAATAAAATGCAGAAAAAAATGAGCCTTTAAACAAGTCATTCCTTAAGAAAATTGTTAAAGTGCTTTACTTTTTGAGTAACACGTTTACCCGTCTCGACAAAATCCGCCCTAACTTTTTTTTTTTTCTTTCAGTGCTGCCAGTAGTCAATTTTAAATATACAATAGATTAATCACAGAGCCATCTAGTAAATTCTAATTAAACTAGAATGATTTAAAGATAGCACATGAGAATGTTTTTCTTAAAGCGGGCAATCACTGTCAGTGGGCAATCACACTCTGGTTTCCCCTATATGGTTACACACTTTATTTCTAAACAAAATTATGTCTTACATTTATGTGACAATCGCTCTGATGTAGGTAGTTGTGGGGAAGGCGCCTTAAAAAAACCCTATCGCGAATCAATTACTCAATCAATGTAGTATGTATATTGAGAATTACGTATCTACTGTATTATAAATAATTGATTGGCAGCAATTTTTTTGTTCCGATAAAAAGGTTTGAAATTCTCACTTAGGCATGAGATTAACTAACATCTATGGCTCCGTATCATTATTTAAAGTTTCTTTCTCTTTGTAGCTTTTTAATAGATTGGTTAATAGTTGAGTTATTCAAATTGTGTTAATAACCCACAGGTTAATAATAATCTATGAGATTAGTAATTAGTTAGTAGAAATAAAGTTTTAAAGTGTGAAAGAGTAAATATGACATCAGTCTTGTACATTTCGTCGAACGGTATGACTGTACGTATGTCAATCATGCGAGATTTAGCACTAATAAATTATTCGAAATACAATTCTTTAGAAAATTTATTATTTACATTTTAAACTGAGGTAAGTGCATTTTTGTAACTGTGGTAGGGCACAGCAGAAAATATCCTGCTCAAAATCTGAACCAGCCGGACTGGGAAGTATCTCGACCTTACAGTAGATCATAGCTAAATAAATTAAATTACTCTTTAATATTGTACACATAAAATAAGTTTACAATTAATAAAATACTACACAAAAAAAAAATGTACAAAATGCGCTCTTATCGCTAAACAGCGATCGCTTCCAGAAATAATACTGCTTTCAAGCAGTGTCGTGTTCCTGTGATGAGTAAGGTAACAATAACTCCTGGGGAGGATTGGGAATAGGATCGGTAACGCGCTTGCGATGCTTCTGGTGTTGCAGGCGTCTATAAGCTACTGTTATCGTTTTAAATAAAATAAACTAAAAAATGTTTTATGTTAAACGGTTTTATTACAATAAAAATGACGTAGCTAGGCTATGGACTAAAAGCTAAAAAATAATTCGCTAAATCCTAGCTACCAGATCGCACCAATCTTCTCATCAATCTGGGGTATTGATCAGACAAATATAAAATCGTTCATAGTTTTGTTGAGTAGTTTTTAGATTAGTAATAAATATACCTACACAGTCTAATAAACTGTATTCTACTAGTCAAGCCCTTTCATTTGATACCCATATCGAGGTATTTGTGGAAAATATGTAATCCGCTATTTTGCGGCGGCGGCCACCTTGGATTTTTCTTAATGAGCTGTATTCTACCAATCAAGCCCTTTCATTTGATACCAATATTGAGGTTGTTGTGTAGTTATATGTTATCCGCCATTTTGTATTGGCGGCCATCTTGGATTTACAACCATAAAAAATATATTATGTTGTATTGTCATCAAGATTAAGAGTGCGTACCAAATATCAGATCAATCTGTCATCAGAAGGGGGGTGAAATCAAATCAAGCTAAATAAAACCGTTTAAAAAACCGTATAATAAAAAAACCGTTTAATAAAAACGGCGTGGCGTGAGGTGTCATGAACCTCCGGTCGGAACGGAGTTCCTTTCGTTTTTTGTTAGGAGTTTGCTGTACAGTCATAATTTATATTGTAAATAAATTGTTGAGAATGATTTAATGCAAAGAGTACGTGGTATATGTGAAAAAGCACAAAACTGTACATTGAATAAATAAATAAAGTTATAAAAAACAATGATGTATATTAAACACTGAAACGTACTATAGCAATACAAGTATTGCCGAGGAAAAGTCTTGTTACTTTTTTCGCTCTCTCTCCCATCCCGTTCAGTTCGTCTATCGTTCGATAAGAATACTTTTGAAGTAAAATTTCTTTACACACGCTTGACTTGGGGAGTAGTCTGGTGAATGCGTGGTGAGATTAATTTATTTTAAAATTATTGTAATAAATAATAATAAATATCTACACATTACACACACGCTCGTCAGTTCCTAAAGTACAAGACAAAAAAATGATATTCCCGCTGAGTTTCTTTCTCCAGTTCTTCTCAGGTCAGAGGCTTCTTCTTTCCTAACTGGTAGTAGACTCATGACGTTCAGTAAGAAATTGTTATAATATTTTATGCTGAACAAAATATTTTGATTTGATTTCATTTGATTTGAGAGTGTTACGGAAGTTGAAAGTGAGATATAAGTTAGTGAAGATAGAAAGTTTTATTTCAGTCGTGTGGTCTTAAAGCACATTCGTTTTTTTTGTAGTATCATGTTAATTTTTTTTATACTTCAGTTATCCAGATTCAAAGCTGAGCAAGATGTTTTCGGGCGTCATTCCGATCGTGCTGGACACACTAAAGCAGCACTACTTTATCGACCGGGATGGCTGCATGTTCCGTCACATCCTCAACTTCATGCGCAACCAAAGACTACTAATACCATTCGACTTTCCTTACTTGGACCTGCTTATTGCTGAAGCCGAATACTTTGAACTACATGGTATGTTGTGATATCACATTTCCTAAATCCACCTTTTGCTTTTACATTTCGAGATTTTATAATTTCATCTTTTGTAAATGTGGAAAAATGTATTTCTGTAAGATTTTCCGTTTTCTTCTTTTTTTATTTAATAATGAATTGACTTGTTCGCTGAGTGAAGTATTATTAAGGCATTGCGTTTTTTTTTAAGTAAATGGCGTAATAATTAAAAGGCTAGTGGCTGTAAGCTTTTACTTCTCTTTTGTCAAAAATATAATAAGAAGTAATTACTATACTTCTTATTATTAATTATATTATTGTATCATCTCATGTTCCTGATCAATGCGAAATATTGTGTCACCTTTGTGTTACATGATAAACCTGAAACATTGCTAGTCTATGATTGAACAAATATTTTACGTTTTTCTGTCAACGTTAAAAATTCATACAATATTTAATTGTATCAAAAACGTAAGTATTAAATTTTTTTTGTAGATATGGTGTACGCTCTGTTTCTTCTGAGGCAACAACGCGAGGAAATGAATTATGAAAACCAATGGAACTCACACGAAGCTGCTTACGTAGATGAAGCGGCCGAATGGGACTAGATTACATAGTGGGTAACTTTAATAGTTGTACAAATAAAAGGATCTTAAAGAATTTAAATTAGACCCAAAACAAAATGTCGCTACTTAAAGTTTAGGCTTGCGCACCTAGATTTTAAAGCATTACTTGTTCAAAAAATCTTGAATTTGGAAATGTAAATAGTTTGAGGAAACTATAGCCCATATAAATACTTTACTTAAAACTACTACAACGAAAAAATAATTTTAAATGTTTTTTACAGGATCTCTCGACTCTTCTAAAGACCCCGGCGATGTATTTCGTTTCAACTACAATCGTTATTATTTAGTTGCCATTACATAAACAAGTAATAGTGAAATTGTTCAGTCCTACCTATATTTTTTTAACTCAATGTACGCACTCTTTATATTAATCTAAACAAATAACATAATTTTGACTTTATGTCTAATCATTTAGTTTACGTTTATGATCAAAAAAGAAAAAAAAACTGTTATTAACATTCTCCCCTGAAAAAGAATCAAAACTCGTTTAAAAAATGTTCCTATGACTTAGAGAAAGTAAAAAATAAATAAATATAAACATAATTATGTTATGGGAAAAGAATTGGAAGAAAATATTCATATGAATGATTAAATTAAAAAATTATTCGGTTAAAGTAAAAATAAAAAAAGATATTACCAAAATTCTAAATTACCATAGAACAATGAAAATTTAATTTATGGCCCAAAAATTTAAATTACATCGATTAAACTGTCATGCAGTAACGTTGAGAGCATTACTTTAATTATTTTTAATTTATTAGTTAATTTTTTTTGTCTTAGTTATCTTTATTGAGATTGTAATTCTGTAAAGGCTGAAGTTATTATTTTTAACCATTAGCCTTCCTTGAAAGTAAATTCAATCTAAAATAGAAGAATTTCTTATTATATGAATAATTTAACGGATTTAGTTAATCTGTTCCCATTATCCCCACCTGACCTTACAATAAAAACAATAATTAATTTGTAAAAAAAAACGACTCAATTCAAACAAGATTTTTTATCATATGAAAGACATTTTTTAATTTTAAATTTAATTATCAAAAAAAGAAAATTACGTTTTAACATGAGGAAAACATAAGCGTTAGTTATTGTAATATTTATTTACAATTATAGAATTGTATATGATTTAAAGTATTTCATATATAAAATATTTTACTAAAGTTTAATTCTATTCGATTTTATTGAAATCTGTTAGTTTTACATTAAATATAAGGTAAAATGCTTTAATCAAGACAGTATCTATGTATTTAATTTCCTTTAAGATATTTTAATTGCCATATTAGCTTTTAAACATTAAATATTATAAATAAACAACAGTACTTTAATGTATATATGTTGCAAGCAATGATTTGAGACCACCAGTAACGTTTTCTTCCCCATTAAATTTAAATAAAGGTCTTTTTAACAATAATAGTGATTGGATAATTTTAATTTTTAAATTATATTTTTCTATTTCATTCCATTATTAATCTTGTTACTTTAAACTGCAAAATATTTTACGACTAATATTGATAACTTACTCGAAGTAAGAAAGGCATAAGTATAAAGTTTAGAAACATTCTAACAGTACTGATCTAGATTTAGAACAATAAAAAGGCATTACTTTGAATTAATTTCGATAAAGGTTGGTATCGTAAATTAGTAGATAGTAAAGGACATTCTTTCTTTTTATTGAGATTTATGTATGTTGATCGGGAGGTCTCTCCACATAAATTAACTATTAAATGATACCTATGTTTTAAAATTAATAGTAATTTTTATACCACACTTCCTCCCGTTTTAATAACCTATTTATGTAAGCTAATTTATAATTAACTACAGCTATCTTTAATTTGTATATTATGAAAGAATATATTTAGATATAAATTTAATGTTTAAGTTCAAAAATACAGATTAAGATGTAAATTATAGCAACTGTGATATAATTGGTTTAGGCCAGAAAAGTTTTTTGAAAAATTGTGAGTAGCGTTATATGTAAGTATTAGGCTGGAGTTGCAATTCTATTACATTTGCGATTTGCATTATATTAAGTTATGTTATCATAGGTCTGTTTATATTTTCATTGTAGTAAAATTTAATTCATATATATTATTGTAAAAATCATTTCACAAGCGGCCGGCTCGTACCTATATTTACAAGTCTTCTAGACACTCAATGCATTGATAATAAATTTGTATACTGCTTTATTAAATATTAATTTCTGTTTGTAATTCTTCATAAATACCCCTTTGTAAAATAAGTCAGCGAACAAACTTACTCTATTATTATTTATAATGTTTTGCTGAAAGATTCTGTAATCAAGCAAAATATTTATAAATTAACACAATTTTAGAGTCCTTTTAGAAATGGTTTGTAAATTATTTAAAAATCAATAAAAGTTTCGTATAATTTTAGTATATTTTAAGAAATAATTCCCGATCTCTAATTTATATCGGACTACAGACTTCTAAAATGTATTTTAATAATCGATGAATTTCTTTTTGTCGATGATGTATATTTCTGTGGTAGTGACTAGTGACGTTTCCACAATCAGCTATGCGTTTTATTAATCGACAGAATGACACAGGAACATGGAACGATCATATTATGCTCTGTGAACAATAATAACATAAACTTTAAAGTTAAATAGGTACTATTTGCCACATACTTGTAGGTTAGACGCAACCTCTACTAACTGAATTTTAAATTAAAACTCATTTGTGCCATAGCATCCAGCCTGAGTATATAACCTTCATTATTGTACTGCACATGACAGAAAATAATATTTCAAATCGAACTGCTGATCACAATATATTCAAATAAAAAAAATTATGCTTACGAAAATTTCACGAGACAGTCTTGTCTCGTGAACGCAGTTAACTGTTAATGTCGTAATGTCGTATAAGCTCCGCAAAGCGAAAATAATAAATATGGTAAATATCCTGTTTTCGAAAAATTTTCGTAATAGAAGTAACCATGTTAATCTAAAATCAAATAATTGCTTTATAATATTTGATATTAGTATATGATTAAAGAGCAATAGGATCGCTGCTACAGTTCTTATAGGAGGTACCTAAATATTTTGTTGTTTTTGTTAAAACGTGCTAAATATTCCAATCTAGTCAACCAAGTAGAAACGTTACTGTATACATTTTTCTGTATAGAAAGTGTTTAATTTTCAACAGATAATAAGACGTACATTTTTGTTTTTCATATTTGAAGTAAAATTTAGTTTAGTACAGGTACTTAGGATTTGATTTGAAATTCATTTTCTAGTTATAAGTACATGTATAGACAGGATTTCTGATCCTTTGTTATTTACAACAACATTGATTTTTAGTCGATTTTTGATAGAAATGGGACGAGTTGTGCGCAAGAAATCGAAATTCGTTACAATTTTCATTATTCGATATTTTTTTTTCTAATTTTCACTTTTATTTATAGAAATAGAAACAGTACACATATCACAGTACTATTTTTTGACGAACGCAGTGCTACGTGCGTTACTTATTATTTATAGTTTTATGAAGTATAAAAGTTGCAGCATACTATGTACGAATTTTGATTTTTTACGTCAATAATATTCTTGTAGTATAAATGCCACGTTTACGTGTAGTATTTCATATGTTACAAACAGTGGAATTTATATTGTCAACCCCTCCATGTCTATATAGTCGATGTGCTTGCTTATTCTGTATCCACAAGACTTGATCTACTTTTAATTAAAACTCTTGATGTTAATAAGTTGTTTTATTTTACCCATTAGACAAAATTTAATTGAATTCATTAATTACCTACGTGCTCTCCGAGAAACGGTAGGGAGACCCACAAGGACTGCACAAACACACAGATCACGGCAAACATCTGTATAGCCAATACAAATGTTTGTCATGTGCGGGGATCGAACCCGCAACCGCCAGCGCAACAGCCACAAACCCGTGCTGTGACTGTTGTGCCAACGCGTCGTCTAATTATGTAAATATGAGCTATATATAAGTCTCATATTTATATAGATCGTATAAATTTTCAATCGCCAATAAAGTATTTTTGTTCATTCACTCAAATTCAAATACGTTTTTTTAAGTCTTGTATAAGATGACACGATATTAATATGGTTTTTTAATACTTAGGTATTTCTTTAATTAACTTTAGTTTTATGTGGGAAAGGATGTTAAGCTATCGGTCCCGGTCGTTATTATAAACACCCGATAACGATAGTTACTCATGTACTATGAATATACCCACCAAACCGCGATGGAGCAGCGTGGTGGATTAACTTAAGCTTATGGAAAATAAGGCTTATGCCCGGTAGCGGGATCAATCAATAGGCGAAAATAAATGTATGTATACCTACATAGTAGGATATGACTTAAAAAATATTCTATTTAATACTAATAATATACAACTAATTTAAGCATCTAAATTCTCTTTTTGAAGTACTCAAGTACCTAAACTAAATTGTTTAATTAGGAAAACATTTTTAATAAGCGTTTCAGTATTCGTGCTTTATCTATATATATATCCACTACCACTACAGCCTATTACAGTCCACTGTTGGACATAGGCCTCCACAAGTTCGCGCCCGACATTATGACGCGAACTCATGTGTTTTGCCCATAGTCACCACGCTGGGCAGGCGGGTTGGTGACCGCAGGGCTGGCTTTGTCGCACCGAAGACGCTGCTGCCCGTCTTTGGCCTGTGTATTTCAAAGCCAGCATGGATGGTTATCCCGCCATCCGTCGGCTTTTTAAGTTCCAAGGTGGTAGTGGAACTGTGTTATCCCTTAGTCGCCTCTTATGACACCCACGTGAAGAGAGGGGTGGCTGGCTACATTCTTTAGTGCCGTAGCCACACAGCATCCGTAGCTATATATATATCAATTTTAAATAAATAAATATATATATATATATATATATATATAATTTATATTGTATATATAAATCAATTGCTGTTCGTTAGTTTCGCTAAAACTCGAGAATGGCTGGGCCAATTTGGCTAATTTTCATCTTGAAAAGTTTGAGGAAGTTTTTTTTTTTTTTTTTTATGTAACTAGGTTAGCAAACAAGCGTACGGCTCACCTGATGGTAAGACCGTAGCCTATAGACGCATGCAACACCTGAAGCATCGCAAGCGCGTTGCCGACCCTATCCCCAATCCCCCCAGGAGCTCTGGTCACCTTACTCACCAACAGGAACACAATACTGCTTGAAAACAGTATTATTTAACTGTGGTCTTCTGTGAGGTCGAGGTACTACCCCAGTCGGGCTGCTCCATATTTTGAGCAGGAAATTTCCTGCTGTGCCCTACCTCAGTTAAGTTCACAGAAGGTTTAAACGGTGAGAAACATAAAAAATATGTAACGGAAAATACTAAAAACGATGATTTAATTTTCCAATACAAAATGTTCCTAGCGGGGAAATTTAATCTCTTTTGTCAAAAACGTTGTCAATTGGTTGTCAAATATTTATAGGTGCGTTCAGAAAGTGTTATGTGTATATTTTTCACAAATGTACGTAGGTGATACGAAGTTCACCGGGCCATCTAGTATATTATAGAATTTAGAAGATCGCAATCGGAGTCACAGTGAGTTCGAATGGTCCATTTGTGTATAACACCCGACTTTCAACGTAAAATCTGGCTGTATCGCTAAGTTTGCAAACTTTTTTTCACGTTCAACAGTGATGAAAAATATTGTAAAAACTACTGTATATTTCTTTAAAATATTTATCCACCACTTGGAATGAATTGACTGGTCCTGAAATTAAATTTTCAACGGTGATTTCGAAAAAAATCGACTTAAATGCAAACTTCTTCTCTTCCTCTTTCTCTTTATATGTACATATATTGAGCAGTATTTTCAAATGTATCAAGGAGGCAACTTGCATTTTATAATATGATTATATATGATGTAAATGATTACAAAATAAATGGTCCATCATCAATTATTATCAGTCGAGTGAAGAGTACCTAAATATTAAAATAATTCTTAGCTTCTGAACATCCATTTATTCAATACACATTTAGAACACAACAAGGATATTGATATAATTTCACATTAATCTTTATATATATTCTAACAAAAAAATTATGGTAATTTTCTTTATTTCTTGTATAATTTTAAACACCGATGGCTAACACCCTGCAGTACCGTAATAGAAATTCAATTCAGATATTTTTTTTTAAAATAACTTTAGGAAATGTCACAGATACCTTAGAAAAAACAATCACATATTTAATTTTATTAATTTAACATACAAAGCATTTTAAGATTCTGAAGATTTTAAGATTTCAAATATGAAAACAAATTAAGGAATAAATTTTGCTCATTTAATATAAGACTGCTTACTGATATTCATAATACAAACATAGTGAATCTAAAGGTATTATACATTAAGTATAAAATATTTTTGGGCAAATATTTTGCATAGTGAGGTATTTTGTCGTATGTGAGGATTCATTCACAACTAAAATCTACAACAACTAAATATATAATACCTAGTAAAATGTATATTTTATAAATTTTTTAAATTTTTTTTATTATTATTAAGTAATATACAATATTAAGCATAATGTAATTATGTTAAGTTCTATTGCTACATTAATTTTGATCTTAAGACAAAATCTACTCAGATACATAACAATATTGTTAGTTACTAATAGTAATTATGGTCTAAGATCCGAGAAGCTAAATCTTCCCTCATATGTTAATTTATTAAAATTAAAACCGTTAATATTTTACATTATATACCTGACTGTAGTAGGCAGCCATCTCTATGATTGCTACACTTACCTGCAGCCAGGTCAGTAACCTCAGTCAGCAGTAACCTGGCTGCAGGTTAGTATAGCAATCATAGAGATGGGTGCCTACTACAGTCAGGTATATAATGTAAAATATTAACGGTTTTAGCTTACTACATGTAATTAACATGAGAGGGAAAAGATTTAAAAAAAATGCAGCAGGCTTATGGTGGCAGAGGTTGTTTTTATAAATTCACAATATTGAAATAAGCCTATAAAAAATTGTTTCATCTAATTAACATATGAGGGAATATTTTGTTATATCCCGGATCTTAGACCATTAGCTTTTTATGCTGCTTTTTAACTATATATAATAATATTTTCTTCCTATAGACGGCGATGTCCTTTTGACGGATACCTACAAAAATCCTAATTACCTAAGAATTAAACTATTCTAACATTACATTAAATGAAAAAAAACTGTAAGTGGAGTTCAACTTCGAACACGCAAGGGAGTAACAAATCAACCATTATTCTTATCATAACACTTTTATATGTAACTGATTCTACTAAAATTGACTTTGTATACTTTTATTTTTAGAAAATAAATTTATTTCTAAATTTTTTTCTCACATTTCGACATAAAGTAAATGTTAAAATAATCATTATAAAATTGAAGATTATAATTATGTATAGTACGTATATTTTCAAAAATTATGTTTGCATTTTTTTGACGTAAAATGCATTTGTTGATGTTACTAAAATCAATAACATAATAGGCAATAAGCTAAAAATCTTTTTTAAGTTGATATTAATAAAGGATTTATTTATACAAATCCTCATCTGTTTGATTTATAAAACTAGTTCAATTATTACCTACATAATAATAAAAAATAAACATTATTAGATTAAAATTAGTAAAACTGTAGGCTCACTACTAATAAAGTTATACCACAAACAACAAAACTTGACTAAAATACAACCTTTGGCTCGCGTTAATGTTTATAATGGTATAAAATTTATTTATAAGACTAGAAATAACTGTAGTAACGCCCACTAAAATACAATTTTATAAACACCACTTATTTCTTTAAAAAAAATATATATATATATATATATATTATATATATATATATAACTTTATGTAAACATATAGTTTTATAGTAGGTATTTTCAACAAGATATATTACAGAAACTGCTTTTTAAATGGTAATTACTTATTTGTAGTACATTGAATTTTTGAAGTGAAACTTCTTTAGGCGCATGAGTGTAAAATTTGAGCGATCGCTAACGCGGCAACGTCGGGAGCGGCCAGTACCTACTTAAGTACTTAGATGGTTGACCGCTAACGCGGCAACGTCGGGTGCATTCAGTTCTTCGATGGGTGACCGCCTGGGAACACCGCGTGAAGTTGGCTTTATGTTCTTTTTTCAATATTTTTTGTATTTTAAATTAGTTTCTTTTAAATTAGTTTTTTTCATGAGTTTTTTTGAATTAGTTTGCCAAAGAAGTTTCACTTCTGACATGTGTACTTTGTATTTTTAAAATACCTAATGAAAATGATCGTATACGGACACCATTATAAAACATACATTAATATTTTAATCTAGCACTTTAAGTAGGTATATACTGCGTACACGTTATTTTCTAACCTAAAAACTATTTATTATATGTTTTATATACGTTATAACACCCTTCAAGTTTTCCCCGAATTTCTTAATGCCATATCTGTATTGTAGTAGTATTGTTGTCACAAAAGTTAGCGAAAAGTTGTTTCTGTCTTGAAATGCCGTCAGATTTTCCTTTCGCCTGCAACATAAAAACATACTTCGTTTTACCCCTTATTAACATTCGTAATTTATTTCTCTAGTCTTTTGTTTGAATCTGGAAAACCGTATTCTTAACGGTTAATAATAACACATAGGTTGGTCGTAAATAATAACACATAGGAACTATATAACTTTTATGAATAAAACTAAAAAATGCAAGACGCTTGAATATTAAATATAAAACACGAGTTTACACCAACAATAACACACAAAAATCGCATTGCATAAAATATATATATAAAAATTCGCTGAGCGGATTAACCCTTCGTTACAAGGACAAATACTTTTTCATTATTTAAGTTTTTGATAATAAAATGGCAAGCGAATGTGGCAAAATGTATTAGTCAGGTAATAGGTATCGAGTACTTACTTGCCAGTAATAAAGGCAATAATAACTTGTCATTATAGCCTATGTTCCTCTTAATTTATTCCTGGCATTATTTTATTCCATATTCTATATTTCTAGGTTAATTTTATTTCATCACGTTGTGTGGCGGTTATTACCGCTTCACCGATACTAGAAAAAATATTACAATGTTTAATCGACGTTTCTTAAATCATATGTGATGATATCATTATGTAATTAATTTAAAAAAAAAACAACCTCATTTCAAAAAGTATAAAACTTATGTTGACGATGGCTTACGCAACGCGACGATTTTCTTGATAATCATTTGTTCTATCAGAAACGTCGATGCAAATCCTATTCACTTTATACAAATAAACATAAGAATAAACAAAAAATAAACAATCGAACAACAACAAATATTAAAAACATTCGATAATTAATATTCAAATCAAAAATACCTTGGTTTTGAAATTATTTCACCATTTTTTTTAAATACAAACAAGCGTGCGGCTCACCTGATGGTAAGCGATTAGCCGTAGCCTATTCACGCAACACCAGAAGCATCGCAAGCACGTTGACGACTCTAGCCTCAATCCCTCTCAGGAGTTCTGGTAACCTCACTCACCACAAGAACACAACATTGCTTGAAAGCATTATTTAGTTGTGATCTTCTGTAAGGAGCAGGATATTTCCTGCTATGCCCTACCTGACACCTCAGTTATCATAATTCCAGTTAATCATATCACCAGTGCAATAAATTATTGTTCCTCATTACTTGAAAGTGATTCACGGTTATCACTGATAGAGAATCAATTCAAAGTGTTTATGTGTCCAAAATACATATAACATTTTTACAATAAATTAAAATTAATGTTACATTTCAGAATCTAAATATACATTGATCCTGAAATGTAGCATTAATTTTCTATCAGTGATAACCGTGAATTACTTTCAAGTAATATATATATATATATATATATAACTAGCGACCCGCCCCGGCTTTGCACGGTTGCAAAAACTATCAGTGTTCCTCTACTATATTATGCATGTATTATACATATAAACCTTCCTCTGGAATCACTCTATTTACTAAAGAAAACCGCATCAAAATCCGTTGCGTAGTTTTAAAAATTTAAGCATACATACAGACAGACAGACAGACAGCGAGAAGCGACTTTGTTTTATAATAATTATGTCGTGATGATGCTTTGTTAGTAGTTACGTAAATACACAGTTTTCTCTATCACCACCAATCCCAATCAACTTCCAGTTTGGTAAATATCCCTTGGTCTCCAGGTGGTAGTAAGGGAGTTTGGTCGCGGTTGGTGAAAGTGGGTGGTGGTGGGTGGTGAAAATGTTAAAACATATACATATTTCTGTCCTTTTCTAATGCATTAGGACATCTGAAAAGATCTCTAAATTTCTGTAATGGTCTAGAAAGTTTCTGCGTTGTATTTTAACCCGGGCAACGCCGGGTTTCGCTGCTAGTAATTATTGTTCAACTACGAGTATTTTTAAAACAGTTCTGCCTTGCTTTGAGCAAAAATAGTAAGCTAAAATATTAAATAAGAGTTTAATCATTGTTTAAAATTTAATAGAATAGGAAATTTTTGTATAGAATATTTTTTGTATTCATTTTTATACATTTAAAATGTTTGTTTTTGATAAAATTAATGTGATATTTAGTAAATCAGAAAAGATTCGTCAGCTGGCAATTAAGGTCGTCTCATATTAAAAACTGAGAAGCATGCCAGTAATTAACTCAGTGAATTAAAAAAAGTCAGTGAATCTATAATATATTTTATTGTCTATATCGTAGACAATCATTCTTATTTTTTCTTTAATATACGACTTAAATTACTAACAATAATCTTAGTTTGTTATATTTAGAAATTCTTAGTTAATCGAATTTTATGTCTTAAGATTAAGAAACATTGTAAACAATAAGTCAATCAGTCATTCATTTCATTTGTATAGCTTATTAGCCTTTATTTTTTTTTATGAATAGTTGTTATGTTATAATATTATCTTTTTTTTTAAATGGATTTCCGTTGTTACTCTATTTTTACTTATAATAGTGTATAGTCACTATATATACTTAGCCTTAATATCTTTAATACACCAGTTTTACCATTTTTGGCGCGAAATTGTAGAGGCTTATGTCCAACAGTGGACTGCGATAGGCTGAAGTAATGAACAGCGTATGTACACAGTGAAATTCAAAGTTTATTATAAGTCGAAATATCATGAATGTACTTTTTTGATGTTGCAAAGAAAAAGTTTAGCGTATACAATATAAATTACACTTTTATATAAACACAATTATTTTTCACAGGTATAATATAAATTATATTTAAAGTTGTTTATGTTTAATTATATTTTTTATAATTCGGTATAGGTCTAGGTAAAGTTTTATTTTCACCATCAATGTCAAACACCTTACCAGTCTTTCGCCAATTAATTAAATCATATAATGTCACTAATCTTATATTCACGTTCATAAAATTTTACAAGCTATTATTTGTACCTTAATATTATTTAATAGAATACTGTATAGCTAAGCAGTCATTTTTTGAAGACTAAACCTATTGGTTATAACGGTTAAGTAATGGTTCTTAATTTTTTTTTTTTAATAAAACATTACTTATTTTCTATATTTTTATTTTCTACAACTATTTATTTCTACACTATTAGTAGGGGAGACGGAGAACATCGACCTTCACCGATCTGATAACTTGATGAGACATATTTTTTATCAAATATAATTTATAAACAAATATGCCTATGATAACTTGCCTATCGAAAAGTGGTCAAGGCTATTTTTAATTTAATTAATTTTTATTAATTTTTTTTCATCACCTTCACTCATATGATAACCGAATGAGTTTTATATCAATTGATAGTTTTTAACACCCAAAATATGCCAAGGTAGGCTTGCCTACTTATTTTTGGTCATGGCTACCTGGCATGTAGATGTGAACAGGTAGGTCAATATATACCTATATTCGATACTACATCGATCTGTTCGAATCGAAATTGATATCATAGATAAGATATTGTAATTACAAAACCAATCATTTAGGCTTGCCTGTGTGAGATGCAACCAAATTATATAATTACAAAATGAAGAACAAGTACAAAATGAAGATAATAATCTATACTAATATATAAAGCTGAAGAGTTTGTTTGATTGTTTGTTTGTTTGTTTGTTTGTTTGTTTGAACGCGGTAATCTCTGGTTCTACTGGGCCGATTTGAAAAATTCTTTCAGTGTTAGATAGCCTATTTATCGAGGAAGGCTATAGGCTATGTATCATCACGCTAAGACCAATAGGAGCGGAGTCCACGCCGACGAAGTCGCGCGCAGAAGCTAGTGGTTAATAATTGTAATAAATATTAAGACATATTTTAGAAATATTTTCATATGGTTTTTGATTGTTGTTTATAAAAAGAGTTGTTAATGTAAAGTGTCACATCCGGTAGTCAGAGGTGGGGCAGAGTGTGGTTGTTTATTATCTAGAATAAAAGGACGAGAATAGCAATATGGAGGGACTTGCCTCCAAGACTTGGAAAGAGGAACGTCACTCTGCCCCCTGTCGGTTCTATCTGGCTCTGAGTACCTACTTCTTATTTCAGATAAGTATTTTGTTTATTAATTGTTTAAATGTTTAAATTATTGGTTATAATTGATAATAAATAAAAGGTTTAATTATTTTGTCGTAATAGCTAACTTAAGATAAATGAATAATTGTAAATTTAACTGTAACTTAAATAATATAGTAAATATATTCCGTTTGTATTTGTTGTACTTTTTATTTTTTTTTTTATTCTTATATATACACCACTTCTAACATCAGAAGTGGGATGTAGCCTTAACGACCCACATCGCGAAAATTTTGTTTTGCTGTTGTTAATTGTTTTATTTTAGTTCGGAGTTTTGGTTTTTTTTGTTTAAGTTCAATTTTTAGGGGGTATGCGAGTTAATTACAATATTTGGTGGTGATTAGTGGGTACATCGATATTTTAGTTCTTTTCGGTCGTTCTGTTGTATTGTTATCGGTGTATAAGTGGTTTTTCTTCAGTGTTTGATTACGTAATTCTATTTACCGGTTATTTGTTGAATTTAGTTTTGTTTTGTTACGTGATACGTAGGTAGTTGTGAAGTGATTGATTTTGTTAATAGATTCTGTGTTTGTTTCAGTTTAGTTACAACGTCGGATCGTGAGTGTGATCATAGTGCGAGCCGTCGTGGTAGTCGCAGCCCCAGTCCTGAGCGTCGTCGCAATAGCGTGGTTTTCGCGACGTTTATGAGCGTCGTGATAACTCTCAGCGTCGCGACCGTCGTGAGCATCACAGTGACATTGGGACCAGATAGTGAGTTGTTGGATATCTTTGTCAGGATAGTCGAGCGATATTTTGTTTTTATTTAAAATACGCACATGATAGATTAAGGAAGATGCCAAAAGGTCATGTACCCATTGAGTTTAATGTAGATAACGATCATAATGGTGAACATCTTAGTGATGTGGCATTCTGAAGACCGTAGTGTGTGTAGTATCAGGAGGATGATACACTGTGACGTGATCCAAGAGGGATACACGTGGATTATGGAGCAACTGTAATTGCTCGTTGGCTTGTGAAGCCGTGGCCTGGGGAAGGGTGGCTTACATAGTTGTTAGTGTTGTAGAAAATGAGTTTCGTTATTGAAAGTTTTATTTACAGTAGTACATGACTCTGAATAGTTGTATTTGCTCTAAGTTAAGTTTTTGGTGATTACCCACTTGTTTGTGATAAAGTGTTAGTATCATCTTAGCTTGAGTATTTCCGATTACCCTCTGTAACGGATATTTTTGTGTTTGTTTCTACTATCATACACGATATTTTAACTATTGTTGTTTGTTGAAGTGCCGATTCAGCGTAAAGTTAGAAACGCCATCTTCCGAATAGTTAATGCTGGTTTTCTGATAGTCGGTCGCCATTCTTTATCATCTATTGGCGGGATTGTTCTAATTTGTAAGTAAATAGGCAGTTATTGTTTAATTTTTGTGTGCTAACGTCGTTACTCGATACGTGGTATATAATAATGTTATAACTTATTCAGTATAGTTAAAAGTGTGTATCGTGAATGGATAGCTATAGATTTGAAGTGAAAAATAAGTGTTTCATTGAGGGTTTTCAGTCTTTTTCTACCTGTGATTGATTTATAACTGTTTAAATGTTTTTTTTTTAGTTGTTCTGTTTAAGAACATTTAAATTACAGAAAGTTAATTGATAACACCTTGGAACAATCGTAAGCCCGTTATAAGTCGTTGTAGGTAGCTTTTAAAATTCTTATTAATTCGACCATTCCTCCAAAGAAACAGGCTTTTAATATCATATTGGCGATTTTGTTTCGTTACAAAATGAATAGCGTAATCAAACGAAACTTGATCCGAAATATTGAGACCCTTTTCGCGTAATTGAAGTTCTCGAAGGTAGTCGGTATACCCTTAAGGCTCTAAATTGTAATTGTACCTACAAATTTGCTCACGAAAGTTTAAGGGAAATACTAGCACGTCATGTACCAGACGAAATTGATGTAATCGATGATGAATATGTTCAAGTTTAAGTAGATGGAGAGACTCGAGTAAATGACTATCAACCGTAATGTCGTGGTCTGTTGAGACCGTAGCTTGTAGTCGCAGGGGCGACTGACACGGGCGATGGATCCGTGGGAACCAAATTGTGGAACAAGGTATATTTATTTATTTTTATTTGATATGTACTTAACCATATATTAACCATAATATATAATAACCATAAAATGTATGTATAAGTGGGCATTGATGAAATTGTTATGATTATGACCGTGTGAGATCTGAGATGTGATGATATAATATGAGATGGTATAACTGGGCACTGATGAAATTGTTATGATTATGACCGTGTGAGATGTTGTGATAACGTCAGATGATGAGAGCTGCTGCAATGGTGGCCTGGTGTGAAGTCTAGACACCACGAGGCAGCACGTGGTGGGACTGATCACGACAGCCCAACCTGAGAGTGATACCTCTGAGCTGACCACGGTGCGGCCGTGGTAGACAAGTATACACCATAGATTGAGAGGTAATAATGTGTGCTGCGAAGGCGGTCTGGTGTGAAGTCTGGACACCACGAGGCAGCACGTGGTGGGACGGATCACGACAGCCCAGCCTAAGAGATTTGAATTGACCTGAGAGGTAATAATGTGTGCTGCGAAGGTGGCCTGGTGTGAAGTCTGGACACCACGAGGCAGCACGTGGTGGGACGGATCACGACAGCCCAGCCTAAGAGATTTGAATTGACCTGAGAGGTAATAATATGTGCTGCGAAGGTGGCCTGGTGTGAAGTCTGGACACCACGAGGCAGCACGTGGTGGGACGGATCACGACAGCCCAACCTGAGAGATTTGAATTGACCTGAGAGGTAATGATGTGTGCTGCGAAGGTGGTCTGGTGTGAAGTCTGGACACCACGAGGCAGCACGTGGTGGGACGGATCACGACAGCCCAACCTGACAGTTTTTGAAAGATGACTTGACTTGAGAGTTGAGATTTCGTTTATTTTCAGCTATAGATGAAATTATGAATAGATTACTTCGAGAGCGAAGTAATTTTCAGAATGGCCGTGTGAGATGCAACCAAATTATATAATTACAAAATGAAGAACAAGTACAAAATGAAGATAATAATGGTTAATAATTGTAATAAATATTAAGACATATTTTAGAAATATTTTCATATGGTTTTTGATTGTTGTTTATAAAAAGAGTTGTTAATGTAAAGTGTCACATCTGGTAGTCAGAGGTGGGGCAGAGTGTGGTTGTTTATTATCTAGAATAAAAGGACGAGAATAGCAATATGGAGGGACTTGCCTCCAAGACTTGGAAAGAGGAACGTCACTCTGCCCCCTGTCGGTTCTATCTGGCTCTGAGTACCTACTTCTTATTTCAGATAAGTATTTTGTTTATTAATTGTTTAAATGTTTAAATTATTGGTTATAATTGATAATAAATAAAAGGTTTAATTATTTTGTCGTAATAGCTAACTTAAGATAAATGAATAATTGTAAATTTAACTGTAACTTAAATAATATAGTAAATATATTCCGTTTGTATTTGTTGTACTTTTTATTTTTTTTTATTCTTATATATACACCACTTCTAACACCTGCAAAAACCAAAAAACTAAAAAAAAAAATAGCCTTGACCACTTTTCGATAGGCAAGTTATCATAGGCATATTTGCTTATCTATATATATAAAAGAGTTACCCACCCATTGACTCATCACGATATCTCTGAAACCATAAGGTGTAGATACTTGAATTTTGGTAGGAATATTCCTTTCACCGAGTAGAGGTCAGCTAAGAACGGATTTTACGAAATTCCAAAAAAGAGGGGGTTGTAGGGGTTAATAACATAAATGGCAAAACAAAGTTTGCGGGGTCAGCTAGTAAATTATATTTGATAAAAAATATGTCTCATCGAGCTATCAGATCGGTGAAGGTCGCTCTTCCACGTCTCTTAGACCATATAATCTTGCGGTTCCACCATAAGCCGATAAAGAAAAACTTATGACAGCGTCACACTAACAGTATAAAAATTTATTCATTCTTCCTTTAACTATTTCTTTTGTGGGCTGTGTTATACAAGTCATAAATAATATTTTTGATATCAAATAGGTGATATTTTTTCTCTTTTGTTTAACTACGTATTTTAGTTTTATCACTATATATAGTATCACTATGTAACTATTTTTTGATGTCTTCAGTGCCATGTTATCAGTCAGTCAGTTCAGCCGATAGCAGTCCACTACTGGACATAGGCCTCCCCAAGTTCGCACCAGACATCCCGGTTTTCCACAATCTTCATCCAGCCTACACCGGCAATCTTACGTAGATCGTCGGTCCAACGGGCTGGAGGAGATCTCGCAGTGCATCTGCTCCAACGGCCATCGGTCCTGCGACACAGATGACCAGCCCACCAGAGCCATGTTAGGTTTGATATAATTATAGTCTATTTTACTTGGACCCAAAAAAATAAAATCTTCCACGTTATTGTCATTCCATCCATCCATCCATCAGCCTTTACAAGTCCACTGTTGGACGTAGGCCTCCCCTAATGCTCGCCACTCCATTCGGTCTTGTGCCCTCTGAATCCAGCGGTTTCCCACTGTTTTCCTTAGGTCGTCAGTCCACCTGGTCGGAGGGCGGCCTGTACTTCTTTTGCCGAGACGTGGTCGCCATTCAAGAACCTTTCTTCCCCATCGGTTGTCGGTTCTTCTAACAATATGGCCTGCCCATTGCCACTTTAGCATGCAGATTCTGAGAGCTATGATGGTGACCTTTGAATTTCATCATTTCGGATTCTGTCGCGTACCGAAATACCAAGAATAGCTCTCTAGCGATATTTTTTTTAATTTCACTATTTGGCTATATTACTAAAAACAATATCTCGATGGAGAGCCATCGCTCGCTGAGATATTGTCATTACTTGCAGTTTACTTGTAGTTTACAAGGCAGTTTTGTAACAGGCGCTTCAAATAATTGCAAAATAAAAAGTTTGCCAGTTCATAACTTCGACGATGTTAGTCGCATTTTCCACCTTTCAATAAAATCTATAACATATACTTGTAGATATACATTTGCGTAGAACTTCGTCGAGTTTATCGAGTTACATATACAGCTTCATTATAATTCAAAAAACTTATTTTTATTTTGTAGATGCTCTATTGTAGTATTATTTTAATTTAAACTCTAGGTTTTAAGTCTGTATAAATATTATTTTAAACTCAAATTCGTAGATGGATGGCAATCGAGGACAGCAAGTATTAATTTTACATAGCTTTTAGTTATTATCTCGCTTTTGTTTTTGCTATTTTCTCATAATGTATGCTACTCATACATCTTTAATCTTATTATAGTTTTTTTTTTACAATAAGAAACGGTATGTATCTTCTTACACTTACATTAATATTATTTTTTGTCTTATTTCCACTATCTAATTTTTACATAGTCTTGTATTTGAAACAAATTAGCCGATTAATTTGAACCAGTGTATTGTGTTCACAGCTTATGATAACATCTTGTCAATATTCGGAAATCAACACAGACCCTATTAATTACTAGTTGGTTATCGATTTAGGAATCATATTACCTTTAAATCTAATTCTCTGTAGAGAAACGTCAAATAAAACTAAATTACACTTTCACCATGAAAGTTTCAAAGGTAACGTTCACTTGACATGATTTACCATAAAATTTATAAATAGCCACTATAATTGACATTAAATGTCACGAATGTCTAAAGAATCATTTCATTGACACTTAAAATCTTATGCACTTATCTACATCACTATCGTCAATTTTAAAGTCATATATCCTTTCGGCTGCAGCTCTGTCAGCCTTTTTCTTTTCTAGAGCTTTTTCGGCTTCACTAAGATCGATCGACTTTCCCATCAAAACACTGCTATCAATACAATCTTCGGCTTCGATTTTGTCTATAGCTTTTATAAGCCCATTGCCCTCCTGCAACGAGTTACAACTGTTTACCAAAACAAAATATTATTTGAATAGTATGGTAGGCACAAAGCAAACATCAAAGGCAATTTAAATCTAATCAAAACGTCAATTAATAGCGTACAATGACTAAATTGTATTCTGGAAGATAATCAATATCTAGATTCCACTAACTATGTAATGGATATTGCTTATGCTGCTATGGTTACTCAAATTATATTAAGAATAATTGTGTTTGCTAGCATACGAAAAAAAACCGACTTCAATTGCATCGGCAAGTAATAAATAATAAATAAATTAACAAACGCACTAGTCGTCACTACGATTTTCGAGGGTTTCCCTCAATTTCACTGGGATCCCATCATCAGATCCTGGTTTCTTTATCATGGTACTTAAGTTGGGATATCCCCTTTCTAACAAAAAAAGAATTATCAAAATCGGTTCATAAACGACGAAGTTATCCCCGAACATACATAAAAAAAAACAATCAGAAAAATTATTGAGATATAAATACACCAACATAACGAATAATACAAGACATCCATTTAACTTTACATAAGTAATGACAGAAGCGAGGCTAAAGCAAAAGCAGCATAATACTCGTACATGCATTCATATTTCCAAATAGTAGTAATATAGCCAAATAGTGAAATTAAAAAAAATATCGCACTGCCGTGAAAGTAAATTTTGGCGCAGGTACTTTAATCAACGTAAAGAAGGAACAGTTAAACATTAATAAGAAAATATTTAATTATTAAGCAACTTGAACATACGATTTATACAATAGCTTGGTCAATAGTCGTCAGAGTGCATATTTTACGGGTGTTAAAAAACATTGACGTACGACGCTTCTCAAAACTTTGAGCTAGAAGTGCATAACGATTGGATGTTTTTGCATAAAAACTAAGAACAGAGTCATTTTGGCAAAAGGCTATTACTAAGCACACAGAGTTGTTAAATATGCATAGCTTAAAATATAGGATACATAAACAGTACAAGCGCGCACATAGCGATACAAAACTATATGGAAATGGTAACGCCGAACGCTTAGGTACTGTGGGCATCTGAGGTCCTCTTGTCAACAAAAAGCAGTAAATTCCAATATATCGCAATTCATTATATCGCAGTGTGCGCTAGCCAACTTGTGTAACTTGATTTATAAAATTAAATTATACACAAAATTAATGGAAACACATAAATAATTTGTAAAAATAAACAAATATACAAAGGTTTTTAGGGATTCACGATGGTTTGACTGATAATACTGTAATGAAATATTATATGAAATATTTGTGCGGCGTCCGTATTGACATTAATGTAACAGTTAAGCATCTATTTTTAAATTTGTTTCTTTATTATAATTAATACTATTATTTATTGGGGTTTCGTTAATATTTTGAGGTTATAATGTTTTAAAGTCGTTAATATAACTATGACAGTTAATGCCGCAACGGATAAGCATTTACAAGCATTTAAAATTTCAATTCAATTACCTCTAAGAATAGATTCTGCATGAAATTAAATTTTTGATGTTATATTTGATGTACAACAAAAATAATATTTATATTACTAAAAATCTAAAAGCAAATTCGTTTCTGACACTTCAATTGTTTGCGGAATTTGAGAGAAGAAAGGGAAAGTTTGGCATAAACTTAGATTGTTATATTATAGATACGCTGATACTTCTGTAGGTTTACGTATAAACGTGCATTTAATAGAAAATGAGAATATGTTTCATGTGACAAGAAATAATGTGTGTACCTACTTTTTTATACTATTCTAAGATGTCTTGCAATATTTGGTTTTTAGGTATTGTTGGTGAAGTGCCACAAATTAATTTGCCGACTTTAACCACTATAATTTTTTATTAAAATCTGACTTTAAGGATTAACTGAAATCACTCAATTATTTTTTTCAATTTTTTATTATTATTTTTAATTATATATTCATGTCATGTATCTATGAACTGACAAAAATTTTTTTTTGTTGAGGCCGTACAATAATATCAATTTTAGTTTTTGTTTTTACTCATGAAAAAAGTCCATATAATAGTATTGTCTTGAAATTAACTCTATTTAAAATTATTAAATAAGATTTTTAAACTATCTGTTACTAATTAAGTTATCATAGTAATACTTCTATGTGGTATAGGTGTACTTATTTTACGCTGTATCGCATAAGGCAGCTCATTTATAAGAAACACTAGAAATATTTTCTATAAAGAATATATGATATTAAGAAAACTGTTTCAATATTAATTTATTGTAAACCATGATATAAACACGACATATACCTATCTATACACGTAATAAAAGTGATGCAGTTGTAATGAAATTTAATTTTGATTACTACTCCTGTTATTTGAAAATTAAATCTTTCATGATGGCCAGGTACGCATTTTTGTATTTCAAGTTTACCCCAGTCTTTACAAACGCAATAGCCAATATAAAAATCATAAACTTACCAGCATAGTGTTAGAAGAATCTATTCGCCCACATTCAAGATTGTTGCTTTCCTTGACTGTAACAATGCATAATATTTTTCATTAACCTTTTTTATTGCGCAAATGAAAAAAAAAAAAACTGTTGTCCAACAAACACGCGTTGGTGCAACGGTTGTTTTACGCAATTGTTCGTTACTCATAGTAGGGAAT
Organism: Melitaea athalia; assembly: GCA_905220545.2. Lineage (NCBI taxonomy): Eukaryota > Metazoa > Arthropoda > Insecta > Lepidoptera > Nymphalidae > Melitaea > Melitaea athalia. The sequence continues at coordinate 19,191,566 of HG992176.1, forward strand.
ATATTCGCCAACCCACGTGATTCTTCTCCTAAATGGGGAAAGAGGCTTATGCCCAGCAGTGGGATATTACAGGCTGAAGCGTACCGTGAAACGTAAACATGTAGAGTCCGAGCAATCATGTGGTTTGTGCGAAGTAGTAGTAATAGTGAACCCAAGCGGCCATTCCGCGTGATCCTTCTCCTACATGGGGAAAGAGGCTTATGCCCAGCAGTGGGATATTACAGGCTGAAGCGTACCGTGAAGCGTAAACACGTAGATTCCGAGCAATCATGTGGTTTGAGCGAAGTAGTAGTAATAGTGAACCCAAGTGGCCATTCAATGAGTAAGGTTCAATTATTTAGATAAAGAATTCGAAGAAATCCTGTCCAAAAGCAAAATATTTTATCTCGGAAGATTTAGATAGCACCTAGAACCATGTCAGAACAGAATTTCTTAACTGATAATTTAAAAAAGAATAGGGTGGTAAAATCAAAACAACTACTTAAACAGTATGCAAAGGGAGGTCACAAAATTTTTTTTTATTTACGGATGAGATTTTTTTTACAATTGAGTAATATTTTAACGAAACAATTGTGTTTGCTCGCAAACGAAAAAAAACCGACTTCAATTACATCGACATCAATTACAATATAGGTAAACGAAAAAATAGTCAAGTAAAAACGCGTTATCAAAGATTACTCAAAAAGTAATTATCAGATCTCGATTATTTTAAATGAGAATACATGACAAGCATTAAATTTTGATTAAAGTACGAATCATCAAAATATGTAAACCCGATAAAAAGTTATACGGCTTAATATACGACAGTCAACGTAGGTCGACGAAAAAATAGTCAAGTAAATACGTATTATTAGATATAACTCAAAAACTACTCGTCAGACCTCAATTAAATTTAAATGGGACCAAATGACACCCAACATCTTTCGATAAAAAAAATCATCGAAATCGGTGCTACCAGTCAAAAGTTCTGAAGTATACAATAAAAAAAATACAATCGAATTGAGAACCTCCTCCTTTTTTGGAAGTCGGTTAAAAATGTCCGTATTTATGCTCAAAGCTGTAAGGAAGCTTCCCAATTAGTCAACAGAGTACAACGTGGGCATTATGCGACTTCTGTGATGGTTTGGTGGGGTGTTAGCTATGAAGGAGTGACTGAGCCACATTTTTGTGACGAAGGTATCAAAACATCGGCACAGGTCCTATTATTTTTATTTTTGTGTTTACCCACACATCAGGGAATTCGAAAATGTTTTTTATTATCATATCAAAATTTTCGACCCAGCGGGTCAAAAAATCAAAAATAAAAATAATAGGAATTGAAAATAGCTTAGTGTCGTCTCTTGTCAAAAGAATTTCATTGTAATATGAAACTTTGAATAGTGAAGTGATGTAAAGAGCTCGCTATAGATGGCACCACGGTTGCTTAAACCGAATAAAATCATATCAAGAATTTCGATTCCTCGGGGTATAGGCCCATAGCTTAACGGCTAAGAGCACCGGACACGGATTGTCGGAAGGTGCGGGTTCAAATCCCGCTGGGTCGAAAATTTTGATATGATAATAAAAAACATTATCGGCACAGGTGTATCAAGATACCATTCTTGAGAAGATAGTTAAGCCCCTTAACAAGACCACGTTCAATAACCAAGAATGGTCATTTCAGCAAGACTCGGCACCGGGGCATAAAGCTCGATCCACCCAATCTTGGTTAGAAATCAACGTTCCGGACTTCATCAGAACTGAAGACTAGCCTTCATCTAGTCTCTATCTTAATCCGCTGAATTATAATTTATGTTCAGTTTTAGAGAGTATGGCTTGCTATAAATGTCATGATAAGTTGGAGTCCCTAAACAATCCATACGATTGGCAGTGAAGAATTTTCCCATGGAAAGAGAGCATGCTTCTATTGATAACTGGCCTCAACATTTAAAGGACTGTACTGCAGCCAATGGAGACCAATTCGAATAAGCTTTATATATTTTAATCTATACTAATATATAAAACTGAAGAGTTTGTTTGTTTGTTTGGTTGTATGTTTGTTTGTTTGTTTGTTTGTTTGTTTGTTTGTTTGTTTGTTTGTTTGTTTGAACGCGGTAATCTCTAGAACTACTGGGCCGATTTGAAAAATTCTTTCAGTGTTAGATAGCCCATTTATCGAGGAAGGCTAGGCTATGTATCATCACGCTAAGACCAATAGGAGCGGAGTCCACGCCGACGAAGTCGCGCGCAGAAGCTAGTAGTTACATAAATTTCGATTCGAAGTCACGGGTATAGCTAGTAACCTAATATAGTTTCAAATTCATATAGACTTTTTTAAAATTGGTTGCGAAGATATAATAAATGACACAAAGTGATATTTTGCAAGATTTCAAAGGTTGGACAAGTGTATCTTTGATCTGTGTGATTTGATAAATTAAAGCTATCTTTTTTTTTAAATTTTTGATTAAAATATCTCTCAGTGGCACAATTTTTTTTTTAAATTATTTATTAAAAATATCCACTCACTTGCCATATTTAACATAAAACTCCAATCTGGATCTTGGTTTATGTTATCTTCAGTTTCACGCTGTCTCTTTACACTGGATGGTTCAGGAATAACATCGTATATTTTCAGTGGTCGAATGAACGGTCGTTCATTTTTAGGTGTTTGGATAGACGTGGGTACAAAATATATTTCTTTTTTATTAAGTGTACGGTTGATCAGTTCAGAGCTATTCCTTTTTGGCTGAGATTCCCTAACTTCATCTGACTTAAAATTAAAACTAGTTTTATTAACATCTATTGGCTCATTAATTATGTAAGGCATCGTAGCGTTATCAGAGGACGTGGCTGTAGCTGCTTCAGCGAATAGACCGTTGTAAGATTCCGTGGCTGTAGCTGCTTCCGAAAATAGACTCAAGTAGAGGTCTGCCTCTGTCGGAGATATTGAAATGCTACTAGTAGCTAATTCACCAACCAGGCATGTGCATGGGGGTCCTCGGCAAAAGCCTAGGCATAAAGCATCCATTATAGTAGGATCCTCCTCCTCTGGTAGGGGTAATAATGGTGGTTGTGATTGTGGTGGAGGATTATACTGAGGCCTTGCGACCGATCTTGGTGTTATTGTAGATCTTTGGTTTCGGAAACTTGATGTATTATTCAACTCTCTGTTAGCAGCCATATCTAAATACTTAATAACACTGTAGCTTTTTTCAATTGCTTTCTGTATTTGTTCTCGCTGTGGAGGTATTATAGCTAAGTGTGATGGTGAGGGTTCTGAATTGGGATACGTGTTATGGTGACTATCTTCAGGCTGGGGCGAAGGTAAGTTTGTTACAAGGTGTAAAATGACCTTCTCAAGTTGTCTCGGATCTTCTACTTGTAATGATTTTTTAAGATTGTCCTGCAACAAATAAAACTTCTTAAATTAATCTTTTAGTATATTACGTATAAAATTACAATCAACATGAATTTAATTTCGGTTTCAACGTTTTAGCTTCTAGAAGATCACAGCTAAATAATACTGCTTTCAAGTAATGTTGTGTTCCTGCACTGAGTAAGGTAGCCATAGCTCATAGGAGGATCAGTGGTAGGGTCGGTAAAAACGCTTGATATACTTCTGGCATTGTAGGTGTCTGTAAGCTACGGCAACCGCTTAACATCAGATGGGCCGAAGGCTTTGTATGCCTCCCTCGACTTTTATCAAAAATACTAAATCTTCGTGGTGAGGAAAGTAACAGAATTGTAGATATCTAATTGTCTATAATGTTACATACCCGAAACGAATCTTTGTGAGATAGAATTTTATGTTTCTCTCTTCTCTTATAACACCTATAGTGTTATAAGAGAAGTAAGCGAATTAGAGTTCCTTTTATCTAAAAGGGTCATTCGCTTCAGGCTGTAATATCACACTGCTGGGCATACACCTCTTTCCCCATGCAGGAAAAGGTTTAGCGCTTAACCCACCACGCTGCTCCAATGCGGGTTGGCGGATATATTCCCTGCTATGAGTAACGATCGCTATCAGGTGTACATGATAACAACCGGGACAGACGGCTTACCGTGCTCTCTGAGGCACGGTGGGGAGATCAACAAGGACTGCACAAATACCCAGACCACGGCAAATATCTGTATGGCCAATACAAATGTTTGACATGTGCGGGGATCGAACCCGCAATCGCCAGCGCAACAGCCACAAACCAGTGCTCTAACCGTTGCGCCAACGCGGCGTCGCGAAAGGGTCATAACTGTGTATAAATGTAAAACAGGGTTTGAGACTAAGACCAAACTACATCGTAATTTAAATTCAATTTTCTTGTTAAGGTGTAGTAACAACTATAATTCTATGTATGATTTCAGATAGACTCATGATAAAAAGATGGATGCATGCATGTGAGTGCATGGGTTTGTGTGTGTGTGTGTGTGTGTGTGTGTGTGTGTGTAAAACTTTTAACATATAGAACCAAAAATGAGTATAATAACAAAGATATCCGAAATTATTGTAATATGATAATTAGGTACTGCTTTGTTACCTATTTGGAAATATAATCGATTTCTTTTTTAAAATATATCGAAAATATTATTTATGATGACAAAAAATATTGTGAGAATTTCAGCCCTTAATATTAATATTAAGAAGTCTATTATCGCAATTTCCGATTTTTTTATGCATTTAGTTGTTGTCATAACTCCTAAAACGTCGTTGTGAAATTGATTTAGAAACATTTTTCAAGAAAATTAATATGTTCTACAAAAAAAGTGATTGTATTTTTTGGCAGTTGAACCGTTTTCTAATAACCACGCCTTGAAAATTGGTATGATTTCACATTTTGATTTATAAACTTTGGAATTTTGTAATTCACTTAAAAAATCACGGAAAAAAACCAATAGAGGGAAAGGAATTATTGTTCTCTCGGAATCTTGAAGGGAATTTACTGTGTTTTTAGCTAAATACAGTAATTTGAAAGCTATTGAAAATAAGAATTTCATTTTAACTTCAACTTTTACTTTGATTCGATATACTTTTTTTTTTTAAAAGAGTTGATTTTTGTTGGCCCAGTATTTTTTGGAAGGGAAAGTTCGAACGTCCTTTTTGTTTCCTATTATTATTATTTAATAATTTAAGTTAAATTGTCGTTTATAGCATTTATTTAATTTTATTCAATAATATTGTTATACGAAAAAACTGAGTACCTAGGTATGAAAATAAAAAGTACAACAATACAAATATCATTCATACCCTAATATCGTCCGAAGAAATTGATCACTTCAGTAGTTATATTTTTGTAACAAGAACGTAAATAAAAGTTAAACTTTTAACATGAAATATAATATAAAACAGTAATAAGTAATAATACAATAACTAATAAATTTCACTAATCATGAAATCACTATTATTTCACATTTACTAAGTTAGGATTTCTTTTAAATTAAATGAAAACTACCGCGGATGAAACGTAATAATTCACCATCGACGTTGACTGTCACCTACAATCTGACTGATAAGGCGTTCACACATTTCACCAGCACTTATATTCTAGTCACACATACATAAAACAAATAAATCAAATATATAAAACATATTTCAATAAGGTAGTGTGAAACAGTTTGCGCTAGTAAAATTGAAACCCTATGTAATGAACGTTAGTGATAAAATGGCAAGGCAAAAATAATTGGGTCGACCAGACATGAAACTTCATAATGTACCCATGAGAAGCTTACTGGAACTTACACCTACTATTGTAATATAGATAGGCGGTAGGCGGTTCGCCTTCGGTACCTGCCCTCTTTTCAGTAATAGAGAAACAAACAATAACAAAATGGCTGAATTTTTTAATCGATTTTTAGAGAATCGAGTCGTAATTGTTACCGTACTTTTTATTAGATACTATTTTTTATTTATTAATTAAGTTTACATTACGAGTTTTTATTATTTTGATATAGTTATTTTATAATTGAAACAATATTTGATCGCATGCAATAGGTATTAACAATAAATATCACAATTGAATATTTTACTTAACGAGCCCATGTTAATTTTAATGAGAAATGAAAAAAATTAAAAAAAAATTACATTTTGTTTAGTTTTACATTTGCGATTATATAGTTTTTTTTTGACTTAAAATCACAGACTAGCGAAATACATACAATACAAGGATTTATAATAGCGATACAGGACCAAACAGTCAACACAAAAAACTACAGAAAATTAATAATCAAAGACCCCTTAATATCAAACGATAAATGCCACAAATGCCACATTCAATCAGAGACCTCATTATCGGAGCATGTAAAACACTCACACAAACAGATCATACGTATAGACATAACCAAGTGGTCAACATCATTCACCAAAAGTTAGCACTCAAACATCAACTCATACAAAACACATCACTTCAGCCCATCGCAGTCCTCTGCTAGGCATAGGATTAGAATAAATTACAATAGAACATAAAATTATACATATATACATAAATACATACATATATATACTAATGAACATTCTATTTAATGATATTCTATCTATATTTTCTAATGTACCTACCAATAACCATTATACGAAGCCGCGAGCGAAAGACTTATTCAAAAATAAAACAATAGGCCTAGTACTTTCGTGCGCTAGGCTACCTATGCGCAAAACATACCCCATCCAGTTTCTTTCAGCGTTCTTTTTAAATGATGCGAGTTATAGTAGTAGTAAAGCTTAGAGACTACGGTAACCGCATACCATCAAGTGGACTGGAATCTTAAAGTTTTCCATCATCGTGGTAAAAAAGGAAAATAAATATTCAAATTAATTATTAAATTATTAAAATTTAGATACCTGTATATTATCATCATCGAAATCCCGTGGTTCCCCGTTGTTAACCATCAAATTAAACTTTCTCTTCATCAAATTTATCAGGTGTTTCCCTTCTTCTTCTTGGACCACAGTGTTCGTGCACACGAAACTCGTCACTACTTTCGTGTCCTCGTCTACGTCGAGTCGACCAAGTGTCCTCATGTATATAAATTTTCCATTCTTCGTCATTAGACGGTAACAGGATTCTCCAAACAGGCGATGTTGGTCGTACACTGCGAATATTCAACAAATATGATACATTAAATTGCATTACGACGATTTGTTATATTAAAATATAACAGTTAACAGATTAACAAAATTAACGTTGTCAGTATAAACTATAAACAACAAGGAACGACAAAATTAACCCTTAATTACTCGCACAAAGAATATTGCATTACTGCTCGCATGGGGTCTCAGATGACCCCAAATAGTATGAGTAGTTTTAATATGTTTTGAAATATATAAGTAAATGAAACTATTTTATTATTGAAGTGCTTTGTTTATTCTATAATATCTATAAGTAATAACATGAATTACTAACTAATTATACAAAAACAAGTTAAAATAAAATAATTATCAATAATCAACAATTTGTACTTTGGTACACTGAGATCATAGAAAATACTCGTATATTTTGGGAACTCTCCGAATCACTCTTGTTACACTGTTGACAGTATATGTCAGAATGATCATTGCACACAAATCTTGTACATTTCTTGCATTTTGTTGGTACTTTGCGATCGCATTTCCGCGGGCAGCAATTGCAACGTCCACGTTTTGCAGTGGTTGGTGAGACGCGATTTTCCAACTCATGCACTTCCATCAGACGTTTTTTTAGCTCCTTAGGAGTTTCTCTGACCTCAAGTCGTCGTTTTTGGTGATTATGAATAAGTTTAACAGACAATTGCTGCAAGAAATTACGCCTCAGGTGAGTACGTGATTTGTCGGTATTCGCTCGATGTACAATGAGTGTATTTATGCCTGAAACATTTATCAGATGGAAGAAAATGGCTGACGGCCACCGTTTGGTTCTGCCATTATGTCTGGTAAAATAGTAATTGTTATACTGCCCTGCAGAAATGTCTTTCTTGTTGTCTGATGACTCACTTGATTGTGCGGACGGTAGCTCGATTTCACTAGCACTATCGTGATCACTTTTTATTATCTCGTCTAACTCTGGCTCAGAACCCGACCCTCCAACTTCTTCTTCATCAGAACCTCCTTTATTCTCTACCAACCATTGCGCGATTTGCTGTTCTCCTATCTATGACTAGCTCTGGAAAAAAAAAAGACAAAACTCCTAGTAAAACGGAATTTTTTGATAATTTCATTGTATAAAGCTGTAAAAAACATATTTATAACAAACATTTATTCACTGAAGATACAATAATACAAATATAATTCATAATACACAAAAAAATTACATAAAATAAAAAACTTACCTCATCCAAAAAAGTAACGTAATTACTCGCACGGGGTCACCGCTCAAGAGCGCTGCGACGCATCCTTCCACTCCTGTGACTTGGTCGGTGTTAAAATACAAACTTAGACGCGCGTTATGAAGCTAGAGAAGGCGCGGGAGGAATCGGGCCGCTCCAAGTGCTTCATTTTTTTATCCGAAAATGCTTTGACCCCATGCGAGTAATTAAGGGTTAAAACTCCAAAATTAACACTGCGCAAAGTAAACGTCTCATTTCTAGGTTATGGTTTTTCGTGTTTAACAAAATCCCACAAACGATTTTACAATTGCCAGAGAATATATTTCGGTCTAAAATATTATTAAGATAAAGATTTGTGGGTATTGTGGCACTGTATTTCATGCAAGATATGACTAAATGTATTATAACAGACGATACTTTTTTTTAAAGAATATCTGCATAGTTCTAGAGAATCTAAATTCCAAATGTGTGGTTGTTTCACATTAACTATAGTTAATTTATTAATTTCACATTAACTATAGTTAATTTATTAAAAACATAGAATATTCAAATATAAAAAAATATACATAGCACTAACACAACGAAACTTATTTAACTTTCTAAGTAAAGCTAAAAACGTGATCTCTATTTAATAACTTTTGTCCATAACGAATTAACTTTCAATAGGAATATTCTATTACAAAGAAGGGAAAAACGGGAATAATTTATTTTTATGTATATTCTTCTAATATGTGAACATGTCTGTGTCGGACGGCCCAAAGGAGGCCGACCACTGAATGTCACGATTGTGGCGCGGCGGTGGACTCTGCCCAGCACACTCTCGAGGTGTGCCCGAGATGGGCGGCACTGCGTCAGGGTCTGACGTCGGTCCTCGGAGGGGATCTGTCGCTCCCGAGCGTCATCACCGCGATGCTCGACAACGAAGAGTCCTGGAAGGCGATGGTCTCTTTCTGTGAGACAGTTATGTCCCAGAAGGAGGCCGACGAGCGGGTGAGAGAGGAGGCCGCCGACGTGGCGACGTGGTTGTACTTAATGCGCTTCCAGTAACGCCCCTGTGCCCGTGTCGGGCCGGGATGGGAACCCGGTCCTGCTAGACACGGCGTCGTCGGGATTGTTCAGTGGTGAGCCGGACAGTCCCCACGAAGGAGAAGTCTGGCCTTTTCGCCGAGGCCAGCCTGTCGCTGGAAGGATCCTGTTGCCTGCAGATCCGGGACCCTCCAATTAAAGCGGCTGAAGGCTCCCGCAGGGGCTTTAGTGCGGTAGTGGTACCCCCAAGTGCTGAGTCCGACATACAGTCTAGGACTGCCTACCCGGGCATCCTGGACCCGTAAATGGGTTACCATGCGACATCAAAGAGAAAAAAATATGTGAACATGTGATTTAGTGTTTTTAAAAGTTTCTTATGGGTTGAAATCGCGACTAAAAATTAAATAAGCAGCCCAGCCCATCTATCAATATTGGAATATTATGATAAAAACAAGGAAAAAATTAAGGAAGATTATTTAAAAGAATATTAAAAATAATTGAGTGAATTATTCTTAAGCTGTGAGTCGTAAACAGTATATAATATTAGATTTTAAATTAACATGGTTATTTTTATTACTAAAATTATCCAAAAACGGGATATCTACCACGAGTCGTGAACAAGACTTTTCGTAGATAATGTCGAAATATCAAGGTCCCCAAAATGAAAATAAAAAACATGGTAAATATCCCTTTTTTGAATAATTTTAGAAAGGTATAATATTGTAAAATATCGACATGATAGATAATTATATTATTATGAAATATACAGATAGCGAGGGCTTGTTATAAAAATTTTGATAATTCTAGGATGACAAAGTTAGCTTAGCGCAGAGTTTACATTCAACTGAAATTATATACAGTAGGATCAAATTATTATTAAAAATATCAAAAGTCGGTATTAATGTGTGAATAAAACCTACAACAATATTGTACAAATTGGTAAAAAAAAAATTCGTGTTACTCATGTTGTAATATTTCAAACTTTTCTACCAAAAGGTATGTTTGCCTTCTTAATAAAATAAAAGAGACTGATTAATAATTATTATTTACTCTTTGCCCCATTGGTCCTTTTTATAGAAATACATTTCGATAAAATAATAATACTTGATTTATAGCCATATTGTATATTATATTACTATATGAGAATAATTTCTAAAATCACATATGATTTTAGTATGTCCAAAAAAAAACAATATAAAAAGCTTTTAATTTTATAATAATTATAGAAATACAAATTAAATGAATTTCCTTTTAAATAATTTCTGGAATTCATTTACAAATATTACGAAACATTTCAATTCGCGTATTTTATGAAGATTATGGGCATTGTTGTGGCCGGCGATTTGATGAACACTCAAGGCCAAATACTTACTGTATAAAGAGTTCATAATTATGTTGTTAGGCGTTTATTAATTTTGCTTGCTGTTAACCGATTATGCATACACGGGTGTAAAGAATAATGTAAAGTTTCCAACTTAGGATACTACAATATGGAATATGCGTTTAATTGAATGTCCTCAAATACCATTCTTCTACATTAACTTGCAACGATTGCTAATCTGATATTCGGTTTTCTGTGTAGCGCCAAACTGACCGGCACGATTTATCCTCTTTGAGGTTATAATGAAAACAACTTTTTAAGATTTTATCGCGGTTTATTAAGTTTTTAGATGCCCAACGTTTCGAATACTTTACAGCATCCATGGTCAGGGGAGGACTTTGAGGTTTTCACACGCGTAGGGGGATTGACATTGACAAACAGAAAATATATACTTATATTCGTTTTAATTGAAATATTTTTGTGTCTAATTTTAAAGAGATGTAGGTTTTCCTATCTTTTAGGTAATATGCAGAATACAACGTCACAACATGTGTCACGACCTATTTCTGCCATAACATTTTTGTAAAATAGACCGAAATATTTATAGTTATTTATAAATGTTCGATTAATATACAATTATACATATATAAATAATATATGTGACCGCTGCCGCGTTGGCGCAGCAGTCACAGCACTGGATTGCGAGTGGCTGTTGCGCGGGCGGTTGCGGGTTCGATCCCCGCACACGACAACATTTGTGTTGGCCATACAGATGTTTGCCGTGGTCTGGGTGTTTGTGCAGTCCTTGTGGGTCTCCCCACCGTGCCTCGGAGAGCACGTTAAGCCGTCGGTCCCGGTTTTTATCATGTACACCTGATAGCGATCGTTACTCATAGTACTCATAGTAGTATATATCGAGCAACCCGCATTGGAGCAGCGTCATGGATTAAGCTCCGATCCTTCTCCTACATGGGGAAGAGGCCTATGCCCAACAGTGGGATATTACAGGCTGAATCGTATCGATCGTCGTCGGTAAATAATATTAGTGAGTTTAAATAAAAAAAGCTAAATATAAATCACATAACTTAAATAGTATGTTGTACCTAATAATTAAGTACTTAAAAACATTCAAACCTCACCATCACTTATATATTCTTCTCATCGTGTTCAGTCGTTAATAAATTTCTATAAATGTACGTTTTCACATAAACATTTTATGTTTTTATATTTTTCTACATATTTAACAAATTTTTGTATGCTTTTTCGAGAAATAGTTCTAAGTGGGATAATCTAGTAGATGTATTTTTAAAACATCGTAATTGATTCCTTTCGTTATCACTTAAACTATATGTATAATTCCATATATTTCAACAACCCATAATTATCCGGAGAAACGTAAAATTTTTTAACTTTATTCCACATAATTTTATCGTTATTTAAAATTTTTAGTCCAATTTTTTCCGCTAATATTACTTTTGAAATCAAATATCATGTTTTGATTAAGCTTGATAACATTATAAGGATTCCCATTGACCTAGCCCATTGCACATTCATCTGGTAAATATACATCTCTACCTTTTGCGATTTGCTCCCCCACAGTTGTGTGACACATTAATCAAACTCTCTTAAGAAGCTAAAAATCGTATAAACAACGACTTTGCTAGTATCGTTTAAACTTTGTGAAAATTCCGAAAAATAACAATAGAGTGAAAGTACGGTGGTATTATCTATGCTGTCAAAAGGATCACTAGTGAAAGCTTAACCAGAGGTTCGGTACTTGGTGAAGTTAATGTCAATGGAGAAGGTTTTGGATTGACGTTGTTATATTGGGTGAATAAATATTAAGTGGAGTATTAGGAGCCCCCCAAGCGTTCAAATTTATATCTTATAATACTTGATCATTTCCATAATTGACTATATTTTGATTTGTAGAATTAAATATAGAATAATCGTACTCTTGAATAGACTCATCAGATATGACGTGTTTACACAAAATCACGAATTCGGGACTTTCAACTTTGGCAGGTAACGATGATTCTATATCAATAGGTATAATGTATCGAAATTATATGATTATTTTTATAAAAAAAACATGTCTATTAAAAATATTTTCAACAACCGTCAATAAACTAAATAACATATGTTTTTCATAAGTATTTACAACATAAAGTTCGCTAAGTAGTGTATTTTACAAACGAACAATTATACACGACCGCACATGCGCTAACTCAGTGTTCCGCAAACTTTTTGTGTTCAAGGTACACCTAGGAAAATGTAAATATTTTGGAGGTACAGCACAAATAAAAAAAATCATTTTTTAAGTAACATTAATCAACATTTATTTATTAAATATCAAAACAATATTTATTATAAATCAACAAACGCAAAGTTTATTTTTCCGAGGCACACCAATTAACGACCACGGTACACCAGTGTGCCGCGGTACACACTTTGCGGAAAACTGCGCTAACTCACGACTCACGGATTAACTCTTCTTCCGTGCACTCTCCAATAATATTATTATTAGTGAGCGTAATTTTAATTGAGTGATTTCGAAAAGTATCTATCATTACTTATCATTGTATAAGATTTATAACTTCGTTATTTTTGTGTATTTCTTCAGGATTTTTTATTACATAAAAGAAAATCGCTATTTAAGCAACTTTGCATATAAAAAACCACCAACCTACCAACCTACCAAAAATTTGAGTTAGAGTATAAATTCTTGGTGTCGATTCGTAAAAACAATAAATTTATACATACAACATAATTATGTATGCCCTAGGCCCCTTGAGATGGTACTTTGTTATAAAATTGACGTACTCTAACATTTTAACGGTAATTAATAACATTTACATAATGGTAAAAAGTTAGGGCGATGTCACTATTGTTAAAATAAACAATTACGAACAATCTGTTTCTTACAAATTAACGTGTTCGTTTGCTTTTTAAATAAATATTTAAACTGCACGAGTCAATCACTAAATATCTTATTTAAACTCATCTTGTAGTAAGTTTTCATAAGATAATAGCGCAAAGAAATGTATTTGTAATGATTGATATCAAAACACATTAATCCAGGAAGATCAGTATAGACTTTAAGATTTTTTATTTAATCAAAGCGTTTTTTTTTTTTTGGAGAGAGAAAGGGGCATATGCCAGCAGTTAGATGTTACAGGCTGAACTTTTGTTTTTAATTATATAAATAATATGTGGAATAATAAAAGTTGACATAAAATACAGTTAGGTTAGGTTAGTTACTCAAACTACGAATTTTCAATTGGCAAAGTCGTTGGCATAGCTAAATTACTAAACACAAATACTTCGAAAATGTTTTTTATTAACATATCAAAATTACTTAGTTGCTTAAAACCGAATAAAATAATATCAAGAATTTCGATTTGGCTGGACATAGATCCATAGCTTAACGGCTAGAGCACCGGACACGGTATGTCGGGGGTGCGTGTTCGAATCTCACTGGATTTTGATATGATATTAAAAACATTTTCGAATTTCCTCATGTGTAGGAAACACAAAAATAAAAATAATACGAATTACAAATACTTTGTCGATAGCCTCTTCATAATTACTAAATTATTGCAGAATGTATTAATGACTTCTATTAAATAAACAACTTATTTACTTTGGAAAATTATATAAAGCATCATGGTAAACAGATAAGTATTTACGTAGTGTTGATGTTAATAAACAATATTTATTTTTTATATGTGTACGTATGCACATGTTTATCGATTTTCACTTCATCGACTATTCCCTTCCTTCCTCTTTCCTTTCCTTATCCTCCGGAAATTTCCAGGAATAGAATAAAATAGGAATAGGAATGAAATAAAATTATCAGTAAAAATAATATAAAGTTACCAAAATTTTATTTTTCACGCGAACTTTCGGTATTACAGCGTTAACTTGAGGACTGACAGCTATGTATTTCACAGCGGCAGTGACTGGTAAAGTAAGTACAAACAATTTCAAACGAGGTACTGAGGCATTTTCTTCATAAAAATTTTAGAGACTCGTTACGACTCTCACTGATTGACTCTATCAATAAGAGATTATTTTATACATGTACATAAAACCATATTTTAATGTATATGTAATGAATTGTAATTTGTAATAGTAGTTTAGTTTTTATCACGTAGTATCTCAGTGTACTGAAACAGTACTGTAAATTCTCGAAAATTCTTCAAAACTCATTTGTGTTAGCTCGGATTTGTATTTGTTTTTTTTTTGTCCATGTTATGTGTAAGTCTATTTTTACAAATTATTTTGCAATTAAACCTTCAAAGGAAAATGGTTTTTATTTACGCAAGTATTTCTTTATTGTTATAATTGCCTAATCTTATAAAACTCTATATGATAATTTTCTATAATATAATAATTGAACTTCGTTGTTTTACACATAATATTTTTAAATATTTTTAAATGAATCAATCAACTTATATCACAAACATAATTAAATTATTACAAACTTTAATATACCTTACTTATAAAATTTCCCTTCCTATTGTAAACAAATATTTCATTTATAAAAAAATCTGATTCTAACGAACAGACAGAACCAACTGATGATAAAATGGTTACTATTGCCGATGGATATTTGTAACATTAGGGCCTAAGAGTTATTCCACACCACGTTTTTGTTACGCTCTGATGACGTGCATTTTTGATGCGCGTTCTCTGCGCGTTTTCACCGCGTTTTAGGATTTTTACACGTTTTTTTTTGTTGCAAATGAAACGCGCTGTAAGCGCGCGTTTGTATCGATACAAACGCAAATCGAACGCTATACGCATTACGTGTTTGCTGCGCTTTGGACACCAGTTGCAACTTGTATATTTCGTGTTTCAATACTAATAAAATGGAGCCAATTTGATGTGGACATTTTTATAAACTAAATTCAAAATCATCGTATACAAACGCGATACAACCGCGTCCTGGTTACGTTCAGAAAACGCGGAGTTTGTATCGATACAAACGCAAGGATCGTGTGTAGGTTAAAACGTGCCGGCTCCCTTGCATTTGCAGAGCATTCAACTTGCGTTTGTATCGATACAAACGAGCGTAAAAAACGTCGTTTGGAAAGGCTATAAAACATGAACTGAGGTAGGGCACAGCAGGAAATTTCCTGCTCAAAATATGGAGCAGCCCGACTGGGGTAGTACCTCGACCTTACAGAAGACCACCGCTAAATAATACTGTTTTCAAGCAGTATTGTGTTCCTGTTGGTGAGTAAGGTGACCAGAGCTCCTGGGGGGGATTGGGGATAGGGTCGGCAACGCGCTTGCGATGCTTCTGGTGTTGCAGGCGTCTATTGGCTACGGTCTTACCATCAGGTGAGCCGTACGCTTGTTTGCCAACCTAGGTACATAAAAAAAAACATATTATGTATAAGTGACTTCCGAACTGAGGACTATGTATGTCAAACTTATTAAAAAAGTGTCAAGCTCATGAATCTAATACTAGTCTAATTACTCATTTCATTAACAAATAACTAATCGCAAGTGAACTGCATGATTTTTCGCAAATTATATTTGTAATAAAACATATGAAGAATGGAAATGTGAGAGATATGATAACAATTTGCATGGTGATATTGAGTTTGAGAACAAATAAGATAAAGAGAATGACACAAACACACTCATTTGTCATTTATAATGATTTATGTCGTGTAAATTATTTGTATGATTAGTTATGTTTGTGAAATATGTGACAAAAAACATTCAATATTGATAGAGTTCAGGTGTATGTGAATGAAATTAAATAAGTATAATATGATCTTTCTCATCGTCAGTAATATCAGTATGAGTTATAAATCTACATTGAAAAGTCAAAGATTTTAATTTAAGAGTACATTGAACATTTGAAATGGCATTGCTGTGGTACATTAGACGGTTTTTTGTTGTTATTTGCTTTGCAAAGATTTAAATTTTAATTGGTAGTTTCTGTTATTAACAATAGCTAGCTGAAATTTCATTTAAACAGCGCAGAAAACAAAGCGTGTAAGCTGAATCAAAAATTGTTTTGAAAGGCAATACTCTAAGTAGAAAATGTATTTCCTAGGAATATTTAGTAAAACTAACATTTCGTAACATTTAACATTTGTTAGTTAAATCACAGATTAGTAAATAGTACTGCGTAGTTAAATGTTAAATATTACCAAAAATTGTTACTGACAACAATTATTAATATTAATAACAACTTATTTATATATTATTTATATATGCGTATGTATATATATATATATGGATATGTTTATATGTATAATATAATTATATTATATACTAAAATATTATTTTTATATAAGTATTTTATGTCTATATAAGTCTATCATATCGTAGTTTTATCTACGTACGTCTGATAATGCCACGTAGTTTTGTTATTAAACTAGCTGCTGTGCCCGCGACTTCGTCCGCGTGGAAATTAACAAAAAAGTTATTGTTCAGTTCGCAGTTATAAAAAAATCTAAAATAAAAGTAGCGTAAGTTACACCTTATTACATCAGCTATCTACAGGTGAACGTCCCGTCAAAATCGGTCAGCCGTTTCGGAGATTAGCCCGAAAAAACAGCCAGACAGACAGACAAACAGACAGACAGACAAAAGTTGTAAAAAATGTTAATTGGTATATATACCTACCGTGTACAGATCCATATGCATTTAGTAAAAAGCGGTTATTTTAATATTACATACAGGCACTCCAATTTTATTTTATATATATAGCCAATTTTTTATCGTTATTTAAAATTAATTTTTTTCTTCCTTAATATGCAACGGTCACAGCCACTGCTTTGTGCCTGTTGCGCTGGCGGTTTCCAGTTCCATTCCCGCAGATGAAAAACATTTGTATTGGCCATACAGGTATTTGCCATGGTCTGTGTGGCAGTCCTTGTGGGTCTCGCCACCGTGCCCCGGAGAGCATGTTAAGCCGTTGGTCCCGGTTGTTATCATGTACACCTGATAACGATCGTTACTCATAGTAGGGAATATGTTGAGCAACCCGCTTTGCATTAGCGTGGTGGATTAAGCTCTGATCCTTCTCCTACATGGGGAATGAGGCCTATGTCCAGTAGTGGGATATTACAGGCTGAAGCGAATATGTGCACACTCCTAACCGCGCTGCTACTGTAGCGTGTCCTGTGCCCAAAGGTTTATTTTTATTTATTTATACTTTATTGTACACCAGAAAAATATTACAAACAAATTATAAGGATAATTACAGACAGTGAAGTACAATGGGCGGACTTATGGCTAATTAGCCATTTCTTCCAGACAGGTTACCAAAACCAAAGGTTATCAGGAAGAGTTCGCTCTTTAGCGATAAGATAGCCTTTTTTGTACATCTTGTATTGTATCTTTTTTATATGTGTCTGTATTTCGGTGTACATTAACAATAGTATATAATAAACTTATGTTAAATTATCGCATTTTAATCACTAGCCAGTAATCTAAACAATACACATGCTAAGCGTTCTGTCCTTTAAGCTTAGCAATATAAACAAAGAAATCAATTTACACTTGGCTTCATATTCATATGATAGCATTCGATTAGAGTTCGAAAGTTAACATCAAATGCAGGAACTTCGCAAAGCAATTAGTCAACAGACGTCCTTAAAAATTAGTTTGTGAATTCCTCATAGCGTCAAGTTTCATTGATAAGTTTTATTCGCTTCGCTACAACAAGAGTTGTATTCTTATTTAACAATTACATTATTACGAGTACCTATCCCTAAAGAGTAAAGTGTTTCATGACGTAAATCTGTCATTTCTGGGTGTTATTACGAGTACCTATAAGCACTGAATAACATTTATTACTTACTCTTTATAGGGCAATTATTTGTTAATTTGAAGCAAATTAAGATGGCTATAATTATGTGTTTCGAAATTATCACAAAACTCAGGACTAAGATTCAAACCATCTCTAAAGTAAGAGAAGCAGCGAAGAAGAAAAATTATAAGATGAATATGATCTATTAAATACTATGCATAGAGTTTAAATAATTGCGCTCCGCTAAGCATTAGCTTTTAAAGTCCTGTTACTATTAGGTACATATGTGTTTCAAATAATATATCTATTTTTAAAAGATACGAAATACTCTTCCAAGACACAAACGCAAGGGATCGCAACGCTGTATAATATTATTGCAGTCTGTTACTTACTTTCCCGTAAAGCGATGATCACCCATCGCACATCGTCGCGATGAATGAAATTCATAGCGTTGACTCCTTTCACCTCGTGCGTCATGTACCCAGTAACGAGAGCGATGCGTTGTTCACACTGTATTATTTCTCCATCGATAGAATGACGCGTACGGTATTCCATTTTAAAGGATTCAAGTCCTCTCTCGCTCAGGAAAGTGTCGACATTGGGTCGTACCATACCTACGAACACCTATAACAAAAAATGTACATTTTGTAACATCGTAGAATAGTTTTCTGTATTACTATAGAATATCGCCGGTCCCGGTTGTTATCATGTACACCTGATAGCGATCGTTACTCATAGTAGGGAATATATCCGTCAACCCGCATAACGTGGTGGATTAAACTCCGATCCTTCTCCTACATGGGGAAGAGGCCTATGCCCAGCAGTGGGATATTACAGGCTGAATCGTGATTACTATAGAATAAACTATGTATATAAGAAATTTATGATTTACAGTTCGCTAAAGTATATTAAGATTTATGTGTCCATATTAATTTTATTTAATACTAGCTGACCCGGCGAACTTCGTACCGCCTAACAGTCGATTGGTATTAAAGTTCAAATTGACTTTTAAGTATTATTACAAATCTTTTGTATGGGAATATAGAAAAGTGTTGTTTTTAGACTTTTTCAAGCAATTTTTTAAAATTTTCTCTCCATAATAACAATCCTCGTAGGTACTTCAAGGAATATTATAAAAAAATAATTAAGAAAATCGATTCAGCCACTCTCGAGATTTGCGCTTAGCAACACATTTAGCGATTCATTTTTATATATATAGAGATTATATGTACAGTTAATAATTTATAATTTATGAAACAGAAATATAGGTATTAAGGTATTCATTGATGGTATTACTATACCATCAATTATACTTTACTACATAAAGCTCGCTTAGTAATTTTTTTAAACTTCAGTAAAGGCAGAGATTGAAGCACAGCCGGAATCTTATTATATGTTAAGATAGACATTCCTATAAAGGAACTACTTTTTTTCTTGCGTCGGCATTTAGGAAATATTAATTTGTGGTCGTTCCTGAGTGTTACATCATTAGAGGCATGTCGATCGTCACGACTAACGAATAAATGCCTATATTTCCGTATGTACATTATATTTTCATAAATATACTGCGATGCAAAGGTCAGACATATCAAAAGAATAGATAAATGTAAGCTTCTTAAACGTTTCCAGTATGAACAGTTAAATAACCAGAACTTTTCCATACAGTAAAACGAAATATTACGAAACAATTAAATATATGTACAAAAACATTGAATATGTCTGTATACATTTTAATAAAACTTTTACACAGTTCGTCGTATTCAAGTGCGTTTATTCTGTTCGGTAAAGCTGCACCCAACTGAGGGAACGTAGTCTCCCAACTCCCCCGTTGCTTAATACCCGTTCGAATAAAACAAATAGTTTTGAAATCGTACACGTTTTCATAAAGCAAAACATAACGTCGCATACCCTTAAGTTAGAAGTGTTTACAATGTACGCATTTGTAACAAATATACCAATTATAATTTAAGTGGGTAATCAGTCGGTGACATACGTTTGATAGGAAGGATTACGTCTTTAGGATTATCTTCGTCTTTTAGGATTTACGTCTGTGACATTAGGAAATTGTCTCTTAAATAATATGCTAATAACTTGACGGACATATTTACAGGAAAAGCAGATGTGGATGAAAGGCGAAAGCTAATTTTCATTTTCCGATGTATTTGATGTGTCATCTTGGAAATATTGCAAGGAACTTAAAATATTATTTCACAATTTAAAAGCCACGTAGTTTATGTCTTAAGAAGTACAAGAATTAAATATTTAAAAGTGGTTCAGGATATGATGGTCGATTTTGTTTTGTGCTGGGTTTATTAAAATTTCGCAACGACGCGTTGGCGCAACGGGCACAGCACTGGTTTGTGGCTGTTGCGCTGGCGGTTGCGGGTTCAATCCTTTCACATGACAAACATCTGTATTGGCCATACAGATGTTTGTCGTGGTCTGGGTGTTTGTGCAGTCCTTGTGGGTCTCCTCACCGTGCCTCGGAATCCTCTCGGAGTGCCTCTGTCCCGGTTGCTATCATGTACACCTGATAGCGATCATTACTCATAGTAGGGAATATATCCGCCAACCCGTATTGGAGCAAGGCAAGGCAAGGGAATGCGGCCTATGCCTAGCAGTGGGATATTACAGACTGAAGCTAGCTAGCTTATTAAAATTTTACTACAATACAATAGAAAAAAAATCTATTTTCAAAAGAATACTGTCATGAAAATACTTTTTCCGGTTACTTATTTTTCGTAAGTAAATTTCGCGAACGGATTAGCTAGACTACATATCTATTGTGTGTGTTTTGGCCCACTATACAGGAGTAAAGTCTAATAGTTAGCGACTTTTTTTTGGACCCTAAAGCTCATCTTCAGGCGGCCTATGGATGATGTCCTAAAAGCTTAGTATAAGTGATCCAAAAATGGACAAAGGCCTTCTTCTATTAAGACAGCTTTATTATAATAAAGTAGGATCTTGTGTTCTAGCGATTGGATACTTACACATTTCCTAAATACCTTCTCCTGTATGTCTGCTTAGAAATCACTACATAGTATAAAACAAAGTCGCTTTCTCTGTCCCTATGTCCTTATGTCCCTATGTATGCTTAGATCTTTAAAACTACGCAACGGATTTTGATGCGGTTTTTTTTAATAGCTAGAGTGATTCTTGAGAAAGGTTTGTGTATATAATTTAGTATACTTTTATGTAAATTAGCAGAATTACGGCGATAAATGTTGAAGAAGTCGTAAAAAATCGCGCCAACTGGGAGCTTTCCACGCAAACGCCGCGTAAACTAGCAAAGATACAGTTTAGTAATGTACTAGCGAATTCAAAATCTATAAAAATTCTACAAAAAAGTCCGCGATAGCATATCTCTATCTCTTACGGTTGACTTACAATAACCACGTTTATGTTCAAATTTTTAATTAAAAACATTACGTTATTTTCAAAGCTATTTTCTTTAGTTCAGTATTAATCCTTATCCAAATGAATATGTTAGTTAGCTTAGGCATTAAATGCAGATTAAAATTGCCCTTTACACTATATCAATTAGATTAATAGTTTTTGAGATATCGTCGTTAGAAGTAATTATTGAAAATAATAATTAAAGCGCAACGAAGTGGGCACGGGTCGGCTAGTAATTATATATGTAAGGGGCCATCCATAAATTACGTCACACGAATTTCTAGATTTTTCGACCCCCCCCCCCCGTCCTTGTTACAGATGGTCACATTTATGAATTTTATGAGACCCCCCCTACCTAGTGTGACATCACATTATTTGCAATTTTGCATGAGCAAACTGATGACAGTTTCGACATTATTTTATTTTCATTTTAATAAAAGTCAATTAACCAACAAAACAAACCTTTAATTTTTTAAGTTAGTTATTGATAGGTATCATCTATATCATGTTTTTGTACTTACGTTTTGATATTATCTTATACTATTAAACGAGCAATTCTTGTATATATATAGAATCTGAATCTCGGAATCGGCTCCAACGATTTTCGTGAAATTTAGTATGCAGGGGATTTCGGGGGCGAAAAATTGATCTAGCTAGGATTCATTTAAAAAAAAATGTCGTTTTATCCCTGTTTTTAGGCAATGAAAAAATATCAATAGAATACGAAGCTTAATTTCACTACTGACTTCATCACTGTAATAGCGTAATTAGGAAATCGGCGGGTGACAAATCGCGTTGACCCGGATTCGAATCTCAGTCTCCAGATAAATTTTTTCTTTTTTTTAAATTTCACTCGGGATTTATTATTTAAATAAAATTAAAATATAAAAATACCGAGAAAAAAAAACAAAAAATAAAATGAAAATACCGAGCTAGGCTCGGTCACCCAGGTACTGTATTATATTTGGAAATGTGACGTTACAAAATTTTGGACTCCTCCCTCCCCAATGGCACATTTCTTCGACCCCCCTCTTAACGTGTGACGTAATAATTTATGGATGGCCCCTAAAGACACTTAATATTTTCGTTCGTGACCGGAGCGCCTGCACCCACGCCGAAATATCGGAATATTCCAAATAATAATCGACAAAACAAACAATATTTTCAGCTCGACCTACGTTGTCTTATATCACATAACTTTTTACTCGGTGTACCGATTATGATGATTTTTACTTTAATCGAAGGCTAATACTTGTCATGTAGTCTTGTTTAAATTATACATATTAAGATCTGATAACAATTTTTTGAGTAATCTTTAATAGCGCGTATTTACTTGACTATTTTTTCGTCTTATTACGTTGTTTTACTTGTCAATGTAATTGAAGTCGGTTTTTTTTCGTTTGCGAGCAAACACAATTATTCTTCTGATCCTCCGAAGTAGTAAATAAAGACAAGTGACTTGTACGAAGTCCATGGTGCAACTGAGCAAAGATTACGATTTTTTAATCGCAGTGCGCACACCGTACGTTCTGCGATTTTTAACCGACTTCCAAAAAAGGAGGAGGTTCTCAATTCGACACGTATGTTTTTTTTTATGTATGTTAGCTCAGAACTTTTGACTGGGTGGACCGATTTCAATCAATTTTATTTTAATTGAAAGGTGTTGCGTGTCATGTGGTCCCATTTTAATTTAATTGAGATCTGACAAGTACTTTTAGAGTTATATCTAATAATGCGTATTTACGTGACTACTTTTTCGTCGACCTACGTTATATTATACCGCATAACTTTTTACTCGGTGTACCGATTTCGATGATTTTTACTTTAATCGAAAGCTAATACTTGTCTTGTAGTCTTGTTAAAATTAGATCGTAAACTGATTACAACTTTTTGAGTAATCTTTAATAGCGCGTATTTACTTGACTATTTTTTCGTCTTATTACGTTGTATTACTTGTCGATGTAATTGAAGTCGGTTTTTTTTCGTTTGCGAGCAAACACAATTATTACAGCTCGATTTTAAAATCGTGTCGCAAAACTAAAAATCGTGGTGCGCGCCTGGCCTTATAATATTAATATTGAAAAAAAATTACAAAAAAAATTGTGTTTGGAGTACATTAATTATCTTTTTTATACTATTGAAGAAGTAGAATAATAGCAAGGCTCTTACCGAGAACTTCACTCTTATAATGTTTTAAGAACTCTTAGCAATAATTCTCCTTTAATTAGTAGCAATTTTTAGTTTACGTATTTCGGAATGTACAAAACAAGTAAAGCTCTATTAAAAATTGGAAGAATACAAGTAGTGTGTGGGGGGGAGAGGGAGTACATTGGTATATGTGGCACATCGATACAGTCGACAATACTTGAAAATAAAATACGATTGAAGACTCATTTACACACACTACGAAAGACGTCTGTAAACACAAACATATATCTCCGCTGAGGCCACTTTCATTCAACGGTTTACATGTAGGTACAGTGTCCGTGACACCGACTAATCTGTGCACACAAGTGCATAACTGGAGAATGGCTCGACCAATTCGGCTAATTTATTTTTGTGTTCCCTTAATCCCACGGAAGGTTAATATACTAAAAAAAAAAAAAAACAACAGACAGAACGAAGTCTGTCCGTGCAACTAGTACCTAATAATTTTACATATTTTTAAAATTTTTGACAAGCGCTCTGGTGTTATGTAATGGTGCGTGTGCCTTGTCGGCGGCGCCTAAACACCGACGCAGACGGTCGAGAGTTCGATTTCCGCTCGGAGTGGATGTTTGTGTTTATACAAATATTTATTTCCGGTCTTAGTCCTTGTGGGTCTCCCCCGCCCGTGCCTCGGACAGCACGTCAAGCTGTCGGTCCCGGTTATTATGATGTACACCTGACAGCGATCGTTACTCATAGTAGGTAATATATCCGCCAACCCGCATTGAAGCAGCGTGGTGGATTAAGCTCTGACCCTTCTTCTGTATGTAGATAGAGGCCTATGGCCAGTAGTGGGATATTACAGGCTGAAGCGTTTAAATTTTTAGCACAATATTCTAACATAAAAAAAAACAATTAAAAAAAATCCAGCACTTACAAAATCGTTATTATAACAATAGGGTAAAGTTACACACTTTAGTATACCGTAGTCCTATGTTTACGAAATATTCATCAACACAATCTTTGCGAATTCGTAAGAAACCTAATAAACATTGTATACATGTATCGCTATGTAGAGCTTGAAAATGTTTCACTTTTGGCCAATGCAAATACAATAAAACATGTGTATACAATATCCTGGTTAAAGTACACAATAAATAAAATAAATAAATATCTACGACCTACACACACGATCGCCTGTTCAAAGTAAGCAACTTAATGCTTGTGATCTATTAGCTAATTTTATTTGTGATCTTTTGTGCTTTTAATCCTTGTATTCCAAAATATTTTGTATACTTGTAAGTGACATGCATATCAGGTCATACTTTGTTATTATACATATATTGTTTAATTTTAAATTTTGTATATGTATGTTGTAAGTGTGCTTTGAAATAAATAATTTTTTTTAATTTAAGTAGGTTGGCAAACAAGCGTACGGCTCACCTGATGGTAAGACTATAGCCTATAGACGCCTGCAACACCAGAAGCATCGCAAGCTATCCCTAATCCCCCCAGGAGCTCTGGTCACCTTACTCACCAACAGGAACACAATACTGCTTGAAAACAGTATTATTTAGCTGTGGTCTTCTATAAGGTCGAGGCTCGACCCCAGTCGGGCTGCTCCATATTTTGAGCAGGAAATTTCCTGCTGTGCCCTACCCCAGTTAAATAAATAAATGCTTGTGTTATAGGTAGCACTGGTATAGCCACATATTTTTTTTTTGGATAAACATACATATAAATAATATATATATTACACCCAGACTCGGGATAGGAATCGAACTCACAACCTCCGAAATAGAAAGCAGTGTCACTACAAACTGCGCCAACGAGGAGTAAAACTTTCGTAAAATTAGCATCCATCATCGAG
Organism: Melitaea athalia; assembly: GCA_905220545.2. Lineage (NCBI taxonomy): Eukaryota > Metazoa > Arthropoda > Insecta > Lepidoptera > Nymphalidae > Melitaea > Melitaea athalia. Next base: position 19,217,369 of record HG992176.1, read on the forward strand.
CGCTATTAATATTACTGAAAAACCATATCTGGAACGTATTCATCATCAACATTAGAACTGGATCAACGGAGCTAACTAAGCTTTGCTGTGTGATTACGGAAGTAAAGAATATAGCAACCCCGTGGTTGTCGTAAGAAGTGGTCTTATCATTAAAACATTGGTAACTAAGGTTTTGGTAAGTATAAGTCTATTGGTAACTATGCATAATCAGCTATATGCTTATTAGGTCATGTGAAGTTTTAGTGTTTCGGTTTCGTCTGTCACCTCATGCATACGCTATTCAATTCAATTCTATAAGTTTGTTAACTCTGACATAATCTAATTAAAGTTTATTTATTATTGACCTTAAGAACCTCATCGTCAATAATAAGGAAGTTTTCAATCATCGTGCTTCATATAAGTAGGTAATCTTTCAGAATTTGTTCCGAAATCCATCCTTTTGCCGCCGGGGCTCATCGAAAATTTGCCGCAACCACCAATTCATTTTTTTTTCTACCAAATTAATTTAATAACTCATTGCAAATACAAGTTTCGGAATCGATTAGTGAACATTATGTTCAGTAACCGATTTAAATAATATATCAATTATAAAGGAAGAGGTTCTCAATTGACCGTATTATTATGTGTGTTACATCGCTGACGCGATTTGAAATTTTTTTTTATCAATAGAAAAAAAACCTTGTGATTTTGCCGCCCCTTTCGTGTGCCACCTGGACCACCGCCACTCCTGGCAACCGCACGCTACATCAATGGCTATAATGAAAATATCTCTATTTATGTTGTTTACGATGCTCTAGAACTTTCTGTTTTTATTTACACACATATGAAAATTTATTTACAAAAACACGTGTAACATTTTGTTTTCTTATTTTGATCCTAATAAAGAAGTCGATATTCTCTTCTATAACATAAAGCCTCTTATAATTTTAACGTCTTTATAAGCAAAATACATATTTAAGGATTTTTTTCCTATATTTAATCATATTAAATATCAGACATATGATTTCACCTCTTAATGGAAATACATTTTAAGTGCTAATTATTAGTGAAGATTACTTTCCGATGTAGAGTAAAATATTGTTTTTGTATAATTTTGTTTGTATCACCATATTTTTCGACTTTTTTATTTTCCGTTGCTATTACAAAAATGTTGTTAAACTAACGAACTGCAAAAATTCAAAAATTTACGATTACTTGGCGAATAATAAGGTTTACATCAGTCTGTGGCGTGTGTTTCGGTGTTGATTCATGTCTGATTAGTTGGAAGTAGATATTTGTATTTATTTCTGATCAGTGCATTTGCTCTTCCGGATTTCTTATTAGTGCATTGGAGAGTATGTAGAGCCACCGGTAGTGACTGTTATTTTTGTTCAAGCTTGGTAGGTAAATAATTAACAGAAAAACATTGAAAAGGAACAACATTTAAAAATTACACTATAAAGTCTAATCTATCTGGATGACGTTATATCTGAGCTCAAAAGTAGTTTGTGTTATTTTCTGAAATCAATTTTTAAACCTATAGTTGGTACTGATAAACCGGTTACGTATTTCATAGAGTTATTAAAGTAAATAAATATATTTTTCTTCATATCTACAACAACTTCTTTGCTAGCATGATAGTAATTTACGAAAGTGTGTGTTAATATTACACGCATTTCAATGAGTAATATAGATTTACTAACAATGTGTGGCTACGGCAGTACAGAATATAGCCAACCCCTCTCTTCCCGTGGGTGTCGTAAGAGGCGACTCAACGATAACACAGTTCCACTACCACCTTGGAACTTATAAAGCCGACCGATGGCGGAATAACCATCCAACTGCTGGCTTTGAAGGACACAGGCCGATGACGGGCAGCAGCGTCTTCGGTGCGACAAAGCCAGCCCTGCGGTCACCAACCCGTCTGCCCAGCGTAGTGACTATGGGCAACATACATGATTTACGCCATTTTTGGCGCGATCTTGTAGAGGCCTATATACAGCAGTGGGCTGTGATAGGCTGAAGTGATGATCACGATGATGACTTACAATGTCGTTTCCGCTCGAAAATGGATTTTGCCTTCTGGATCGCACACGACGCCTTATTTGGATATCTTGATCGCCTGTTACGCCTGCAGCGTCCGATTTACGAAGTGAGCCTTCGACATGACAGGTGACGTATTGTGCAGGCTCGGTGCGTTGATGATTCAACTTTTTGAATCTAAATTATAAGAGAAATATTAACTAAAACAGATACTTTTACTTAATTACATGTACGTGAAATTAATTAAACTTGTACCTTATAATAAAGCTGCGTTTTTCGTTCGCAAGATCTTTTGCGACCTTCTTTTCTGCGCCATTTTCTTTAGGTATCAAAAGTTGTCCGTTTGATGATAAAGCGCAAGATTTCGGAAACAGTTGCTCCGCGAGGAGCTGATGGTCGTCTTTGTGAATGATACTAAACACGTTTTGACCAAGTAACTCGAGCTGTAGAAAACAATAATTAGCCAATATTTTATAGGATCAATATAAAGTACGCTTTAATTAGAACCGTAAAACTAACACTTTTTACTAGTTTTTTTTTTAAACATTTTAAATCATATCAAACATTTTCGATCCAGCGGGGTTTGAACCCGCGCCTCCGACATACCGTGTCAGCGCTCTGCCAATTGAGCTATGCATCCACATCCCGCTGGGTCGAAATTCTTGATATGATTATTTTTTATTTTGGTTTTAAGCAAACCTTGGAGCCATTTATAATTTTCTCAGGTGTGGGTAACATAAAAAAAAAATAATAATGATAATAATACGAATTAGTTTTTTTTTTTACATTAAATACAATTTTATTTATATAAACTAGTATAAAGTGTACAAAATAATTTAAGTGTTCAAATACCTTAAAGCCAATATTCAAAATTCAAAATTCAAATAATTTATTCATTTTAGGCTGATACAGCACTTGTGAACGTCAATGAAGCTACGCCATCGGTTCGCAAATCCTACGGCGGGAGACCTTGTAACGAGAAGAACCGGCAAGAAACTCGTCAAGGGCTATTTTTTTCTCCCTGTCATATTTCATACAGAGTCGTCAAATTGAAAAATGACTTTGACTTAATAAATTATGTAAGGTCACTTTCCATCACAAATTTATCTTAAATTTATAAACAAAATAAAATACCCGGTAATCATAGCAGTAAATAATTTTCAATTACTTAAGAACTAGACACCTCCTAAAAGGTAGTTTCTTTAAAATACGCTCCAAATAAATAGACAAGTAACTGTTTAGACGTGGCGAATAAAATACAACTACAAGTAAAAATCATTGTCAGCTTATGACCAAGTTGTCCCGTCATTTAAATAATCTTTGACAGTATAGTAGCCCTTCTTGAGGAGGCAATTTTTTATACGATTCTTAAACTCTTCAAAGGGTAACTCCAAGATATCACTTGGAATCTTGTTAAAGATATGTATACCTTGACCCATGAAGGACCCACGCACCTTCTCTAATCGGTACAGAGGCATTATAAGGTTATTCCTATTCCTTGTATTGCGACCATGCAAATCGCCATGTTTGGTATATAAGTTAATATTACGACGCACAAAAAGAATACAATTTAATATAAATTGAGATGCAGCTGTCAGTATACCAATTTCTTTGAACTTCTCCCTAAGAGAAATTTTAGAGCTTAGTTGATAAATAGCCCTTATTGCTCGTTTTTGCAAAATAAATATAGCACTAATGTCAGCCGCTAATCCCCACATAAGAATGCCATATGACATGATGCTATGAAAATAACTAAAGTATACAGTCCTAGCAGTATCTATATCTGTTAACTGTCTAACTTTTCTAATAGCGTAAGCTGCAGAGCTGAGCTTACCAGCTAATGCAGCAATATGCGTATGCCACTGAAGTTTTCTGTCTATAGTTACACCCAGAAAGACTGTTGATTCAACTAAATCTAATTTTTCATTACTCATTACAACTTCAATGGGTGGAGATTTTACATTTGGTAAAGAGAATAGAACGCATTTCGTTTTCCTTGCATTAAGCTGTAGATTATTAAAACTAATGGATATGCCAAAATACATATAAAAGTAAGCATATATACAGTTGTTATTCAAAATAAAAACAAAGTCAATGTTTTAGTGTCAGGAACAAACAACCGGAAGCTATCAAAACATAAACAACTTCCGAATTTTTTTCGATTTCAATATTTCAAAAAATAAATAAAATGAGAATACGGTTAACAATACAAAATATAGATATACTTTTTTATCTAACTATAGATGCAAAATAGTAGCGTTTGTAAAAAAAAAACAAATGACCATGTTCCTAAAGTAAGACTGATATAATATATGTTGGCTTTTTGATTTTTATAAAAACGGGTGATATAAAGACCTAACAGGTCATATAAAGGTCATGTAACAGAGAGTATTCATTCCTTGATTCGATTTATTGACGGAAATCGAACCGTGAAAACCCCTTGAAATGAAAAACACTGCCAAATGCGACATCGATTGTTATTGAAATTCGCACCTAATTAGTGTAGCCTAGGAGCAAAGCGACCTTTTGAAATCGAAGCTTATCCCTGTTGACATCATTTGTTATATAGTTCATTTCTACATTACCGTCATGCGACGTAAATCAACAGGCAACCAGTAACATCATACACTACATTTTACATTACGAGGTTGTTTTTCAGAATTAAATAGGTACACTCTCTTCAGAAAAATGTGGACATATAGAAATAAACTGTGGGTTGTTAAATACTCGTAATTTTATTAGCTATTTCCATTACTCTCATTAAAACTTTTAAATAGATCCACCGTTATCCTTAATAATTGTATTGTTCTCAAACAAACAAAATAAACGACTTTAATTAAGGTTAACTCAAAAACCGCTCATCAGATCTTATTCAAATTTTAGTGGGACCATACGGCAAGGACCAAATATCGAATAAAGAATAAATTAAAATAAGAAAGAAATCATTAAAAATCGCTACACCCAAATAAAAAAGTTATAAAGTAACACACATAAAAAGAAACTCCTTGTTTTTAAAGTCAATACAACCTTATAAAGATAATGTACAATTTCAATTTAAAACAGGGTCTAACGGTAATAAAGTAGCTGTTTAGGTACAACATGAAAAACAATAATATAACTCTTTTAATGTAGGTATTGGACTATTGGTGTAAGGCGGCGCGTCGTGTTGCGTCGATAGATTGATCTGATTATTATTATCGCTCATCTAGGATAACGGAAAAGTCTAAGTCGTACTCGCCTATAATTTTTTTTAAACTACTCTTAAACACTGTTACGTTACAATTTACACATGACTTAACTAAAATTTTGATCTTCTCAAGGGCGGATCCAGCTTTGGCGCCAGGGGGGGTCACAGTCATGGTCAAGGCACCAGGGGGGGGGGTCACAAAGTCGTGGTCAAGTAAAAAGAAGTTATAATTTAAATTTTATAATGATAGACACAGGTAAAAAGTAGGTATTTCTTCTGGACACAGCCCAGGGGGGGGGGGGGGGTCATGACCCCCGTGAACCCCCCCCTGGATCCGCCAGTGATCTTCTTTTGTTTTGTGTTGAACAGGCTTTATACCAGAACATTTGTTATTCAAAATAAAAACAAAGTCAATGTTTTATGTAGGAACAAACAACCGGAAGCTGTCAAAACACAACTTCCGATTTTTTTTCGATTTCAATATTTCAAAAAATAAATAAAATGAGAATACGGTTAACAATACAAATATAGATATACTTTTTTATCTGAAAAACAACATGTAGTAATTAATATATAAAAAAATAAATAAAAATATCTATTGAAAGGGGTTTTATCACTATAAGAGCCATCGATTCCAGATCCAATCTTTACAAATATTTACATCAAACATTTAGGTATAAATATGTTTAAATCTTCTCAGAATATTAAAAACTTTACATATATCTTGATAGTCTATCATTTATTCGTAATATAATCATTACTCTTTTTTTAAATTATCGTTTAAAATTAACAATACATAAAATAATAAAAAATAGCAACAAAAGACCACTAAGGTTTCAACGTGTGCTATCTTAGTCTATTTATACACATTCATTATTTATTAATGGTCACAGACAATGTTCGACTTCTCTTTCAATACTTATATCAACTTATATTATATTATGTAATTTTTGTCTGTCTCGAACTAACCCGTAGATGCAGTTGGCAGTGATCATACTTTGCGCTATAGCGATGTGGGTTCAATTAACGCTTTGAATCGGAGTGCTTTTTAATAAGGTATATATAAAGATATATTATATCAGTCAGCAGTTATCTATAACGTCTTAAGTCGACTATCAGAAACAGACGATTGCGAGTGCCGAATCTGACTGATGCCGAATTAAGCTACGCTACGGCTCATATGTCTTGTTTATAAATCGAATCGTAGCAGTTCGCTACGAATCATGCTTGACGTCTAGCGTCTAGTAGCTTTTGTTAAAAAATTCGTTACAACAAAATAGCGATCAAATATTTATTTCTCATAAAACAACTAAAATATGAACAATAATAAATTAAAAATACAAAAATAAAACAAAAATACACAGCTGTAGAAGATTTACTGAATTTCATCACCCTTGGGTCAATAAGTTCGAATCATGAGTACCCTTATTTATAACCATACTTATTATATATTACCTCAGTATAACCCAAGTACTCTTGTATATTAGGCGAGACGACCACGATGAGCCCTTTGTACGTAGTAGTAATGAGAAAGCCTTTAAGATTTTTCAACAAAGCAGTCGTGAAGCCAGCACTGAATTCGGGACCTCGGTCTATGCTGTTCCCAAATACTGTAACAAACGTGATTATTTTTCATACGTTTAAATTAGATTGCTCAATAAAATATTTAAAATATGAGTATATTATAAGTTATGCAGTATTTAACTCTTCTTCTTTAGCATTAATGGCTTTCGATGCTGCAGTATTTAATTCAGAAAATCGTCCAGATACCGGTAAACTAGTACGTAGAACCTCATTTCATGTCAAGACATGAGAGTAAAACTTTTTTACGCACACTTGACATGGCGAGTAATCTGGTGAATGTGTGACTAGAGCGTTACGAAAAGTGTGATCGGGCGAGGCGAACGGAAGTTGAGAGGGAGATATAAGTTAGTGAAGAAAGAGAGAGAGAGAGTTACGTTTCAAAAGTTTCACTTCAGTCATGTGGTTTAAAGCACACTCGTTTTTATATAATTATATTTTTTAAATGTTTTGATAATTATGTTTAATATAATAAGCATCCCACACTCTCATGTTACCCGCTAGTGGTAACGATAGCGATCACGATTCAGCCTGTAATATCCCACTGTTGGGCATAGGCCTCTTCCCCATGTAGGAGAAGGATCGGAGCTTAATCCACCACGCTGCTCCAATGCGGGTTGCGGGATGGCTAGTGGTAACGGTGTACATTTTCATATTGTTGTAGCAATTGATAAAGTTTCAATAACGGATTGAAAATTTATATTTTACTTCACTTTTCTAAATTTTAAACTATTGTTAAAGACGATTTTTTATCACAAAAAATGATTGTAAAATAAAATTCAGAAGTCAAAGATTTTTAATGAAATATTTTGAATATTGAAACGTAAAATAATTTTTATTGTTCAAATAGGCAAAAGGATAATAATTAGTATTGTGTAGAAATATATTTTGGTCTAAGATCCGAGATAGCTAAATATCCCCTTATCTGTTAATTAATCTTTTGAGGGAAAAGATAAAAAAAATATTTGCAGCAGGCTTATGGTGGCAGAGGTTGCTTTTATAAATTCACAATATTAAAATCAGCCTATAAAAATGTCTGTTTCATCTAATTAACAGATGAGGGAAGATTTTGTTATATCCCAGATCGTAGACCATTTGCGTTATGTAGAAAATATATAGTTTAAAGTCGCTCAACGTGCTATGGAACGGGCTATGCTTGGGGTTTCTCTCAAGGACAGAATAAGAAATGAGACTATCCGTGAGAGAACGAAAGTAACCGACATAGCCCACAGAATGAGCAAGTTGAAGTGGAAGTGGGCTGGTCATCTGTGTCGCAGGACCGATGGCCGTTGGAGCAGACGTGTCCTGGAGTGGAGACCGCGTATTGGCAAACGCAGTGTAGGACGCCCTCTGGCCCGCTGGACCGACGATCTACGTAAGATTGCTGGTGTAGGCTGGATGGGGATTGCGGAAAACCGGGATGTCTGGCGCGAGCTTGGGGAGGCCTATGTCCAGCAGTGGACTGCAACAGGCTGATATGATGATGATGATGAGAAAATATATTAGAAATGTAAAACCAATAAACATCACCCACAATATTGCATCACTGCTTAAAATAATCAATTTCGACTGTATTACGCACACGTACATAATATTTCATGTTTACAGACATATGATTTCAAACGTTTCTAGTTTTAGTTAAAATTTACAGAACTGCCTTTGTTGTATCGTCTATCCGATTTCAAACATTCTCATAACTTCATTGCGTTGCATGTGTTAAAACGAGTAACCAATAGAATTTAAGTTTTCTGTGTACGTGTGCAGCTTTCGTTAGTTTCGTGTTAACGCTTTTCTGTTATTGGTTGTTAAACTTGAAAATAAATGGCTGTAGAATCACTTTAGGAATATTTTTTGTTATTTATAATGGTGTTTAATTTTCTGATTAAAAGTGTAAAAAAGTTAATAATAATAAATATTAAAATATATTCTTAGAGAATATTTGAAATATGAAATAGTTCCATATTGTTATCGATACATCTGTTTATCCTGGTTCTGGATGACAAAACATGTACTGAATTCTCTACAAATTGACTGTAATACGTGTAGATATCGTTATTATTTACTAGCTGGCCCCGCAAACGTTGTTTTGCCATATATGTTATTAACCCCCGCAACCCCCTCTTGTGGGTGGAATTTCGAAAAATCGTTCTTAGCTGACCTCTACTCAGCGAAAGGAATATTTCTACCAAATTTCAAGTCTCTGCGCCTTATGGTTCCAGAGATATCGTGATGAGTCAATGGGTGGAAATCTCTTTTATATATATAGATTTCCTCAAGCTAATGACTTTAAGAGTATCAAACTGATTTCCAGTATTAACTATTTTTTGTTATTTATTTAATGCAATACTTAAAATGACTGAAACAATTTAAACATTGTTTATGAATAAGGTTTTGAATAAATAATTTAGATGATTTTGACTTACGTTACAATACTAGGTATATTAATGGTTTAAAAATCTGCATATTCTACACGAGTCATATTGTATATAACATTGTATATAACTGCTTTGGAATGCTCATTGTAAGGTGATATATATTAACTTATATCTGATCTTCATATATTATCTCTAACTTTGATGCCTAATGTAGATAAAATTTTGACACAAGTTGTAAAGTTACTTTTTTTATATAATTAGGTCGGCAAACAAGCGTACGGCTCACTTGTTGGTAAGCGATTACCATAGCTTATATAGACGCCTGCAACACCAGAAGCATCGCAAGCGCGTTGCCGACCCTATCCCCAACTTCCCCTAGGAGCTCTGGTCACCTTACTCACCAACAGGAACACAACACTGCTTGAAAGCAGTATTATTTAGCTGTGATCTTCTGTAAGGTCGAGGTACTACACCAGTCGGGCTGCTCCATATTTTGAGCAGGAAATTTCCTGCTGTGCCCTACCTCAGTTATATGCTGCCAGTATTGTATCTGTAGTAATCTACTTTTAAGATTCACCGTCTTACAAACATACTAGCGACCTTACCCGACTTCGCACGATTGCAAAAACTATCAGTGTTCCTCTACTATATTATGCATGTATTATACATACATATAAACCTTCCTCTGGAATCACTCTGTTTACAATTTAAAAAAAAATTGCGTGCCTACAAAGTACACATCATGTCAGAAGTGAAACTTCTTTGGCAAACTAATTAAAAAAAAAACTAATTATAAAAAACAAATTGAAAATACAAAGAACTAATTGAAAAAAAGGCAATGTCACGCGGTGTTCCCAGGCGGTCCCACACCCATCCAAGTACTGACCGTCCCTGACGTTGCCGCGTTAGCGATCGCTCAAATTTTACCCCTCATGCGCCTAAAGAAGTTTCACTTCAAAAACCGCATCAAAACCGTTTCGTAGTTTAAAGATCTAAGCATACAGACATCGTCGGGAAGCGACTTTGTTTTATAATATGTAATGATGATGCAGTATAAAATTATTTATGCACACAATATTCGTTTATGTGATTTCTTGTTTGGTTTTATTTAGTACTAGCTTCTGAGCGCGACTTCGTCGGCGTGGACGCCGCTCCTATTGGTCTTAGCGTGATGATACATAGCCTATAGCCTTCCTTGATAAATGGGCTATCTAACACTGAAATAATTTTTCAAATCGGCCCAGTAGTTTCAGAGATTACCGCGTTCAAACAAACAAACAAACAAACAACCAAAGATACAAACTCTTCAGCTTTATATATTAGTATAGATATAATAGCTATTTAAGTATTGGATTATAATAAATATATAAGATCATCGCCAGTTATTATTTTCGTCGATACGTAAAGTGAAAAATATTAACGCAAACTTTAAGTCTCATTTTATTAACATGATTATTTTACAAGATTTTCGTTTAACCTTTAAAAACAAATTCTGCACGTAGGTGAATGACGCGAGCATAAAGCTGTGCTCGCATCTCGACCCTTCGACGAGATGCAAGTTCCCATGCAGGTGCAATACACGGTATATAATACATAGATACTGACAAGGCATTACGAATGCCGACGGTGCCCCTATACTACTGGTCCATTTCGAATGGATGGGTAAACGATATTGTGATATACTATACTAGCGACCCGCTCCGGCTTCGCACGGGTGCAATGCTGATACTAAATATAAAATATAAAATAAATATTTGCAATCTAAGCGCAAAAAATGTGTTTATTTACGACATCACATTAGAAAACTTTAAAACTATCAGTGTTCCTCTACAATTTTATGCATGTATTATACATATAAACCTTCCTCTGGAATCACTCTATTGACTAAAGAAAACCGCATCAAAATCTGTTGCGTAGTTTTAAAGATCTAAGCATATATACAGACAGACAGACAGCGAGAAGAGACTTTGTTTTATAATATGTAGTGACCTTACAGGGATCGTGATAAATTAGATATAATAAAAAAAAATTTCTCTTTATTTGGGTAAACAAACAGTATTACAATAGGTATAATATAACAATTAGTATAAAAACAAAAAGTACTTAGCGTAACACTAACACCGTTTACCACATTTTACATTATAAATAATTAATTTGGAAGTAGTGTGTGGTTGTGGTTGGTGGTGTGTCATGGCCACAGAAGCACTTTTCATAAACTGACTAAATACAACCTGGTGTGTTGCATTAATGAAATTGCATTTCCAAAGAATGCGATGTACGCTCGTCAACACAAAGATTTGATTAAGAATTGAATACTAAATAAATGAATAGCGTATAGTTCACGAACAATCTATGCTAAGAACTATGAATATATTGAGTATTATTTGTTGTGATTCACACAATATACACAAGGCATACTAATTATCACATGTACCACAAGTAGTATTTATTTATGAATATTCTTGCGTGAAATACACTTTCTATAATTGTGTATGTAAATATACACATACACGGTATTAAAAAATATTTCACTGTATGTTTTGATAAGAAAAAATCACAGATGCCTGATAAAAGACATTTCTTAAAGAAATAAGTTGTGCAAATCTGTATTTTATCTCCAACTATTGGTATCAAATTAAATAATAAGTTCAAGAGAAAAAAAAATCTAAACTTCATTTGTCACAGATGTAAATAATTTTCTTTTATTTATTTTTTATTTATTTTTTTTAAGTATATCTACATAATTTATTTTCGTAAATATTTTTTATTTCAGAGTACCTACGTAATATTGTTTCAGTACCTAATACAGAATACTATAGGTATATAACTTGATAAATATATTTTGTTGATTGACAGGTTTTTTTTTTAAACACAGTATCTACGTTCCGACTCACATTAAACACAAAACATTCTTTTAATATATTGTGTTTGCTCGCAAACGAAAAAAACCGACTTCAATTATACCGAGGAGTATTACAAAGCAAACAGCATCGGCTTCCGAATAAGAATCATCAAAATCGGTACACCTTGGGTTTTATGTAGTACTAGCTGACCCCGCAAACGTTGTTTTGCCATATATATTATTAACCCTCGCAAACCCCTCTTGTGGGTGGAATTTCGTAAAATCCGTACTTAGCTAACCTCTTCTCGGCAAAAGGAATATTCGTACCAACTTTCAAGTCTCTACGCCTTATGGTTTTAGAGATATCGTGATGAGTCAATAGGTGGAAATCTCTTTTATATATATAGAAGATAACACATCATAGATGAATTTAAGGTGTTTTCGGAGTTTAAGCGTTTTATCTGACACAGGTAAACCAATTACTTAAAAGGATATCCCAACAACGGTTTCATATTATGTAAACGTGTTTCTAAATAATTTTTTTTTACTGCTAATGTTTAACTGATTTTTTTATTATAAATTAGAAATGATACAAAAAAAAATTAAATATCTATAACTTGAAAAGTACTTCATACTTCAATTAATTTTAAATAAGACCACATGACACCTTTCGATAAACAAAAAATTTCGAAATAGGTCCGGTCCACCCAGTCAAAATTTCTGAGGTAATACATTAAAAAAAAATACAATAAAATTTAAAACATCCACCTTTTTTGTGACTAGGTTAAAAATTGGTCGAAAATTCTTTGAAACCTACTTAATACAAAGCTTTTTGGTTTTTCTTGTTCTATACCTACATTAATGGTAAAGACTACGGCGGTTTATGTAGAAAATAATGTGTTTACAAAGAGATTTTTTTTAATTTCCAAATGTTCATACATATTTTATATCGAAAATTTTGTAAGATATATTTAAAAAATAATTGTTTTCCTGTTTTGCTATGATATACCCACACAATTCGCTCTTCCTAAATGTTTCTCATCTATAGATAAACTTGTTACAGCTTTGTTTTATATGTGTACACAACCAATATGCACTTTCAGTTTTCATGTCTAAAATTTTACACAATGTTAAATACATTTGCTTTAATTAAAACTATATGATAACATTTGAATACTGAAAGCTGTTCTCTAAGGCTGAGTAAAGTTTAATTTCTATTCGACAATGTCTTATTTCCGTTTGGCGTTTTATATCTACTTGTGTATGTATTTGTATTGTAGCGCGACCGTCAGGTAGACTGCACCGCACCAAACATAAAACCATCGCTCATTTTTTCGTAAAATTGAACGACATATAAACATATCGTTTCATACTTAACCTATTTTCGTATATCACGACAATGGGCGAATATATATAGTGTAAAAAACAGGTTTAATGACAAATTGTACAATTTAATATCACATTGATATAAGTAGAAGAAACTCGTAGTTAAACGTGTTTATGACATCGGAAAGTGTCTCGCGCCATCATATATAATATAATAATCACATTAATTAGTTATTTAGTTATTGGTTTCTGAGTTTAAACTATTATTAACACGCATGAACAAATAAACAAGCGAAGTAAGTAAGAGAGATTCATTCATGCAATAATAGCGATATCGGAGCAATTTCCGAAGGATCTTGCTTGACAGAATATTTCCCCGACACGCACTAATGATTGACAAATCGAATATATATCAGAATAATAATTAATTAATTTTTAACTTAGAAACTTATTAAATAGATGGATCTCAGATAACATATTTAACCGACTTCAAAAGTATTTTATGTATGTTGTTACCTTATAACTTTTTGATGAGTGCACCGATTTCCATGATTTTTTTATTCAAAAGCTGGTGTTTGTCAAATAGTCCCATTTAAATTTGACTGAGATTTTACAATGACTTTTTGAGTTATCTCCAATAATGCGTATTTATTTGACTATTTTTCGTTGACCTATACTGTTGAAATGTTATGCGGTAATAATACCGCATAACTTTTCACTGGGTGTATCCATTTTGATATTCTTGTTTTAGTCGAAAGCTGATGCTTGTCTTGTGCTCCCATTTCTATATAATAAAACATTTTGATCGAGATCTGATCTATTTTTTGAGTAATCTTTGTTAACAGTATTTCACTTGACACCTTTTTCGACTATCTACATTCTACGTTGTATTAGTATCGATGTAATTGAAGTCGGTTTCTTTTCAAGCAAACACAATTGTTTAATCTATCACATCTCATTTAAATTTATTTGAGAAATTAAATTGCGTTGACATTTTATAATACTTAACTACTTTGTATTTGCTTTGTATTACTTGTCGCTGTAAATTGAAGTCGTTTTTTTTTCCGTTTTCGAACAAGCACAATTATTATATTTGACGTAAAATTAATATCAAGAAACTTCTCGGGTATAAATAAAGAACGTTAATATTATTATATCCTTATATTTATTAAACCCATAAATAAGCAATAATAATTGGTACATCATTTAACATTTATAATACACTAGCGACAAGCCCCGGCTTCGCACGGGTGAAATGCTGATTTTTGTTCAATAACAATAAAGTATAGCCTATGTCATTCCTGAATTATCATGATCGGTTCAGTATTTGCGAAGATGACCTCCTACAAACAAAGTTATAAACTTTACCTCTAATATAGGTATTAGTATAGATTTTGAATTCATTAAAATTCATTCAATAATTATTAATTTTATTATAGTTATAAACAATGTTCCGAATTGTATAATATGTTATGAATTGTTACCTAATGTGGATCTTAACACCTACCTCGTGACTCACGGTATAACTTGTATATTGATGTTGTATAGTACACATAATAATAGTAAGAACTTGTTACGACTACTGCGCAATACTATGGTCTCGTTATTGATATGAATGAATACATTTTTATGTTACTTTTGACTAGCCCGTTGGCGCAGTTTGTAGTGACCCTGCTTTCTGCTCAGGGGGTTGTGGGTTCGATTTCCACCCCGAGTCTGGGTGTAATATACATATTTATTTATATATTTATATATGTATTATTTATAAGTATGTTTATCGAAAAAAAAAAATATATATATAGACCAGTCGGCTGTTACCTATAACGCAAGCATTAAGTTGCTTACTTTAGGAACAGACGACCGTGTGTGTATTGTGTAGATATTTATTTATTATTTATTATATGTTAAGGAATTTTGAGTATTTTGAGTGGAGTATTGAAGTAATTAGTATAAAGTAGTAAATTTTATCTTATAGAGGTAGTTTTCTTAATTAAAATAAAGTAAACAAAGAATAACACGGGGATCAAGCGTCGGTTATCATTATTTTAAATGCAAAATTAAATACGTTGTTGTAATAATAGGTTTTAGCATAAACATACGACGCATTCATAAGTTAACAGACTATGCATACGCCAACTGTGGTCACCTAACCTAGATATCCTTTATCTCGCATCTTTTTATGGTCATTGTCAATTCAGATAGTTTATATTTTATAGGAACAAATGTTTTATCGTGTACAAACAGAACAACATCAAAGTTGCTCTTAATAATATTAATAATACAGATTATACGTTAAATGCAGGTATACAATATTAACATAGTAAAATATAAAGTACAGCACGAATCGGAATATTAATTTCATAACAATGTATATACTCGTATTGCACATGCTCTAGCATAATAAAAATCGCACCTAGTTTTTTTAACTGTCCGCAAATAATATAGCACAATGAAGTGCAAAGCGACACTCATGATTTTGTCGGGTTATAATAATTGGACATGAACGTACATTCCAAGACATAACAATTATAAGTCGGAATGTAGTGAAACTAGAAAATTATTCACAAAATAAAGCGTAGATCAAACCATAAACTAGATCACATACTGAGTCACAAATGACAAGACATTAAATTATAAAAATGTTTATGAAAGATGGAAATTTAATTTAATCTATGTATATAGGTATATAAAAGAGATTTCCACCCATTGACTCCTCACGATATTTCTGGAACCATAAGGCGTAGAGACTTGAAATTTGGTAGGAATATTCCTTTTGCCAAGTAGAGGTCAGCTAAGAACGGATTTTACGAAATTCCACCCACAAGAGGGGGTTGCGGGGGTTAATAACATAAATGGCAAAACAACGTTTGCGGGGTCAGCTAGTATTTTATATACGATAAATACGTATACAGTATTTAAAACAGTAGAAAAGATTTATATGCAAAAGAAGTAGCAGGTGACAGACAGGATATATTATAATCTCATAATGTAAACTCTCCTCATTGTATTATTTGTGGACATAGATCTAGTAAAAAAGGTAGATAATGCGCGGCCTTTGTTGTTAGTGAAGCCACAAAACTCGGCTCCTTCAAGTAAATACACGCGCTCACGCACACATATGCATCAAACTACGCTCATTTTCGTTAGTATCTAACGGTGCTTCGTACAGTAATTTTGCCTACAAAATGCCGTCTTGTGTAATTAAATGGTGCAAAAACAATACCAAAGTGAATAAAAAGTCTGAAGGAATATCGTTTCACACACAAAACTTTAAATTTATTGTTATTCCAAAATAATTATGAGGTTATTCGAAACTTATAATTTCAATGTCACAAAAGGACGTACTGGGGGAGTGTTGCCAGTAATTTCATATTTCTAATACCCCAAAATGTGGGTAAGTAAATTGTAGGCAATCATAGAAAAATAATTAAGTACAAAGTAGACATCATTATTGTTTTTTTATCGTGTGATTTTATGCTACATAAATTAAAGTCACGTTAAATGTGAATTTTTAACTCGTTTTTTTTTCTATTAAAATTTTTGAGTTAACTGCTCATATTTTACTATCAAATATCATGGTTTTAGGTTTCCAACCAATATTTTAATAAGAGATGAATAGGTAGCTGCTATAAGACTACTACGATGACTACGATGACTCTGAGTTCTAAGCGACAAAAATTTAAGAAACTCATACAACTTAAGGGATTTTAGGTTTAATAAAAACAGTTTTAAAAAAACCCGACTCCAAACTGAAGAGTTTTTTTTATTATTTACTAGCGACCCGCCCCGCGCCTCGCACGGGTGCAATGATGATACTAAATACTATCAACAATAAAAGATACGTTAGAAACCTCTAGTCTAAGATTATTATCAGTGTTTTTCTACCATGTTATGCATGTATTATACATATAAACTTTCTTCTTGAATTACTCTATCTATTAAAAAAACCGCATCAAAATTCGTTGCGTAGTTTTAGAGATCTAAACATACAGACAGCGGGAAGTGACTTAATTTTATAGGTACTATGTATAAAGATAAAGATGTACTGGTGGTCGAGCGATGCGTCATGCGGGGCAGAGGGGATGGACTCGCCGCGCAGTAGGCATAGTAGGCGCTTTAGGAACTTTAAATGTTTCGCTGCTAATTGCTTCTAACGACGATATCTCAAAAACTATTCATCTGATTGATATAGTGTGAAGGGCAATTTTAATCTGCATTAAATGTCTAAGCTAACTAACATATTTATATGGATAAGGATTAATACTGAACTAAAGAAAATAGCTATGAAAATAACGTAATGTTTTTAATTAAAAATTTGAACATAAACGTGGTTATTGTAAGTCAACCGTAAGAGATAGAGATATGCTCTCGCGGACTTTTTTGTAGAATTTTTATAGATTTTGAATTCGCTAGTACATTACTAAACTGTATCTTTGCTAGTTTACGCAGCGTTTGCGTGGAAAGCTCCCAGTTGGCGCGATTTTTTACGACTTCTTCAACATTTATCGCCGTGTTTCTGCTAATTTACATAAAAGTATACTAAATTATATACATAAACCTTCCTCAAGAATCATTCTAGCTATTAAAAATACCGCATCAAAATCCGTTGCGTAGTTTTAAAGATTTAAACGTACAAAGGGACATAGGGACAGAGAAAGCGACTTTGTTTTCTACTATGTAGTGATACGATTTTATATTTTATTTTAAATAAATTTATTTAAAACCATGAACAGATTTATTTTCGCATACCCATTTTACCCATATTAAATTAATAGTGTTTAATCCCAATTAATAAAATTTTCAGGGAGTTTTTTTTAACAGGTGTCAACACTTCACTCACTCACACATACTTAGAATCGCTTAAAAAAGTGGCTTCAGTTTTTAGTTCTACGTGCGTTATCTACCTTTTTTTACTAGATCTATGTTTGTGGATTACTCCTACTGATATGTGGTCGGTAGGAGTAATTTAACGATTACTCTTAAAGAACACATATTAATTTTTAAAAAATTTCAAATTTGTATTTATACTCTTTGTTTAATTGTTATGTTTTTGTCATCTTTGTATATAGATTAATTGCATTTATGTTTTCGCTTTCTTAACGCAAAGTCTGATTATATGTAACAATAAACTAATAGGGAAGACACTGTGGCCTGTAAAACAGCTTCTTTTAAACTAGCACGAGCCGCAGGGCTTCTAGATAATGTAAACTACCTAATTTGAGTAAAATAAAAACTATTTTGCACGCGTCACACGCTTAAGCGTGTGGGTGTGCTTTACTATCGAAAGACGGCTCTGTGTCCATTTTCCAAGATAAAATCGTTCTTATACGTTAAGTTAGGCACTGAATTTAAAAAAAAAAGGTTGATTCGGAAACTAGACATGTTAATCTATAAAGTCAGCGTATTTTCTTTTCATTTTGTTTAATATTTATAACAAAAAAAACGTAATTAAAAAGTGATATGTCAGCTGTCCGTTGGTCTGTGCCCTTTCGTTGTCTTCACGTTTTAGAAAAATATAAACAATTAATTGTAATAATTTCTTTTGAATAATACTTCAGTCACTCTAAGGATGAACTGTATATCTTTTTATGATTGAACTCTTAACCGTTTTGAAGATATTAACGAAATTCGAAAGATTTTCTGGGTTTCTTTCATAAATATTTTTTCTTTTTTAAACCCCCGCGCAAAACGAGGGGTGGTATAAGTTTAACGTGTCTGTGTATCTGTGTAACTATCTGTGGTACTTTTTTCTAGTTGATGAGGGGATCTGACTACCTTCCTTATGTCCTATCGATTCTAAATTTGGTACCGTGTTACTTTAATGATATTGAAAGTATATGGTAGGGTAACCAAGACCTGATCAGCCGTTCGAAGATCATCAGCTCTTTAATAGTTGATGAGGGAATCTAATTACCTTCCATATGTCCTATCGATTCGAAATTTGGTACCGTGTTACTTCAATGATATTGAAAGTGTATGGTAAGGTATCGTATTATGTATAGTAAGGCATCCGCCAACCCGCATTGGAGCAGCGTGGTGGATTAAGACCTTTAATATATATAACAAAAAAATGTAATAAAATAATATATCTATAGCTGTCCGTTGGTATGTGCACTTTTAGTTGTCTTCTCGTTTTAGAAAAATATAAACAATTTTAGCGAAATGTATTAGCTATTGAACGAGCGGATAAATAATAAGATGTTATCTATCTTCGCTGACTCTTTATTGAAGAATAATAATGATAGAAAAACAATATTCAAGTAGAAAAATATAAAAAAGTAGGAAAATACAAAATATAATTATAAGATAATAGAAAAACAATATTCAAGTAGCAAAATATAAAATATAATTATAAGATAACGTGCTACGTGTTCGTAGGTACATAATTTTACTTACTAAATTGTAAAACAAATTATCAAGAAGAATTTAAAATCAATTTCTTTGACGACTATCAAAAACACGCCACATTACTCTCCTCCGAGACCGAAGGTCGATAGCAGGTTGGCGGGCCAGTGGAACCAGATGCTGCATAGCTCTCGGTGAGTTGGAACTGTCTGCGGTGATGTTTGCGAAGCCTGCGTTGCCGTTCAAGCTCGGGTTTACCAGTAGCTTAGCGAATGACCACCAGTTTAGCAAATGAGCTCGGTTTAGCGAATGGATGAGCGAATGATAAAATATTCGCTAACTCCGCAGACTTTTTATTAATGAATAGTTATAGTGTTATAATATAAAAACGATTCAAGTAGCAAAATTTAAATAAAATATTAACAAGAAGAGCTTAAAATCAAATTCTTTGACAACTATCAAAAAATATTTTTATTAAAATGATAAAAAGAGGTTTTATTATTGTTTATATTAAAAGTCTATATATGTAGAGACGCCAATTAATTGTAATTATTCCTTTTGAATAATACTCCAAAGGATGAACTCTTTTTCTTATTATGACTGAACTCTTAATTGTTTTAAAGATATTAACGAAATTCGAAAGATTTTTTGGGTTTCTTTCATTAAAATTCATCAGTCGTCAGTTCAGCTTATTGCAGTCCACTGCTGGACATAGTCCTCCTCAAGTTCGCGCCAGACATCCCGGTTTTCCGCAATCCTCATCCAGCCTACACCGGCAATCTTACGAAGATCGTCATTAAAATTATCACCGTCTATTTTTTTTCTTCCTCTCTCCTATTACATGAACTATTTCTTTTTTAAATAACTTCTGTCTGCATCTAGCGACATTATTGATATTACTGGCTGTGAATTTTTTAAATGACTTCTGTCTGCATCTAGCAACGTTATTGATATTTTTGGCAGTTAAGTTTCCTCCGGCTTGTTGGACCGACGATCTTCGTAAGATTGCCGGTGTAGGCTGGATGAGGATTGCGGAAAACCGGGATGTCTGGCGCGAACTTGGGGAGGCCTATGTCCAGCAGTGGACTGCAATAGGCTGAACTGACTGACTGACTGACTGAAGTTAAAATTGTATCTGTGTTTCGTGACATGACGTGTCGACAGATTTTCTATAGTATAAAATGCCAAAAGAAAATAAAAACTCTGCAAGAAAACGTGCTAAATTACAACGTGATTATAAAAGAGAACGTCGTAAAAATGATGAAAGTCTTTCGAAAAATTATAAAGATGATGTTATGATTGAGCTGAATAAACTTAAAAGCTGTCTTGGAAATAAAGATAGTGGGAACTATTCTGCTCAAATTGGTAATAAAGATGATATAAACCTTGCTCCAAAAAAAAAAAGAAAATGTCGAATGTCTCAAGTTCGTCAAAACGATGATTTTAGACAAAGCGAACGAGAAAAAGATAGATTAGCTAAGCAGGCTCAGCGATAATTTATTGCCTGCCTTAACATATTATAAGAACGATTTTATCTTTCAAAATCGATACAAAAAATAATAATTTTTTTTTCAATTGTTTCTCTTTTAGGCAATTATTATTAATTTCAATTCGTAACACAATGAGCGTGTGAGGCGTGCACTTTTGGATTTTCCAAATTTTTTTAAATTACTTATATGTAGTTATAATAATTTAATCTCTCATTTCATTCAAAATTTAAGCAACCTAACTAAAGTAACAAATACTGAAACCTAATTTGAATTAAAATCGTAAAAAAACGTGAACAAATCGCAGTTTGTTTAATATAAATAATCAAATTGAAAGTTGTAAATAAGATAATTATTTTTAACACTTGGTCGCGATTAACAAAGTTGGGCAAAAATGGTAAAAGCTTCCCAAAATATTGTTATTTTTTTTCTTTTGAATTTACTGTAATACATATTTACAAGTAGATGCTCTGTCAGGGTCAGATTTTGGGTCCTTTTCTTTTTCTATTATCTATTAACAATTGTATATAGGGAAATGTGACGTTATATAGTTTCCTAATAAAAGTTATTTTAATGGTCATGGGAACTCATGTACATAAAGTATTGTCGTTTGTATAAAATTAGGCTAACCACTAACAGATAATCTAAGCGGCGACCATCATAAAAGATGGCAATAAAACATAAGCACAACATTTAGTTTTGTCCCCACCTGTTAAGACGGTCGCGCTTAGACTATAAGCTACTACTACTTACTTTGAATAAAAAGTAGCCTATATGATGCTCCACAACTTCCTCTATCTTCAAGTGGAAGAATTTTTTTTTAATTTAAAATTGGTTCAGCAGTTCCGGAGATTAGCCCGAATAGAAAAAAGACAGACATACAAGGAGTTGAAAATGAGTAAACAACTTTATGCACTTGAAAAAACACAGTTATTTTGATATCAAGACACTAATTTTATTTATATCTATGGATGTATAGATGTGACGATTATTTAAATTTCACACGTTTTATAGTTTCTAAAACAGGGCAACGTCTGCCAGGTCAGCTCGTAATATAATAAAACTACCTACCATGTTGGTGGGACCGTAAGTAATGGGCAGCGAGTCGGAGGACGCTCCTCTTGTTAATTTTCCGTCCAGATTTGACCACCGTCGGAACGATTGAAGCCAGTCTCGCGACGGATTCATTCATTTTGTCCCGCCTTTGCTTCTCGGCTTTGTTACGCAGCTCGCGCGGAGTTTCCCTGAGAGAAAATGTTACATACTTAATAAGGGAATTTAGGGACGTTGTTGTTGTTGAAATTAAGGACAGCAAAAGCGAGAGGATATAAATCAAATAAGGACGATTTGTACAATTTGTATTTTGTGTGTGATATTCACGTTTGTCAAACATATAATTATAATGCGAATTAGGAGGCCCTTAAAGTTTACTAGAAGATGTTTTGTTATAATAATAAATTACAGGGCTTAATGGACTTAATATAAAGTACATTGAGATATAACAATACAGTTAGGCATGTCATACTTTAGATCAGCTTATCAAGTTAAATGAATAAGTAATAAAGTTTCCAGTTCGTACCATCAAACGAAATCTGAGTGGTGTTGTTATGTGGTTTTTAAACACTTCACTACACTTAGCTATCTTTGCACTGCATTCATCTATACTAATATTATAAAGCTGAAGAGTTTGTTTGTTTGTTTAAAGCTAAGAGCTAATAATCAGCAAGGTTTGAATTGAAAAATACTTTTAGTGTTGAATAGTCCATTTATTGAATTAATTATAACCAAAAATGGAAAGGTGATTTTATTACATTAGCATTAGTCACGCATATAAAATTTTTCTTTATGAAAAGTACTTCATCAACAAGGCAATTTTATAAAGGTAAACTTTGTCTTTTATAGCATTTCTTAGCATTTCTTTTGGACACACGATTCAGCCTGTAATATCCCACTGTTGGGCATAGGCCTGTTCCCCATGTAGGAGAAGGATCGGACCTTAATCCACCACGCTGCTCCAATGCGGGTTGGCGGATATATTCCCTACTATGAGTAACGGTCGCTATCAGGTGTACATGATAACAACCGGGACCGACGGCTTAACGTGGTTTCCGAGGCACGGTGGGGAGACCCACAAGGACTGCACAAACACCCAGACCACGGCAAACATCTGTATGGCCAATACAAATGTTGTCGTGTGCGGGGATCGAACCCGCAACCGCCCGCGCAACAGCCAGTCGCAATCCAGTGCTGTGACCGCTGCGCCATCGCGGCGTCACTTTTGGACACATGATTTAGATTTAGGATATTAGATTTAGATTTAATGATGCAATGAGTTGCACAGTAACGGTTTCAAAATATTTTGGTACGTTTTTTCCTCAAACTAATGCGGGTGAAACCGCGGGGCACAGCTAGTATATTGATATATGAACTTGACACTCACACTGGTATGTGGGTAACTCATTACATTTGTTTAATTAACTAAGCAATAGGCGTTGTTTCACCCGAGTTGACATTTATGGTTATTGTCGTGCTGTCATGATTTGAATAGAGTCATCTTATTCCTTGTACCTAATACTAGTATAATTATGAAAAAAAAAAATTAACGCGTCTTGTAAAAATATTTTTTTGACATTGGTCCATATTACTGAGATCCTAAGACTAGCAGATATAGAAAAAACTCTTCTATTTTACGACATTGCTTATCTGCAGACTGCATTTGTCCTCCTTCCCTTTTGAATTTCGAATTCTGTCTACAGTGTTTACAAACGTAAGTGAAAGAATAAAAAACGTAAGAGAGAAATTAAATATTAATCATTAAAGAATAATTTAAAGAGATAATTTCTTTTATTTTAATAAACACATTTGCCACATGTTCATTTTAATGGTGTTAATATTTTTTTATGTTTACAAAATATCTCTATCTCTTTCTCTATATATGTATATAAAAATGAATCGCTGAATGTGTTGCTAAGCGTGAATCTCGAGAGCGGCTGAACCGATTTCGCTAATTTTTTTTATAATATTCCTTGAAGTGCGAGGATGGTTCTTACATAGAGAAAAATTTTAAAAAATCCCTGAAAAAGACTAAATTTTAAAAACTACAATTTTCCATATTCCCATACAAGAGATTCGTGTGTATTGTGTAGATATGTATTTGTTTATTTATTTATTTATAAAAAAGTATAAGTAAGTATTTAAAAATAATAAAGAATCGACTGTTAGGCGGTACGAAGTTCGTCGGGTCAGCTAGTAAATAAATAAATTACTAGTTATAAAATAATATCTCCCATTTAACCTAAGAACTAATAATAATTATGTTTACTAGCAAACGAAAAAAACTGACTTCAATTTCATCGACAAATAATACAACGTACGTAGACGAAAAAAAAATAACAAACGCACTAGTCGCCACTACGATTTTCGAGGGTTCCCCTCGATTTCTCTCAGATTCCATCATCAGATCTCGCCACACGATTTTCGAGGGTTCCCCTCGATTTCTCTCAGATTCCATCATCAGATCCTGGTTTCCTTACCATGGTACTAAACTGGGGATGTCTCCTTTCCAACAAAAAAAGAATTATCAAAATCGGCCCATAAACGACGAAGCTATCCCCGAACATACATTAAAAAGATATATGTGAACATACGGTCAAATTGCGTAACCTCCTCCTTTTTTGAAGTCGGTTAAAAACGACTAGAGAGGTCTCCAAATAAATTTTTACGTGTTACAAGTAAGCTCTACTAGTATACAGGGAACATGATACCGTTTGCCGAGTGTTTCTAAGTACTCAATCTGATTCCAGTTGTTATTTGAGAAAGGTCATGAACATCGTATATTATAATGACATCATTTCAAATTCTACGGCGGTGAAATGATAAGCCCGCTGTCGCACTTTTAGACCCTGCTTCCTGCTTCGGGGGAGGATGTGGATTCGACTCTCACTTCGAGTATTGTATACATAATTATTTATTTGTATATGAAGGGGTCAGGGAAAAACGGCTTTTGTCACATAATGAAAAAGTGAGTTATTACTTTTTTTTTATACAACTAGGGCGGCAAACAAGCGTACGGCTCACCATGATGGTGAGCGATTACCGTGGCTTATAGACGTCTGCAACGCCAGAAGCATCGCAAGCGCATTGCCGACCCTATGCCCAATTCCCCCCAGGTGCTCTGGTCACCTTACTCACCAACAGAAACACAACACTGCTTGAAAACAGTTTTATTTAGCTGTGGTCTTCTATAAGGTTCCTGTAATCGGCGGCTGTTCTAGCTTTGAAGGTCGCGCCTCACCAAGCTACAGATTTTTTTGTTGAGAGACTGTGTCTGACAAGACTCGATCATTCCCACTTCGCGAGTTGCCGTGGTGAAGCCGATCCAGGTGCTCGTCTAGATTTGCAGGGGTTTCCAGCACAAATAATTGATTCTCGAGTTCCAGTTGGAACAGAACATGTCCGACTTGGGGCACAGTTGAACGAAGAACTGACCTCATCAGTCGAAAAACGGTAAGGCTATTTATGATAGTATACTTAAGTCTTAATCGTACTATTTGAATCTTTAGTCATAAATATATCGAGTAAATATTATTAATATGATAAGTAAAAGGAATTTGGCATGTCACCTGGGCAGAACACCTGGGCAGGTCTGATATGTTATTATCTAAACTCTAAACTATTGAGACCCATTGTTATCAAATGTTTATAATTTATCTGTGGAAGTTTGAATTCAATCTGTATTATCTAACATTTGTTTTTTTTTCTTGCTGTATTATTTTATTACTAACTAGCTGACCCGGTGAACTTCGTACCAGCTAACAGTACCTACTTATCCTTCCCGGAACCCCTCCACTAACACTTAAATCTTATGGTATGGTAGTAAAGTTCAAATTGACTTTTAAGTATTATTACGAATCTTTTGTATGGAAATATAGAAAAGTGTTGTTTTTACACTTTTTCAGGCAATTTTTTAAATTTTTCTCTCCGTAAGAACCATTCTCGTACTTCAAGGAATGTTATAAAAAAAGAATTAGCGAAATCGGTTTAGCTGCTCTCGAGATTTGCGCTTAGCAACACATTCAGCGATTCATTTTTATATATTTAGAGATTTATAGAAAGAATAATAATAATCAAAATCGAAGTACTTTAATCAAGGAGACTTTAAAAGCATTTTTGAATTGTCATTTTACAAATTAAAATTATACATATTTGTTTTTAAGAATTAATTATAGTTAAAATAAAGCTACCACATATTCGAAATGTAGAATCTGCAGAGAAGTACTATCGAGAAACCCTGCAATTACTATTTAAAAAAAATATTATATTTTTAAATTAGATAAATATGTATACATCTCTATCTCTATCTCTATATATATATAAATGAATCGATGAATTTGTTGCTATGCGCATATCTCGAGAGCGGCTGAACCGATTTCGCTAATTCTTTTTTTATAATATTCCTTGAAGTACGAGGATGGTTTTTACGGAGAGAAAAATTTAAAAAATTCCTGAAAAAGTCTAAAAACAACAATTTTCTATATTCCCATACAAAATCTTCGAAATAATACTAAGAAGTCGTAAGTAGAATTTAAGAACGTAGTTTCGTTATAATATAGACCATGCATTTCTAAAAGCAGTACTTAGGTACAGTCTTTGTATGTATTGATTTTTTAATATTCTCAGTTTAAAGTTACTATTTTTCTAGACACGTTCTGTAGGTACTGATAAACTTTATAGACGAAACGGGTCTAAGCGTTTTAAATCACTTTCAAAAAAAGGAGAGATTCTCAATTCGATTGAATTTTTTTATGTTGCTTTATAATTTTTTTTGAATACACCTAAGTATTTTTTATGGCTCTTTTTTATTCTTATTTGCGAGCTGGCGCTTGTCGTATGGTACCATTTATATTTGAGCAAAATCTGATGAGTAGTCTTTGAGTTATACCAAATAATATGTATTGTACTATACTTGTCGATATAAATTGAAATCGAGCAAAATTTTTATGAGAACAAACACAATTATTATGAATTTATCATTGTTTTGTTTACGCTATTTATTCTTATCATTATCAATTAGTTAGTAGTTAGATGAATATAATTATGATCAAATTACAATTTATTCACTTGTTTATTAAAACGCACTCTAAGTGACTTTGCTCGTACCTCTAATAATACTTTTTATCTGAAAAGATAGCAGCTAGCTACGTATGTGCTTTAGATGTACTTTAACATGTGTGAATAGAACATCTAAAGTAAAAGCGAACTAATATTGCATTTGCCAAACACTAAATTGTTTTTACGACCTGACACGTTCGAAAGTTTTAGGTACTTATTGATGTATTAATTATTTTGGCTTGTCAATGTATTAGTAAATACACACATTTTATCTTAATGTGTGTATGTATGTGTGTGTTTGTGTGTGATCATCAGCTTCTTCTAAAATTGTCTTAAAATATTTTTAATAAATATTTATTATACAGATTCATTTTTTTTTCAATATTTGATAGCCATATACCAATTTATAATGATTAATTTATTACTTAACGACACTAATATTTTAATAAATATCTAAATAAAAAATATTGCGTGCGTACAAAGTACACAATATGTAAGAAGTGAAACTTCTTTGGCAAAGTAATTTAAAAAAAAACTATTAAAAAAACGAATTTAAAATACTAAAAAAACTAATCGAAAAAAAAAAACAAAAAACCAATGTCGCGGTGTTCCTAGGCGGTCACACATCCAAGTATTGTCCGTCATGAGTCATGACGCTGCCGCGTTACCGGTCGCCCAAATTTTACCCCTCATGCGCCTAAAGAATTTTCACTTCAAAAAATACAAAATAATATTTGAATGTAGTCTATATAAAAAAAGTAAGTAAATCACGTAAAAAAAAAATCTTATAATAATAATATCTTTTAAATAAGGAGAGAGCAAAATTTTGACGTTCTAGCAATAAGTTCGGGAGAATATAATTATGTAGGTACACTGAGCGCCGCGTTAGAATGCCAAGATTAAATATAGCAGCATCTTGCCATTAAAATCTATTACCGCCGATCGCCAAGTCACATTGGTATATAAGGTATCAGGAAGTACTTTCATTTACGACAAATACTAACAATGATTGACGCGTGCCAACTAATAGGCCAACAATTTTTATTTTCCAACACGCCAATATACAACGGAATGACTTCGCCAACCTCGATTACTGTGATATGGTGCTACTTACTAAAGTATAGTTAGAAAATATAACAATTACTTATATGACACAATTTAAATTAAGCAGTGAAGAGGCGATTATATTAACGATTGCGTTATCAATAACTATTGTCAAACAAAGATTGCAAACATTTGGAACGTACCCAGCTTCATCGATGCAGGTGTAACATTGTTGTAAAATACTAACAAAGTAAATAAAAATTAATCTTACGGTAATTATGTATAATTTTTTTTTAATTATCTTATTTATACTCGTAGAAGGTACTTTAATTAAAATAATAAATACGTTGTTAAAAATTAATAAAGTGTGCATGACATCTATATTCATGTGTGTATATATTTTTATATATTATAATTTTTTTTAAATTGGTTTAAGATCCAGGATAGCAAAATATTTTTTCATCTGTTAATTGGATGAAACAATTTCTTATAGACTGATTTTAATATTGTGAATTTATAAAAACAATCTCTGCCACCATAAAGCCTGCAGCAAATAATAATACATAAATTTTTTTTATCTTTTCCCTCTCATGTTAGTTACATGTAGTAAGCTAAAACCGTCAATATTTTACATTATATACCTGACTGTAGTAGGCACCCATCTCTATGATTGCTATACTTACCTGCAGCCAGGTTACTGCTGACTGAGGTTACTAACCTAACCAGGTCAGTAACCTATAATACAAAACCCTTCACCCTAGACATATAAGTTATCATAATTATCAGTATCCCAAAACTAAATTCGTCTACACATGTTTCGTTACCAATCAAAAGAACTGACAAAAGACTGTGTTTTTGGCAAAGAGGTCACACTGTAACGGCTTACTTCGTCAGCTGTTCAACTTCGTACCTGATAATTGTATAATAATGTACAGTAACAGTAAGTATCTGTTATGTCGATACAGCTTATAATATTACATTTCATATTAAACCTTAATAAATTATACTGTATTAAAAATTCATAATTTGTAAAAAGACTAAAAAAACTGATTATAATTATATTGTTGTATTATGATTCTTTAATAAATGTGTACAGTGAATTTATTTTCAGATTTCTAAGCCCACTAAAAATGAAAATATCCAAATTACGATTAAATTAACAACCAAAAATAGTGAAAAATACTCTTCAAAACGCTAAAAAACTCAACTAAATTCGAACGCTTCAAATAGATGCATTAGCATACTTATTACTTAGTCCTTTACGTAAAGGTGGACGTAACATTATTTGTTAATCACCAGACATCAAAACCCATATCTCTAGCGACACTTTAAAAAGAATAAATACATCTGTAATTACACGAGTAACATTTAAATAGGTCAAACTATAACTCAAAAGATATGGCACACAATTTCACCTATGTTGGTAATAAGGCTCCTGGAGGGAATTGGGGATAGGGTCGGCAACGCGCTTGAAATGCTTCTGGTGTTCCAGACGTCTATAAGCTTTGGTAATCGCTTACCATCAGGTGAGCCGTACACTTGTTTGCCGACCTAGTTATATATTTAAAAAAATGCCTATCTATTCTTTTGCCTTTTTTTTCGTTGTGTCGTGTATTATATATAGCCTATGAAATTAATTATAAAAATTAAATTAAAACACAGTTTAAAAGTTTATCGATTGAAAACAACAAACAGACAAACATTTATATATTATGAGATATACAGTTCAATAAACTAGTAGGGACGCAATCTCGAAAACGAGCTCATCCGACGGTTGGTAGTCGCAGAAAATCGCAATGTTATCTAACAGTGCAAACTTAGCACCTCATCGATGGAATTTTGGGTCAAAAATGACCTTAATCGATAGGTCTACGTTAGGTTCGTACAGGTCCACAAAATTTTTCGTTAGGTCCGCTATAGTTTTTTAATAAATATTTTTTTTAAATTTAGGTAAAAAAAATGCAATTTTAGCACCAAAATTAAAAAAAAATATATTTTTTAAAAAACTATAGGGGACCTAACAAAAATGATTGTGGACCTATACGGACCTAACGTGGACCTATCGATTAAGTTCATTTTGATTTTAAAAATCCTTGGATGGGGTGCTAAAATTGCATTTTTTTACCTAAATTTAAAAAATTATTTATTATAAAACTATAGCGGACCTAACGAAAAATTTTGTGGACCTATACGGACCTAACGTAGACCTATCGATTAAGGTCATTTTCGACCCAAAATTCCATCGATGAGGTGCTAAGTTTGCACTGCTATGTTATTTGATAACAATTATTGGAAGTATAACGTTACTAAGAATTTAAGATAACTTATCTCATAAATAATTTGTGACTGTTATTTTAATAACAGCTGTACCTGCAGTAATTTTATAGAGCTAAGCTCATTTGATTCTTGGAACATATCAAGGGCAGATTTGTTAGTGAGCATGCTCCTTTCTGTCAATTACATATACATATTATAGGGGAGAGTTGGTAATTACCGAGCCCCTAAGGACTTGGACCTATAATTAGGAAACTGTTTGATATTAAAAGAAACAAAATTAAGTAATTAGTAGGACATTTATTTAGGTACGAATACTGTATAACAAAAACTTCCAAAATTTACAAAAAATAGGAAAATGCGGTATTGTCAAACTGGTCTGACGAAACCGTGCCCATATTAATTGCACACAAATGGGTAAGTAATAAAAGTAAAAAAAAAAATGGATAGGTACCAGCCTAAGTAATTTTCTTGCATGAAGTTAGGGACACCCAAATCTTTTTAACCGACTTCAAAAAAGGAGGAGGTTACTCAATTCGACCGTATATATATACATATTTTTAATGTATGTTCGGGCATAACTTCGTCGTTTATAAACCGATTTTGATAATTCTTTTTTTGTTTGAAAGTGGATATCCCAAGTTTGGTACCATGATAAGGAAACCAGGATCTGATGATGGTATCCCAGAGAAATTCAGGGGAACCGCCACCAGCGTGAAATTATCAAACTTCATCATTTTATTTTTTTACCTCAAAATTATATGGAAAATATTATAGTACGTAAAAAAGTATTCTGACATTAATTCTACAGTATACCAGCATTAAAAATGTATAGTATCAAAGTTTTACAATATAAATACAG
This sequence comes from Melitaea athalia, assembly GCA_905220545.2. NCBI lineage: Eukaryota > Metazoa > Arthropoda > Insecta > Lepidoptera > Nymphalidae > Melitaea > Melitaea athalia. The sequence continues at coordinate 19,248,825 of HG992176.1, forward strand.
TATTTATTATATCTTTCCGAAAGTACACGAAAATTTATAAGGAGTGACGAAAAAAAACATCTACAGCAGTTTACAGCACGTGCTATCTCAGTCGTCGCGGGGACAGTAATTGGGGGTGTTTAGGGAAGGGTGTAGGCTTCGATGTATACGCACTGCATAGTAGAACAGCTAGTGGTATAGTTTTTGAATTATGCTAGTTTTTAAATACCGCGCGGAATTGTCAACCGTGCGCTGCGGTATTACCCAACTCTCCCCTAATTGAAGCTTTAAAATATCACCGTTTTGGAATTTTAAGATTAGTAATTTAATTCAGCAAGGATTTTAGTCTTAGTGATAATTGAATAGTACAAATATCATCAAGTAAAAAGTTGTAAAAGAACAACAGATGTGCGTCCAAATTCTTTTTTTATGTTGGTCTTAAGGAAGCACGATCTTCGGTTCTAAGATCGCCCAAAACAAGAGTGGCTGTCAAAAGACAGCAAAACTCAGACTTTGGACTGTAAAAATATTTATTTAGAAATACTATGAAAATGTTACGTATAATCATAGCTTATTTTAGGTATTAATATCAAAATTTCAGAACTATTAAGTAAACAAGACGTCGGCGTCGTCTTAAGATAGGCCTCATAGTTTAGGGGTGCATGTCGGTCACCTCCTCGTGGTGCACCCTGGGCAACGGGACGGGCAGCAGTATCGCAGTCGCGGACCTGTAGCGCGAAAGCGCGGTTTGTCGGCCGGGTTGTGCTGGCTCCCTGGAGCTTTGCTCGGTTGCTGGTGCGATCCGGCGTTGGAGGTCGGGCGGGCCTGACCCTCAACGCCATGATGCCGGGCGTTGGAGGTCAGGCCTGCCTGGCTTGGAGGGGGGGACGCTCCTGGACATGTGTCCCCATTCTGCAGACGGTAGACTGGTCCGGTTGAGCGTCCCCTAAGTGGGGTGGCCGGCTGGGGGTCGGGGGATCCTCGGCTGGCTTGAGATCCCACGCGTGTCGGGAGGGGTGGTCTTGTGGGTGCCGCCCCTCTGGGTGCCGGGGGTCCGGATGTTTACATTCGGGCCAACCGCCGGGGCGGGGTGGAGACTGCTAACGCGACCCCATCTCGCCCCACTCAGGCGGATGTCTGCTCACACGTGGATGGTTTTTGGTCAGTAACTCAGTAGGAGTCTGACATAACCCTCTGGTGCCCCCGCGCCGGAGGGTATCCATGATGGATTTTCCCCACGAAAAAAAAAAAAGAAAAAAGGCCTCGTAGTTTAAACATTTATAAACATTTTTATTTGCTCAAAATTATTTGAAATAAATGGTAGATATTATTTACAAATAGTAGTAAGTTAGTAAAAGAAGAGTGAAGTAATTATGGGCTGGCGTTGTTAAATTTGTGCTTGCCTCAGGAGTTTGGAGACATGCAGATCAGTCCAACCGTAAAATGACATTTTGCGAACATTAGGATAGTTATAGTTAAACAACACATGCCTGTCCATCGTTACAGTACAACCTAAGCCTTTCGTTTTTCAAATACTGTATTTGTAATAGAGCAATTTAATTATAAAAAATTATATAAAATGAACCTTATAAAATGATAACGTACTATTTCTTTTCATTAATAAAAAAACAAGTGTAAGTATAATATTTGCGTATTATATAATACATATCCGCTTATAAATTGCACAATGTCTTTATCAACACAGTCGTATGCAATATTTTAATTATTATTTTGAATTGGTAGGTTACGAGCTGCGTAAGCGATTGGATATTAAACGTTGCGTTATTAAATATTATATTACATTAATCAAATTAGTATATTATATTACATTTTACATTAGTTATATTATATATTGTTGGCGCGTTGGCGCAGTGGTCATAGCACTGGATTGCGATTGGCTGTTGCGCGGGCGGTTGCGGGTTCGATTCCCGCACACGACAACATTTGTATTGGCCAAACAGATGTTTGCCGTGGTCTGGGTGTTTGTACAGTCCTTGTGGGTCTTCCCACCGTGCCTCGGAGAGCACGTTAAGCCCCGTCGGTCCCGGTTGTTATCATGTACACCTGATAGCGATCGTTACTCATAGTAGGGAATATATCCGCCAACCCGCATTGGAGCAGCGTGGTGGATTAAGCTCCGATCCTCCTTCTACATGGGGAAGAGGCCTATGCCCAACAGTGGGATATTACAGGCTGAATCGTGATCGTGATCGTGATCGATATTATATAATTATGATCAATTACGAAACGAAAATATACGTTTAAAAATATCTTCTTAACAAGCAATTATTTTATTTTTATTGAATATAATATTAAATAATATGATTTACCTATATAAAGTTGGTGACCTAAGAAAAATGAGAATCCTAGACATATTGATTAATTTCGTTATTTACAATATTTTAATTTTTTTTTGTAGTAGATATTCAATATGAAACTAGATATCTGTTTCGGTTTTTCCGACTTGTGATTTGGTGGCACGATTGCTAAATACGTACAAAATTGTAGTCATATTTTCCATGAAACCATTTTGTGCCACCGCGCCTCCTGTCGTGTCGTCTCACTCATAGAGGGCTTTGGCTATAGCGAAAGTTATTGTTTGAAATTACAACCATTTTCTGATTCAAGTCTTCTTATTACACTGAGCTATTAATTTTTACAATTAGCTACATATTCTCATTTATGTTAGGTACGATGAAACAGTTAGTTATATAAATATTTACATATACAACTGTATAGTCAATTACTCAAGAAAAATTGTTTCTACTTTATATTAAAAGAACCGTAAAAAATGAGACTTTAAATAATGAAAGCCCTTCTTAAAATTACTTTTTACAAAGAAGACTTTTGTTAAATACATCGCTAAGGAGTGAACTTGGTAGCGACTTGTTAATGGTAAAATTAAATATTGATGCTGCTAACCCCCCACCCACATGAGGTTTCTAGCGCTATATGGACATCATAAGGTTTATATTCCATCTAATGTAGGTATCCTAAACATATTATATAGGTTACGTTGTGAAATAATTCGTATAGAGTTAGGTATTTGTAACGGCTCAGGTAGAGCTTGTATAAATGACTCTATAACTTGAACTATATAAAAATTAAAAACAATTTAATTAATTAAGGAATATCGCTAATAATTATTCTTTTAATTTAATTAATGTTCAATTTTACTGATTTACATTAATTAGTATTGTAATCACGGACTTTGTCAATTATAAAACGTATGGTTATTTATCGCCATGATAGTTGGCTTTTACACGAGGCTTGAAACAATTGCCATTGATTGGTTAAATAATGAGTGGACGTGTGACATGATGACATCACATCATCATATTTCGATTGTCAAAATCCATTTGCAGGGATAGTGTCTATACGAGAATTAAATGTAGCCTTGATTGCCATATTTGTGAATTTGTCAACGTGAATCTCCTGATTTTATCTAAGCAATACAAAATGTTAATTTCGAGCCACAACAGGGAAAGTTTGATGGAAGATAATGTGAAATACGACTTCCAAGGAGAACTGAACTTTACTGAAACCAATTGCCTGTTAATATTTTTCTTATGAAAAACTACTTCTAAATAATAGTAGATCATATCACTGTTTGGGGGATTAATTTCCTACCGGAAACGATTACTTTGTGTGCGTTCCCAGACATTGTCGGAAGATGCATAAAAACAAAGAATGAGACGAAACAAACATAGAAATATCGACTCCGAGCGGGAATTGAACTTCCAACCATAGTCGTTAGTAAAACTTTTGCATTGATTAGATCAGAGTACTGAGTAGTCGACTAATAACGTACTTCGTATAGTTAGTAGATCATAAAAACTTCTATAGATCTCCTTATTAAAAAAAGAATCCCTTCCCAGAGGAGGGCATTTACTGACTGTAATTAGCTAATGAGATAATACGTTTACCTTACGTGTCAGCCTGTAACATCCCACTGCTGGGCATAAAATGAAAAATCAAAATCAAAATATTTTATTCACCATAAAATTATAACAATTTCTTACTGAACGTTATGAGTCTACTACCAGTCCGGAAAAAAGAAGCCTCTGACTTGAGAAGAACTGGCGAAAGAAACTCAGCGGGACTCTCATTTTTTTTCTATCGTAATGTTTTTTTTAAAATTAGATTGAAATTTACAATAATTTTATAGGTTGAAATAGTTTGGAGGCGATCACATCATTCCCAAGGCGTACTGTATTCTAGAAAATCGTTAATCGAATAATATCCTTTAGTACACAAACGTTCTTTCACAATTTTTTTAAATTTGGCAATAGAAGGCATAGGCCCTTTTCCCTATCTAGGAGAAGGATCAAAGCTTAGTCCACCATGCTGCTCCAATGTGGGTTAGCGGATATAATTATTCTCTACTGAGATGAGTAACGATCGCTATCAGGCGTACATGATAACAACCGGGACTCCGAGGCACGATGGGGAGACCAACAAGGACTGCACAAACACCCAGACTACGGCAAAATCTGTATGGCCAATACAAATGTTGTGTGTTCTGTTCTGTTATGTATCAGTGAAGTGACTAATAGTGTCACAGATAATATGTGTTACTGTTACATGTATGTATATTTGTAACCATTTATCGCATTATGTATCGTTAAGAGTGACAGTGAATATTCTAGTATTAAACATCACGTCTGTCTGGTTGCGGCAGACGGCGTGCGGCATATCAGCAATCAATTCCTTTATGGCGGAACGCACTCTGTTACGTAATTGTATTTACATCGGTGTGAACAATACTTTCCAATATACGTTATCTGATTTTATCTAGTTTTTTTTTTAAACATACTTTGTATCCACGAGGAAAGATGGCCTAATGGATAGAAAACGTGAATCGATATAGACTAAATAAATAATTCAAATTCAGGATATATGCATGTACTTATTTTTAGTGTCTTTTTATTCATGTCATTCTTTTTAAAATTCGTCGCGTTTTCTGTTATCAAAGAAACTGATTTCTGGAAATGTGTACGTTTCACGATCACGATCACGATTCAGCCTGTAATATCCCACTGTTGGGCATATGCCTCTTCCCCATGTAGAAGAAGGATCGGAGCTTAATCCACCACGCTGCTCCAATGCGGGTTGGCGGATATATTCCCTACTATGAGTAACGATCGCTATCAGGTGTACATGATAACAACCGGGACCGACGGCTTAACGTGCTCTCCGAGGCACGGTGGGGAGACCCACAAGGACTGCACAAACACCCAGACCACGGCAAACATCTGTATGTGTACGTTTACTCTCATAAAATTTTACGATCTCTAAAACTATGGTGATTGTTATATACAAAGACCAGACCATTTATGTGAACTATAGTAAATACATTTCTATAATTTTTGTCTAATATTTATAAGCTTTATTAATAAATAGGAGGGAGAAGAACAATTTTTTTGAACAATAAATTAACAAAAAATCTTTATCTGAACTATGAATATTACTTTTAAACTTTTACTTTAATTAATTATTCGATTTCGATTTCGAATTGCCATTTCACAATCGGAATGAATCGTTCACATATTTTATAAGCCTGTCAAGCTTTCGTTAAGCTGACATTTATTATTTTTCACAGACTAATTTTATTTCAAGTTTCCTTTTAAGTTTGACGTATCTACAAAAATCTACACTTCATTTCAGAGTAGTGTCAATGCAATAAGAGCATCAGGGTTGGGGCCCATGAAATTTATAATAAACTAAATTATTTGTATTGCAACAGCATGCCACAACTTTAAGGGCAGTTTTGGTAATTTGAAAAAAAAAATTACTACTAGACAACTTAAATCAGTCATTAAATCTTAATAAACCCGTATTTTTTTGTAAATTTTCTTTTAGAAATATTACAAAAACCTAAGGAAACATTTTTAATTGAACTCCTAAAATACTAGTCTTTAACGTAAGTTTCCTTTTTAAAGCAGAGTTCATTGAAACTTTAGGAATCTATTAGCGTATGTCAACCTAAATTTAAGAGCGATGGTACCTACATATTATTCATTAAAATATGTTTTATAAAAGAACGATAATTCAAAAGTGCCTTTGAAGCCTACTTGATTTAAGAAATTTTTCATTTTCATTTCGTATCACTTACTTTGTATGGCTTTTGATTAATTTTTTATTTCCAATTACATTGGTCTAAATACATCTTCAATTTCATCGTAACGATAAAATTAGGTCAACATTTATAATAACTTAAAAGAAGACGATTATTATGAATTTTGATGATTATGATGAGAATTATTATATTTAAAGAAAAGTCTATTTATTACTGTTATATTTATGTTTCTTTGAAGTAGTGTCCTGACCGTTTATATAGATTTTTAAGCGAAAAAACTGCAAATAACACAGTGTCCGACTGCATTGAGGTTAAATAAACGAACATGTATGGAATTCTTAATAAAATTGTTTGTATGTGTGTGTGCGTGCTTTTGTGCACTTATGTGAGTTATTTTTAACTTTAATATTAAGTTTTTTTTTATATTTATATATTGCACCCAAACAAAGCTGGGGCTAGTTAAAACGTAATCTTCCAGCAGATAATAAATTATATGTCTTCCCACGCACGTTATTTGCGCAGTGGAAAATGATGGACTATACTGGAATTATTCTTTTACTTTACAAAGATATCTTTAATATTTATAATTCAATGATAATAGATTAACATTTCACAAATATCTATTTAATTATTATTACGTAAAGCAAAAACTTTGTACCCCTTTTTACGAAAATTGTGCGGACGGATGAGTATGAAATTACGCACACTTATAGTTTTTATATAGAGAAGGAGTGCAGAATGCTAATATTTATGCATAAAAATACATTAAATCAATAAAAAAATCATTACACACACTACCATGTGTCTGACACACATGTTTTGTTGATTGTCAAAGTTTTTAGTCAAATTGAAATTTTTTTAAAGGTTCTTTATTTTCATTATTTTTTTTTAATTTAAATTTTTAATTATGGTCAAATTTCGACCATAATGGGCGGCCACTAGCATATTTAAATATATAATAATTATGTGTTTGTCGTGGTCTGGGAGTTTGTGCTTGTATTATAATAATGAGTGTGTTTCCGAACACGCCGTCACGGGAGCAAATCCTAGTGGGGGCCATTGACGGTGAGGCGTTTTTAATTATTATTTATATATCCTACTAATATTATAAGTGCTAAAGTTTGTGAGGATGGCTGTACGTATGTATCTTTGTTACACTTGCATGAAAAAACTACTGGAGCGATTTTAATGAAACTTGGTAAGTAGATAACTGGAGATCTAGACTAATACATAGACTACTTTTTATTCCCATATTCTTACGGGATCGGAAATTACGCGGGCGAAACCGCTTGGCACAGCTAGTTAATGATAACTTTAAAAATATTATAAATGCAGTGCCTTTTTTTAGCAAAGATTTACCGTTGCAGAATATGACTACGAAACGATAAAAAATCAGCTCACAACATGTAAATCCAGGACTTATTTCTAAGAAATATATTTATGTATAAATAATATAGTGATAGTTTATTTATAAATGACTGCTAATATTACTTAACGAATAATATTACTGTAATGTTATGTAGTATTACTGTAATTTTCCATTTGCATCCTTTGTACAAACGGCGTAAAATTGCTGACATTGTTTTTTTTAACCCTAGAAGCCTAATCTACGCCTGCGAGGCGTATACAAATACGAAAATTGTTTGTCTCTTTATAACGGTTAAAGCTAGCGCGTCGTGTTCTTTAGCCAACTCAGTCCTCGACAGGAGCTAAGGGATGATGACTATGTCGCTAAGATAAAACCATTTTTGACTTATAGAAGTATAATACGCCTGCCAGACGTATGTTTAGGCTTTGTGTAACTTTTTTCAATAAGTTTGTTAAAATCTTGATTGTTGTTTTTAGATTTATTTTTAATATTATTTAGGTAAAAATGTGTCTGGTTCTAAAATACTTAAAAGTGACGCGATTTTGACAATTTTAAGCCAGAAAGATAATAATATCGCAGGAAGATTCAGCTTTTGATGTTGAGACTGGGTTTTTGTCTATTGGGTTGGTTTCAAAGCGAAGATGAGAGTTATAATATTATTGAAGATGTTTATTTTTAACTGCTACTTGGTCTAAATAAACTGACTCAACCCCAGTGGCAGAATTTGATCCATTATCTTATGCTGATTATGTGTAGCAAACTACAAATTTCGAGCGATATTGTATCAGTTGTTGGCAATACTCTTCGCGGTAAGAATGGGCATGTTTCGTAAACTACTTTAATATCTCAGTTATCTCACAAAACTCCAGGTATACCTAAACATAATCCGCAACAGATTTAGTGAAGCGACTAGGCTCAGATTTAGCCCAGGCCCCTGAAAAAATACCCAATATCTGCAAATATATGTGGTGGGGAGAAAATGAGGATGGAAATCCAAATGTCAGCAAATTTACCCAAGTAGGGTAGCAAATGAAAAAGCACATTATAAAATTAATAATAAAAATAAATAAAAAATATTATAAAAATTGGGTGAGCCGTTTGAAGTTAATGGGGCTAAAAGTGGGAATGGAAAACAGAATGCCTGTGAATGTATCATAATATTGTATCAAATGAAAGAGCACTGAAAAAGAATATTAATTACTTAATCGAGAGTGTTCTTAGCTTCGTTTGATGAGAAAATTGGTGAAAAGCCGTTTTAAAGTCATGAATTTGGTGTCGGAAAATTGGGACATGGAAATACAATTGTCAAGTGAAAGTATCAATTACTACATCTCAGTCTTTGTAATTCTGCTAAAGATGACTTGTCACGTGGGTTATTAAATAGTTTTCTTTGGTCGAGCTCACAAATTGCTTATAAAGAAAAATTTCGACAAGAATCTATGTATTAACAATTTAACAAAATCTACATTATAATTAATGTGTATCTACCTATAAAAAGTATAAAATAAAAATTAAATTAAAATTTAAAAAAACCGACACAATAACCTGAGTGATCTTTAGAAAGTAAAATATAATGAAAGAAACTCCATCTTAATGTACCTAAGTACATATGTACGAGTATTAATAATTCTAAAAAAATTACGATATTATTTTAAATTATTATGCATTTGATACTAATGAAAAAATAAATAGTAGGTAATAAATAAGTAGGAGATTATAATAAGTGGAGAAGGGATTATTTTTTCTCTCTCATAATCCGATGATTATATTTGAGTGTCAATATTTAGATTCTTATCAATAAAATGAGCAACAGATGACCCTACCAGTGTAATAATGTACTACAAAATAAAACGAAACAGTTAGGTAATTCAAATCCCTCTTTAACCAAACCATATAGATGTTTGTGTTACTCCAATTAACGACTGCATTTTCAGTTTATTTCCGACTGTTTTAAAAAGTTGGATCTGAGCAATTATTTGCTTGTCATATTTGATGTCATTTCAAAGAACATCGAAAGCAAATCGCAACCTTTCATCTTAATCTATATATATAAAAGAGTAACCCACCCATTGACTCATCACGATATCTCTGGAACCATAAGACGTAGAGACTTGAATTTTGGTAGGAATATTCCTTTCGCCGAGTAGAGGTCAGCTAAGAACGGGTTTTACGAAATTTCACCCCTAAGGGGGTTAAACGGGGGTTGGAAGTTTGTATGAAAGTCCCATGTTTTTGAAGTAAGAGACTTGAAATTCAAAATGTATGCTCTATAGATAGTGTTGAGGTGTACTAATAATGTATTTTGAGAAATAAACCCCCTCTTGGGGTTAAAACAGGGGATGATAGTTTGTATGAAAGTCGAATGAAAAATACACCTACAAACTTGAAATTAGGCAGGTAGGTCCCTTATAGGGAGTAGATATCCGCTAAGAACGGGTTTTACGAAATTCCATACCTAAGGGGGTTAAACGGGGGTTGGAAGTTTGCATGAAAGTCCTATGTTTTTGAAGTAAGAGACTTGAAATTCAAAGTGTGTAGTATATTTAGTATCGGCATTTCACCCGTGCGAAGCCGGGGCGGGTCGCTAGTTTGTTTATATTGCCTTTACGTACTTGAAACTTATTTGGAATTTTTTTTGCTCAAGTAACTATGTATAATTGGCGATGACACGTTGGTGCAGTATTTGCGGGCTCAATCTTCGCACATGATAAGTATTTCTAAAGGCCATGCAGATGATTGTCGCGGTCTGGGCATTTGTGGTTGTACCTATAGTGTTTTTTAAGAGGGATCACACACTATAACGGATCATTTAATGTTAAGCCCTGAAGTTTTGAAAGAAACTTTTAGTTGCAGCGAGATATAGGCATAAATATTATACCAGCATTTACTTAGACGATACGAATTGCAAGAGGAAATTTTTGTTTATATATTATTTTTATTATTTATAACTTGATTTACATAATAGAATATTTTAATTTTACCGTAATCATTCTTGAGAAGTAAACTTCAGTCGCGTGTCGGAGCTGATACAAAACTTTTTTATTTTCTAAATTGTGTCTCTATTTTATTTGACTTCTGTAAAGATACGAGTAAAAGAAAATAGGACGTGGTTTTATTTGTCTTGTTTGTGATTGTGGATTTTGTAGGCTGAATCGTGATCTCTCTGTCTGCCTGTCTATTGAGCACAGACATCTGTAATATCCAGCTGTCTGTACAACTAAAATACATACATACAGCTTATACTGTTCACAATATTGTAGTTTCATTGTTTTCACCTAAAATATAAACAAACATCAATCCATTTTCGTACATTTTGGATATGTAATGCATAACAGTACTTTGTTATCAAACCGTTAGTACAATTACTTCGAATCGTGAAAATATGTTATTATTATTTCGTTGCTTTCAATAATGTACGCTGCGGATAATATTACTTGCATACATACAAGTTCCATGTTATGAACCTAGTTCGAAATTAAATAAATAAGCAATTGAAAATATGTTTACGTGTGTAGTTTTGCAATAGATATAAATAACTATTGATATGTATACCCTTTAGGTGTTTCGTTTCTATGTTGCAATAAGTTATTAATTTACTAAATAGTTTTGACTTTCGATTTCAATGTAGTCTTTTGAATTTCAATGTAGTGAGTGAAATCCAGAATTAGGTATATAGCCCAGTCGAATTAGCTCAAAAACGGGCTGAGATTTACAAAAATTGAAAGCAGCAATTTTTCTTCGGAAGATTCTAAGGGAGGGAATGAAATCTTATCATTGTATTATCACGATAATTGTCAATTTTAAGAGGAAAATTGTAAGAAACAAAGTTGTTTGAAATAAAATTTTCTACATTTTTGATTCTCATCAATTTTTTCGTACGATCGATATATTTTTTTTTATTTTTTTTGCAACATTAATAAAAAAACGCGACCTAGGTTCACCCCCAACACTTGTCGGGTATAAATCGAAAAATATCGATCCTCCGAAAAAATTGATGGAGACCAAAATTGTAGGAAATTTAATTTTAAACAATTTTTGTAATAACTATTTTTCGTTTAAAATTGAAAATAAATGAGTTATTTAAGAGACAAAAAATAACCCTTTAAATCAAGATGGCGGATGAAGCAACATGTCTGGTACCCCTACTTTTCGAATTTAAACTACCAGTGACCTCCCCCAACGAATTCCGAAGGAAAATTTCTGCTTCCAATTTTTGTACATGAATCTAAAATACTAATTTGACTGGGCTCATATTTATTGTCACTTTTATGTACTTAAGGTTTGTGTATGAAACATAATATTAGATTTTAAGACATCTTGAGGTCCCTTAAGTGGTGTATTTTATGGTATGTCATAGTAGTTCTTGAAATATAGAAACACACTAGCTCTACATAGGGACCCTAAATGATTTTATTTTGAAGTCCGCATTGAGTGTAAAAGTAGAAAATTTTATTTTGTTAGATGTTAATGAATGAATATAAAACAAAAAACTTAAATTATTAGTTGAATGATTAAAAGTTTATAGTTTAAAAAAACACAAATAAAAATATCAAATAAAATATAATAATTATATTTCAGACATCTGTGACATAGTTTTTTAATATCCTAAAATTGACTATACAACAGTCAGTATCGAGGACATCAGTAACAACTAACACCCATCACCCATGTTCTAAACACTGGTTGTCGAACGTTTGATTGTCGCTTGGAGTATATCGAAACATAAAATCATCGGTAGTCAGTCGGTCAAACGGCGATTATACAGAAACTGCCCGTCAAATTGCAAAAGGACAGTGTCAGCGTTTGAGATGCATCTTATCGTCAAGGTCACTAATTAAAGTTATCGATCACTCAGTTAGTCAGTCGGTAAGATAGACACGGGAGAGAGAGAGAATAAATTTTCAATTTATATGAATTTTATTTATTGAATAAATAAAGTAAAAATCGTATATAAGACCGAAAAGGCCTTATCATATGTTTTATGATACATAGATAAACATATAGCAATGTTATTATAAAATAATTAATTAGTAAATATAAGATAAGGATTTAAACTTATGACTGTTATAATAAAGTTATAAAGAATGTTATAAGCAATTAACATTAGTATTCTAAAGATCTAAACTAGTAGTATCAAGTTGATAAACAATTTTTATATTGAAAATAGCAACCATGCATTAATTAAACTATGAATATAGTATCAAGACAGAATTACTAAATTACGTGATCAATTTCAATGCAAAATTTCAATTACTATATTTGTTAATCTATGTTTTATGGTACTATAATTCAATTGTAATAAATTTTTACTTTAAAACTTTTACTATCTACTTATAAAGTCATTACACATAATCTATATGATAGAAAAGCTTGTCGCGAGATAGTACTCGTATTTCTTTAGTTTGAAAATTTTAATAGTTAAAATCAATCACATTAATTTATTTAATTTACTTGTTTACAAGCAAATCTTGCGACAAGCTTTTATATCATATAGATTATGTGTAATGACTTTATAAGTAGATAGTAAAAGTTTTAAAGTAAAAATTTATTTTTTTCGTTTTAGTGCATTCAAATAAAAGCTTGTTTTTTAAAAAGGTTTTTTACTTTTAATTTATTTTTGACTTTTTAGTCGGTTATTACGTCACTTTATTCGAATTTTTCTTAGCAAGCCCTTTCATTTGATACCCATATTGTAGAAGTGCACTAAAAATAACTAGTCCACACTCTTGGATATGCCGCCATATTGGATTTAGAATGACGTCACAAAGGTAACCATGCATTGGCATCCAAATTGACCCTATATACAAAATTTCAGCTCAATTGGTTGAAGATATCTGCTTCAAAATTGAGTTGCAAGATTTCACCTGAACAAACATACATACATACAAACCATGCATTGTCATCCAAATTGAACCTGTATACAAAGTTTCAGCTCAATTGCTTGAAGATATTTGCTTCAAAATTGAGTTGCAAGATTTCACCCGAACAAACATACATACATACAAACCATGCATTGTCATCCAAATTGAACCTGTATACAAAGTTTCAGCTCAATTGCTTGAAGATATTTGCTTCAAAATTGAGTTGCAAGATTTCACCCGAACAAACATACATACATACATAAATACATACAAATCATGCATTGTCATCTAAATTGAACCTGTATACAAAATTTCAGCTCAATCGGTTGAAGATATCTGCTTCAAAATTGAGTTGCAAGATTTCACCCGAACAAACATTCATTAAATTTACATACATACATACATACATACATACATACATACATACATACATTGCAAGTTAAATAAAAGCTTGTAATAATTGTGTTTGCTCGCAGCGAAAAACTTTAAATGGGAGTGCATGACATAAATAAAAATCATCAAAATCGGTCCTATCAGTGAAAAGTTATGTGGTATATAATAAACGTAAGTCGACGAAAAATTATAGATATAATAAGTACTTGACAGATCTCGATCGATTTTTCGTTTGGGAGCAATCACAAAAGTTTAAAAAGTTTTATACTCGTATTAGTTTATACAATGTCTTTTTATTATTACTAGCTGACCCCGCAAACGTCATTTGTGTTATTATTTTTAATTTCTTTTTAGGTGGAATTTCGTAAAATCCTTTCTTAGCTGACCTCTACTCGGCGAAAATAATATTCTTACCAAATTTCAAGTCTCTACGCCTTATGGTTCCAGAAATATCGTGATGAGTCAATATATGGGTGGTAACCTCTTACATATATATAGATATGCAAGGCGCTAAGTGGCAAAAACTTAGAAATTATTAAAGTTTTTTTTAAAGTAACAAAATAATAAAATGGAATGTATAAATATATATTCATGTCCGATTACAGGACCAGAGCTCAAAGCCAATACCTACCACTTCAGCGAGGCGTGAGGCAAGGGGATGCTATATCGCCGTAGCTGTTTACCCCCGAGTTGGAGGACGTTTTCAAGCTTCTGGACTGGAAAGGATTCGGCATCAACATCAATGGTGAGTACCTTACCCACCTCCGTTTTGCCGATGACGTAGTCCTTATGGCTGAGACCTTGAAAGACCTGAGCACAATGCTCGAGCATCTCACCAGTGTTTCCCAAAGAGTAGGTCTTAAACTGAACATGGACAAAACGAAAATTATGTCGAACGTCCATGTCGCACCCGCTGCAGTTCGCATTGGAAACACTGTTCTCGAAGTTATTGACCATTATATATATGTACCTAGTGTATATACACATAATTATGTGTACCTAGGACAGTCAATACAGCAATACAGAACGAAATATCTCGCCGAATCCAACTTGGATGGGCAACGTTCGGGAAACTACATAAAATAAGTCAAGTCGCTCAGCGGACGATGGAAAGGGCAATGCTCGGTATTTCCCTACGTGATAGAGTCAGAAATGAGGAGATCCGTAGGAGAACCAAGGTAACCGACATTGTTCGAAGGGTCGCACAGTTGAAGTGGCAATGGGCAGGGTACATAGCTAGAAGAACCGACGGCCGATGGGGCGGAAAGGTGTGGCGACCGCGTACCGGACGCCGCAGCGCTGGCAGGCACCTACGAGGTGGACCGACGATCTGGTCAGGGTCGCGGGTAGCCGCTGGATGCGTGCTGCGCAGGACCGATCGTCGTGGAAATCATTAGGGGAGGCTTTCGTGAACTGATATGATTCATATTAGTTATATTAATTTTTGCAAATACTTCTCCTTATTGTGTAAATATATTATTTATTTAATTATAATTGACTATTTTAATAAAGTTTCTAGCTATATCTTGCTTTCTTTGTGTATATTTAAGTCAATTTTTAAAAGTAATAATATAGTAAACTTACACGGCAGTAAAATATGCTGTTTAAATTAAATTAAAAATACGAATGTCACTTTAATAATTGTATTAAAGTGACAACAAGTCAAAAGTTCTGAGGTAACATACATAAAAAAATAGAGTCGAATTGAGAACCTCCTCTTTTTTGGAAGTCGGTTACAAAAATCAATCAAAATTTAAGATTTACGTGTAAGTAGTATCTATATCGTTTTTTCCAATATAAGCTAAAATCCTTAAAATATAAGCGTAATCGGTAAGTTAATTTTTGAAAACAAATTGAGAGTTTCATAATTCAAGTGAACAAAATTATATTTAATGATTTTAAATATTCTGTCACTTCGATAAAGCAATGAGTGAAAGGCATTGTATTTCTTATCGATACTTGGATAAACGACATGAATAAAATATTTGTGAATGACTTATTTATGTACTATTATCTCAGACGTTGTAAACTCATTAGTGGCTGTTCTTAGCAAACAGTTCCAGCAATTTCCCATTAAGAATTAATCAAATTCATGCAATAAATAACTAGACATAGCGAATTAAACGTCTATAAACAAAGTTTAATTAATAAGAAAACACCGCTCATTTACTCAATACGTAGAAAAATAAATAGAATGTCAAAGAATTTTTAAAAATTGCACTTAACGAGTGCTAATGTCTTACGAGTAATTAAAACTTCAACATTCCGCTATTTTACATAGCGAGTGGCGGTATTAATAATCTAATCATAACAACATAATAAAACAAATAACCTAACTACGTTACAATGTATGAAACGACCGATAAATTAGACAGCTCATATGTGTCGATCATGTCACGCAAATAATATTAATTGATATAGCGGTAGGCAAGCCATGTTATGTAATTAAAATTAGAAAGAAAAAAAAATTGACGTACCCCGGGGGGGTTGGATTGTAGTCGCATGGTTGCTGCGTCCCTTGCTGGGCCGAGGAGGGTTGAACGGTCAGAGTCGGCGAAGGACAAGGATAGGGCTGCGCTTGCAGCGGTAGGCACTGCGCCGGCGCATCCTGCTTTTCCTTCTCCTGGTAGTACGGGTAGGGGTACGCGTCGTACGCGCAGTTGGCGTAGTCGAGATCAAGGCACCAATCGGTCATGTTCAATTCTTCGTGGTCGCTGGCGAACTAATGCGTAGCATTGCACGCGTGCATCGTCCGTCACATCGCGCGCGCACTGACTGCGTCCCGCCCGCACCTCCTCGCACAGTAGCGATATAAGCAACTGCAAATCCTTTATCTGCCTGCCTCGCGAATGCACTTTCCGAAGTGAAGTGAGTAGACTCCGGTCTACCAGCTGCAGTTTTTAATGCAACTCTCTTTGATTAACTATTGATTATTGTATGTATCATTTTTAACTTAATCAATCGTAAGTTTTTGGCAGCAATGTCAATTATATCAAATTAGTAAAAGCTCCAAATTAATTTCATGGTTTTGCTATTTATGTCTGTTTCTCTTGCGTTAAGATTTATTTTAATATTAACCTGTATACTTAATAATAATAGCAATAATTAAGAAATCACCTTTGGAAAATTACAAGAAAATAACTATAAATGCTCAAGTGATAACCTTATAGATGTTGAATAGTGTTGACCCGATGATAGGCGGTCAAAATAACTATTAAGATCCTGCGAGGTGACCGCACCTTTATTTTATTGAGTCAACTAATATTTTTTGCACTGTATTTTTATATTACAGTTGCATTTAAGCACGCTTTATTTGTTTAGATTTTCCGCAATCAACAAATGAGATTTAACTTGGCACACGACGCCAAGTCGCATCAAACTCTCTATTACGTCATTAATTTATTAATGTTGAAATTGTAATAGTATCTACTTTATTATATTGTTAATTTTCTATTGTGCTATAATTAAACTAAAGTATGAAACGTTTTTTGTTTCGCATTTGTATTTTCACGTACACGGTGTTTAGATCAACTTACGTTTGAGGAAATTCGGAGGCGTACATCCGGCGCAATTTCATGAAGCAACTTGAACCGAGATTAACATTTCTTTATAAAGTACCTATGCTCAGCATGCTTGACATTAACAAACTGTTATATACTAATTTATGAGCAAAATATACTACAAATAAATATAGGTGCAGCAAATATACTACAAACACACTTGGAACATTTACTATGAATATCAAAAAACTTAATTGTTTTGTAAGTTTAGTAAATTTGCTTTCTTTTTTTGCTATTTAAATTTTCCATTTAGTTTCAAGATATACGAAGTAAATTGAATCTTGAAGACAGAAAGGATAATATCTGAGAAAATCCCTTAGTGTTTGCATCGATAACAAATTAAATTTTAAGACACATCAACTTTATTACTAGGTAGGGATCCCTAGTACCTACATTTTTTTTCACCTGATCAGTATCAAGCTAATTTTTTGGGAGTGGCTACATTTTGATGAGGCGAACAAAAAGTTCCTCTTCGAAAACTCTCGATTGTGGTAGATAGTAGAGTTAGCAGTAGATAGAGCAGCAGTGAGCGTAGGACCGGGATAATGTACCACGCAATTTGTAGGACATTATTACTATTAAATTATATAGATATTAACTAACTAAAAGCAAAAAAAAAAAAAACAGAAAAAAATTAATTTAAATTTAATTAAAAATTATTACTAACCAGCTGATTTTTTTTTCTTTTAGCTAGTGATTATCTATGTAATTTAATAGTAATATTGTCCTACAAATTGCGTGATACGTTATCCCGGTCCTACGCTCACTGCTGCTCTACCCCCTACTATCTCTGTTAGCTACCACAATCGAGAGTTTTCGAAGAGGAATTTTTTGTTCGCCTCATCAAAATGTAGCCACTCCCAAAAAATTAGCTTGATACTGATCAGGTGAAAAAAATGTACTAGGGATCCCTACCTATACTGCTAATGAATTCCGATACAATTTACACATTTTACTCAAATTCACGCTTGTTAATATATTTGCATTAAATAAAGAATTAAAATTGAATTGAATTATATAATTGTTAGAGATAAAGATATAAAATAAATTGTCTCTTAAATCATAAAAAATAAAAAAATTTAAATTTAAAGCTTCAGGAAGCCCAGCACGACCCGGCAACTACCCCACGGGTCCGCCGGACTGCACCAACAACCGAGCTAAAAGCTCCAGGGAGCCAGCACAGCCCGGCCCTCACACATCAGGCCTGCCGGATTGCACGAGCAACCGAGCAAAGCTCCAGGGAGCTAGCACAACCCGGCCGGCAAACCGCGCTTTCGCGCTACAGGGCGGGCAAGCGAACCCACCCACCCCGTCCCTTTAGTGCGCTCACGGGTCGAAGAGTACCCGCAGCGCACCACGCGAGTCAGTCGTTAGCCGCGACGAGCAGCAGTACCGCGACTGTGATACTGCTGCTCGTCCCGTTGCCCAGGGTGCACCACGAGGAGGTGACCGACATGCACCCCTAAATAGATTACCCTGACTCATGCACTAGTAGTACTGTGTTACAGAAGCCAGACGATTACGATGGTGATTTATGATAAAACAACCGGGATCGACAGCTTAACGTGCTCTCCGAGGCACGGTGGGAAGACCCACAAGGACAGACATCCAAACCGGAACGAAATATTTGTACAAATAGAAATATACATCCCGAGCGAGAATCGAACCCGCAACCCTCGGTATTTTAGGTGACTACTCGCACCCCTACACCAGAACGGTTATTAATTTATTTATTAAAACTTTACAGTTTCACAATGCATAATCTTTTTGTACAAAAAGCATTCTTTACAAATCAACTTCAGCTTCATACGAGAGAGGAGGAGAGAGGTGTAGGTATGCAAAAGGGAAATAGACTAAAACTAGTTAATATGCAACTGAAATTATTCGACATATCAAATAAATAATTTGTTGCAATGATGTTTGATATACAGAGGTTAGGTTAGCCTATGATTAGTAAAACAAGATAAGAGAACTTGTTTACTAACTTCAGCATTACATAGGTATAAATTTGTACTTACTCTGATATGTTATGCAAAGGTTACAAAATGATATCCATAGGTTATTACGAGTACCTATCCACGGGTATCGGTATATTATTCTTTCTCTATACATGTATTTAATCATTGGAAATTCTTTAAAGAGATTTTGATAAACATAATTATATGCCTGATTTAATTGATTTCTCACATACAAAATTAAAATTAATTAATTTAAGCATGTTTTATTAACAATTGATAACTTGAACTATACTACATACTAGCTTCTGCGCGCGACTTCGTCGGCGTGGACTCCGCTCCTATTGGACTTAGCGTGATGATACATAGCCTATAGCCTTCCTCGATAAACGGGCTATCTAACACTGAAAAAATTTTTTAAATCGGCCCAGTGGTTCCAGAGAATACCGCGTTCAAACAAACAAACAAACAAACGCTTCAGTTTTATATATTAGTATAGATTTTACAACAAACAAACAAACAAACTCTTCAGCTTTATATATTAGTATAGAATTCTCTAAAACCGTAGTCCGAACTCCTCATCCCCGAGCTCCTTTAAGCAAAGGGTACAACAGACAGACTAACAACTTGATTATTTCTAACATACTTACCCACTTCTCAACCTAACGGCTGTGTCTTTTAAAAATAATAATATTCCCAATACGTCTTAGATATTTTTCAAATACAATAATATCAATCACTTTAAAATATACTGACTCGACTTTACCGACCAACGTTGCCATTCCCTATTGACCAACAACGGTCCCATTTCTGAACTATGAAAAAAAAGGAACAATACAATTTCAATCGACCGATGGACCGACGATCTTTGTAAGATTGCCGGTGTAGACTGAATGAGGATTGCGGAAAACCGGGATGTCTAGCGTGAACTTGGGGAGCTCTATGTCCAGCAGTTGACTGCAATAGGCTCAACTAACTGACTGACTGACTGAAATCCTCGTAATAAAATCTACTCTACTACACTACACTTTAATACTCGTTTATAACGCAATAGTCCGTAGTCACCTGGGCTACGCCCTGATTATTTTGGACCCTCTTAATAGAACTATTTCCAAAAATTTAACAAAATTCAGTACAAGCTCCTGAGAATATTTCTAGGCGCCATGAAATCTACACCTATAAATGTTTACAGGTAGAGTTTGTTGAGCCACCTTAACAATTCCGAAGAAGATTTTTATACGATCGTTTTATCGTTAAATCGCTACAATTGTCATCCAATCTTATCTCTGTTTCAATGTTAGAACTTCATCTTGCCTGCTAGACAGTTTTCTTGTATTTACCAGATTACCTCACCCTCTGAAATCCTTCTTGTTATCCTCATACATCTAAACTTTTCCCCGATAGCTGTGTGGATGCTTCCTGTTGGATCTCAAAATATAGAATAGTACTACAATTCAAATGCCCTCCTCAAACGTCAGTATTTACTGGTGAAGCTGTTGTGGTGTTGCCATTTTGGAAGCTATCTTTTACGCTATTTCCCACAACATAAGACTAACTGTAATCTGCATGAACTCTCTCAGGTGCCTGTTAGCTATAAAAGCGAATCTCTTTCGTAGTAAACTAAGGATTTCTACTATTTTAAAGATTAGAGAGGCTACATTCTTATTCTTATGTTTTAATATGGATTCCCGGTCACTAAGGCATCCCGGGTCGTTACCCGGGATGACTGCTGATTCTTGTTCGAAAATGTCTGTACCTACATACTGGCTCTTTAGAAAATTTTTATAACTCTTCCAATGACTTGCACGCTCTGACGATAACTCATCTTGAGAAGTCCTGGAAATCATTTTAGGTTGAGTCGAAATCGGTAAAGGAAAAGTTCTATGCTTCCATACAACCTGAAATACCAAGACACCCTTGGTTTTTTCTTCTGACACTGTATACCGATCGTTGGGTTTAGTCCGTAATCTGTCGTTTACGTCTTGGTCATGCGAGCACTCCGATTTATTTGGCAAAATTTAGGCACTCTGTGTGAATATGGCCTTGACGATGGTTCAGTATTTCGTATCCTTTTTTAGGGTTCCATACCCCAAAGGGTAAAAACGGGACCTTATTACTAAGCCTAAGCGCGCACTAGTGACTTTTGTCACCGTGACTTTTCGTCACTGTCACCGCGTCCATAGATTTTATTACGTGACTCACGTATCCAAATGCGCGCACATTCATTAGTGACGATGGACGCGGTGACAGTGACGCAAAAGTCACGGTGACAAAAGTCACTAGTGCGCGCTTAGGCTAGACTTCGCTGTGCGTCCGTCTGTCCGTCTGTCACCAGGCTGTATCTCAAGAATGGCTAGACAAAAGCTAGACAGTTGAAACTTTCACAAATTATGTATTTCTGTTGCCACTATAACAAGAAATACTAAAAAAAAAGAATATTTAAGGGGGCTTCCCATGCAACAAACGCGATTTTTGCCCTTTTTGCCCGATATTAAAATACCTATTGTTGTTTACCTAATCAATGATACCGAATCCTTCGTGCGCGAGTCCGACACGCACTTAGCCGATTTTTAATAATTGTCTTAATCTCCTTTAACCCCTATATGATGTCCTAAATATTGAATGTATATTGATGCTTGTGTTCAGTCCTTTTTTGTAAATTTTTATGTAAATATATCAAACGTAATAAAATAAATTGTAAATACTGATTAGGTGTGTGTATTATACATAATTATATTTGTAATTATTATCCTAGCATAACAAGTTGTTTAATGTAATATACCTTACTAACTTTAATGTTTGTGTTGTTCTAGGTAAACAGATGTTTTATTTCCGACCAACTACTACTATATATTATACTTTTTAAATAAATTAACGAAGGTTGTAACCTGAACCGCACCGATCAACATTGGCGAAATCACCTGTGCTCATTAGGCACTATTGAAAGCCATTATCCCTATAGAAGAAGAAGACATGAAAAATTAAAAATCTGAAATTTGTAAATAATTATATTATATTATAATACTAGATGGTCCGGTGAACTTCGTATCACCTACATATATTTGTGAAAAATCTACACAAAACACTTTCTGAACGCACCTATAAATATTTGACAACCAATTGACAACGTTTTTGACAAAAGACTAGGCAGAGACCACTTCTTTCCACTTGCTACGATCCTTATAATTGTTTATAATGTTATCTATTTTTTTTAAATAAATCTCCTTGAGTGCATCTAATCTATACTAATATATAAAGCTGAAGAGTTTGTTTGTTTGGTTGTTTGTTTGTTTGTTTGTTTGAACGCGGCAATCTCTGGAACTACTGGGACGATTTGAAAAATTCTTTCAGTGTTAGATAGCCCATTTATCGAGGAAGGCTATAGGCTATGTATCATCACGCTAAGACCAATAGGAGCGGAGTCCACGCCGACGAAGTCGCGCGCAGAAGCTAGTAGCATAATAATTGTTATAGGTTCGTTATTGTCAGGACGACGTTTGTATAAAATGAAAATGAAAAAAGTATATTGATGAAAAACATTATCTATACTAATATAATAAAGCTGAAGAGTTTGTTTGTTTGATTGTTTGTTTGTTTGTTTGTTTGAACGCGCTAATCTCAGGATCTACTGGTCCGATTTGAAAAATTCTTTCGGTGTTAGATAGGTCATTTATCGAGGAAGGCTATAGGCTATATGTCATCACGCTAAGACAAGTAGGAGCGTAGCACCAATGAAGAATGTTTCAAAATCGGGTTTTTTTCCTTTTGAGAACTTCCGCTGCGTAAACGGTTAAAGTTTCGCACAAATCATGTATGACAGAATTGGTCCTGTTCCACGCCGACGAAGTCGCGCGCAGAAGCTAGTATTATATCGGTACGAAATTCGCCGGTTCTTCTAGGAAATAGTAATAAAGAAACCTTTCAATTCAATGGTTGATGTGTTAGCGAGGATGGGTTCAAAACCCTGACATTACAAATATTGTTGTTGTGTTTCCGGAAACCCGACACGACATCGCGTCATTTTACTGCACTATTTTTTGCCGGCGTATAAAATGCGTCGGAGCTTGCAAAATAGGCCTATTAAATTTTATATGGCATATATTACAATTTTCTTTAAAACATCTATGGAACTTCTGCCTTAGGTCGATTTTAATTACACATTTTAATATGCTATTAAATTATCTAGAAAAAATGTAAATTTCCTTTATTTATTTATTTTTTATATTTTATATTTATAGGATACAATCCTGACCTTGCTGTTAATTTAGGATTCTGTGTTAATTGATACTTTTGAATAAGATTATATCACTTGATACACTTGTAATTGAATGAATTAGATTCTTTAGCTGCAATTTTTCTCTGTAATCTATTATTTGTTTCACTTTATTTTAAATACTGTTTGCAATTTTCCTTTACTCACACAAATTATAAATGTTTATTTACTAACTTGACCTATAGATTTACGATAAAATGCTTATGTAATTTAAGTCAAATAATTAAGACGGATTTTTATCTCTTCTACACTTAGATATATTATATAGGTGGTAGCAAGAATGATGTTATTACATAGAATAAACAAACAATATAAAGAAAGGAAGAGATTGTTAATTTAGTAGAGGAGACGTGGAACATCGACCTTCACCGATCTGATAACTCGATGAGACATATTTTTTTATCAAATATAATTAGATATTTATTAACAAATATGCCTATGATAACTTGCCTATCGAAAAGTGGTCATAGCTATTTGTTTTTTTTTTTGTTTTTGTTTTTGCAGGCAAGCCTTTATGATTGGTTTTGTAATTACAATATCTTTCTTACCTATGATATCAATTTCGATTCGAACAGATCGATGTAGTATCCAATATAGTTATATATTGACCTACCTGTTCACATCTACTTGCCAGGTAGCCACGACCAAAAATAAGTAGGCAAGCCTACCTAGGCATATTCTGGGTGTTAAAAACTATCAATTGATATAAAACTCATTCGGTTATCATATAAGAAGGGTGATGAAAAAAAAATTAGTTAAAATTAATTAAATTAAAAGTAGCTATGACCACTTTTCGATAGGCAAGTTATCATAAACATATTTATTTATAAATTATATTTGATAAAAAAATATCTCTCATCAAGTTATCTGATCGGTGAAGGTAGCTCTTCCACGTCTCTTAGACCATTTTGAAAATCATCATCATAAATTATATTAATACGCTATAATTTCTTTTGTTTCTGTAAATCAATTCATTGTTAAAATTTTATATATAATTTTAACTATTAATTAATTTTATTATTGACACACAAAAA
This sequence comes from Melitaea athalia, assembly GCA_905220545.2. Taxonomy (NCBI): domain Eukaryota; kingdom Metazoa; phylum Arthropoda; class Insecta; order Lepidoptera; family Nymphalidae; genus Melitaea; species Melitaea athalia. The sequence continues at coordinate 19,273,328 of HG992176.1, forward strand.
CTTTTCGCACAAAAGACCCGCCGCCGGCATGGCCGCTGGGGTGTGCCGGCGGGTTGCGCGGGGTGCCGGCGTCAGTCAGTTCAGTTTCAATCAGTTACTTGGGTATATTTCTTGCTAATATACAGTTCAGTACTCTGCAGCAGAAATTAAAAATCTTCATAATATGTTATTCTTAGAAACCCAAAGAACATACCTACTATTGCGCAAATGCTGATAACCCACATATTTTTTATAGTTTTCTATCATTACAGTACCGTTCTGCCATTTTCTATATTGTAAACTTGGGCGCACCCAAAACCTTTTCTCCTCCTTTTATATTTTTTTCTTATTAAAATAAAAAAAATTAAAAGTAAAAACCTTTTTAAAAAACAAGTTTTTACTTGAATGCGCTAAAATGAAAAAAATAAATTATTCTTTAAAACTTTTACCATCTACTTATACATAATTTATAGTCACCCATTATTATCCCACTGCTAGGCATAGGACTCTTTCCCCATGTAGGAGAAGGATCAGAGCTTAATCCACCACGCTGCTCCTATGCGGGTTGGCGGATATATTCCGTACTATGAGTAACGATCGCTATCAGGTGTAAGGTACATGATAACAACCAGGACCGACGGCTTAACGTGCTCTCCGGGGCACGGTGGGGAGACCCACAAGGACTAACAACCAGACCGGAAATAACTTGTCTTGACTTGTCGCGAGATTTGCTTGTAAACAAGTAAATTAAATAAATTGATGTGATTGATTTTAACTATTAAAATTTTCAAACTAAGGAAATACGAGTACCTACTCATATCTCGCGACAAGCTTTTATATCATATAGATTATGTGTAATGACTTTATAAGTAGATAGTAAAAGTTTTAAAGTAAAAATTTATTTTTTTCGTTTTAGTGCATTCAAATAAAAGCTTGTTTTTTAAAAAGGTTTTTTACATTCAATTTATTTTTTATGATTCATCAGCGCTAAACATCGCTCTGAATCATTGATACGTTGTTCCTTTTGATCAGTTGTAAGCAAACGCGGCACCCACTTAGAAAAAAGCTTTTTCATGGCCAAATTTTTATGTAAAATAGTGAAAACACTACCAGCTGAAATCTTCACTATCTCAGCTATCTCTCGCACTTTTACCTTCCGATCTTCCAATACGATTTTGAGGACTTGGTTAATGTTTTGTTGAGTCACTGCTTCATTTGGACGACCTGAGCGTTCCCCATCATTGGTGTCCATGCGACCGCGTTTGAAGTCGGCATACCACCGAAAAATGGTTGCTTTAGAGGGAGCTGATCCTGCATAACATTTTATAAGCCATTGCTGTGCTTCAACGGTATTTTTTCCCATTAAAAAACAATGTTTTATCAACACGCGAAACTCGTTTTTTTTCCATTGTATCGAAATTACAATCGTAGCGTCATTTAATGTTTCAAAATTATTTTATTGTTCCATTTTTAAAAATTTGACACATATTCTTGTATTGATAGCCAGTACTTTTTAAAAATCAAAAGAGTTTTTAATATATGCGCCATTTCCAGGTTAGTCTCGGGACTTATTGAACGATCTAGTATACAAGTTAAAATAACACGTTAAGTAAACATACATAAAAGAAACATGAAAACATAACGTACATTAAAACGTATTAAAATTTGACAAAATATAAAATATGAATAGGCAATAGGAAGTGGCTCAGCTTCAGCTGACACAGGACTAAAGTCCCATTCAGCGCTGTTTTTCAGCCACTCCCTTTTCCCTATGATGCTAGGTGGGAAAAAGCGGTGCGTTCCCCGGTTTCCGTACAACTTTGTACGTGTATCCAAAGCAGGACATTGTCCAAAAAACGATTGTAATAATATAAACAATAATATAATAAAATGTTAAAGTCACCCTGCGTGAGTATGAATTTGTGTGTGCGTGTGTATGTGTATGTTTGTGTATGTGTGTTTGTATTATGTAAAAATCATCTTTGTTAAAAAAAAATTTTCAGGTCAAGCAGTTTCCAGTGGTCGTGAGTCAGATTCTCTGCAGCAATTTGTCGATTGAGTAAAGCTTTTCGATACTTTGTCTTAAACGTTTCAGTACTCATTCGACATCTCAATGGGGGTGGTAAGTCATTCCAAATTTTTGCTGCAGCGAATCTGAAACATCCCCTATACCGTTGTTGAATTATAAAATTTATTAAATATTTATCTATCGATAATATTGTGTTTGCTGGCAAGCGAAAAAAACCGACCTAAATTACACCGACAATTAATACAACGTAAATAGATATTTTTTTTTATGTAACTAGGTCGGCAAACAAGCGTACGGCTCACCTGATGGTAAGACCGTAGCCTATAGACGCCTGCAACACCAGAAGCATCGCAAGCGCGTTGCCGGCCCTATCCCCAATCCCCCCAGGAGCTCTGGTCACCTTACTCACCAACAGGAACACAATACTGATTGAAAACAGTACCTATTATTTAGCTGTGGTCTTCTGTAAGGTCGAGGTACTACCCCAGTCGGGCTGCTCCATATTTTGAGCAGGAAATTTCCTGCTGTGCCCTACCTCAGTTAGATGAAAAAAATTAACAAAATGCACTAGTCGCTACTACGATTTTCGAAGGTTCCCTTCGATTTCTTTGGTATGTCATCATCAGATCCTGGTTTCCTTATCATGTTACCACCCTTGGGATATCTCCTTTCCAACAAAAAAAAAAATCATCAAAATCGGTTAATAAGCGACGAAGTTATCCGCGAACATACATTAAAAAATATATATACCGTCGAATTGAGTAACATCCTACTTTTTTAAAGACGGTTAAAAATAAGTAAAATTAGTTATTTTAAACGTACGAGCCATCTCTTATCGAAAAGAAAATCTTATTTAATTACCCTACTCAACGCTAGATGGTAATGTTAACACATGAACAAATTCTTACCATAAAAATCAAATTACAAGTGCACTTAATAGTTAAAAAATACTTTAATATAATCTATAATTTAAAAATAATATTAATAGTTGTATTATATTTAGATTACAAACAACAAATAATATAAAATACCTACGCTTTAACTTGTTAGTGGTAGTTTTTTCAATGTAGTCCTTGTACGTATGAACTAGATGGCGCTAGTAAATTTAAAAAAAGCATTTTATGTAGTAGGTACCTATGTTATTAGAATTTTACAAAACTCTATCCACATAATTTATTATTCGCTAAATTTAAATTTAATAAAAGTTTGATTGATACCTATATTAATCATAGGATCGAGTTTCATTACACGTTGAAAACATTAAGCTTTATTAGTTTTAATGATCACTTATAGATGTCTCTAGCTGTCACATTAACTAAATATTAATTGTTGTTGTTGTGTATTCTCGACTTCTCGTGCAGTTGTAGGTGTGTACTTGCTTTAAATAATTTTGTTACATTGAAAAAACTGTATTTGCTACCCGTCACTTCGCCGGCATAGATTTACGAATTGGGCTGTTAAGTTTTCCCGTTTTAATATCCCGTTACTATTTAGACCAGTATTTTTTAGTTTATCCATTACAAACAAACAAAAATCATACCTTTGCAGCAAAGGTATAATATAAACCAATTTTATATTATAATAATATTACATAGCGTGCAATGGGCGGTCTTATCACTAGATAGTGATCTCTTCCAGACTACCCACCAGAAAGGAGCTTGCAATTTAAAGGGCTTGTGCAACATATAAATATATTATTATATAATACTAGCTGACCCCGCAAACGTTGTTTTGCCATATATGTTATTAACCCCCGCAACCCCATCTTGTGGGTGGAATTTCGTAAAACCCGTTCTTAGCTGACCTCTACTCGGCGAAAGGAATATTCCTACCAAATTACAAGTCTCTACGCCTTATGGTTCTAGAGTTATCGTGGTGAGTCAATAGGTGGAAATCTCTTTTATATATATAGATATACAAAACATTTATATACATAAACATAAATACATACACATAATAAACATAATTATAACAGGTCTAATACTTAATTCAGTTTATGTTGGCGATGTATCATCACTCGATATCAAAATAAATAACGCTTAACTAAGCTTATATTAAATTGAATCTAAGCCATGACAAAGGGCTTATTGGTTTAATGGTATAAGGTCAAATTGATACTAAAATGTAAACCGTTCCCATAAGTCCCTAAAATACCGGACTGGGATGATGGATGGACGACGGAATCAAGAAATGCTTTTAGCTGCGAACACAAGTCTGAAATATGAAGCTTAGGATCTGTAAAATAATAATAAATAGGTACGGTTCACGTTACTGTCACATTTTATTCGTTAAGTTTTACACTAAAAATATCTTTATGAAATAATAAATATCTATATGAATAAATGAATTTTTATCATTATTTTATTTTCGTTACTTCCAAGTTTAAAACATCCAGAATCAAAATATCGATAAGAAAAATAATAATATAATTATTAATAACTAGCCGACCCGTGCCCACTTCGTTGGGCGTTATAATCCATTTTACATAAGAAGGGTACGGTGAAATTTGATATGTTCCAATACACTCTCACTATTTTCAGCAAATCAGATAAATATAAATGTTTTAAAATCACCAATTAATTTCTAAGGCAAATAATAATGCTTGATTAGATTGAGTTGTTGACACGGCACGTCAGAGGACGCAGGTTCAAATCCTGCTGGGTCGAAAATTTTGATAATTTTTATCTTTTTCCTTTTATCTTGTCACTCCTGAATAGTGTAGCTTTCTGTTAGCGAAAGAATTTTCATGATCAGATCAGTATTTGCGAAGATTACCCCGTATATACAAACAAAGTTATAAACTTTACCTCTTTATAATATTAGTATAGATTTAAAATGTGAAGTATTGTATTCTGCAATTTTTCCAATAAATTTCTCAATTTCATACATTTACAATGGTACCTATCTAAGACCCCTACAGATAACACAGACAAAACTAAAATAAACATTAAGTACTTAAAATATATTCAAATTACAATAAAAAATAAAAGAGTAGAAAACGGATCGACCTAATTAAAAACGTAAAACCTTGAAACTTAACGCTTGACTTCTTGTTAACAAGGTTTTGCATAGTTCCTGATCCGTCGAAACTTGGTCGATGACAAGCCTTCATGCTGATACTTCAAGCGGAGACCTTCAGAAGCATTCCTGGAACCGTGTCGTTAGTCACGTAGGTACCGACTGCAAAAAAAAAATTAATAAATATCAATGACTTCCAATCTTTTGTGGACTGATCCACCAATATTTTGTGAGCGAAGTGGGCGGGATGTGGTCGCGAACAGTGACGTCATCTATGAAGTCGAGCGATCGCTCACGACGACAACAGTCCTTAGGTGCAAGGGTGGGACGCTACATAGGTTGTCACAATTGCTGACCCCGCAAACGTTGTTTTGCCATATATGTTATTAACCCCCACAACCCCCTCTTGTGGGTGGAATTTCGTAAAACCCGTTCTTAGCTGACCTCTACTCGGCGAAAGGAATATTCCTACCAAATTTCAAGTCTCTACGCTTTATGGTTCCAGAGATATCGTGATGAGTCAATGGGTGGAAATCTCTTTTATATATATAGACTAGCTGTCCACGCAAACGTTGTTTTGCCATATATGTTATTAACCCCCGCAACCCTCTCTTGTGGGTGGAATATCGTAAAACCCGTTCTTAGCTGACCTCTACTCGGCGAAAGGAATATTCCTACCAAAATTCAAGTCTCTACGCCTTATGGTTTCAGAGATATCGTGATGAGTCATTGGGTGGGTAACTCTTTTATATATATAGATTATACTATAGTCTTATATTATAATATTCTTTTTTATTAAACTTTGATTTAGATTTTCTCTATTTCATTCTATAAAAACATAAAAGAGTTATTATTTTTACTCTTTAGGAAATTGGGCCCGACCGTGTATGTCAACTTGTGTTTGTTCAAAAACACAACACAAACATTCAAAATCCATCCCTATAAAATTTATTTATGAACACTTTTTTATTTTCTTCTACACAATTACCTACCTATGTCATTTACATTAAATACACTTTATTATTTCTTGATGTACCTACTTATAATAAGTATCTATCTACTACTGAAATAATTATTTGGCGAGTACAAAAACTCTAATTTAAAATCGATTTGGAAAAATTCCAGTAGCGTAATAATGTTATTAGCAATACTTTGTGTAAATAAACATTCTATTCTACATCATGCCGTAAAGCAATGACATTGCGATTTACTACTTCGATTTTCTGGCGTTTGAAAGTGTAGGGTATCGGTTTAGTACCGGTCTTCATATTTACTTAAGTATATCTTGAATTGTATATTGTAATCATCTGTCTGTTAATTCGACAATTAACTATAATATTCAGCGACGGGTTAGCGTAATGATCACAGCACTGGTTTATGGCTGTTGCGCTTGCAGTTGCGGATTCAGTCCCCACCTATGGACGTATGGCGTAAAGTAGTGGAGTTGGAGGATAGAGTAAATCCTAGTGGAGGCCATTGAGTGTAAGGCTATTATTTTATTTAGGTACCTATTAATTATTTAATGTTTAACTTTTGTAACCGAGCCTGCATTTTTTTGATATCGCAGGGGAACCCATATACGGGTGATATCCAGGACGCCCGGGTAGGCAGTCAGTCCTAGACCGTATGTCGGACTCAGCACTTGGGTGTGCTAATAATGTACTTAACCCCTGCCCGGTCCCGGATCTGCAGGCAACAGGGTCCCTCCAGTAACAGGCTGGCCTCGGCGAAAAGGCCAGACTTCTCCATGGGGAATGTCCGGCTCACCTCTGAACAGCCCCCACGACGCCGTGTCTAGCAGTACCGGGTTCCCATCCCGGCCCGACACGGGCACAGGGGCGTTACTGGAGGCGCATTAAGTAGCGCCTCCTATGCACCCCCATTTATCGCCCGCAGGTGGAAGCCACGTCGGCGGCCTCCTCTCTCATCCGCTCGTAAGCCTCCTTCTGGGACATTACTGTCTCGCACAAGGAGACCATCGCCATCCAGGACTCGTCGTCACCGTGCATCCGAGGACCGACGTCAGACACTGACGCAGTGTCGCCCATCTTGAGCCTGCATACACTATGTGTACAAATATACATGTATGTATTTAAAAACGGATGATTAAGCTCTATATTTGATAGGTATAAATGCCTGCAATTAAATCCAAAATATAACCAGAGAGGATTCATTCATTATCAAGCAAGGACATTATTTCCGCTTCTGAGATTGTATGAGCTAAACAAATTGACAACGTATCTATTATAGGAAACTATAGGTAGGTATGTAACACGCGGTTTTTGTTTCTGTATTAATTCTAATACACGTAGGTAGTACGAATATTTAAAACACATAAGTAGGTACCTAAATTGAAGTTTGGTTAATATAACAAACTTGCTTCTGCGCGCGACTTCGTCCGCGTGGAATAGGATCAATTCTGTCAAACATGATTTGTGCGAAACTTTAACCGTTTACGCAGAGGAAGCTCTGAAAAGAAAAAAAAAACCTCGATTTCGAAACATTCTTCATCGGTGCTACGCTCCTATTGGTCTTAGCGTGATGATATATAGCCTTCATCGGTAAATGGGCTATCTAACACTGAAATAATTTTTCAAATCGGACATAAAGTTTCGGACGGTTCGGAGTTATCGGACGGAAAGTTTTTTTAGTCATTTCGTCCCACTTTAAAATTTGTCGGATTATTATCTATTATACAGGGTGGGGATGATAATACAACGATAACTTGGACAGCGTATATGTAATGACATTCCAAGCCCACAAACAAAAAATCAATAAAATACATCCAGTAGTTTAGTCACAAATTATGATTTTTCATTTTTTAAAATTTCTACGTATGTATCAGACTAAAGACCTGACCTACCCTAAAACCGGCGGTTAACGACTCAAGGACAGCTATTATTATTTTTAAAATCATAGATTAAGAAATAATGGATATGGCATCGACTGCCACAAAAAGGCACAATTTTTAATCATTGCCATTTAGTGACAGTTCGCAGACCAAATAATATTATAATAACTAATGTTTAAAAAAAATAACTTATTCAGTATCGGCTACTGATCAGTTCTGCATATTTAAAAAAAAAATTGATGGTTTGAGAAAATTTAAATCAAATAGTTTTTTATTCAATTTAATTTTAAATGCGTAACAATTTATTTTAATTTACTTTTCTAACTTACTATTTTTTATTCAATCAAAACCCTTAATAAGGCAACAGGAACATTATTCCCACATTGAATTTCACACTTTAAACGGTCAATGAGACACATTTTCCCATGAGCTGTCACTGTCATTTCGTAGTTGAATATATTATCTATGGTGTATAAGCCTGTGATCGTGTTTTCGAACGAAAGAAAAAATAAAAAAGAGATGTCAATGTCATCGACACAATAATTACTCGCCGGTTATTGTATTTTTATGCAGTTATGTTAATAAAATGGATAATACGTCGTGTAAAAATCCGGTAAGTGTTCATTTTTGGTTATTTTGCATAGATGTAATGTTTATTTAGTTGTTGATGTGTTTTATTTTTCCAAATAACAAAAAATGACTTAGTTTGATGGATTCAAAGTATGTGGGAAATATTTGCTTGTTGCCCGGTTAGGTTTCCTGCTAACGATTTATGTGGGAAAACTGTTTCCGTAGGAAGCATGCTGGATTTCTATTTATCTCCTAAGAACTGTTTTACGTTTCAGAAACCACTTCGCGATTCTGAAATTGATTTCCAGCTGACACAGCTACTTTGTTCATCGGAAGAAGAAGACTGATGATGAAGCAGTTGACTCTTTTGCCACCAGTAGTTACAATGTCGATTTAGACAAGCGTTTGGATGAGATTCAAGATATTTCTGTCGAAGAATATTCTTTTTTGGTGGAAGAATCATATTAGTCTCTTAACTAAGATGAAACTTTTTTGAATTCACCAGTTCCACAGATTTCTAAGCCAATTCTTCCTCAAGTAGCTTCAACTTCACAAGATGCAATCGCTGAAGTCCATGCAGACCCTTCTCATGTGATTTCGGATGTTCCTATGCTACTTGATCAAAATCCTGGTGACACCCACATGCCCAAATTGACCAAATTTCAAAGATGCAGAATGCGTAGTACACGTGAAAAGGAGCAACGCAGCAAATAAATGTGTAAAGTTTGCAAGGTATCTTTATGTGCTGCCCCTTGTTTTGAAATGTTTCACAAATAAAATAAATTAGATATTATCTTTCAATTTAGTGTTTTTATTTACTTCAATTATCTTAGTCTAACTAACTGTTCCTAATATGTAATGTAAGTATGAAATATATTTCCCACTAGTAGGGAAATAATTTCCCAGGAATCACCAAATGTTACAATGTAATCGGTCAACAGGAATTATTTTCCCACATAGTTTCCTGAAAAACTGAAAACACGTAAAAAAATACTGATATGAAATCCTAAACCTGTATGTGCCACTTATTACATACTAGCTTTGAAACTTTTGCAAACATCTGCAGTTTAGCCATGCCCTATTAAGGGTTAGTCACAAATTATGATTTTTCATTTTTTAAAATTTCTACGTATGTATCAGACTAAAGACCTGACCTACCCTAAAACCGGCGGTTAACGACTCAAGGACAGCTATTATTATTTTTAAAATCATAGATTAAGAAATAATGGATATGGCATCGACTGCCACAAAAAGGCACAATTTTTAATCATTGCCATTTAGTGACAGTTCGCAGACCAAATAATATTATAATAACTAATGTTTAAAAAAAATAACTTATTCAGTATCGGCTACTGATCAGTTCTGCATATTTAAAAAAAAAATTGATGGTTTGAGAAAATTTAAATCAAATAGTTTTTTATTCAATTTAATTTTAAATGCGTAACAATTTATTTTAATTTACTTTTCTAACTTACTATTTTTTATTCAATCAAAATAATGAAGTTTTGTAGGTACAAGCACATAGCACTTCCACGCGATTATGCCGCGTAGAAAGAAGGCCACGCGCGAAGGCGGCGCGATGACGCGTGTAACAGGTCAGTGATCCTGTAGTTACAAAAATGATGTTATAAAATTTTATTTAATTATATTGAATTAGTTTGTATGAAAAAATCTTTTTTTTTGATTTTGATGTTAGGACTTATCTGATGGTTTTGAAATACTTCTTTATACTAGTACTAACGGTGTTTTCAATTATCGTTCTATTGTCATCCACACCTTGTATATTGAACGTAACTATAATATAATTAATTTAAATAAATTGTGTAAAATCTTACCTTGAAATGCTATTTAAAATACGAAGAAATTTTTTCCCCGACCTAATATAATGTTTTACATTTTAGTAACATAATAAATTATTATTATTAGTGCCCGAAAACCATTAATGCAAAATACCTTGCATCTATGGAGGGTTGTCATTGTCAAGTGAACAACTGTCGATTGTCGAAATGCCAATGTCACTTGTCAGTCGTCGCAGAAATTGTTTAATGTTTTTTTGGTTAAATAACTTAATTAATAATTATAATAAGTTAACTAAAACATAAATAAATAGTATTAGTTATTGTATGCTAACAGTAAAAAGTAAATAGGTTTATAAATATATACAAGATACAACAAAATTAATTGAATAAAAAATTTAAATAGGTAGGTACAGGTTTATTAGTTCGCAACGCTTCTGGACTTGGTAACTTGAGCAACTTTATCTTGAGACTGATCTGATGAAAGTTCAAGGAGTAAGAAGTACCTAGTAGCTTGGACTTGAACAACAATTGCATCAATATTAACTACTTCAGTCTTTGATAATTATAAAGTTTCCATATAATTGTTCTGCATTCAGTAAAAGTAGTAAATGTATATGAAGCTCAGAAATTAAGTTACAGTAACATTTACAACGACGTCGTTTTTGCGCAATGGTCGCAACATTGGTTTGTGGCTGTTGCGGGTTTGATCCCCCGCACATGACAAACATTTGCATTGGCCATACAGATGTTTGTCGGGGTCTGGGTGTTTGTGCAGTCCTTGTGGGTCTCCCCACCTTACCTCGGAGAGCACATTAAGCCGTCAGTCCCAGTTGTTATCATGTACACCTGATAGCGATCGTTACTCATAGTAGGGAATATATCTACCAACCCGCATTGGAGCAGCATGGTGGATTAAGCTCTGATCCTCCTCCTACATGGGGAAAGAGGCCTATGCCCAGCTGTGGGACATACAGGCTGAATCGTGATTGTGAACATTGATATATTAATTTAATTTTGATAAATCATATTTTGTTCCTTGAAAATAATAAAACTCGTACATGTCATATTTTAGCTTCAGATCTGTTTGTATCTGACTCCATGGCGACGATCAATACTCATATTTTTGGAAGAAATGTGTGATTTAATGGCACTACTATTTCTAAAATAAAAAAAAAATATGGTAAGACTTTTCTTTCCATGCATATAAGCAATAACGCGGTACGACTTTCTGGCATGAAAATAATATCTGACTTTAGTTATACGCCTGAAAGTATTTTATTAATATTTTCTAAAATAATTTACCTACAGTTAAGAAAAAAACGGAGGTGATGTATCGATAAACTTAGAAATGATTGACATCATAAAAAAAACGCATTTTGTTTATACGCCCCTCTGGCTTGAAGCCCGCAATATCTTCAAAATAGTCGTAAGCAATGAATTTAAGAATAGTAAATCAACTTGAACTGCTATATTTGATTTTAGACAAAAGCTGAAATGGAAGCTTGAAGATTATTTTACTGTCCAGTTTTACAATGTCAATTGACTGGAGTCAAAAGTGTTTTTGGAAAATTGATGTGAGAGCAAGAGAAATAGAGGAACAGAAAAGGTCCTTAATTAAATTTTATTTGTCATAGTTAAAACTTTACAAGACATTAAAGACAACTGTTTGTAGTTCATCCTGCATAGTAGTTATACCAATAAACTTTTATAGTATGATGTTGAATAGACCGCTATGACCAGTTTTATCTCAACTCATACACTACAAATTTTTCATTCACAATTGCAAATAGAAATATCCCATAAATATAGTGAAATATGATGGTGAAAAGAAATAATAATTATATTTTAAACTGGTATCTGTTGGATACCAACACACAGTAACACTTTTTTTTGTACAATTTCAAAGCAAATTTATAAGAAAAAGGAGTATTTATTATAAAAAAATTCCAGAAAATCTTACACTAGATAGTGGTACATTTGTGATATTAGTGTAATTTTTTATTGTATAGTGACATATTTATATAAACAAGTAAAGAGAGACAATGTAATAGTAAAAAATTTAATAAATCGATAGAAATACATATCGACGCCCCCGGGGGATAAAGTCGTAAAGTGCTATTACCACTGTTTTAATGTTTTGCATTTTCGGTATCTATAGGTCGTATTATATTATATGTTCTGATATTTTTTTTTAGATTTTTTTTCTAAAAATGTATATAGAGAAGGAGTGCAGAATGCTAATATTTTTGAAAATTGCATAAGCATAAAAATACATTACATTAATAATAATTAAAAAGAAAACATTTCACACACAACGTATTTGATACATATACTCGTAATATACTCTTTTGTTTATTATTATAGAAGTATAGGTATATAGTCTTTGACAACAGAACCTTAATACTGTTCAAACTTATAATTTAAATTAATTATAGTCGAATTTCGAACACTGGGCTAAACTATACATATAATAAAATGGTAGAAAAGTCAAAACTGTACATTGAATATTTTTTTAAAAGAATACTTGGGGTGTGATCTACAATCGATAGCGAAGCCAAAAATATAGTTTTTAGAATTTTTGACTGTTTGTCTGTTTGTCTGTTTGTCTGTATGTATGTCCGGGATAAACTCAAAAAGTACTGCATGGATTTACTTCAAATTTGACACGAATATTATTAAGAAGTCGGGTCAGAACATAGGCTACATATTATCACGCTATCACCTACGGGGAACGAGCAGTGAACGCACGCAGACGACGTCGCGGGCAGCAGCTAGTGTCTAATATAATAAACTGACATTATATTATTTATAGCCATTTACATCTGTAATATACCAAATATATTTTTGTTCTATTTTTTTTTGGTTTTTATTTTTATTTTTGAATCTACCTCCACAAAAGATGTTAGAGTTTAGAATTACAAGAGATTAAATAATTAGATTAGGTAGTTAGATTGAGTATTAGATATTCAATTGCTAGATGATTTTCGTAAATTACATCCTAAAAATTTTAAAGTTTTAGCATCAAGCTTAACATTCTTGTACCCTATGTCATGAATATTAATCACTATATAGGTATGTCATTACAAAAAGTGTTTGAATATATATATCACAAATTCCCTGTTCATATACATCTATTTAAACTTTTATTTATTATAATATTCGAAATGATTAAAAAGTCATCTTAAAAAAATATTAAATAAATATACTTAAACGTTATCTCTCCCCTCTGCTCTTCTATTGATATTATAATAACTCACTCATTCATATTCAAATTAGTCAAATACTCTTCATGGCTTTGGTCACTGTTTAATAACTTCGCTCGTGAAGTATTGTAAAATTATCTACAATTTTTCTGTGATTTAACGCGAAGAAACAAGAATGGAAGTCAGAAACAATACAGTTCAAGCACATGAAAGTGATAGTGATCATGTTAAAAGTAATGCAGGTGAAACCGATTCACATAAAGAAGTTAATTATGACGAATTACTTACATCTGCCGGTGAATTTGGACGTTATCAAGTGTTTTTGTTTTTTTTAACATTTCCATTTTATATTTTCACTGTTTTTTCATACTACACGCAACTCTTTTTAACTGAAGTACCTCCTAATCATTGGTGTTGGATACCCGAATTAGAAAATTTGACGCAGATTGAAAGAAGAAATCTTGCAATACCTCGGGATTCAAATGCGCCACTTGGATATTCACATTGTAAAGCATATGCCGCTAATTGGAGTGAAGTTTTATTAGCAGGTCAAAACCCAAATCAATCGTGGAATATAGAATCTTGCAAATTTGGTTGGGAATTCAACCAAACTGAAATACCATATCCAACAATTTCAATGGAACTCGGTTGGGTATGTGATAAAAATAGCTACCAAGCGACAGCACAAGCAATTTTTTTCGTTGGATCGATTGCAGGAGGCGTGGTTGTCGGTTGGGTTGCTGATCGATTTGGTAGGTTGCCAGCTGCAGTGTTAAGCAATTTATTTGGATGTGTGGCAGGTATTGCTAGCTCGTTTGCGACTAACATTATTTACTTTTCTATTTGTCGTTTCGTTGTCGGTATGGCTTACGATAATAATATGATGATGACATACCTTATTGTTTTAGAATACGTTGCACCAAAGTATAGAACTATTATTGCTAACTTACCTTTCGCAATCTTTTACTCGATAGGTGCCACAACATTACCTTGGATTGCTCTCGCTTGTGGACATTGGAAAACACTGAGTCTAGCTACGAGTATTCCAATGGCATTAGCTATTTTAGCTCCATTTATCATACCAGAAAGCCCACGATGGCTTCTTTCTGTTGGACGCATCGATGACGCTATAAATAAAATAATCACAATTGGTCGTGTAAACAAAAAAGAAATCCCGTTGAAATTGATTGGGCAATTTAAGCTAACCTATACTAACAGGAAAGAAGAAAAAAATGTTAGTATTTTAAATGTGTTTAGATCATTAGTACTAAGAAAAGTGTTTTTATGTATGTGTTTATTATTCATGTGTATTATGGTAGTATTTGATGCTTTAGTGAGAAGTATCGGTGGATTAGAATTTGATATTTTTGTGTCGTTTACACTTGTATCTTTCACCGAGCTACCTTCTTTGGTTTTAATTTCATTTGTCTTAGATTTGACCGGTAGAAAATGGTTGACTATAGGAACATTATTAATGTGCTGTATATTTAGTATGTTAACTGCTTTTATTAACAGTGGTTTACCGTCTGTGTTGTGTGTCGTAGTAGCGAGGTTTGGAGTAAATATGGCTTGTAGTATTACTATGCAATGGGCAGCGGAAGTAATGCCAACTTCAGTTAGAGGTTCTGGAGTTTCAATAGTCCATATCACAGGTTTTGTTAGTTCTATCTTAGCTCCATATATCGTTTACCTAAATAATTTTGTAGTATGGTTACCCTCAATTCTAATTGGATTGATAGCGTTAATAGGAGCTTTGGCAGCAATTATTTTACCTGAAACCGCAGGTATAGATATGCCTCAATCATTTGATGATGCTGAAAATTTGATCATTAATCAAAAATTCTTTGACATACCTTGCTTAAGGAAAAATAATAAAAATCATGTTGGTAATGTGAACTCATCATTCGAAATGCATTGATGCTACTTATGCCACTCATAAATAAATGCACAATACAATTAATCAGTCTAACGATGAGCATCCTAAGTCTACAAGATTTTAAAATACAAATAACAAAGAAGATGAATAGCATAAATGTCCGTATCGTTTCAATTTTGATTATTAGTCATATTTTGCAACAGATGCATTGTTATTAGTAGTTGAATTAGGGTTATTCCTTAAAGATATTCCTGCGGAATTCTTTAGTTTGTTAGGAAAATTTTATTTACAGGATATCCCGCGATAAAGTGCAACCCCGAAAGAGGGTGAAACTAGACCATAAATTATCGACAAAAAACAGAAAAAAATAAAAAAATAAATTTTTTTTTTATTGACGAATTAAGATTTTTATATATCTTATGTACACTCTATGTACAAAAAATGATGATTTCTATGCGTGTTTTTTGGGATACAGGCGTAAATTTTTTTATTTGAATGGCTATATGGTAAGAAATAATAATAAATTATAAAATTTCCTGGTATTTGGGGCATAATTCTGAGAAAATTAGAGATAATTGAAAAAAACAGTCATAAAAAATGGATTTTTTTTCACAAGAAGATTAGTTAAAGTCACAATGCCACTTTTTTGCGAGCTAATTGTTATTTTATCCTTACCCCCCAGTACGTGGCGTAATATTTTATTTTATTTTAAAGAAATCGACCCACTACTTTGGAAGAAATCATCATTTTTTGTACATAGAGTCTACGTAAGATATAAAAATCTTAATTCGTCAATAAGAAATAAAATATATTTTTTAAAGTTTTTTCTATGTTTTTTGTCGATAATTTATGGTCTAGTTTCACCCCCTTTCGGGGTAGCACTTTATCGCGGGACATTCTGTATATATATATATATATTTTAAATTAAACCATTTTCAATAACAAAATTTATGATAATTAAAAAATATTAACAAAATATTACAAAATATAAATCGTCTGATTAATTAATCTCTTTTCGTAAAATGATGTTTGAATTTCATTTCAAAGAATTTTAGAATAAGATGTTGGAGCTTAGTCTGCATTGCTTGTACCTTTAGTTCAAAAAGATTTTTTTTTTGTGACTTTTTATTGAAATTAATAGAGTATTACATTGTTTATTGATATTATATTTATTCTCCATTAAGCTTGTGAACTAAATTGTGTAACTGCCAAACAGAAAACTTCTGGACCGAAACTTTTTAGGCACAAACAAGTAGACAACCTTGTAGCCAGTTGTAGCTAGTACAAATAGGAAACTTAAGAACCAAAAATTGTTAGTAAAGTAAGTAGAAGAAAAAACTTGTAATTGATACATACATATAAAAGTAGTGGATCAAAACTTGTAACTGAGAGAAACAGAAAACTTGTTGAACAAAACTTGGAACTCAAACATATTGAAAATTTGTAGACCAATTCTGTTTTGTGAAACAAATAGATAATTCGCTGACCGATACTTGTAACAGAAAACCTGTGGACAAAACTTGTAACTTAGACAATCAGAAATTTTGTAGACTAAAATTTAGAACAGACGAGTCGTAAAATATTGGTTAACAAAGAACAAAAATAAATGAGTGTGTCCTTGTTAAACAAATGAATAAATTGATTGATTTGTAAGCACAAATAGGTAAGTAGGTACAATTTTATTATGAATGTCAATGTTGGTAATTTAAATGATGGACCCTTCAATCAGGCAGAATAGTTTTCCTTTTACTAATCAAATTTAAGTAGGTATCTTATAAGGATACACACGTATTGTTTTATTACTTATAACTCTGCTATGCTTCTATATTATGTGATTAGGCATTTAATTATCCGACTTCAAAAAGAGGAGGTTTTTTTTAAATAATCAGAATTGGCCTTTCTGTAATAATCAGAGTTCCAAACTAAAAAAATCTTCTTATCATGTCGGCACCTGCCGATCAGATCTCTGCTTTTAGCGCGATCGAAAAAACAAAAAAATTATAATGTATAAAACCTATTATTGAACATTTAAAAGTATTTTGTTGCTTTTCAGTTTGCCCCACAGAAATAGTAATAATACCAATAGAAATGCCTTCGCTTAACTTTTGTAGCAGTACCGATGATGCCACGTTGGTCCCCACTCCTTGCAATTAGTTCACACGCTCAAACAGATAGATGCGTATTACACAACACTCACACATTTTCGTGCATGTTATAACAACAGGAAACAATGAACTTTATAGCGACGACATATCGCTTGAAATCGCAAATCAGTTACTCACTCACTCATTCATAAAGTATAATGTCTATGTAGTGTGTAAAAACAAAGAATATTTTACAAATACGCTAGTGCTTGATCAAAATAAATGTAGTCGATAAAAATATCGATTCGAATTAGGTAGTTGGCAATAAAAAGCTGTTATTTCGCTATCTTAACTTAACCAATTTATATTTATAAAAACAAACATTTACATATTATTATTTTAAAAAAGAAATAACAAACATAACAACGTAATATAGTGTAGCAGTATTGCATCATCAGTTATAGCAAGAAGCTGTCTTAAGGTGCGTACGGATTGCGCGTACCCTGGTACGCGTACTCAGTTTACGCGTATTCGGAACGCCTAGTCCATACCTGCAGCTACGCGTTCACTATTAATAGGGTACGCGTACCGCGCGAGCCAACTCGCAGCGCGAGCCATCGTCGGTCGGTTTTTGGTCGCGCGTCAAAGAGGACTCACGCGGCCGGCTACGCTATATTTGGACGGCAAAATGAATAAACACGCGTGTTCTTCGAGTTTCAATAATGAAAATATTATCAGATTGATTCAACTTTATGAATTTCACCGAGTCTTGTGGGATAGCACACTAACTAATTATCGAAATAACGATTTACGCCAAGATGCATGGAAGGCAATTTCAAATGAACTGAAAATTCCAATAGGTGAATTAAAAAAAAAGATGACAACTATTAGCATTAGCGCTCTGGATCGATTGACCTCGCGTACAGGTTCGCGGCGGTCCGTACAGGAGCTGTACGCGTATCCAATGTACGCGTGGACAGTGTTTCCCAACTACGCGTAACACAGGAACGCGCAATCCGTACGCACCTTTACAAAGTTACAACACAAAGAAAAAAAAAGAAAAAATATATATCATAGCGAATCAAAAAAATAATATTATTACAATTTAGCTTAGTACAAGGCTGGGAACTATCTAAATCTATCGATAGTTTCGACGCACTGCGTATCCTTAACTGGCGTTTTCGACATGCGGCCGTACATCGATACTTTTGCGCGTTGGTTAGTATTGTTTGGTATTGTTAAATAAAATATTCATTGCGGAGTCGTAATGAAACGACTTGCTAGCTATTTATGTTCAACAAGCAATGTAGACCATATTGTGCGATTAGAACAAAACATAGTACTAGTCTACTTTTTTCACCTCATGTTTTGATTTTAATTATAAATCATCGCTAAACTTGTATTATATTAATTACCAGTGAAATTATATTACTCTAGAAGTACAATCAGGCTTTGATGAACAGTTTGAGCAATTTACAACACCGCAATAGCCCATTTTTACAATAAAATCTGATATTATCACTCGATGACGCACCGTTGCAGACTAAGGCGCGAGATCCGTGCATAAGGCTAAAAAGCCTTATACTCGGCACCATGTTGCGCGTTTATTAACACTTCTATGGGGTATTACTATTTCTGTGGTTTGCCCAGTAACTTCAATCCAAAAATATTGTAAAACTATAAAAATCAGTGCTGTCATAGAATATACAGAAATCTATATAGGTAGGTATATACTTGTATCTTTCCCGTAATAACAATAGTTTTGTTTTTCATAATTTGTCAAAGTTTTAGATGTTATTAAAATATCTTTTTTTCTTTAGTTAATCAGTTACCATTTTTTGACTAGTGACGTAGTAGACAGTTGGTAGTGACCCTGTTTTCTGCTCCGCACCTTGCGGGTTCGATTCCCGCCGGAGTCTGGGTGTAATATTTGTATATGTATATTAACAGTATATAGGTAACAGCCAACTGTTGGCTGTTACCTATAACACGTGCGTCGTGCACACAACTACGTATGTATGTCATAAGATGTTGATAAATTTAATTTTGGATCCTATTTGTTACCTACAAAATTTAAAGAACAGAATAAAAATTACTGAAATTATGTCAACCTTAGCTCTGTTATCAATATTTTTATATACTTAACTGTACCTATATATAATAAAAAAATGTCAAGTTCTAGTTTTTGTTTTTATTCCAAATTGTTAATGCAAATTATTATTATAAAGGTCCAAAATACTTCTCAAAATACATACACCGTTCAATTGGAGAAATATTATAATTCTGTCTATTGTTCTAAATACGCATCACTACATAGTATAAAACAAAGTCGCTTTCTCTGTCCCTATGTCCCTATGTCCCTATGTCCCTATGTATGCTTAGATCTTTAAAACTACGCAACGGATTTTAATGCGGTTTTTTTTAAAAGATAGAGTGATTCAAGAGGAAGGTTTATGTATATAATTTAGTATAGTTTTATGTAAATTAGCAGAAATACGGCGATAAATGTTGAAGAAGTCGCACAAAATCGGGCCAACTGGGAGCTTTCCACGCAAACGCCGCGTAAACTAGCAAAGATACAGTGGAGTAATGTACTAGCGAATTCTAAATCTATAAAAATGCTACAAAAAAGTCCGCGATAGCATATCTCTATCTCTTACGGTTGACTTACAATAACCACTTTTATGTTCAAATTTTTAATTAAAAACATTACGTTATTTTCCAAGCTATTTTCTTTAGTTCAGTATTAATCCTTATCCAAACAAATATTTTAGTTAGCTTAGGAATTTAATGCAGATTAAAATTGCCCTTTACACTATATCAATCAGATGAATAGGTTTTCAGATATCGTCGTTAGAAGTAATTAACAGCGAAACATTTAACCCTTTAACCGCCATCGCCGTAATATTACGTGTTGTAAGAGTAGTACCTCAGCCGCCACGTCGGTATATTACGTAAAGATCCTGTCATTTAAAAATGTCATCATTGCACCCGTGCGAAGCCGGGGCGGGTCGCTAGTTATAACTAAATTACTAAGCAGGTAAAAATCAGTAGGTATGGCAATCATATGAATCATAAAGCATACACAACAGGCTACATAGTCTATTTTATCAAAATCGCTTAATAAGGTAGGTACCTATATCAAAAGTTATTGTAAATTGAATTTTGTGTTTTAAACGACGGAATTTGGCGGCCAAGAGTAGGTATGTTAACTTATGCTTATAAATATAATCCAAAAGTAGTTTCTAATAATTTAGTGTAAAATAATGTTTTAAAGCATATGTGTAGTTGTTAATATAATATTCGTATTTAAAACTCAGAAAACGACGTCAAATCTGAAATCTAACCGCCTGTTTCACACGGCTCAAAGTGATGAACGCATTAAGCTGGTGGAAGCGGACCTCTACTAGTAAAATACAACTTTTGTATTCACAGGTTCTATATAGGTACCGATGATGAATATTGAGTATTGTATTGTATTGTAATAATGATGCATATTGCTGAAATATCGGGAGATACGAAATGATAATGGCGGCAAGTCTTGCATAAGAAAAAGTGTAGATAAAGTTCGTTGAATACAATTATATGCCAGACAGTTTTATCAGCTATTTATATAACTAGCTCGAAAAGTCGAAAACAGGAACAAATAAAAACGTACAATACAATAGGTAAACAAAAATACTCCTAAATATCCATTAAATTATATAGGTAAAGTAGGACCCGAACTAGAGACGAACTTCAGTCTTCACCCATGTTAATTATTTTAAATTTATTTTAGTAGGTACATTAGACCCGTAGAAATTGCAAACGTTGGGTTGTCTATTACTTTCCTGAATCCTGACGTAACTACTGAATTTAGACCGGGAGATAGTGACACAAAATATTTGGTCATTTGTACCAGTATGGCGGTTCGTCAGGGGTCTAATTACGTAAAGGCAAAAAGGAAAATGATGGTCATAGCGCTCGCACCGGCCCCAATCGCGTAGGCGTTAATCGAACGCGTCGGATAAATAACGAGTATCGAACGATTTGTTCCACAAAAATGCTTGTATTTTCAGATTGCCATACTTCTCGGGTGTGACTTACAGCCCGCCATACCGACGCGAATACATTAATTTAAATAAAACAATTTAACCGTTTGTACCAGGCTAATTTTTACAAAGCTAATCATCGTCGAGTAGCCATTCACGAAAATCACCTTGCCATACTTTTCCGACAGTTCCTAATGGCCGCCATACCACTGCAAAGGAGTAATTTTTTTATATTTCGCCAAACGATTTGTACCACCCTGAAACTTTTTTTATCAGTTCCCTGTATGATCATAAATAGAAGTCTGATAATGCCATACCTGTGGGAGGTGGCGAATGTGAACAATATTTTTTCAAAATCCTAAGATTTTATTCGTAATTCGAGTTTTTTTTCAAGTATGGCGCCACTTTTTCCCTCTACTACAAGTATGGCAAATATAATAATGGTCACATTGTATCGTATAATTTCCAAAAATCGAAATGCCATACTGGTACAAATAGTCAAATTTTTTTTTTTCACCTTTTAGCTCAAGTCATCCGCCCGATGGTTACAATCTGTAATAATTTTTTTAGGTGCAATTGCATCCAAATGACGAGAATACAATGATGCCATGATGTAAAAAATGATTTTACGTATTTTACAGTCGTATTTTAAAAACGTGTCAAATAAATAAGTATTTCAAGTATGGCAGCACTTTTCCCCCTACTAGAAGTATGGGATAAGTAATAACGGTCACATTTTGTCAAATACTTTCCAATAATTCAAATGCAATACTGGTACAAATCGTTTGGCAAAATATAAAAAAATTACTCCTTTGCAGTGGTATGGCGGCCATTGGGAACTGTCGGAAAAGTATGGCAAGGTGATTTTCGTGAATGGCTACTCGACGATGATTAGCTATGCAAAAATTAGCTTGGTACAAATGGTTGAATTGTTTTATTTAAATTAATGTATTCGCGTCGGTATGGCGGGCTGTAAGTCACACCCGAGAAGTATGGCATTCCGCTACCGCCTACTTCTTTTTTTTCCGACTATCTGAAAATACAAGCATTTTTGTGGAACAAATCGTTCGACACTCGTTATTTATCCGACGCGTTCGATTAACGCCCACGCGATTGGGCCGCCGGTGCGAGCGCTATGACCATCATTTTTCTTTTTGCCTTTACGTAATTAGACCCCTGACGAACCGCCATACTGGTACAAATGACCAAATATTTTGTGTCACTATCTCCCGGTCTAATTGGCACGGGTACATTAAACGGGTCTATTAATATACGAGTACATATTGTCCTAGTTACTTTCACCCAAAACAGTAGGTAATAAATCTTACTAAATGAGCTCTGTTTCATTGGTAATACGATGCCTGCTAAGTGTGGTTTGAATACAGTTTGCCGAAAATAATAATTAATATACTTATATTTATTTATTTATTTATTTATACTTTATTGTACATCACAACTACACATATCATTTACAGACTGTGAAGTACAATGGGCGGACTTATGGCTATTTAGCCATTTCTTCCAGACAACCCAAATATATATTTCCTACTATGAGTAACGATCGCTATCAGGTGTACATGATAGCAACCGGGACCGACGGCTTAACGTGCTCTCCGAGGCACGGTGGGGAGACCCACAAGGACTGCACAAACACCCAGACCACGGCAAACATTTGTATGGCCAATACAAATGTTGTCGTGTGCGGGGATCGAACCCGCAACCGCTCGCGCAACAGCCAATCTCAATCCATTGCTGTGACCGCTGCGCCAACGCGGGTTCACCGGCGTACCTAGGTACCTAATTATAGCTTGGCCAGGAATTTTCGAGCTAACCCTTTGACATACTTAAAGCAGATGGGATCACGTCTTGTTCGGATCTTAGACTATCAATAATAAATGTATAATTAATAAACTAACTCAAAAATACTTGTTCTGAACTAATTTAAAGTTAATTTCCACGCATTAATTAACAACAACAGTTTCATAAAAATACTTGTAGATATAAATTAGAATAATTTTATCCAAAGTCGTGAATGTAATTTATTTATCCTTTTACAGAACAGGTATTTTAAAGATGAGCAGTTGGTCACGTGCTATGAGCGGTGTGAACTTTTTGCTTATGTTTATTATCATGTCGACTTCGTATTAGTGTTTTTATTAATTTAATAGAGCTCACGAGTTTGATTTTTAATTTGGACAAATCTCGTGATTAATTTGAACAATTTTAATTTTTTTTTAACGTTACAGTGCTTGATTACTGAGTAAGGTCATGGATTAGGTATAGGGTAGTAAACAATAAACAAATAATTATTTAACAGATACACAAGTTAAATTGGAGTGTCAAAAAAAATTTTTTTTTTATTTTGTATCTATACTAATATATAAAGCTGAAGAGTTTGTTTGTTTGATTGTTTGTTTGTTTGTTTGTTTGTTTGTTTGAACGCGGTAATCTCTGGAACTACTGGGCCGATTTGAAAAATTCTTTCACTGTTAGATAGCCTATTTATCGAGGAAGGCTATAGGCTATATATCATCACGCTAAGACTAATAGGAGCGGAGTCCACGCCGACGAAGTCGCGCGCAGAAGCTAGTAAAAAATAAAACTGAGTGTACTGACTAGTATCAGCAGCGTACCGATACCATAGTGTGTCCCTTATTAACTCAATACCAATGTAAGACAGGTATTTAACATAAACTTATATATCTGCACTGGACGCGGGAAAAGGCCTTCATCTGTGCTAACTGCTAAGTGTCATGTATAATGCAATGTTAAAGTGTTGTTCCCCATGGAGGAGAAGTCTGGCCTTTTCACCGAGGCCAGCCTGTCGCTGGAGGGATCCTGTTACCTGCAGATTCGGGACCCTCCAATTAAAGCGGCTGAAGGCTCCCGCAGGGGCTTAGTGCGGTATTGGCACCCCCAAGGGCTGAGTCTGACATACGGTCTAGGACTGCCTACCCAGGCGTCCTGGATACCACCCGTAAATAGGTTACCCTAGAATATAAAAAAAAAATATGTTAAAGTGTTGTACCAACTAAACTGGTAAACAATTGCAAATGTTATTATTAAACGAATTTCCTCTTAAGTAATAAATAATATCTGGCTACGTTTATACAAATGTAACTGGATATTTATAATTAAGGATTTTGATCTGTGGGTTGAAGGTTCGAAGGTGAATCAATATTCGTACTTCCATAAAGCTAATGTTTACTTATTCTAAGCAAGAACAGGTAATCGAATGCCATTGTCAAGTTAATACAGGAACCGTGTAAGTGACAATTACATTGCTTTGGACTTGAAGAAAATGTAAATTTTATTCTCATATTTATTTTAATTAGCATTAATTAAGTATTGCGAACTGTTCGAACTAATCTGTCGCAAACATTTTCGCATAGGTAGGTACTTATTCTTACGCTTAAAAATACTGACCAAGATAAGGACTGGTCGATACTTATTTGCATACTTCTATTTTATAACTATTAGTACCTAAACTAATTGATGGTAAACACAAATTTCACAAATTTTGTTAAAATTTTTGAAATAGGACAGAACATCATTTTGTCAGACCCCAAAAATCACACCTAATCACGATATTGTAACCCATAAATATCAATTAATTTATTAAAGTTGTCGATTTTAAAATTAAAGAAATACTGATTATGAATGTAGGTACATCTACTATGGATATACTTTTATCTTATAAAATATAAATAGGTACCCATTTTGGTTTTATGTATGCTAAACGTGCGACTGTATTTTTGCTGTTTGAAACATAACATGACCTAAAAATATTGACATAAGTTTTATAAAATACTAGCTGACCCCGCAAACGTTGTTTTGCCATATATGTAATTAACCCCTCCAACCCCCTCTTGTGGGTGAAATTTCATAAAATCAGTTCTTAGCTCATAGCTGACCTCTACTCGGCGAAAGGAATATTCCTACCACAAGTCTCTACGCCTTATGGTTCCAGAGATATCGTAACGATATCTCTGGAAGAAGAAGAGATTTCCACCCATATTATATTGACTCATAACTTATGAGTCAATATAATATGGGTGGAAATCTCTTTTATATATATAGAAGATTTATTAAATAATAAATCATTAATCATTAATAGGTATATAAAACAAAGTTGGGTTTGTTCGAACACTTATAACTCGAGAACGGCTGGTCCAACTTTCATGGTTTTTGATTTGTCAACATAATTTGTCGTAATTTAAATACAAAAATGTTGCCAAAATCCTTCAAATTACAATATGTTAAGATTTACTTTGTCCAATACAATATTTTCTGTATACAATGTTTTTGTGATTCTCTAAATAACTTAAAGGAACATTAAATCAAATTTTATGTTTTAAATTAGTTTCGGTTATACGTACAATTATGAATTGCTCTACCAACTTTTTCTATGTATTTACTATTATAAAACATACGAGAACGTGATATAACTAATTGTTTTTATGTAAATTTTGAATTATGTGTATAGCGCCTATTTAAATTTGAAGATATTCGTTTCTTTAACTTATTTTTAAACGAGGAGGAATAATGAAGGAGGCTCTCAATTACTGTATTGTTTTTTTCATGTGTTACCTCATAACTTTTTACTGGGTGGACCGATTTCGATGATTCTTTTTTTATTCGAAAGCTGGTGTTTGCCACGTGGTCCCATTGAAAATCGCGATCTGACAATTTAAACATCGTAAATATACGTACACGGTCGTCTGTTCCTATATAATTATGTAGGTATAAATAAATATACATAACACAGAAACAGTGGTAGGGCACAGCAGGAAATTTCCTGTTCAAAATATGGAGCAGCCCGACTGGGGTAGTACCTCGACCTTACAGAAGACCACAGCTAAATAATACTGTTTTAAAGCAGTATTGTGTTTCTGTTGGTGAGTAAGGTGACCAGAGCTCCTGGGGGGGGGGGTTGGGGATAGGGTCGGCAACGCGCTTGCGATGCTTCTGGTGTTGCAGGCGTCTATAGGTTACGGTCTTACCATCAGGTGAGCCGTACGCTTGTTTGCCAACCTACTTACATAAAAAAAAAAAAAAAAAAAAAAAAACTTGTGGGGAGTATCGAATCCAAAACCCCTATATTATACAGCAGGGTCATTACAATCTGAGCCAAAGGCCATAGTATGCTCAAAATTTAGTTATATTTTGAATTTTTATTTGTGTTAGATACCTACTTTGTATAATCTTTTATCTATGCTTGAAATTATAACAATTTAGGATTACTTTAACAACTGATCGGTAATTTTAAATATACAATTGTTTTGCGTTGCCAGCACACTGTACAAGTAAGTCAGTCAATTCAGCCTATTGTAATCCACTGCTGGACATAGGCCTACGCCGGCAATCTTACGTAGATCTTCGGCCCAACAGGCTGGAGGGTCGTTCCACGCTGCGTTTGCCAAGACGCGGTCTCCACTCCAAGACACAGTACACGTCTGCTCCATCCAACGACCAGCCCACTGACACTTCAACTTGCTAATTTGTCGAGAGTCACAGAGTAAAAAGAGGCCTATGCCCAGTTGTGGGAAGTTACAGACTGTATCTAGAATTGTAATCGGACACTAATGGCGAAACACGGAAAGGTTACCATTTTGTCGCCAAATATCAAATTAAAAAAGAAAAATATCGTTCATTTTTATATCTACCCATTTATTAGCAACCGGTGCGGTGTAACAGGCTCTTAATGATAATATTGTATTTGTATCCCGTTCTACGTTTTAATGCTAGTACCTTTTTTTTTTTGATATCGCAGGGTAACCCATTTACGGGTGATATCCAGGACGCCCGGGTAGGCAGTCCTAGACCGTATGTCGGACTCAGCACTTGGGGGTGCCACTACCGCACTAAACCCCCTGCGGGAGCCTTCAGCCGCTTTAATTTGAGGGTCCCGGATCTGCAGGCTTAACAGGATCCCTCCAGCGACAGGCTGGCCTCGGCGAAAAGACCAGACTTCTCCTCCACGGGGACTGTCCGGCTCACCTCTGAACAGTCCCGACGACGCTGTGTCTAGCAGGACCGGGTTCCCATCCCGGCCCGACACGAGGCTTAATGCTAGTACCTGGGTGACCGAGCCTAGCTCGGTAGCCGGTATTTTAAGTATTTTTTATGTTTTGTTTTTTTTTCTCGGTATTTTTATATTTTATTTTTATTTAAATAAAAAATAACGAGTGCAATATTAGAAAAAAAAAAATTATGGCTTGCAGACGTGGATTTGAACCTTGGCCTTCTCGGTTGAATCCATCCGATTTCTCACCTGAGCTATTATAACCATAATGACAATTGTGAAAATTACGTTCCTATTCTAGCGATATTTTAGCCATTTTTTCATTGCCTAAAAACAGGGATAAAACTAAATTTTCTAAAAATGAATCCTAGCTAGATCAATTTTTCTCCCCCGAAATCCCCTGTATATATATATATATATATATATATATATATATATATAGAATTGCTCGTTTAATAGTATAAGATTTGGCATAATTTTATATCATAAGTTAAATTTAACGCGTGCCAACCGATAAAAACCTTAACCTTATTTCCTGCTTCTATAAAAAATCGCGCTATATAAATAGTGACTTTTTTGTATGTTTCTAAATCTTTTATTTTTCAATAAATCCGCAAAACTACATAGTTAATTATATTTTCATTAAAATACCTGTCATACAAGCCAATAAAAACTGGTTTCGATCCTTCAAAATTTTAATTTCAATTGCGACATAAAAAAACGTGCTAAATTGACATGCAATGCCTAGAGTTAATTGAATATAATATTTAACCATAACTTAGTTTACACGTCTTTAATTATTTTAGTAGTTGATTAGGTGTAATTATTTTAGTTTTTGTTACAAATATACGATTTATCTCAAGAAATTTCCTTATTTTTTTATAATTGAAATTGTATTGAATGATATCTATAATTATGTTCCTCGAATCTGTTTGTAAGTCATTCTATCATCATTCACCTTCTTCATACATAATACAGTAAAGCAATACACTGCCGAAGACTATGTTTTATAAACGCTGATTTTGTTTGAAATAAAGATATTACGTTTACATCTACGTTAGGGTTGCCAACCGTCCTGTTTTCCCAGGACATGTCCTGGTTTTTGTAGTGTCCTGGGACGTCCTGAATAGTTTTTAAGCAGCGTCCTGGGTTTTTAAATTTTAAAATTCGCGCACCTCTTCTCAAATTTTTAAGAACAGTAACAGTGAACACTGAACAGTATGCAAAACTACGGAAAGTAGTTGAATATTTTTTTTTTATGTTATGTTACTAAGTCGACAAACAAGCGTACGGCTCACCTGATGGTAAGTGACTACCGTAGCCTATAGACGCCTGCAACATCAGAAGTGTCGCAAGCGCGTTGCCGACCCTATCCCCAATCCCCCCAGGATCTCTGGTCACCTTACTCACCGACAGGAACACAATACTGCTTGAAAACAGTATTATTTAGCTGTGGTCTTATGTAAGGTCGAGGTACCTACTACCCCAGTCGGGCTGCTCCATATTTTGAGCAGGAAACCTGCTGTGTTTTATAATTATTTGCTTACTCAACCACAAATACCGAATGAAATTAATGGGATTGAAAAATATAGTAAAACGTAAAAAGTTTATAATATTAGAATGATACTATAACTAACCTAAGTTTAAGAAATTTGTTACAAACTAAAGTGTTTGTTTTATATTTTAATAACTAGTTTTCAACTGGTATTTCATCCAAATACTTTTATTAAAAAATGTGATTATTTTAATTAAATACGTCCTGTTTTTAAACTGAATTGTCCTGGTTTTTCCAACTTCAAATCCTGGTTTTTTAAATTTGAGGTTGGCAACCCTAATCTACGTCCCACATCCCTTGAAGAAAATTATTAACTTCATCTAGTACCTACAAAATTATGTAACATATACCTATTCTTAAAAAAAAAAGTCAATATAACGAACCGATAAAGTTATATTCAAGTTTAGCATTGAAGATGAAAATTTAACTTATAAATAATTACGACATGACTATCTTCCACTAGAAACATATTAATTATATCTAGAACAAAATTACCTACATAACATTTATTTTTAAAACATATTCAATGTAACGAAATGACGAAGATACGAACAAGTTCAGCATTGAAACTTGTAGAGTAAGTATTACGTCTGAGAATAAATTATAAAAGTACAAAAGGCGCTTACGTTGAAGACACGAGTTTCTTGAATTTGTGTGACAATTTTTGAATTCCTTACGGTATATTATGTTACAACAATATAAAATTGTTGTGTATTTTTACTTTTCTGTACACAAAAAAATGTTACCATGTTGTATTTAGAAATAAGAAATAAGTTTTTTTTTGTTTGTAACTTATTGTAAGTATTAGTAAATTTAATTACAATCTTGGTACCTACTCGAAACATAGAAAGTCTGAACTTTAGAAGCCTTATGCCTTTCCAAATAAAGAAATAATAAAAATATTAAAAAAGAAATTATACCAACACTAAACGATCTTCCTATTTTTAACCTAAGTGAAAAATATATGTTCGTTACAGTCGAAGTGTGCTATTTTATATCATATAACGCCAAAATATATGTAGATATTTTTGTCTTTTTATGAACGTCCAAATTTACTTGGAAAAATAGACAAAGGAGTTTGTTTATACTCTTAAAATCTAATAAAAATATAATTGTGTTTGCTCGCAAACGAAAAAAAAGCGACTTCAATAACATCGACAAGTAATACAACGTAATAAGACGAAAAAATAGTCAAGTAAATACGCGCTATTAAAGATTATTCAAAAAGTTGTAATCAGTTTTCGATCTAATTTAAACAAGACTACAAGACAAGTATTAGCTTTCGATTAAAGTAAGAATCATCGAAATCGGTACACCGAGTAAAAAGTTATGCGGTATAATATAACGTAGGTCGACGAAAAAGTAGTCACGTAAATAGTGTAAATACGCATTATTAGATATAACTATAAAACTACTTGTCAGATCTCAATTAAATTAAAATGGGACCACATGACACGCAACACCTTTCAATTAAAACAAAATTGATCGAAATCGGTCCACCCAGTCAAAAGTTCTGAGCTAACATACATAAAAAAAAAAAAAAACATACGTGTCGAATTGAGAACCTCCTCCTTTTTTGAAAGTCGCTTAAAAAGCAAGTAGGTACTTAAGAACTTAGTAACTGTAAGTTGTTAGATATATAGGAACTTACTTATTATTAAAACAATCACATTTTTATCATAGCTTAATTTTTTTTTGCTACATTCATAAATTTTTACAAATGTGACACAAGACGAATTTAACACGAACATACTCGAAGAAGTTTTCATATTTCGTGCCTTGGTCTATGCTGTTATTAAAAAGGTAATGACCAGGAACCCTAATTTTGGCTGAGTACGTTGATTGAAGAACATTGTAGATTTACACACAGAGGTTTCGGGGCAAAATACATATTTAATAAATTCTAAATTACTACTTCATAACGGTGAAGTCGATTTCGCGAAAGCATGTTAATCTATTTCATGCATTAATAATACAAGAATAATTCAAACATTGAATATGAATACCATTCGATATGTTAACAAGTATAATTTCAAGAAATTTTATAGTACCTACCTAACTATAAAACTTTTAGTTATGAAAATACATTAAAAATGGAAGAAATATCTGGCTCCTCATATAGACTATATAATATATCTAGCTTTTGTAAATATTCCGTTAATTTAACTCCCGATTCTGAGGGAGAATATATCTTGGTCATTTACAAAATTCTGGAAGAATACCTGAAATATTAATTAGGTTTTTTAGTTTAACTGTTTGTCTAACTTTATTTGGGGTATTGACAAAACAACATCATCTCTATGATAGTTAAGACAAAAGAGAACTGCAGCTCACGAAAAAATGAAGTAAGTACCTATATCTGTAATTTGGGATGTCAACAAGAAATGAGAAATAGTATTAAGATATGAATAGATGAATGTATCAATGAGCATTTGATTTCTTTACCCTACAAGGTAGCAGAAAATAAGCTCACGAAAAAATGAAGTAAGTACCTACCTATATCTGTAATTTGGGATGTCAACAAGAAATGAGAAATAGTATTAAGATATGAATAGATGAATGTATCAATGAGCATTTGATTTCTTTACCCTACAAGGTAGCAGAAAATACAAGAACAATATTATATATCAATATAACTTAAAAAAAAAAACTAATATGACTATCTGAGTAGGTGCCAATGTACCTACCACAATATTTTGATGCCTTTGATCTCGAGTTTTGTTTCTCTTGCTATGCATTTTAATTTGCGTCTAAAAGAAGTTCAAAAGGTTCTAGTTTATTAACACCCTAAAATCTTTTAATGAAACTATTATAAAATAAATAGCTGACCCCGCAAACGTCGTTTTGCCATATATGTTATTAACCCCGCAACCCCATCTTGTGGATGGAATTTCGTAAAATCCGTTCTTAGCTGACCTCTATTTGGCGAAAGGAATATTCCTACCAAATTTCAAGTCTACGCCTTATGGTTCCAGAGATATCGAGATGAATAAATATATAGGTGGAAATCTCTTATATGTATACATATAATTATATACGAGTGTATGTTATAAATAATCGATTCTGTTATGACTTGGCGTTAACTTGACCTTTGCACCAAGTATTCAACCTATCCAAACGTAGAAATGCCGACAATCCTCAGCCGGCGCGGCGGTTGGATGTGTGTGCCTGTGTGGGATTTCCACGGACCTCGAGCCACGCCATATTAATCGACTCTTAGGAACCGAAGCTAATTATCGCGTTTTTTATGTCAGTTTTTATAACCTTATAGTCCTACTTATTAAAAACAAGAATTGCAGCAAACATTTCCTGCTTCTCCTAAGTATGAACGAAATACAACAAATACGCAATTTATTTTTTGAATTCGTAGGAAATCGTAATCTATGGGTTGGAATGCTGTTTCAAAAGATGTAGGTATGGATAGAAGAAGCGCTTACTGCGTTTCCGATAGTCCTTCAAAATCAGACATCAAATGTACGAATCATAGTTTTTTCTAGACAGGCTACTTAGCGAGGACTTGTAACGTCGGCGTCGTTTGAATTGTTTTTCTTTAAATCCTAAAGCTATTATATTAATTTATAATTCACAACTTAAGAACTATATTTACAGATAGGTTTGGTAAGTACAAATCAATTTCCGCGTGGAATTATGCCAAGAATGCTGGCAGCATTTCCCCGTTGAATCCCTATGCCGATTCTCTGGGCAAAAAATGCACCAGCCTTCTTGTCACCAGTGAATGCAATAAGGGCAGGAGTTATCTAATTATATTTATTCTATTCGCACCTACTACTACCCCTTTATTATATTGCACTCACGTACTACGCCAAATTTTTTTTTAATACATTAAAAAAATAACGGGTGGCTGATATACAGTTGATATAAAGTTGACCGGCGGTCAAGGTTACAGACGCGTCATCTATTCATTGCATTGCAATTTTATTTTTATTTTTTATTCAGCATAAAATTGAAACGTCATGAGTCTACTACCAGTTCGGAAAGAAGAAGTCTCTGACCTGAGAAGAACTGGCGGAAGAAACTCAGCGGGACTAATATCATTTTTTTTATCGTAATGTTTTATTATCGTAATCTTGTCTTTTTTAGATTAACTTTATAAATAGCTTTTTACATTATTGACTTGTTTTTTCCTTTTTAGGGTTCCGTACCCAAAGGGTAAAAACGGAACCCTATTACTAAGACTTCGCTGTCCGTCCGTCCGTCTGTCACCAGTCTGTATCTCAAGAGCGGCGATAGCTAGAGAGTTGAAATTTTCACAAATTATATATTTCTGTTTCCGCTATAACAACAAATACTAAAAACAAAATAAAATAAATATTTAAGGGGGGCTCCCATACAACAAACGCGATTTATTGCCTTATTTTGCTCGATATCAATAAATAGTAAGAGGTAGGCACTTGAAATATTCACAAAATACTTAATTGTGTATTTACTTTAATAATAAATAATAAAATTAAAATAAAAAAATTTGGGGGCCTCATACAACGAAAATGACTTTTTTGCCGATTTTTGCCCGATATTAAAATCAATATACTTACTGGTGTACTTACCTAGCCAATGGCACGGAACCCTTCGTGCGCGAGTCCGACTCGTACTTGGCCGATTTTTTAAATATTACTGACATTTTTAATTAGAAAATTGCTTTAAAAATGGAATTTTTTGTGACCTTAATGAATTTGAGAGCATAGGTAGGTACCTTCGGTACCTACCTACCCAAAATACGTGCCGAAGACAAAGGTAGCTTTACACGTAACGACGACTCCATGATTAATTAACTCGTAAATAATCAGGCGCTTCACTCCATAGTATTTTTAGACATACACGTTTATATATATATATATATATATATATATATATATATATATATATATATATATATAAAAGGTGCACTAATATAAGCGTAACAACAATACACTTTAATGTTAGACGTTTATTAAAAAAAAAAGCAAGCTCAATATGACATACCTACCTGTCTTAAAAGCTATAGACTATTTATTATATTTTTCTTACGATGTCTTGGGTTGCTATCCGGGTTTCAATCAGAAATGACATCCGTATGAATATTAATGTGTAATACCTATATTATTACACAAGTAGGTACCTAGTTATAATTATGCCACAGTCTATCAATGAAGTGACACACTTAAAAAGTGACAAACTTTTACGCTTATATTAAATATATGACGTGATGCTAAAATGAAAGACATTAAAAAATATATAGCGAAAATAATTTTGCACCTACATAATATTATTAGTCATTGCTAAGTAATTTAGTTTTATTACGTTCTGGGTTAATGCCCTTCAGTAACTGTATTGACTTCGCTAGTTCCTTGTTAATTTACAATACATATATATTGTTATGTAGGTACATGAAGTAAGCGGAACTAGTATTACAGAACTTAATGTATTGCTTCTGACACAAAGAAACACTCAAAGTTGTTGTGTAATGCTAATTTAATTTAGTTATAATTACTAAAAATTAAATTGATATAAAAAAATGCCTTATTGAAAATTTAATTCAAATTATCTACAAAGCTACAAAATACAATAGCACACCTACTTTAGCCGTACCGTAAGGGTCCGTCGATATTTTTATACACATAGAACAGTAATGAAAACTTACCGGTTAAAACTTCACGCAGGTAAAAAAGGAAGATTTTTTTTAAAAATATAAATGTTTTCATAATATTTAAGGAACTTGACACCATAACTGACAACTTTTAATTGTCGTGTGGTAATTAATCTCAGATTCGCTTTTCCGTTTGGGGACAACGTTGCCTTGAGATAAAAAGTATCCATGAATGCGCAGTGAAGCAGCAGTGTGACTTATGGATCTCCTTAAAATATCGAAAAGAACCTCCTCTCAGCACTGGAACGTTTACACGCTTTTTCAGTTCAATTCAGATTTAGAAAATAATGATAGCAAATGCGATTTAAAAAGGAAATAATTCTGTATTTGAATGAAGTTTATTACTATTTAAATAGACATCACTTGTGCAGTTATTTTTTTTTAATATAAAAAAAAAACTTGAGCGTTAGGTAGATTTGTTCTTCTAAAAAAATTCGGCATGACAATTCAAATAGGTTTTATGGAAATAATTATTATATAATTCTTTCGTCATCTTAATTTTTCAGAGATATCCTAAGTCATCCAAAGTCTTCCATAATATAATACCTAATTACAGTTTTAGAAAGCATGATAATAGTTACGTGCAAATGTTTTCATAAAGAATGGACTCGTAAGTCAAATTGTGGGTTAAGAGCGACGTATTTATAGACCACGACTTCTTGAGATACTTTGCGGATTTAGTGGATAAAACCCTACATAATCTTTTCTCGGCTTCGTGGAATTTATGTGTGTGGAAAAGGAGCATCATTCTAAAGATTTATATAAATCTGAAATATATATTACTTGTGCTTGTTTTGGAACTAAAGAATGGTTTTTATTACTATCAATATAAAACATAGCAGTATTATTTCCCCCATATAAACAACACTACAAGTTTACAATTTTTCTTATCCGGTAAGAGATTTATAAATAGCACATATTTCTAAAGACTGCAAATAAAACCTTAAAGTAGAAGTTTATAATGACAGTACTTCCGTCTTACGTCGTATTCGTTAAAAATGAATTATTGATTAGTAAACAATTGAATTAAAGAAATAAATGCAAATATTATGTAAAATTAAAATGCAGAATTCTGCAATTCTTAAAGTTGGATATCCGTATATATTAGCTTAATTGGTGTTGATACATATTTTATAAATAGTTCTGTATCAGTAGGATTTATTAAAGCTAATATTATTCATTACAGAGTTTGTTTGCATATACAATTCAGTATAAGATTAAGCATTTTTTACACTACTGGTCCACATAATGACACCTGCAATTCAAGTTGTAGATATTACGTGCACGTTACCGATACTATCTTCGACACTCTCCCATGAGCTCTGACTAACTTATTCTGGTTGGCTTGCCATAGGAACACTTAAAATCAATATAGTTTAGCTGTGATCTTCAACGTTGAGGTATTCCTTAATTAGGCTACTCCAAATTTTGACCAAGACATTTCCTGCTGTTCCCTACATCAAATATAACACATGTCATATTTTACCCACCTTTATTTAAGCTACGAGTTTCATAACCTTTATAATTTCTTATTAAGTCCTGTAATTTACATTCCACAGTTAAACCTACGATATTTTTTCCATCGACTTACAAGTTTCCGAGTTGCGTCGAGTTTAAGCTCGTACCGCAACCAAGAACAAATTTATAAACACAATAATGATAATCTAAAAATAATGATAGAACAAACCATTAAACTTTTATATGTACCTATGTGAGTAAGTACCTCGATCTTTAATGATACGAACGTTTTAAAATAATATAAGAGTATTTTGTCATTATAAATTTATTGAATATATTCAGCTTTATATATTAGTTAATCGAGATACATTCTCGAAGACAATTTCAATAGGACATACACAAGAAGAACAATGTAATACTGTAACGATTATTATCATTATCGAGTTAAGTCAGTCCGTCAGTCAGTTCAGCCTATTGCAGTCCACTGCTGGACATAGGCCTCCCCAAGTTCGCGCCAGACATCACGGTTTTCCTCAGCCCTCATCCAGCCTACACTGGCAATCTT
Organism: Melitaea athalia; assembly: GCA_905220545.2. Taxonomy (NCBI): domain Eukaryota; kingdom Metazoa; phylum Arthropoda; class Insecta; order Lepidoptera; family Nymphalidae; genus Melitaea; species Melitaea athalia. Next base: position 19,310,015 of record HG992176.1, read on the forward strand.
ACGTAGATCGCCGGTCCAGCGGGCCGGAGAACGTCCTACACTGCGTTTGCTAATACGCGGTCTCCACTCCAGGACACGTCTGCTCCAACGGCCATCGGTCCTGCGACACAGATGACCAGCCCACTGCCACTTCAACTTGCTAATATTGTGGGCTATGTCGGTTACTTTCTTTCTCTCGTGAATAGTCCCATTTCTAATTCTATCTTTGAGAGAAACCCCAAGCATAGCCCTTTGCATTGCAAGCTGAGCGACTTTAAACTTGTGGACCAGTCCCTTCGTCAGTGTCCACGTTTCGGCTCCGTATGTTAATACAGGCAGGACGCATTGCTCGAAGACTTTTGTCTTCAAGCATTGCGGAATCTTCGAAGTGAAGACTCGACAAAGCCTGCCAAACGCCACCCAGCCCAACCGAATCCTCCTATCGGCCTTCTTTTCGAAGTTGTTGCGGCCTAGTTAGATGGTATAGCCTAGGTAAACATAATCCTAAACAACTTCGAGAAGGGTACCATTGACCGATATCGGTCTCGGTATGACTTGGTTGTTACACACAAGTTTCGTTTTGTCTAAGTTCATACCGAGACCGACCCGTCGGGAGGACTCGTTTAGGCCGGCCAGCATCTGGCCTAGCACTTCCAACGTCTCCGCAAAGATGACGATATCGTCGGTAAAACGAAGGTGAGAGTTGATGCCTCGTTCCCCCAATCCAAGGTCTTAAAGACATCCTAGAGTATCATTAACATCCTCATTATCGATATAAGAAACATTGAATAAATATATTTTCTTCATGAGATTGGCTTTTAATTTGTAATATTGTTTTTAATATACCTAAAGGGAAATTATTTTCATTTTCAAGTACTTTTTTTACAACTGAATACTTGAACCTAAAGCGTAGAAAAGTAACTTATTTTTAGCCAACGAAAAAGATGAATTCAAATAAATCATAAATAAACAAAATAAAAGAAACACACACACATAATGGATTATATTACACTAGCTTCTGCGCGCGACTTCGTCGGCGTGGACTCCGCTCCTATTGGTCTTAGCGTGATGATACATAGCCTATAGCCTTCCTCGATAAATGGGCTATCTAACACTAAAAGAATTTTTCAAATCGGCCCAGTAGAACCAGAGATTACCGCGTTCAAACAAACAAACAAACAAACAAACAAACAATCAAACAAACAAACTCTTCAGCTTTATATATTAGTATAGATATGTAACAACTATGTTACGATGTATTCCTAACATATAATGAATGGAAACGTTAAAATATGTGTAATTAGTGTATGATTAAAAGAACGTTTTTACTATGGTGCCAAAGAATAGGCTCCGAATTTTTATTTATTACAAAAGTATCACATGACATGTTTGACATACATTTATCCCAGCGACGCGACGACGCGTTGGAGCAGCGATTGCAGCACTGGCCGTTGAGCTGGCGGTCGCAGGTTCGATCCCCGCTCACGACAGACATTTGTATTGGCCATGTTTTTCGTGGTCTGGGCGTTTGTGCTTGTGTATTGTGTGTGTTTCCGGATCCCCGACACAGGAGAAAATCCTACTGGGGCCATTGAGTGTGAAGAGGTAATAAATTAATAATGATTATGATATAATAATAAATGATTATTTTTTATTTATTTACTATATCATCATATTAGTTAAACTGTACTATTCAAATATTAAAAATACTATAAGTAACATATTACATACATAATAAATTACAATTAATGTTTAAAATCGCGCCCGAGGTTGTTGTACGAAACCTTATAAATAACGAAGTTGTAATCCAAAAACACGTGTTTAAAATTGCTATCGAAATTACAGTTAAAAATTGTTTAACACCGAGTCAGATTTAGGTCATAACAATTATATTAAGGCTTGAGTTTACCTATACTATTAAGTTATTTAACCGTTTTTCTAATTTTTCTTTTACATATTTTATCTTATTTATTTTCTGTTACTTGATTCAACTTAAGTTTATATATTAGGTATACTAGATGACCCGGTAAACTTTGTATCACCTACGTATATTTGTGAAAAATGTGGACAAAACACTTTCTGAACGCACCTATAAATATCACAATCACGATTCAGCCTGTAATATCCCACTGTTGGGCATAGGCCTCTTCCCCATGTAGGAGAATGATCGGAGCTTAATCCACCACGCTGTTCCAATGCGGGTTGGCGGATATATATTCCCTACTATGAGTAACGATCGCTATCAGGTGTACATGATAAACACCGGGACCGACGGCTTAACGTGCTCCGAGGCACGGTGGGGAGACCCACAAGGACTGCACAAACACCCAGACCACGGCAAACATCTGTATGGCCAATACACATGTTGTCGTGTGCGGGGATCGAACCCACAACCGCCCGCACAACAGCCTGCAATCGCAATCCAGTGCTGTGACCGCTGCGCCAACGCGGCGTCCTATAAATATTTGACAACCAATTCACAACGTTTTTGACAAAATACATTAAATTTACCCGCTAGGAACATTTTGTATTGGAAAATTAAATCGTCGTTTTTAGTATTTTCCGTTACATATTATTTATGTTTATTCCCGTTTAAACCTTCCCTGAACTTTCACAAACATTTCAAGATCAAAATTAGCCAAATCGCCATTCTCGAGTTTTAGCGAGACTAACGAATAGCAATTGATTTATATATATATATATATATATATATAAATTATGATTTTATACTTGAGTTTTGTAGATTCATATTATTAACAAATAAGGGATTTATTTGATTCTTGATAATCAAAACCCAGAAAGCCTAGCCTAAGACCGATAAAATAATATCTGAAACTGGATGTCGTAATTCATTGAAGAATTACCTGGAGTGTCTCAGTCTCGATATACTCCTTATCTGATTTGTTCTGTAATACGTATTACAATAATGAGTAAAAAGAACATTGATTTCAACAAAGCACTACAAAATTTTCGTTCTAACCCGTAGTCTCTCCTGAATAACTTTAGTTTTAAAGCTCTACTATTGTATTGCTAATGGTCTCAATAGAATAAGTAAGGCCAAAATGTTGACGTAAAAACAAACTTGATTGAATTTTTGAAGTGAAACTTCTTTATGCGCATGAGGTGTAACATTTTTACGGATCAAACGCGTCACGGCGTCACGAGTCACAAACTTTTAAACGTCCATTCCACGTTGAATACACCCTCCGTGAATACATATACACCGGCCGTTCTCGTCCGATCACCGAAGTTAAGCAACGTCGGGCGCTGTCAGTACTTGGATGGGCGACCGCCTGGGAAGACGCGTGACGTCGGCTGTTTCTTTTTTTTAATGCGTTTTGTGAATTAGGTTTTTTTATTCGTTGTTTTTTTAAATTAGTTTGCCAAAGAAGTTTCACTTCTGACAATCATGTATACATTGTACGCGCGCAATTTTTTTTTTCGTCATGGGATCATAATATATAGTACACACTACACATATACCATGTGACATGTCTGATTATAAAATAAACGACAACATACAAACCTAAATACATTTTAAGTATCTAAAGGTTGTATTTTTTTCCTTTGACATAATGATTCTATTATGCGCATAATTATTTTGCTCATATAATCTTGCTCCAAGGTAATTTTTTATTAACACGAATGCAGCAATTATTATTATTGGTTAGATAATATGCATACATTCTGGAACAGAATAGATATTTTTATCGTAGTTTATATGAGTAACAAAGACTGATATATGTGTCATAAAAGCGTTTATTAAGATATCATTTTAGTTTTTAAGATTAGTTTTGCAGCTAAGTTCTTGTTAGTGACTATTATTGTTTAATTTTCAAGTTATTTTATACTGTGTTCAAATAGATGGCTCTGCTGTCCCATTTCATTATTTCATTATGATAGTTATGCATTAGTATAATTATTATGTGAAGGATGATATGTAAGATAGGTACCTAATGTGTTTAGGTATGCGACGCCAAATCAGCTGGTTAGTAATAATTTTTGATGACCTCGTTATCGATACATATTGGAAGGATTTAAGGTAAAGACTGTATAACATTTCGTGTAACTATGAACAAACTTACAATATTGCAATTGGTAATTGTCAATTACATAATGCTCGCTTTATTTATTGGTATTATATCGCGTCATCACGTGGGATAACCTGTGGGATTACCTATAAATGTTATTAATTAAGACTCGCAGTTTGTCCTCAGTCTTTATTTTCAATTGTTAGTTATAAGTTTAAGACCAATATGACATAATATAAATTGAGTTACTTCTATGAACTACGATAGTGAATACTTATTATGCTATAATTTAACACAGTTACTTTGAAAAAGAAGATGCAAAATCAAAATGATTCATTGTCGCTTAGTATGATTATATTAGTCGCTGTGTATGGCATTTGTGGACTACGAGAAAGCCTTCGACTCTGTCGAGACCTGGGCTGTCCTGGACTATCTGCAGAGATGTTATATCGACTGGCGATATATCGAGGTAATGAGATGTATGTACGACGCGGCGACGATGACCGTTCGCATCCAAGAGCAGAAAACTAGACCGATTTTCCTCCGGCGTGGTGTAAGACAGGGAGATGTAACATCACCGAAACTGTTTACCACTGCGCTGGAGGATGTCTTTAAGACCTTGGATGGGGGGGAACGAGGCATCAACGTCAACGGTGAATACATGTCTCACCTTCGTTTTGCCGACGATATCATCATCTTTGCGGAGACGTTGGATGAGCTAGGCCAAATGCTGACCGGCCTAAACGAGTCCTCCCGACGAGTCGGTCTCGGTATGAACTTGGACAAAACGAAAGTTATGTTTAACAACCAAGTCATACCGAGACTGGTATCGGTTGACGGTATCCTTCTGGAGGTTGTTCAGGAGTATGTCTACCTTGGTCACACCATTCAACTGGGCCGAAACAACTTCGAGAAGGAAGCTGATAGGAGGATTCAGTTGGGCTGGGCGGCGTTTGGCAGGATTCGTCGAGTCTTCACTTTGAAGATTTCGCAATCCTTAATGCGTCCTGCCTGTGTTGACATACGGAGCCGAGACATGGACACTGACGAAGGGGCTGGTCCACAAGTTTAAAGTCGCTCAACGCGCAATGGAACGGGCTATGCTTGGAGTTTCTCTCAAAGATAGGATTAGAAATCAGACTATCCGCGAGAGAACGAAAGTAACCGACATAGCCCACATAGTTAGCAAGTTGAAGTGGCAGTGGGCTAGTCATCTGTGTCGCAGGACCGATGGCCGTTGGAGCAGACGTGTCCTGGAGTGGAGACCGCGTCTTGGCAAACGCAGTGTGGGACGTCCTCCGGCCCGTTGGACCGACGATCTTCGTAAGATTGCCGGTGTAGGCTGGATGAGGATTGCGGAAAACCGGGATGTCTGGCGCGAACTTGGGGAGGCCTATGTCCTGCAGTGGACTGCAATAGGCTGACGTGATGATGATGATGAACTAATAGTATGATTTGATGAACTATTTTTCGTCTCATCGGAGACGTAAATTTTGAGTAAATGTGTCAAACTATCTAAATCGTTAATTCAAAAACGATAGACCACATAGCCCATTATGTTCAAATATCTTCAAACCCTTACCTTACTTCGCTATTATCCTTGTTAGCTTATATTAATAGGTACTTTATTTATTATATGGCAATTGCGATGGAAGTCTTAAATAAACGTGTGCAAATCTTATACTATTAAACGAGCAATCCTTGTATATATATAGAATCTGAATCTCGGAATCGGCTCCAACGATTTTCGTGAAATTCAGTAGTATTCAGTAGTATTATTCATTTTTAGAAAATTTAGTTTTATCCCTGTTTTTAGGCAATGAAAAAATGGCTAAAATATCGTTAGAATAGGAAGGTAATTTTCGTAAATGTCATTTAAGTTATAATTACCCGTATATTCATTGTACTCTGTGGTTATAATAGCTCAGGTGGGAAATCGGACGGGTCCAACCGAGAAGACCAATGTTCAAATCCACGTCTGCAAGCGATAATCTTTTTTCCCTTTTTTTTGTAATTGCACTCGTTATTTTTTATTTAAAAAAAAATAAAATATAAAAATACCGAGAAAAAAAAAAAACAAAACAAAAAAATACTAAAAATACCGACTGCCGAGCTAGGCTCGGTCACCCAGGTACTTAGTATTAAAATAAATTAAATTTTGATTTGTATATTTTGCTAATATAATATATATACATATTATTGATATATAAATTTTATAGGGTTTTTTAGTTTTGTTTTTAATGATTTTTTGTACCTATATCTTTTTTACTGTTTACCTACTCATGTATATATAATAATATACGCCATAAGTATATATTGATTTATCATAATGTGACGAATAGGGGGATACAATTACACTGAAATTCTTAGTTTTTAAAAACATGTTTATCGAGGAAGACGATGAAATACGAAGAATGAGATTCTGAACCGAGAGCTTTGCTAAATATTTTACGAGTTCAGTTTCTTAGAGTTGTTAAACTGTTTACACTGCTATGTTTGAACACAATTTCGTAGAATCTACTGGCTTGTTAATATTTATGAGGCATGGTATAGCAGGAAAGATCTTGCTTACAAATTTAAAACTTTAATGGGCAAGTACCTCAACCTTACAGAATATCATTGTCCAAAAATACTGCTCTCAAGTAGGTAGTATTGCATTCCTGTGGTTTGTATAGTAATCATTTCTACTGGAGAAGCCCTGTGTTAACAGATTAGGCATGGTCAGGAATTAGTTTGTCTTGTCTTGTTCGGCTAAATAGTGTTGAAGGTGTGCATAGGTTTCGGCAGCCGCTTACTATTAGGTGTACCGTTTGTTTATTTGACGCCGCGTTGGCGCAACGGTTACAGCACTGGTTTGTGGCTGTTGCGCTGGCGGTTGGGGGTTCGATCCCCACACATGACAAACATTTGTATTGGCCATACAGATGTTTGCCATGGTCTAGATGTTTGTGCAGTCCTTGTGGGTCTCCCCACCGTGCCTCGGAGAGCACGTTGAGCCGTCTGTCCCGGTTGTTATCATGTACCTAGACCTGATAGCGATCTTTACTTATAGTAGGGATCCGCATCGACCAACCCGCATTGGAGCAGCGTGGTGGATTAAGCTCTGATCCTTCTCCTTCATGGGGAAAGAGGCCTATACTATACCCAACAGTGGGATATTTCAGGCTGAAGCGTTACTTATTTGCATGTTGTGCTTTGTAATTCATCAAAATAAACTATGAAATTAAAATGTTTTCTGTTTGTTGTGAAAGTTCTGATAATTTACTATCAATTATTCACGGTCACCAACCCACCTACCTAATGTGGTGACTATGGACAACACATATGAGTTCACGCCATTTTTGGCGCAAACTTGTGGAGGCCTATGTACAGCAGTGTACCGTGATAGGTTGGAGTGACTATCAACTATTACTAAAAATAACATTCGTGACTGTATAAAAAAACCATCACTACTGGATTTTTCGTTGTCATCGCCTTTTAATTAACTAATGGTACCTACTGGTTCTCCTTTTTGTGTACACACAAAAAAAGTAATTTTGATGACTCATAAACTCAAGTGAAGTGTGATTTGATCGAAGTCTATGTTATCTAAAAGAGCTATATTATGTCAATAATTAATATTTATATAGTGAAACTGGAGTCAGCTATAATCCTGAGTTCTAAACGACTTTATAAATTTGTTTTTGTGGTAGAAAGTCTGTTTATCTAATTGTTGAGAGTTAAGTTTGTGCTATCATACAAAATGAAGCAATAACCTTAATTATTAAACAGAATTACAATTTTAAATTACGAAATAACGATTCAAAAGTACTTTTGAATCATACTTAAATGATTATTGATTTTTATTTTAATATTTAAAATGATCGGGTGTGCCAGTAATTTGTGATAGCATTGATACACTTCTAACCCATCAGGAAATCCGACTTAAATAAACACCTCACACTTGCTTCTCATCACAATCTTTAGTGAGTGGTAAAAAAAAAATGATGAGGACACTCAAAAACATTGTCATTATTTCATCGCCTATTTGTTTATTATTGTTATTTTATATTATTATTAAATTGTTATAATAAAATACGCAAAATAATTATTTTATTGTTTTTATTTATTTTTTCTTAACTTATATAATTAAAGAACAAAATAACAATTATCTCATAATCTCGCGTGCGAGTCTCACGATTTGGGTTATGACAATAGAAATAACTCGACTACACGAAAGAGTTGTTTACGTAGACGAGAAAATAATTAGGTAAGTTGTGTCTTGAAACATTTTAAGACTTTTTTTCCTTTAACGATTGTATACTTCTTAGAAGCGATTGTTGATATAATTGGTTATGAAATTGTAGACAAGTTCTCAATTCCAATGAAAACGAACCAGAATCGTCAAAAATTTCCATTGATTTTAAATTCGCTCATTTTTCCATTGTTTTTGTTCAATAAATGAAACATCTACAAGTTTTTGTGATTAAATATCGTGTGAACTCTTGAATCTGCAAGTTAGGTTAATGCAAGTTTTGTTATGGGTCATCATTATCTGCGTTTTACGTACACTTGACTAGTCAACTCTTGCAAATTACTTCCAACTAATTGTTTTTTTCTTTTTTTTAAAACTTATCACTAAGTCGGCAACCAAGCGTACGGCTCACCTGATGGTTAGCAATTACCGCAGCCTAAAGACGCCTGCAACGGCTGCAACGCCAGTTAGAAGTATCGCAAGCGCGTTGCCGAGCCTACTCTCAATTCCCCCCCAGGAACTCTGGTCACCATACTCACCAACAGGAACACAACACTGCTTGAAAGCAGTATTATTTAGCTGTGGTCTTCTGTAAGGTCGAGGTCCTACCCCAGTCGGGCTGCTCCATTTTTTGAGCAGGAAATTTCCTGCTGTGCCCTACCTCAGTTAAAATGAGCATAGTACATATTTCAACCTTTTTGAAATATAAAGAATTAAAAAAATAAGATGTACATACCTGCGTCGTTACAAAATGTTTTCTAGTCTAAGGTTTTTGAATAACTTTTTTTGACGTCATTGTATAAAGTATTTCTCAAACAATTATTGTACCTACAATGACTCAGAACGAATAGAATAAACAGATAATAACGCTTAAAACATAGAAATTTATTTTAATCAGTTTAAATATGTACTGTTTTACACTGTAAGTAGACTTTAACCTTAACGACAGTAGAATAAATATCCTATGTCAGGGGTCCAAAGAAACGTATAACGTAGACATCAAAACAGACCAAGAAAAGATTTATCAATGCAGTATTGGTCATGAGTAGGAATCGACCCCGTGATAATTAGCACAGAAACCTCTAACCTGTCGTCAAATTTAATACAAGTGGAGATTTTGTTGTATGCCATAGAATATACTTATACATATTAAGAACTAGCTGACCCGGCGAACTTCGTACCGCCTAACAGTCGATTCTTTATTTTAATACTTATCCTTCCCGGAACCCCTCCATTAACACTTAAACTTTATGGTATTGTTCAAATTGACTTTTAAGTATTATTACGAATCTTTTGTATGGGAATATAGAAAAGTGTTGTTTTTAGACTTTTTCAGCTAATTTTTTAATTTTTTCTCTACGTAATAACCATCCTTGTACTTCAAGGAATGTTATGAAAAAAGAATTAGTGAAATCGGTTCAGCTGCTCTCGAGATTTGCGCTTAGCAACACATTTAGCGATTCATTTTTATATATATATAGAGATACACTATCAACTGCTTAAATGATGATTTTTGAGAGCTGAGATGAACTGAGCTGAAAGAAACCTGTAAGTATGGGAGCAGATAGTCAGAAGTGTTTTATTTCAACAGCACTTGTAAAAAATAAATTCAATTTCCAAAAAAATTGTCGTAAATACCCCACTTTCATTATACAAACCTACGGTGAGACGATGGGAGGACATGATTGTTTTCTATTGTCATATATTATAATATATACTATTCGTGTAGCAGATTTTTCGAAGATCCTTTCGATATTATCGCTTACTCTCTCCTTAGGGAGTAGTAAATTTTATTTATCTAGTTTTACAGCTTGGTGATATAACTGTACCAAATAAATACGCAGCGGCGATGCCACGAGTGAATGAATGCAAAACGTTGTTTTTAGTAATTTTGATTATTCTAGAATATTGCGATAGTAGTATGTTATGTTCGTGTCATGTACATCCTATGACCTATCTAGACATATAATAAAATGATAGGAAAGTCAATATATGTCCGGGATAAACTCAAAGAGTACTGCATGGATTTACTTCAAATTTGGCACGAATATTATTAAGAAGTCGGGTCAGAACATAGGCTGCATATTATCACGCTATCAACTACGGGGAACGAGCAGTGAACGCACGCAGACGACGTCGCGGGCAGCAGCTAGTATTGAATATACATAACAGTACATTGAACTATTACGAACTACACCAAAAGTAACACAGACAAACATGGTGTTGATACTGCATGTTATTGCGATAGCGTTACGTGGCCATGTGATCGAAGCTTCAAACTGTTTTAATTAATTATTTAGCATTCTCTCCAAAATCAATTACCTACATCGACAAGTAATACAACGTATTAAGACGAAAAAATAGTCAAGTAAATACGCGCTATTAAAGATTACTCAAAAAGTTGTTATCAGATCTCGATATAATTCAAACAAGAATACATGACAAGTATTAGCTTTCGATTAAAGTAAGAATCATCAAAATCGGTACACCGAGTAAAAAGTTATGCGGTTTATATAATACAACGTAGGTCGACGAAAAAGTAGTCAAGTGATTACGCATTATCTATACATATAATAAAATGGTAGAAAAGTCAAAACTGTACATTGAATATTTTTTTAAAAGAATACTTGGGGTGTGATCTACAATCGATACCGAAGCCAAAAATATAGTTTTTAGAATTTTTGTCTGTTTGTCTGTTTGTCTGTTTGTCTGTTTGTCTGTATGTATGTCCGGGATAAACTCAAAAAGTACTGCATGGATTTACTTCAAATTTGGCACGAATATTGTTAAGAAGTCGGGTCAGAACATAGGCTATATATTATCACGCTATCACCTACGGAGAACGAGCAGTGAACCTTTATTTCTTCAAATGTATGTCCGGGATAAACTCAAAAAGTACTGCATGGATTTACTTCAAATTTAGCACGAATATTATTAAGAAGTCGGGTCAGAACATAGGCTACATATTATCACGCTATCACCTACGGGGAACGAGCAGTGAACGCACGCAGACGACGTCGCGGGCAGCAGCTAGTTAGATATAACTCTAAAAGTACTTATCAGATCTCAATTAAATTTAAATGGTACCACATGACACACAAAACCTTTCATATAAAATAAACTTGATCGAAATCGGTCCACCCAGTCAAAAGTTCTGATCTAACATACATTGAAAAAAATACTGTCGAATTGAGAACCTCCTCCTTTTTTGGAAGTCGTTTAATGATTTGCCGAAATATACATAAGAATCTGGCTTTAATAATGTCACCTATTACACAAATCATAAAAATTTATCACTTTTGAATAAAAACGAAATGAAACGTTTACTGATTTTAAGTAATATTTCTTATTAACCTTTTTGAATAAATATATATAATAGTATATAATAATATAATTCTCTCATGTCTACCTACTAGGTCACATCTACCTACTAGGAATTCGTAACATACTCGTAGTATAACTACTAATACTAGTAGATGCTCTTTACCTCATTCGCTCGTTTGCGGTTTACGTCAATTAAATCATTATAATTATACAGCTAATTAGTTTCAACAGAATTTTAATAAAAATAATATAAAAAATTTTATGTATTAGGTTTTAACTGTAGTTACAGACTTGGTAAGGTTGGATAAGGTAAGGTAGACAGGTTGGTTGCAGATATTATAATTGGCGAGAACATATTTAAAAATAAACCTATGAAGCCTTATTAGGTATAAAAATTTTAATACCTACGCTTTAAACTAATCGGAGGAAATTAGTATTGAAGTGGGACAATTAGTGATAAATTGAGAACTAGAGGGTATTAATGAAGATTTATTGAGACTAATTATAGAAGATTAAGGTAATAATTATAAGCTAGATGGAACGCGGTTACAGATTTTTACGAAGAAAATGTTGAAGGAATAATTAATAAATTTGTCCTTTATCTTAGCAGCTTGTCTGTAATTTACTTAGAATCTATACTAATATTATAAAGAGGTAAAGTTTATAACTTTGTTTGTTGGGGTCACGATTCAGCCTGTGATATCCCACTGTTGGGCATAGGCCTCTTCCCCATGTAGGGAAAGGATCGGAGCTTAATCCACCACGCTGCTCCAATGCGGGTTGGCGGATATATTCCCTACTATGAGTAACGATCGCTATCAGGTGTACATGATAACAACCGGGACCGACGGCTTAACGTGCTCTCCGAGGCACGGTGGGGAGACCCACATGGACTGCACAAACACCCAGACCACGGCAAACATCTGTATGGCCAATACAAATGTTGTCGTGTGCGGGAATTGAACCCGCAACCGCCCGCGCAACAGCCGATCGCAATCCAGTGCTGTGACCGCTGCGCCCACGCGGCGTCAGTTGTGCAGTTGTGTGTATTGGTCCGAATAGCCAGTATGATAGCCGACCTCCGGTAACAGATGACACCTCAAGAAGAAGAAGAATTAAAGAAAAGTTATTTACCTAAATAACATAAAATGCTATAAAAAATCTATAATGATGAAAAACACGAATGACGTAGTTCTAGGGTACCTATTAAGCTTAGCTGCACTAAGTAAGTAGGTAATTTCCCTTTAGTTGCATGTCACGACATTATATTGGTAGATCATAAAAGAAAATCGATAATAATCGTCTCAAATCGTATGTACATTGTACGTACGTCTTTGTGGTCCGATACACAATTCATTATTCGTGGTTACGACCGCGGTACGACTTTCTGGCATGTAAATAATATCTGACTTCAGTTATACGCCTGAAAGTATTTTATTAATATTTCCTAAAATAATTTACCTACAGTTAAGAAAAAAACAGAGGCGATGTATCGAGAAACTTAGAAATGATTGATGTAATAAAAAAAACACATTTTTTTATACGCCCCTCTGGCTTGAAGCCCGCGATATGATAAATGTAACAAACATAATATACTTGAATTAAAGAAGAAGGGTTTGAATTGCGTTACTTAAAACAACCTTGGCATCATTATTTTAATCATCACGGTTTTATAATTAATGATTTAATTGATTATAAAAGTAAATGGTTTGAGATTATAGCAAAGTATAATTATAATGCCTTAATATTTTATTAGTAGGTATATAATGTTATTGTGCCCTCAGCCGTAAAGTTACGAGTAGTTATAATATTGCTGGATTTATAATAAAACCATGTATATGTATATATGTGTTGTTAGACTTTGACTGCTCTATTGTCGCTGTTGGCAATGATCCTGCAACTATAATCTTCGTTCGTGCGACGCGTCAACGTCTTGTCTGCTGACTGTTCCGCTCCGCTTGACCTCTTAGGCCAGGGGTCGTCAACTGGCGGACCGCGGTCCGCATTCGGACCGCTGACCCATTTTGTGCGAACCGCGAGAACACAGGAACTTACACTATACAGAGTACATAATTTAATAAAAATATATCCCACTCTACTTCAAACTTCAGACAGATAGTTGGCAATAAAAAAAATTTCATTTTCCTCATGAATGTGTAAAAAAATACTTTGTTATTTCGTTTGTTTAGTAAATATTTTTTTCTATAAAATGATGTGCGGACCGCGACGGTTATTTCATTTCTTCGAACGGACCCCTAACTAAACTAGTTAGTGACCCCTGTCTTAGACAGTGCTACCAGCCTCCCGACAGTGTTGCCAGCCTCAGGACGCCGCGCCAAGCTTCCGTTTTCGTTCTGAATTAATTATGTGATTGACAAGATAGGAATAGACGCATGCATGTACTATATAATATCTTAAAAACATACTTGTTTATTTTATTATCAAGCCCTACTGATTATATAAACTACAAAAAATATTTAATGGTTTTACAGACACATACACACAGATAAAGTTTTTATACCGTGAAACAACACACATGACTCATTTATTGCGGACGTTAATTATTTTAGATTAATGAAAAACAAATTATAAATCGAGTATATAACAATAGCCGTAGTGGATCTAATTCGAGGCCTTAGCCCGATTCCTTATCACTATCAGTATGCGCATGAATCCATTTCTTATGTGAAACCTCGCTCTAATAACGCACTCGTCCTGCGGAACTCAAGCTCACCTCACGATCGCGCTCTTGACAATGAATTAACTACTTGACTTGCCGGAGACTGAGGGATTTTAAATAATACATACAAGCAGCCACGACTTTGTTTTATTTTTCTTCAAATTTTTATATATCGAGTATTTTTCTAAGTTCAAACAGACTGCAGGTGAGTTCCTTTCTAGAAAATTTCTAATGCTTATTTACTATATGTTTGTATGTATACCTTATTAAAGATAACTCAAAAAGTCCTGGTCATGTCGAATAAGTTTAGACGGGACTAGATGACAAGCACCACCTTTCGATTAAAAAAAAGAATTATCGAAATCAGTCCACCCAGTAAAAAGTTATAAGGAACACTCATAAAAATACAGTTGAATTGAGAACCATTTCCTTTTTTGAAGTTGGCTAAAATCATTTTGATTGTTTTACCAACGACTATTTGTGACATATGTACATTTAAAAGTACAAAGGAGATGTGACATATCTAATTATTTTTATAGCATTACATAATATACCGATGGCCATTCCTCTCTCTTGGACGATTCCGCTTCACAATGGATTGACCGCAACCGCTTATCAATGATCGTTCAAAATGTCATGAAGAAATAAATTAGAAATATCGCGGTATTATGATCTCGGTGATGATATGAACGCTTATTCAAAATTGAAATGTAGCTTTCCATAGTATAAATACCAATAATAATAATTGTATTTGCTCGCAAACGAAAAAAAAGGACTTCAATTACATCGAAAAATAATACAACGTAGGTACGAAAAAATAGTCAAGTAAATATCTACGTATTATTAGACATAACCCGAAAAGTACAGTTTTACGTCTTCATAAAACACATAAATATAAGAAATAGTTTTAGTTGTTAAAGCAAGTAACATGTATGTACCTACTCGTGGAAGATTTATTTCTTCATTACAGGTTATTAATTAGACCATGGATGCTTTGCGAATATGGACCATCATTCATTAAAATGGTGCAATAGGAGATTGGCTACAGTGAGTATTGAACACGACAGATTTGTCTTAAAAATGTATTCATTTTATAAACGCATTAATTGGATTACAGTCCCATTTATTAAACATATTTCTAGGAATATATTAAGTATCTATATAAATGACAGAGATCAGTGGACTTAGTCGAACAGGATTTGACGCAGGCGGCTGGATGTTGAGTTTTGATACAACTGCCACGAAGGGTTATATTTTTATTATTTACTAGCTGACCGGACAGACTTCGTTCTGTAATTTTTTTTTTATAACAACCTTCCGTGGGATTTAAGGAACATACAAAAAAAATTTAGACGAATTGGTCGAGCCATTCTCCAGTTATGCGCTTAGCAACATTCATTTTTTGGATTCCGTACCCAAACTATCCAGAAACCAAGTCGATAGACTAATAAGCTTTCCAATAGCGGCATGGATCGATAGATAGATGGCGTATTTGACTAGTTTATTTTACATTTTTATATAATACTAGCTGACCTGGCGAACTTCGTACTGCCTTTTTTTCTTAAATATAATAATTACATATACCAAAATAAAATATAGCCTATCTTTCAAGTTGGATCAAACTGCACACGGTGTACAAATTTGATTAAAATCGGTTAAGTGGTTTAGGAGTCCATTGAGGACAAACATTGTGACACGAGATTTATATATATTAAGATAATCTTTTTCTTATTTACTAAGTATTTTGTTTAATAACAATAAAATATAGCCTTTTTTTAATGGTACGGAACCCTTAGTGCCCGAGTCCGACTCGCACTTGGCCGATTTTTTATTATATAGATTAGGTATCTCATATCTACTGATCTAGTGAAACATTATTTCAATATACATTGTAGTTTTTTTAGTAATCATTTAATTTTAAAAATAATCTGCGAAAAAAAACTTGATTTGTGCCTTTTTTCACATTTATTTGGTGCTACAAAATCTGTGATAAGTAATATGTACTTCTAAAGTTAAACACTACTTTACACCTACGAGTAGGTATAACTTGTCTTTGCCTAAATTCTAGAATAAGTATCCTAACATCTATACATATAATAAAATGGTAGAAAAGTCAAAACTGTACATTGAATATTTTTTTAAAAGAATACTTGGGGTGTGATCTACAATCGATACCGAATCCAAAAATATAGTTTTTAGAATTTTTGTCTGTTTGTCTGTTTGTCTGTTTGTCTGTATGTATGTCCGGGATAAACTCAAAAAGTACTGCATGGATTTACTTCAAATTTGGCACGAATATTGTTAAGAAGTCGGGTCAGAACATAGGCTATATATTATCACGCTATCACCTACGGGGAAAGAGCAGTGAACCTTTATTTCTTCAAATGTATGTCCGGGATAAACTCAAAAAGTACTGCATGGATTTACTTCAAATTTGGCACGAATATTATTAAGAAGTCGGGTCAGAACATAGGCTACATATTATCACGCTATCACCTACGGGGAACGAGCAGTGAACGCACGCAGACGACGTCGCGGGCAGCAGCTAGTAATTATATAATGTTCCTCAAACAAAAGATATAAGGGTTATCACTTTGGATATCATTTTTTTATCACTCACTTATCCACATAATTAACCAAAATTTTACCAGTTGACAAGTTTCAGGTTTCCAAAAATAAAAAATTTCGTAAATATAGCTGATAGGAAAACGTGAGTTAGATAAAAAAAAAAAACACACACACACCACTCGACGTATATTAGATACTTCTCACAGGAGGCACAGATTTCGAAACAGACTGTAAAATATTATACACACTAGCCGACCCGTGCCCACTTCGTTGGGCGTTATAATCCATTTCACATAAGAAGGGTACGGTGAAATTTGATATGTTCCAATACACTCTCACTATTTTCAGCAAATCAGATAAATATAAATGTTTTAAAATCACCAATTAATTTCTAAGGCAAATAATAATGCTTGATTAGATTGAATTGTTGACACGGCACGTCAGAGGGCGCAGGTTCAAATCCTGCTGATTTAAAATCTTTTTATATTTTTATCTTTTTCCTTTTATCTTGTCACTCCTGAATAGCGTAGCTTTCTGTTAGCGAAAGAATTTTCATGATCGGATCAGTATTTGCGAAGATTACCCCGTATATACAAACAAAGTTATAAACTTTACCTCTTTATAATATTAGTAGAGATTTACAAAGTATAACTTAAGAACTATATAATTTATTTTAAGATAATTGCGGTATAAGTCATGTCCGCGTGGATGCGTATCAAGAAAATACCGTGATTGGTTTATTACTTAAAAATTTAGTTGAAGTAAAGAAGCATATTTGAAAACTGATTTAGAATATTAGAAACCAGAAAATAAAATTAATAAGAAAAATTATTGTTTAAAAACTAAAAAAAAAAACACGCTTTAATAGCAATCGAACTAAAAAGTAGATAATAAATAATTTTTGTTTAATAGAGTTTGTGTTACTGCAATATAAAAAAAAATCCAACAATCAATTATCATAATTAATTCAGAATAAGATTAATGTGAATATTAAGATATTAACAAAAATTCAAATAAAGTGAAAAAGCGTGTTTGTTTGTTTTGGTGTTCGTAATCTACTAAAAGTAATATAACATCTATTTAAGTAAGTAATCTTGAAAAAAAAAACATTACGATAAAAAAAAAATGATAGTGGTCCCGCTGAGTTTCTTCCGCCAGTTCTTCTCAGGTCAGAGGCTTCTTCTTTCCGAACTGGTGGTATACTCATGACGCTCAGTAAGAAATTTTAATAATTTTATGCTGAAATATAATAAAATGGTAGGAAAGTCAAAACTGTACATTGAATATTTTTTTAAAAGAATACTTGGGGTGTGATCTACAATCGATACCGAAGCCAAAAATATAGTTTTTAGAATTTTTGTCTGTTTGTCTGTTTGTCTGTATGTATGTCCGGGATAAACTCAAAAAGTACTGCATGGATTTACTTCAAATTTGGCAAGAATATTATTAAGAAGTCGGGTCAGAACATAGGCTACATAATATTATCACGCTATCACCTACGGGGAACGAGCAGTGAACGCACGCAGACGACGTCGCGGGCAGCAGCTAGTGCTGAATAAAATATTTTGAATTTGAAAAAGCCGCGTTTATTTCACCAAGTGTCGTGATGACGGATGCCGTGTAGTTTCTGCACAAGTCACCTTGATCCGTTTGCCCTGACTCAAAGCGGACAAGGCTACTTTTCAGTTTGTCGATAGCGATCTTATTTTGTAGCGGTCGTGTAATTAGGCGCAATGCAATTAAATTATTGCAAATACAATGAAATTTAAAAACAATCATCTGTAAATCAAATGATAGTACCTATTCAATATGATTTAATTGATTCAAACTGAAGGGGGGTTAGCGAAGATAGAAAGAGAGAGAGAGTTACGTTTCGTATATTACTGTAGGAGCTAAAGAAGTTTTACTTTAGTCGTGTGGTCTAAAGCAGTGTTCCGCAAAGGGTGTACAGGCACACCAGTGTGCCGTGGTCGTTTATTGGTGTGCCTCGGAAAAATGAAGTTTACGTTTATTGATTAATAATAAATATTGTTTCAATGATTAATAAATAAATGTTGGTTAATGTTACTTAAAAAATGATTTTTCATTTGTGGTGTACCTCCAAAATATTTTCCTATTCCTAGGTGTACCTTGAACACAAAAAGTTTGCGGAACACTGGTCTAAAGCACACTCGTTTTTTTTTTGTTACTCTACATAAAAAAATAATAATTTTAATACAAATTTCGGTTGTGTACTAGAACTAATTTTGAGTTGTCACCTAATTGATAATTAGATTCACGATAACAATTTAAAAAGAAGAAAAAAGCTTTTAAAATTAAATAGATCTAAGATAATGAAATTATTCCGATTGATACTTAGTCGAATAAAAATAATCGCCCTCAATTTGATTTATAATCTCTATATCTCTATTATATATATAAAAATGAATCGCTAAATGTGTTGCTAAGCGCAAATCTTGAGAGCAGCTGAACCGATTTTGCTAATTCTTTTTTTATAATATTCCTTGAAGTACGAGGATGGTTGTTATGGAGAGAAAAATTTTAAAAATTTCCTGAAAAAGTTTAAAAACAACACTTTTCTATATTCCTATAGAAAAGATTCGTAATCTATACTAATATAATAAAGCTGAAGAGTTTGTTTGTTTAATTGTTTGTTTGTTTGTTTGTTTGTTTGTTTGAACGCGCAAATCTCGGGATCTACTGGTCCGATTTGAAAAATTCTTTCAGTGTTAGATAGCCCATTTATCGAGGAAGGCTATATATCATCACCCTAATACCAATAGGAGCGGAGTCCACGTCGACGAAGTCGCGCGCAGAAGCTAGTAATACTTAAAAGTCAATTTGAACTTTAATACCATACCATAAAGTTTAAGCGT
The DNA here is from genome assembly GCA_905220545.2 of Melitaea athalia. NCBI lineage: Eukaryota > Metazoa > Arthropoda > Insecta > Lepidoptera > Nymphalidae > Melitaea > Melitaea athalia. Next base: position 19,329,707 of record HG992176.1, read on the forward strand.
TAGTGGAGGGGTTCCGAGATAAAGAATCGACTGTTAAGCGGTACGAAGTTCGCCGGGTCAGCTAGTTAATAATAATAATATTGCACACCGTTAAAAGATACAAACAAAAGTACACAGTACAGTTAAAGGAAGATGTAGGTACATCTTCCTAAAAGCGGTCTTATCGTTAAAAGAGCGATTTCTTCCAGACAACCTTTGGGTATAGAACAGGACATAGAAAAACGGTTAGGTGTACCAATAATCGATTATATAAATTACAATAGAATATAAAATTATACATATATCATACACATATGTGTATCATATATGTATAATTTATATACATACATACACTCACACACACACACACACACACACACACACACACACACACACACACACACACACACACACCAGCCTATCGCATTCCACTGCTGGACATAGGCCTCCCCAAGTTCGCGCCAGATATCCCGGTTTTCCGCAATCCTCATCCAGCCTACACCGGCAATCTTACGTAGATCGTCGTTCCAACGGGCCGGAGGACGTCTCACACTGCGTTTGCCAAGACGCGGTCTCCACTCCAGTAGGACACGTTTCCACGCAATTTGTAGGACAGTATTACTATTAAATTATATAAATATTAACTAACTAAAAGAAAAAAAAACAGAAAAAAAAACGTTTTGATGACCTCATAAGATCATCAAAAATTATTACTAGCCAGCTAATTTTTTTTCTTTTAGTTAGTTAATATCTACCTATACATATTAATTTAATAGTAATATTGTCCTAAAAATTGCGTGGTACGTTATCCCGGTCCTACGCTCACTGCTGCTCTATCCCCTGCTATCTCTGTTAGCTACCACAATCGAGAGTTTTTGCAGAGGATTTTTTTGTTCGTCTCATCAAAATGAAGCTACTCCCGGAAAATTAGCTTGATACTAATCAGGTGAAAAAAAATGTACTAGGGATCCCTATTATTTATTTAAGACTAAAATCATTACGAGTAGTATGCATTATTAAACACCTTTCGCTACAAAAAATGGTACATAATAGAAAAAAAAATCTAGAAAGAAATAAAGTTACCGTTATAAAAATATTTAAAGTAATTAAAATAACATTTTGCTCGAAAACTTTGAATTTTTGAGATTAATACTGGCACTGAATATTAACAAGAACCTCTATAATGTATGTATTTTTAATACAGTGAATTATAGAAAAGTTAATGATAGATAGAGAAGTCGACAGTATGGTATTTAACGTTTAAAACTAGATGACCCGACGAACCTTGTTCTGCCACATTTTTTCATGAATATTGATTTTAATTTTTATTTATTTTGAACAACCTTAACAACAACGAACATGGAAAAAGAATTATTCAATATGGTGCAGTCGTTAGGAAATTATACGTGTTCATACGTATAGGCAATTTATTTTTTAACCGACTTCCAAAAAAGGAAGAGGTTCTCAATTCTACTGGATTTTTTTTATGTATGTTAGCTCAGAACTTTTGACTGGGTGGACCGATTTCGATCAGTTTTGTTTTATATGAAAGGTTTTGCGTGTCATGTGGTCCCATTTAAATTTAATTGTGATCTGACAAGTACTTTTAGAGTTATATCTAATAATGCGTATTTACTTGACTACTTTTTCATCGACCTACGTTGTATTATACCGGATAACTTTTTACTCGGTGTATCGATTTTGATGATTCTTACTTTAATCGAAAGCTAATACTTGTCATGTAGTCTTGTTTAAATTATGTTGAGATCTGATTACAACTTTTTGAGTAATCTTTAATAGCGCGTATTTACTTGACTATTTTTTCGTCTTATTACGTTGTATTACTTGTCGATGTAATTGAAGTCGGTTTTTTTTCGTTTGCGAGCAAACACAATTATGTTCATACAGATTAGCTTTTATTGTTAGATATTTCAAATAAGTAGGTGATGTAGGTCAAATCTTACTAAGTTTCCTTAACATTTTAAATTTATTATAATTTGTTTTGAATATAATACCTATACGCAAACATCTATATCGTCAATTTATTTTAAGTTGAATGTCATTTAAAAATTCCCTTTTATAAAGAATATAAGTTCTTAACGTAAATTTTTCTTAGAAACCTATTACTTACTAAGTAATTGATTAAAATTTCTAGGAAATATATTAAAGAAATATTATCTGTTTATAAGGAAAAAGATAGATTTGTTTTCTTAACTTTTATATTGTAGTTTTATATTCCTTTTTTGCGAATTATTGTTACGTTTAAATTCTAAATTACACGATTACTTGTATTATTTAATTAAAATAGTCGTATTCAAACAAACAAAAATACTCTACACTATTATGTAATTCTACAAGGATTAACAACCAGACCGGAAATAAATATTTGTATAAACTCAAATATCCACTTTTTTTTTTAATGTTACTAATAAGTAACTACCGTAGCCTATAGACGCCTGCAACACCAGAAGTGTCGCAAGCGCGTTGCCGACCCTATCCCCAATGATCCCCCCAGGAGCTCTGGTCACCTTACTCACCAACAGGAACACAATACTGCTTGAAAACAGCATTATTTAGCTGTGGTCTTCTGTAAGGTCGAGGTACTACCCCAGTCGGGCTGCTCCATATTTTGAGCAGGAAATTTTCTGCTGTGCCCTACCTCAGTTCCACCACTCTGAGCGGGAATCGAACCAGTGACCGTCAGTGATTAGGTGCTGCCGACACGGCACACCCACCATTACACCAGAGTGGTCGTCGTTTTTATTTAATAATAAAAAAAAAGTCGTTAATATCACATAAAATAAGTAAAATAGATGTTTAGTACCAACCATTAAAAAGTTACATAACGAATAATAAAATCAGAATCGTATTTTATATTTTAAACGTCGACAAACCGCAATCAGTGCAGCAAATTCACGGGCGTAAAATAAAACCAAGTTCAAACCAAAAAGACCTTAACACATTACAAAATAATACATTAACCGAATAACAAGTTTCAAACCACGTCAACACACGAATGTTCACGAAGTGCCACGAATAATCATTTTCAAGTGAATACTTAATATATAAACTTTTATCTTATACTAGCAGCTATGCCCACGACTTCGTCCGCGTGGAATAGTGACTTTGGACAGCATTTTTTGGATATATCTTTTGGTTTATTTTGGATTATAAACACCGTCGTTTGGGTATTTACGTGTTCGTGATTCTTTAAATTGGCATAACTTTTTATTTATGAACCGATTGACTAGAAACAAACTCTAAATGTTAAGTGGAGCTTACGACAATATATGAGTGAAAACCGCATCTAAATCGGATAAGCCATTTCTGAGATTAGCGTGCACAAACATTTGCATTTTTATTATATATAGGTATTGATGATTGATGATGACTAGATTTCCGCTTCGGCGTCGCCTGTATTGTCTGCACGACACTGACTGTTCCGTTTTCTTCCGGTAACCTATGTCATGTCGTTAAATTCTACTGGTAAAATAATTTTTAAATTATATTATTAACTAACAAATCAAGCTCCTTTTATAATATTATTATAATTATATAGAAAAAAAAAAGATAACAATAGTATTCGGTCAAACAATACATAACTAATTATCTAGAATTACATACATAAATAATAGAATACATAATAATAGAATGATTCTAGAATACATTTTACTAAAGAAATAAACATTCCATATTCAAATACGAAATTGTGTTTGTATGAAAATGAAAAAAAAATCGACTTCAATTACATGGACCAGTAATAGAACGTAGGTAGAAGTAAAGTTTTCATCTCACTCGCATTTCTCCGACTTGGTTTACATATACTATTATTTTAGCTGAATTTTTTGTTCAATAACAATAAAATATAGCCTATATCACTCCTGAATAGTATAGCTTTCTGATAGTGAAGAAAATTTCATGATCGGATCAGTAGTTGAGAAGATTACCTCCTAAAAACTAACAAGTTAGAAACTTTACCTCTTTATAATATTAGTATCAGATAACACAAAAAGGACTCGTCAGACCTCTATCAAAAAAAAAAAAAAAATAAGAAGTTAACACACATTAAAAAAATACAGGCGAATTGATAATCTCCTCCTTTTTTGAAATCGGTTGAAAATATTACCTAACGTTCGAATTTTAGGGTACAACAGCTATGTCTTTGTAGGTAAATGTTGTATTCGTTTGTATTTGGCGAATGTCCGAACGTGCCACGAACGTGGAATAACAATCAATTTGTCTAGTTACATCATGCATGGTGTTGATGCAGCCTTGACTTTCACCGGCATTGAAACGACTCAGGACGTTACGTGAGCCTTGACTTTAACCCTCACTGTGTTAGCCATGCAAATTTTTTGTCGATTTATAAACGTGAACGATTATTCGAAAGTGGAATTGTTACTTCATAATACATTACTTAGATTTAAATAAATAACGGAAATGACATAAGATTTTACGCGCTTTTTATAATTACAATTTTTTTAACAAATTTTTATAAAATTACTATTTTATTATTACTGTAGACAAAGAGGTTTTTATATTAAAGACACTCTAAATGCAATAATTTAATTTTTTTTCTAACATGTTCCAGGTTTTACAGTTGATGCTTTTCATGGTCTGGATGTTTGTGATTGTATAATTCGCATATTTTTTTTAATCGTCTGTGTCTTCGTACACACATAGGATTCTTATTTATTATTTTAGATTAAATATGTTTGTACTTTAATTAATATTGTATTCAGTTTCATCACATGATCACGGTGAATAAGGCAGCCCGAACTAATTAGGAAGGTCCAGAGTTAGGATCAGTAACACGCTTGTATATCTTATACTATTAAACGAGCAATTCTTGTATATATATATAGAAGTTGAATCTCGGAATCGGCTCCAACGATTTTCGTGAAATTCAGTATACAGGAGATTTCGGGGGCAAAAAATTGATCTAGCTAGGATTCATTTAAAAAAAATGTCGTTTTATCCCTGTTTTTAGGCAATGAAAAAATATCATTAGAATACGAAGCTTAATTTCACTATTGTCAACATAGCTGTAACAGCGTAATTAGGAAATCGACGGGTGTCAAATCGTGTTGACCCGAATTCGAATCTCAGTCTCCAGATTATTTTTTTTTTTTTTTTTAATTTCACTCGTGATTTATTATTTAAATCAAATTAAAATATAAAAATACCGAGAAAAAAAAGAAAAACAAAAAATAAAATGAAAATACCGAGCTAGGCTCGGTCACCCAGGTACTATAGGTACTTATACATATAAACATTTTTATTATATTAACGACATCCACGAGCTTTTAGTTGCCAATGTCATTTTACTGCATAAAATATTTGTTGTATACAGTGTTTTTTTTTTAATAATAGTTTAACGTCAGACTAGCAGTTCTAAAACCGTCTAGAATTGCTAGAATGGTCCGACACTGACAGCTTTTTATTGTTATAACGATATTAACGATATTAATTTATAAACATTGTATAAATGTATAAATATGTATAACGGTCATGTCATATCTATCGTATTCTCGTTCTAAGGCGTACACAGACTGCGTGTCGCGCGGAAGGTATTGCGAAATACAAACGCAGCCGTAATCAGAACTAGCTTAAGGCCTAAGCTGTTGAATATGAATAGTGAATATCAACTAGTAATCTCTTGCTTGGATCATAATTTATTATAGAATACAACTTGATTCATTTAAACGTTCGATATACAACCACTAATTCTATATATTATAGACTTTAACTTTTAATGTTTTGTAACGTTTAAAATGATTGATAATTTATAGTAAATATATAATAATGTTGTAGTGTTTTCAAAAGCCTAAACAAGTGCACCGAAGTGTAAAAAATGAGGCCTCACGTTATATTTATAAGTAACTAGCTGTACCCGCGACTTCGTCCGCGTGGAATTTAACAAAAAAGTTAAAAAAAGTTCGATAAAATGATCTTTGATATTCTTTGATAATTCCTTTAATAGCATGAGCTCGAGCGATGCGGGGCAGAGGGGATGGACTCGCCCGCGCCGTTATAGGCATCTCAAAGAAAGAACGCTCAACGCTGGCTCGCCGAGCATTAAATGTTTCGCTGCTACTTACTTCTAACGACGATATCTCAAAAACTATTTATCCGATTAATATAGTGTAAAGAGCAATTTTAATCTGCATTAAATGCCTAAGCTAAATAACATATTCATTTGGATAAGGATTAATACTGAACTAAAGAAAATATCTTTAAAAATAACGTAATGTTTTTAATTAAAAATTTGAACATAAAAGTGGTTATTGTAAGTCAACCCTAAGAGATAGAGATATGCTATCGCGGACTTTTTTGTAGCATTTTTATAGATTTTGAATTCGCTAGTACATTATAAAACGATATCTTTGCTAGTTTACGCAGCGTTCGCGTGGAAAGCTCCCCGTTGGCGAGATTTTTTGCGACCTCTTCAACATTTATCGCCGTATTTCTGCTAATTTACATTAAAACATAATAAATTATATACCTAAACCTTCCTCAAGAATCACTCTTTCTATTGTTGAAAACCGTATAAAAATCCGTTACGTAGTTTTCGAGTTTATCGCGTTCAGACAGACAGACAGACAGGAGGACAGAAAGACGCGGCCGGGGGACTTATTTTTATAATAAGTATAGATAGATAATAATAGGATGGATGGAGGCGAGAAAGAAGCTCGGCTCGCATCTTGCTTGCCTTAGGCATGGGAAAGAGCAAAGTCAACATTTTTTAAACTTTCTTATTGTATTTATTTATTATTATTACAGTAATAATAATCATAATATACATTTTTGAAATCCTTGTATTGAGCTCTTTAATTTGATACCCATATTATAGTATTCTAAAAAAAAATATTTCTTCATTAACTATAATGGCTTCGCACAGCCGCCATGTTTGTTTTTTTTAATGTCACCTATCTAAGAACACTTGAGCTGCTAGGACGAATCTAACGATATCTCAATTATACAAATCCGTTCAGCGGTTCTAGAGAAATAAGGTAATTAAGAATATTACATACATACATACAAGATACGCGCGAAAAACATAACCCTTCCTTGGCAGTCGGGTAATAAATTAATAACATTTACCTATTTTATACGTAATGACATGAGGATATTGATTGATAAATAGTAATGTTAACCAGTCTGTACATTATTGAAATTCTACCCACAAAATTGAAGATTTATAGAAGACACAGTGTTTAATTTTATTTTAAAATTTTGCCACATCAGGCATGATAAAATACATTTTTTTTTAACAAACACGCAAAATAAACTAGTAAGTAGTATAACTAACAAAGTGTTGACATAGAGACCTACTGGTCATCTGTAACTATAACTTACATTTAATAATAAAATCGAGTTTTTGTAATTTACGACATGACATGAACTTGACCAAACCACTAATTGGACTTACAAATGACGTAGGACACAGCAAGTAATATCCTGCTCAAAATCTAGAGCACCCCGACTGGGGATGTGCCTTACAGAAGATCACAGCTAAATAATACTGCATACAAGTAGGGTAGGACCAATGAAAAGAAACTTCTTTTATAAGAGTGCAATTCCACACAGACGAAGTCGCGGCTATTGTACAATATGTTACGTAATAAAACTGTTATACATATTTCTAATTCGTATTATTTTTATTTTTGTGTTTCCCACACATGAGGAAATTCTAAAATGTTCGTTGTGATAATAAAAAACATTTTGTTATATTTCTGTCAATTAAATTTAAAAACTTTTAAAGTTTTGCGTTTACTTACCTCACTTTTATGGATTAGTGGTGGGATTAGTGCACGGTAGTATTTCTGTGGTCTGTGGATTAGTGTGTTAACAGGCGTGTCTATTGATATCTTTTTAACAATTAAAATTAATTAATTAATGCATATGATACACGGTACACACTAAAATTACTAAAAGAAGACACTGCATCCTCGGCCTGATGTAGTAAATACACATAGTAAAGGTTCACTGGCATTTGCGCTACATCGACTGAAATATTTTAGATTTTATCTTACTTTTGAAGTTTAAACAACTCGCTTGCCTATATATTATCATAATTATTACCATAAACGTAAAGTTACTGTAACAAAAAAAATATATCATAATTTTATAGTTATTTTATAAACATACTGTCTTTAGACCCACTAAATGAACCTTTACATAAATGGGTTCGAAAGCGCAGCAACAAGTCGGCTTTTCCTTTACGGTACGTAAGACCCCTGAGACGAGAAGACGATTTATACATCATACGTCAATCAAAATTAAGACGAGACTACACAAAATCTGCGTTAGGACCAGTCTAAAATATTTAAGCCTTTTTTCTTTTTTTACGCGGGGAAAATCCATCATGGATACCCTCCGCCACGGGGGCATCAGAGGGTTATGTCAGACTCCTACTGACCAAAAACTATCCACGTGTGAGCAGACCTCCGCCTGAGTGGGGCGAGATGGGGTCGCGTTAGTAGTCTCCACCCCGCCCCGGCGTCTGGCTCGAATGTAAACATCCGGGGGTCAGGCCCGCCCGACCTCCAACGCTGGATCGCATCGAACAACCGAGCAAAGCTCCAGGGAGCCCAGCACGACCCGGCAACTACCTCACGGGTCCGCCGGACTGCACCAACAACTAAGATAAAAGCTCCAGGGAGCCAGCACACCCCGGCCCTCACAAATCACGTCTGCCGGATTGCACCAGCAACCGAGCAAAGCTCCAGGGAGCTAGCACAACCCGGCCGGCAAACCGCGCTTTCGCGCTACAGGGCCGGCAAGCGAACCCACCCACCCCGTCCCTCTAGTGCGCTCACGGGTCGAGCAGTACCCGGAGTGCACGCCGCGAGTCACTCGTAAGCCGCGACGAGCAGCAGTACCGCGACTGCGATACTGCTGCCCGTCCCGTTGCCCAGGGTGCACCACGAGGAGGTGACCGATATTTAAGCCTCTCTTAACCTGTTGCAGGTAAGTCGAGACATCTTCAGATATTTCAAGGATTGCGAAACCGTTTTGCCATTATTTTCCTGTTGTAATAATGTATATAATACTAAAGTCGTATTTCTCCGGTTTCCGATATAGTTATCAGACATAATATTATGACGCCGCGTTGGCGCAGCGGTCACAGCACTGGATTGCGACTGGCTGTTGCGCGGGCGGTTGCGGGTTCGATCCTCGCTTAGGACAACATTTGTATCGGCCATACAGATGTTTGCCGTGGTCTGGGTGTTTGTGCAGTTCTTGTGGGTCTCCCCACCGTGCCTCGGAGAGCACGTTAAGCCGTCGGTCCCGGTTGTTATCATGTACACCTGATGGCGACCCGCATTGGAGCAGCGTGGTGGATTAAGCTCCAATCCTTCTCTTACATGGGGAAGAGGCCTATGGCCAACAGTGGGATATTACAGACTGAATCGAATTTTTCGAATCAGACATAAAACGGTATTAAACGAATAAAAGTTTTTCATTCATTTCCACTTCATCTTTCAGGTATTCCTTTTCGTAAACTTTAAAACTACATATTGCGCCATAAGTAGTTGTAAAACAAGGGCTAAAGACATGTTTTACATCCTGCTGAAAAATCAGTTAACCAATTTAAATGGCCCTAACATTCAACACTAACGATGTCAATTAGAATATTATCGTATTCAGCACAATGTAAACATGCTAATGTATGAAAATCTAAGCTCTGTATTTCTGTTTTGAAATAGCCCACCAACATTCGTCTCTACGTCTAAATCTCAATAGTCGAGCTGAGTACTGACATTCAGCCGGTTTCAAAGTCAAGACCACTGGGGCCAGCAGTAACTTAGACTTCTGGTCATCTGTTCGTTAATTACATCCTGTGTTATAGGTAAGGCTGTTATAACATTGGCATTAAGTTACTTACCATAGGAACAGACGATCGTGTGTGTATGTAAAAAAAGATAATCTATACTACTAATATAATAAAGCTGAAGAGTTTGTTTGTTTGATTGTTTGTTTGTTTGAACGCGCTAATCTCAGGATCTACTGGTCCGATTTGAAAAATTCTTTCAGTGTTAGATAGCCCATTTATCGAGGAAGGCTATAGGCTATATATCATTACGCTAAGACCAATAGGAGTGGAGTCCACGCCGACGAAGTCGCGCGCAGAAGCTAGTAATTATATAAAGGCGGTATTGAACAAGTCATAAATAGTCGCTATCGCCTTGCATAGTAAAACTAATATGTTAAAGCATTTAAAACATAATATTCATTATGTCATTTGTAGGCTTAGTGTTTATTAATTATGCGTGTTAATTTACAGGGTTGTGAGCTCTAAAAGGAAAACAGTTCACCGTTTTCCGCATTTCTGTGCCAGGTGTCGCGAACGAGATAAGATAATAAATAAGGAAATCCATGATAAATATGATCTAAACATAATACGTTACATTAAGTTATTTGTGTTTTTACCAACTTCGCATAAAGTAAATAAATAAATAAATATCTACACATTACACATACGGTCGTCTGTTCCTAAAGTAACTAAGCAACTTAATGCTTGTGTTATAGAGGGAACAGCCGACTGGTCTAGTTACATATTTTTTTTTTCGATACACATACTTATAAATAATACATATATAAATATATAAATAAATATGTATATTACACCCAGACTCGGGGTGGGAATCGAACCCACAACCCCCGGAGCAGAAAGCAGGGTCACTACAAACTGCGCCAACGGGCTAGTCAAGAGTAGTAGTAGAGTTAGAAAAAGACATCTGAAGTTTCTGGAGGAGCTTGGGTGGCAAGAGTGAACTAGCATATACCCACTCACGCAAAATGGGCGCCTGGTCGTCGACTTGCGGAAACCAGCCCGTGATGCCATACCATACCATACCATAGTAGAGTTTTACTTGATAATTTTGTTACTTACGAGTATATCATACACTTTTTTTAAAGATGGATGCAAACGTACTAATTTACACTCTCCAATATATTAATGATCCATTTTTATACCCATAAAATTACTATTGAATGAGGATGGAACTATAAAATAACATTACACGATTGGTAAAATGTTAGCGTATTGTTTTAAATTTGTTACTATCGAATTTGATTGGTACAAAGTCGTAACAAAGTTTGAAATAAAGAATAGCGAACAACGTTTGAAACAATAAATGCTTTTCTTCTATACTTTATACAAAACTTATATTAAATATATTTTATTATATAATATCAAAAATAAGTATTACATGAGGCTTTACAACAAAGTGTGCTCCATCATCTCACGTCCGCAGCATTAGGTCAAGGGAAGGCATGCTATTGTAAAATTGCTGCAATTTATCTCATTATTTTTACATTTTTTTTTGTACCGCAGCCATTAGATAAGTTTGAAAACAATCGGTGTTTCCTTGACATTGCCAATACAAATTGCTCCTTTGAAACAGAATATTCAGTAAAATATACACTTGTAATAGGACAAATGTTGTGATTATTTATTTTAGGTTATTTTTAAAAATAGGGGCCACCCCATAGTAGCCTCCTGTCAGCTAAATTAATACGAAGGTAATAAAATTTATAAAATTTTACAAAATATACCACAAACTGAAGTTAAGTTTAATAAAGGCACATGAAAAGAAGAAAAGCAGGTGAATTTAATTATAATTATTATGTTTTTTCTCAAACTAAAAAAAAACTGACTTCAATTACATAGACCAGTAATACAACGCATGTAGACAAATAGATAGTCAAGTTAATATGCATTATTAGAGAAAATTAAAAAAAAAAATCCTTGTCACTCTTGTCAGATCTAGATTAAATTAAAATTGGATGACAAGCACCACTAAGAAAAGAATCATCGATATCTATATAAAAAAGATCTGAGGTAACACATAAAAATAAAGTGGAATTTAGAACCTACTTCTTTCAGAAATCGATTAAAAATAATGCTATTTAATTACTAATCAATCAAGATGAATCACAGTTAAATATATTCTATGTTAGAATCTTCGTCATAAGACCAGATAATTTTTTTAAAAACTGCATTGTCATCAATTTTAGAAATAAACACATCTATGCATGTTAAGCCTTGTGAGTATTTTTAGATATTCAAAAAATGTGTGTTTTCATTGAAAGCTCATATAATGAGACACATTAGTGAGTCATATAAAAAGACACAGTAGTGCAAGTAATTTATAAAATGTGCCAATAACTAGCGTTTCTTTCGTAAAGTTGTAATGCTAAATAATATATCAGGTAGACTAAGCGCAGTTTACTTTATATTAATGAATCAATATTATCAGGAAAGAGGAAATATTTAGAATTTAATCAATACTATTTATAATAATACCACGCAGCTTCATCTAATGATAAGTTGAAATATAAAATACAGATAAACATTTGCAGTTTCTGCATTACTTGTTTATCGTCTGAATTACAGGAGTATCGAAGCAGCTAAGGTTAAGGTTGCTTAAAATCGAATAAGAATATCAAAATTTTGATCATATATATGTATGATATATGTATATTAATACGCTAAGATTAAGATGTTTGCCTCCCTTTTTTAGAAAAAGAACCTCACAATTACTACACATAAATTAATTATAATATATAATTTTATAGATAGTGAAACCGCCGGGCCCACCTAGTCTAATTTAATAAATAAAACATCAAACGAAAAATAATTATATTGATTTTAGACTAAACTTTGCGAGTAAACTCTTAAATACATTGTAGGTACATACAATTAACAAGTGTATTATAACTACAGTATTATACCTACAGCTTTATTACATTAGACTTACAATTCTATATCGACTAAATCGGTAACTCTAATAAATATAATCTACTAGAATAATATTGACGTCACAGTAAATTTCGATATTTGTCGGAAATGAGCCCGCTTCGTGACCGGAAACGTCTAGGACCATGCAATTCGCATTAGAGGTTTGACTGTGATAAGGAATATAATTAACGGGTTAAGATTTATTTGATACTAGCTTCTGCGCGCGACTTTGTCGGCGTTTACTCCGCTTCTATTGGTCTTAGCGTGATGATACATAGCCTATAGCCTTCCTCGATAAATGGACTATCTAACACTGAAAGAATTTTTCAAATCGGCCCAGTAGTTCCAGAGATTACCGCGTTCAAACAAACAAACAAACAAACATTCAAACAAACAAACAATCAAACAAACAAACAAACAAACAAACTCTTCAGCTTTATATATTAGTATAGATCCTAATTATAAAATTTTCTTTCCCTCGTGCACCGGGACTAACGTTGGAAAATATGCTCCTCTCAACAGATTAATGGGAACATACAATGAATTATTGTTAAGGGGTGACATTGATATATTTTTTTCTATCGATTGTAAAGAGTTTGTCAAAAATTGTTTGGAAGTTTACAATTCGTTAAATTAAATTAACAGTATTCTTTTACCTATTGGAATTTTGTAATTTTGTTTCTTTTTTTTTTTTTTATTATTGATTCATACATGTCTACTCTGTGTTCACTAACTGTTGTATAATAATAAATGCTGTATACACCTTAAAAGACAAATCATATTGTATTGTACTATGTTTAACTGTATATTTCTACTTGTAATGTTCTTATGATGTGTCGATGGTGTGTCTATTTAATAAATAAATAAATAAATAAATAAATAAATAGATAAATGACAAGACTAAATCTTGCCTTGAAATTATGTGTATGTATTAACCGCGGAGTGGATAGCGAGGTCCATTGCCAATCGCGCCAACTGCCACCTCAAAATTGCAATTCAGTGGATGTATTAGTTTCGACAGTATCTTTTTTTTTATGTAACTAGGTTGGCAAACAAGCGTACGGCTCACCTGATGGTAAGACCGTAGCCTATGGGCGCCTGCACCACCAGAAGCATCGCAAGCGCGTTGCCGACCCTATCCCCAATCCCCCCCAGGAGCTCTGGTCACCTTACTCACCAACAGGAACACAATACTGCTTGAAAACAGTATTATTTAGCTGTGGTCTTCTGTAAGGTCGAGGTACTACCCCAGTCGGGCTGCTCCATATTTTGAGCAGCAAATTTTCTGCTGTGCTGTGTATCTAGTATAATAATACAAAAAATTGAAATTAATTTAATAATTAATGATTGATTGTAAAAAAGGACACTTGTTAGATATGTGGAAGAATAATTATTTTTCAATAATCAAACAATAACGCTAAAATATACGTTGATTTCAGTTAACATATACATACATACATACATATACATACATAACTCAACTCAAAGTATTCGAGTAGGATATTATTAAGGTGGGCTTGTCATAAAACCAATTACTCTACATAAATAATTATTTGTTGAATAATTTAATAAATAATATATTGAAGGGTTAAATACTATAAGAATTGGCACAGCTTTGCCACTATAACGTTGTAATAAGTGCAATTCTATTTTATGGTAACGAAACTTTGATATACTTAAGTTCCGGTAATCGTTCGAAATTGGTCTAAAATTACCTTAATCGACTCTTTAATAAAGGTAATATTATGATCGAAGGAGTGTCAATGTCTAAACAAAGCAAATTGAAAGAAACGAACAACTTATAGGTATATCTTTAATAAAATAAAATTAAATAAATAAATAAATATCTTAAGTCATGAAAAACTAACTTATGGTTTTGTAGAATTTAGGGATGAAAGAATCATATGAACGAAAATTCGTTAAAGATGAATTAAAATTCATGTCATATTTAAAATAAGAATAGGAAATCATTTATATTGTAAAATAAGAAAAATAAACCTTTGTCCGGCTACTCGAAAAAAAAATACAATATTTTTAAAACAATGGTAGGTACATAAATATTGGCAACAGTTACATATACGGTAAGCAATAACATAGAAGATCAAGGGCTAAGTAAAATCAAAATGCAGTTTAGCATACAACTAATTTAAGTTACACACATCATATATTTAGAGTAATGACTTTCAATATTGGCTATAATAGTATTTTTGATTTCGCTAATATCACGTAGGACGGGAAGACACAAATGAGATTGTGTGGTGCTGTCGTGATTGCATTTGATAATTATGTCAACCACTGTAACAATATTTTAACACCTAATGCTGTATCGTCATAGTTTCGTAAAAAGACTATATTGACAATATTGTGGAAATATCAATAACTAAGTTGCTAAACTTGATAAAAATATGCTTTTTTAAACAATTAATTCTGAAGGTACTAAAATGATTAAGCTAATCCCTTTAATATTCCGAAATAACATAAAATACACATCAGGAAGTAATTTTCAAAACTGATCATTTCAATTTCACGCCAATTCTACCAATTGTATATAATTATTATAATGACACAAATAACCTCAATTGTGTATATATAGGTAAAAGGCTCTTTTAATAGGAAATAAATATTAGAATTAATTTAAAAAGATTTATTTATTTATTTATTTATACTTTATTGTACATCACAACTACAAATATCATTTACAGACTGTGAAGTACAATGGGCGGACTTATGGCTATTTAGCCATTTCTTCCAGACAACCCAAATGTATATTTCCTAGTATGAAATGTATATTTCCTACCGGAAGATCCGGGATACAACAAAATATTCTCTCCCCATCTGTTAATTAGATGAAACAATTTTTTATAGGCTGGTTTCAATATTGTGAATTTATAAAAACAATCTCTGCTACCATAAGCCTGCTGCAAATTTTTTTTTAAATCGTTTCCCTCTCATGTTAATTACATGTAGTAAGTTAAAACCGTCAATATTTTACGTTATATACCTGACTGTAGTAGGCACCCATTTCTTTGATTGCTATACTTACCTGCAGCCAGGTCAGTAACCTCAGTCAGAAGTAACAGTAAGTCATGTGGCAGAGGTTGTTTCTATAAATTCACAATATTGAAATCAGCCTATAAAAAATTGTTTCGTCTAATTAACAGATGAGGGAATATTTTGTCTTATCCCGGATCTTAGACCATTGTCAGATCTCAATTAAATTTAAATTGGACCACATGTCATGCAACACCTTTCAATTAAAACAAAATTGATCGAAATCGGTCCACCCAGTCAAAAGTTCTGAGCTAACATACATAAAAAATACAGTCGAATTGAGAACCTCCTCCGTTTTTGGAAGGCGATTAACAATTGTAGAGTTATAGCGCTTTTGAAAATGATCTGACCTTTGAAATACGTAAAATGTAGGTAGATAATTTATTATTATGAGGTAAAATATGAAAAGCAAAAATTGTTGCTATAGCGAGGAAAGCATAAGGACAACACTTGCTAAGTGTGTAAGTTTGTGTGTCTAACAGCAATGTAACAAAGCGTTTAAGGTCAACCGCTATTACTCACTACAAAATAATTACGAACGAAAACTGTGACTGATAACATGTCGATAAATTTCTGCTAAACTATCATTAATAACGATAAATTAGTTTGCTTAAATGTACTATATCGATATCAAAGGTCATTTTTGCAGTTAGTTTTGTTTTTATTTATTCTCTAATACTTTTACATTTACAGGTTGTGAATATAAAATATCCTAAAACCAAAACTGATTTTCGACGGTGAAAAAACGTAATATAGGTAAAGTTTATGATAATTTTTATCAGTTGAAAAATTTACAAGCAAAACAATATATATTTATTTCTTAATAATGTTTTTTTTGAAGCTCTTTGCGGTTGATTACTGAACTAAAAGGAAATGAGATAGCTCAAAGAGAGTTTGCTCCTGTTTCCTGCAGTTAATAATGTTAGCATACAGGAAATACAGGATTAAAGTTTGACTGTAACCCTTACGACCCTTATATGATAATATAAACACACAAAGATTTTGTTTAATTGAACCATTTGATACAATAGTTATAAATAATTCATTCTGGATCAGAAAGCTTATTGAAAAAGAGACTAAAACAACCAAATGTATATAAAACGAAAGATATGGTAAATAGTTACTAGGGATCCCGTCTTAAAATGTCAAAAATAAACATAAATATTAATAAAATACATTGTATAAAAATTGACGAATGATGATGATTGAATGAAAATGTAACAGATTTTTTATTACACTACTACTTTTATTTACCATTATGAAATTTAAAATGTAGCATTGTACAAACCTTTGTGGTTTTCTTCTGCTACTTATTATTGGGACTTTGCACATATTGTTTCTTTATTTGATAATTAAAAAAATAATATGTTAAGTTTTTCTTCTCAGTCAGGGAATCTTACCACAGCAGTTCTGGTTGCCATAGGTGATGACCCCGTTGGATATTTATCACCAATTTTACGTGTTGAATAGCTCAACGTGGATAAAACTGAAATATTTTTTTTGTCATGCCTTAATCTATCTGCCAGTTAAATTTGGTTCAGACCAAAAAGTTTAATTTTACATCTCTATATATATAAAAATGAATCGCTGAATGTGTTGCTAAGCGCAAATCTCGAGAGCGGCTGAACCGATTTCGCTAATTCTTTTTGTATAATATTCCTTGAAGTACGAGAATGGTTCTTATGGAGAGAAAATTTTTAAAAATTCCCTAAAAAATCTAAAAACAACAATTTTCTATATTCCCATACAAAAGATTCGTAATAATACTTAAAAGCCAATTTGAACTTTAATACCATAGGTACCATAAAGTTTAAGTGTTAGTGGAGGGGTTACGGCAAGGATAATTATTAACAAAAAATAAAAAATTTAGGAATCGACTGTTAGGTGGTACGAAGTTCGCCGGGTCAGCTAGTTATAAATAAAACTGTTTTAAATTATATAAAGCATTCCGAGCAACTGAACTGGTATATCGAGGTCCAAGTTGAGGTCACGTCATAAATAAAAGTGAACATATTATTAAGTAGATTTACGAATAAGGTATGTATTTATATGAGACTCGAAGTCAAATCCTACAAAGCAAAACCCTATTAAGTGATTTTTCGTCAACAAATTCACCCTTGGTACCTTCGATAAGAAAAGAGGTTATTTAATCGAATTCATTATGTATTATTATTTAATTCATTTACTTATGCTATTTTTAGTAAATTACGATTTTATAACAAAAACTGTTTTTTTTTTAATAAGGCCTTAAATTGTTTTTCCTAAACTAAATGCGTTATAAAAAATTAGAAAGGATAATAATTAGTAAAAGTTGAAGAGAAATAGAAAAGATTTCTTATATCGAATAACTTGAAAGAATGAGTTTTATTGTAACGTAAGATAAGCTTACGATTCATTGTAATACAATATACTAGCGACCCGTCCCGGCTTCGCACAGTTGCCAAACCTATCAGTGTTCTTCTACTATTTATGCATGTATTATAATAAAACCTTCCTCTGGAATCACTCTATTTACTAAAGGAAACTGCCTCAAAATCCGTTGCGTAGTTTTAAAGATCTAAACATACAGACAGTGGGAAGCGACTTTCTACTATGTAATGATACATAAGAACATTATATACATAGGAAGTCATCTGCTCTTATTTACCTCAATTTTATTTCCTATTGATAACTGAGGTAGGGCACAGCAGGAAATTTCCTGCTCAAAATATGGAGCAGCCCGACTGGAGTAGTAGTAGACCTTACAGAAGACCACAGCTAAATAATACTGTTTTCAAGCAGTATTGTGTTCCTGTTGGTGAGTAAGGTGACCAGAGCTCCCGGGGGGGATTGGGGATAGGGTCGACAACGCGCTTGCGACGCTTCTGGTGTTGCAGGCGTCTATAGGCTACGGTAGTCACTTACCATCAGGTGAGCCGTACGCTTGTTTGTCGACTTACTAACATAAAAAAAAAAACAATCACGGACAATCCGCCTACTATGGAAGACCCGATACCATCTAGTGATCAACAGCAACAACACACATTACCAGTAGATGTCGATCACTCTAGCACACCTTCTCCTTCGATTATTATTGACCAAATAATAGCAGATAGAAATTATTGCTAGTTTAGCAACAGAGTATAAGACGGAAAAAATTAATACCAAATTTTTACTTTAATGTTCTTTTATATTTTTTGGACATTTTTATTTCGTCAAGTATGTTAAATAAAAAAAAAGAAACAATATTACATCTTTGGGGCTGGCCAATTTGCCCTTGTCCCCCTGGCCGCTTTAGGCGGCCGCTAGGGCAAAGCGGTTTTTTTACAAGTTTCCGTAATTTAGATATCATATGCTTATTATTACAATTTTCGAGACACTAAATTTTACTAATCATAAATTTAATAATCTCTTTTCCCATCAGTATAAAATTCTTGTTGAAAATCAATCGTTTGATTGGGTTTTTTTTTACTCAAAGTTAAGGTGGCCGCTTTGAGCTGACTTCCCCTATACACTTAGGCGTGCCGGTGCAACTGTGTTTTAAGTAACCGATAATACAATTTAAAAAAATATATATAACATCTTTTTAATATTCTACTTTTGATTAATTGATTTTTGCGCAGAACTGAACCATTTTAGAAACTTTGACTTCAAATATCATAGAATGTATAGTCTACTAATTCAGTTTTCTTTAAGCGTTTTTACCAGAGAATAGTATTACAATACATAAATTCCCTCATCTCTCCCAAGTCATCTTTCTAATTTAATAAGTTACATAAAACAATATATCACAAATTTTATAATATTTTTACATATTATTTTAACAAAATACAATCACTATTAATAAAAATTATTTTTTTGTCAGATCTGTGCCTTACATAAAAAAATATTATAAATTAAGTATTGTTCGATTAAATTTATAAAGTACAAATATAAATAGATATATAATATAATGTCATAATATAAGTATGAAAGACAATTTAAGAAATTAATACTTGTTTTATCGTTTTGCTTTATAAAGACTGCCATATAGGAAATAGGAATAAAACAGACTAGTAAAGATCACTGCATGACTTACAGGACCGAAGTAGCAAAATGTCAGCCAATAACAATAAAAAAAAACTATGTAGCAGATATTGCAAATTACGATTTTCTATCTTAAACGAAGTAATGAAATTCTTAACTTACAATGTCTATTGAGCATGTCCTACGGTATGTGAATGAGGTGGACAAAAATGTAATATAGATAATTGTTGTTTGAATTGTGTCTTGTGGCTAATTGTACAATTTTTATAAATTGTACAATCTTTTCAATTATTTGTAACATAATTGAAATATTTATTACTAATAAATTATAGTTTAAAAAAAACAATAACAAAAAACACGCTTTAATAGCAATCGAACTAAAATGTAGAAAATAATTTTTGTTTAAGAGTTTGTGTTTTACTGCAATATAAAATACAACAATCAATTATCATAATTAATTCAAAATAGTATTAATATGAATATAAAAATATTAACAAAAATTCAAATAAAGTGAAAAAGCGTGGGGTGTGTTAGGGTTTTCATAGGCTGTCATTGCAAGTTACAAATTTAGAGTTTGCGTAAAAATTGTTTTAATACACGGGACCGAGACGTACACACTGACGAGGGGATTAGTCCACAAATCCACAAGAGATAGGGTACAGCAGGTAATATCGTGTTCAAAATGTGGTAGGTACATCTCGACCGGGGAAGTACCTCGAACTTACAGAAGTTCACAGCTAAAAATACTTAGCATAACTTTTTACTCGGTGTACCGATTTCGATGATTCTTACTTTAATCGAAAGCTAATACTTGTTTTGTAGTCTTGTTTAAATTAGATCAAAAACTGATTACAACTTTTTGAGTAATCTTTAATAGCGCGTATTTAGGGGAAAGGTGTACGAGATGATCCACTTAAGGAAGAATGCTTGTAGTTTAAATGATATTCTACTTATTGCAGATATAAATACGTTTATCCATAGTAAATTTATCTATCTAATTGTTGCAATACTCAAAATATATTTTTTTTGATGTTTTATTATTATAAACACCATTTTTTTTAAACGTTATGAAAGGATCATCTTGTACACCCCGGTGTCCAAGATGATCCCTGTGGTAGATTATCATAGGTTATGGTAGAATTATCTAAATAAAGTCATAATCAGGGTTTACTATCTTTAATCAAGTCAGTCAGTCTCCATTATAATTCAAGAAGGAAACTATCATCACATTGTATGAGATCTATGGTTCTAGCGTTCGTTCATTCTAAGCGTCTCTTTCCTGGCGTTATTTTACACAAATCAAATGTGAATTCATCAGAATCATCGCTATCTATCCCTGCACAAGCTTCATGGCCCCATCTTTGGTATATATAACATTTTATCCATACCTCGCCCCTATCATCCACACGGATCGTCTTGTACACCGGTAACATAATCATCTTGCCCCACTGTAACCTTTTTTATTCAATGACCGATAACATAACCTATGTGGTTTCAACTGTTTCCATGCTGTTAAAAATCAAAATAGAGTAATATACAAAGCTAAGTAATGCATCAGCCACGGCAATAAAGTACGTTAGACCACATTAAACATAATTTTAAAGTCAACCTTACCTTAGATCAAAGTTACGTAATATTCGTTTTCTTCCTCAAAAAATTTCACTGTCACTGAAGACGCGATTACGATTGACTGAGTCGGGGGAATACCGGGGTCTACATTTTACCAATAAACACAACTAGGTGGCACTTCTAGATTCGTTGCAATATAAAAGGATCATCTTCCCCCAACGGATCATCTCGTACACCTTTCCCCTACTTGACTATTTTTTCGTCTTATTACGTTGTATTACTTGTCGATGTAATTGAAGTCGGTTTTTTTTTCGTTTGCGAGCACACACAATTATTAAAATAAGTATAGACTTATTTTATTACTTTACTAAGGCCTATGTCAACTGTAACTATATAGTGGATAAATTAATTTCTTCACGGTTAGCACGACAAAACAGTGAATTGGCTTATTTACTTTAAAACTTTAGGACTGGAGTAATGTTAAATGTGAAGGTTTAACGTAGGTCATTTGAACGTTCGAAATTAACTGGGCACATTAACTTTATGCACAAGTCACAAAATTTTGTTTAGTTCGAACCTTGGAATATTTTCGAGGGATTAAATAAATTTTACGTTACAAATTTTGTAAGTACATATTATTATATATATAAATAATTTATGTAGGTATAACACACCTGAAATATGTTGTAAATGTCCGATAAACCAATTGTAGGTAGTGATATAGGTATGCTTAATTTTTTTATTCAATTATAATAATTAATTATAAAAAATGACATACATAATGATAAGATAAAAAACGTCCTTGACAATTGATCCGCGACAGGTGATTAATTTGGTTTAAAAATAACTATGCTGTAACTTGTTGATAATACGTACTTATATTGTATGTTTGTACACATGTATGTATGTTTGTATATATATATTATGTGTCGTTATTGAGCAAGAAAGGTAGAGAGAGAGAAATACGAAAATACTCATTAAGAAGAGAGTCACAAATGGAATATGATAATAAGTTAATAAGTTACAAAAAGATTATTATTTAATCTTAAAAATATTGCGTTGTATTCTTATATCTGAAAAGTGGCTAATAACATATTCTATAGCAGTTCTATATAGGCCAGTAAATAAAGCATTTAACCTCGCACTAAATTTCCGATCCAATTTTAATTTCTTTTTAGATTAAGGGTCACTTACTGACCATAAAAATACAAAATACTGACAGATCCAGGTGGAGCTTCGATCGCAATCTTAAAGAAAAGTTTTTGGCCGCTATCTCGGAAACTATCCACTTTAGGGCAAAAGTTATCCAGACCTTTTTTGTAGAAAATAAAAATTTGCGTCTTTTATTTCCTGTAAACTTTTTTGTAAAACTTACCTTACCTTTACTCGGTTACTTACAGACAAACAGACAGACAGACAGACAATGACAGAAAATGGTAAAAAATGTTATTTTGGTATATTTAAGGTGTGCACATCCATATCCATTTAGTAAAAAGCGTTTATTTTAATATTACAAACAGACACTCCAATTTTATTTATTACTAGCTGGCCCAGTGAACTTCGTACCGCCTAACAGTCGATTCTTTAATTATTTTTTTTATACTTATCCTTTAGGTACTCCACTCCAATTATATGTATAGATTTATGATTTATATATATTATTTACAAAACTCGGATTAATGCTGCTGTATTTCTTCTAATTCAACCTTAGTATGTGTAAAAAAAGTAGAGTAGGAGTAAAATATTACAGTAATATACAAAATATTATTAATTTAATGACCATTTAGTACAAAACAAAGTCTCTCGCTGCGTCTGTCTATCTCTCTGTACGCTATAGCAGTGAAGAAGGAAAAAAACTGTATTAGGAAGGTTTAGGTGAATAAATTGTAATTATTTTGTGGTTTAAAAATGCTAATTGTTGAATATGTCCGAACAAGTAAGAGAAAAACTTATTAAGAAAACAGTCATGTACAACGCGCTTGTTGGAAAGCTTCTGAGACGAATTCAGTTTTAATCCTTGTCAACGTAAATACGTTAGTCACTTTAAACATTTTAATTTAAATCAATAGGTATCTTTTAAAAGTAAAAACAATTGCGTGTAAAAAATATGTAAGTGCCAGTCTTACATAGATTACGATGGTCTAAGAGATGTGGAAGAGCGACCTTCGCCGATCTGATAACTCGATGAGACATATTTTTTATCAAATATAATTTATGAACAAATATGCCTATGATAACTTGCCTATCGAAAAGTGGTCATAGCTACTTTTAATTTAATTAACTTTAATTAATTTTTTTTTTCATCACCTTTATTCATAATATGATAACCGAATGAGTTTTATCTCAATTGATAGTTTTTAACACACAGAATATGCCTAGGTAGGCTTGTCTACTTATTTTTGGTCATGGCTACCTGGCAAGTAGATGTGAACAGGTAGGTCAATATATACCTATATTCGATACTACATCGATGTGGTCGAATCGAAAATGATATCATAGGTAAGATATTGTAATTACAAAACCAATCATATAGGCTTGCCTGCAAAAACTAAATAAAAAAATAGCCTTGACCACTGTTCGATAGGCAAGTTATCATAGGCATGTTTGTTTATTATATTTGATAAAAAATATGTCTCATCGAGTTATCAGATCGGTAAAGGTCGATGTTCCACGTCTCCTCTACTAAGAGACGATAGTCATGAAAATATGACAAGCCTTTGATAAAATTTGTAAACTGTATTCAAGAAATATAACACTATCACCATTGACAATGACTTAAATGAATGATTAATTGAGCTATTCTCAAAAATTCTTTATTTAAAAATAATATTTATATACTTAATTAATAATTATTTACATAGAATAAACTAAACGTGAAACCCATATCGCTTGTTAAGTTTTTATTTATTATTTTTTATAGATAATTTCAAAGTCAAGTCATTTTAAAGTCAAGGTCTTGCCTTATATATTTTTTTCCGGCATTCCTCTACCCACATTATTGTCTCGGGTTCTTTCAACCTAGACCTAAAAGATAAAAAAGTCGACGCCGTAAGTTCCTTCTAAGTTAGTATTTTTAAGGGAAACTGAAATTAATTATTTGAATCAATAATTATTTTTTAATAATAATACTGAAGTCGGTTTTTTCGTTTGCGAACAAACACTATTATTATTTGCTTGAACTTGTAGCTTAAAGTAAAGAATGGTAATTATAATAATAATTTTTAAATTATAGCGTACTAGCCGACCCGTGCCCACTTCGTTGGGCTTAAATTATTACTAGCTTCTCCGCGCGACTTCGTCGGCGTGGACTCCGCTCCTATTGGTCTTAGCGTGATGATATATAGCCTATAGCCTTCCTCGATAAATGGGCTATCTAACACTGAAAGAATTTTTCAAATCGGTCCAGTAGATCCTGAGATTAGCGCGTTCAAACAAACAAACAAACAAACAAACTCTTCAGCTTAAGAGACCCCGCAGACATACAATTGTGAATTGGCCAACTATCGAACAACTAAATTGGTTACTTTTACAATTTAGTTGTACAACTTTGAAATTGTGCGTAATCGGAAGGGAATTTCGATTCTGATGCGATCGGTATCCAATTAGTTAGTTGTACAATTTAGTTGGAGAAGATGTGCGGGCTAGCATATGACACCATACCTATTAGTATACTCTTCGATTTAGTTGGCCAACTTGAAATTGTATATCTGCGGGTGCACTTATTATATTAGTACAGATTTTTGAGATGCAAATACATAATTATATAGTAAAGTATTCATCTCGCTCGAATTTCTCCCACTTGATTTACATATAATTACTATTATTTTTCAATGAAATTTTTGTTCAATAAAATATAGCCTCTATCTCTTCTGAATAGTGTAGCTTTCTGTTAGTGAAAGAATTTTCATGATCGGACCAGTATTTACGAAGATTACCCCCTACAAACAAACAAAGTTAAAAACTTTACCTCTTTATAATATTAGTATAGATGAATATGGATTTAATAAGTTACCTAAGAAGTAGCCCAAAGAGGTATTGTAACAAATTGTTGTACAATTCTATATTTAAAATACGCTATTTAACAAGATTATTATTCTTATTATTATCTCGAGGTCATAATGTAAATAATTCTACAGGTTTTATTTTAAATTAACGAATAACTTTTTTATATTTAATAGTTTATTATTATTATAATAATACGTAACATGCATGGATGGAAGCTATTTCTAATAAATGTCAATAATGTCCATAAACACATACATATTTAGTTCTTGTTTAGACTTTATGGTTTCTGTCGCTTTATTTTCGGGATTCGCGATACAGGATAGGTTATCTTATCTTAGTACCTAGTATATCTATACTAATATAATAAAGCTGAAGAGTTTGTTTGTTTGTTTGTTTGTTTGAACGCGCTAATCTCAGGATCTACTGGTCCGATTTGAAAAATTCTTTCAGTGTTAGATAGCCCATTTATCGAGAAAGGCTATAGGCTATATATCATCACGCTAAGACCAATAGGAGCGTAGCACCAATGAATAATTTTTCAAAATCGGGGTTTTCTTTCCTTTCGAGAGCTTCCTGGAGAATTGGTCCTATTCCACGGAGACGAAGTCGCGCGCAGAAGCTAGTCTTATCTAAAATTGTTTTGTAGCATGTGTTTGTAGCTTTTAAATGCAAAATCTACATAATTTATTTCACACTAGCTGACCCAACTACCTCCCTAGGTACCACATTATTTTTTTGTCGCGAATCCATTAGTTTTCGTTTTTATTTATAAAGGTAGATACTGTACATCATCCAAACACATAAACTGGAAATTTATTAATTATTTACTTTTTTTTTTAAATACAATCACCTTAGTCACTTTTTATGTATTGTTTAGCTAAACAGCTGTCAACGGGAAACACCATGTGAGAATCAAAACAATCTAACGCCCGTCCATGTTACGTGGGCACTGGGCACCGTTATGTGAAGGTCGTCAGATCATCGTCACACTGACGCAAACGAAAGTATAAGTTAATGACGTAATAAAATTAGTTAACAGGTTTACAATTTAAACAAATATAGCATTATAGTAATTATTACGGTCAATCAAAATGTTATTAACTATAATTACGTTTTAACGTATATTTTATAACAGGTTTGGTAATAAAATATTCTATTAATTTAATGGTATAAAAACCCAATTACATTTTTCCGTATCTCAATTTAAAAGCAAATCTATTTTTTATAATTTAATTGCGCAAGATAGGGAACTGTGCGATATGACAGTAAGACTAATTGAAAAACAGTCATTAGGGGCTTCATTTATCTAATATTTCTCACTTTATATAGTGGACACACATACTAATATTGAACATTACAAGTAACAATTTTTTTTCTGAATATTTTGTTAATAATGAACAACATGTTTCATTCAGTTATATTTTTATAAGTCATATTTTAATAGAAATAAAAATTGTAAGAAGCATAGGAACCTTTGGGTATAGCACCCGTCATAAATATGAAAAGTAAGTGTACATGTCTAGGTTAAATGTCAAAAAGGAAATTATTATCTATTGTAAAAAATTAAATTTCATGCTACTAATTAAAAAATATTAAAGACTTGTCGTTGTCATACAAACTTTTAACTCCTAGTACCCCTTACAGTTACGACTTTTCAAAGTCTTTTCTTAGTGGACGTCTATTAACTTTAAACTCGTAGTGTTTGTAGCACTAAGGCCGCGGGCACGAAACTTGGCGACAGCGGGGCGACGGCGGTAGCGGGGCGATGCGACATGGAGCGATCAGACAGCGTTATCTCGGGCGGGCACGAAACAAGCTGGCGGGCGTAGGGCTGTTGATATTTTTTAAAATATCGGATTCAAGATATATCGATATTTAAAAAAAAGTAAAAGCTAGTATGTAGATAAAAAAATTAAAAGAGGAAAACATAATGTTGGGTGTTACGTACACTTGTAAGTGACATGCATAATTATTATCTACATTATATATTATTGTTTAGTTTTAAATTTTTATATATATGTTGTGTTCTTTTCAAATATTTAAATAATATATTGTAAATAAAGTTCAGTAGATTAAGTTCATAATGATGTTGTAGTTTAAATAATTAGCAGGAAAAAATATAAAGGTAAGACATGTATTTAAAAAAACGATTGCGCTTTAGACCACACGACTGGAGCATTACGAAACGTAAGTCTCTCTCTCTCTTTCTACTTTCACTAACTTATGTCTTCCTCTCAACTTCCGTTCACCTCAACCGATTACACTTTTCGTAACGCTCTCGTTACGCACTCACCAGCTTATTCCCCAAGTCAAGCATGCGTAAAGTTTTACTTCAAAAAATCGAGTGTCGATAATCGATATATACATTTCAATATCGAACTATCGACATAACGTCCAAAAAAGTATTAGGCTAAGCGCGCACTAGTGACTTTTTGTCACCGTGACTTTTCGTCACTGTCACCGCGTCCATCATCCCTAATAAAGGTGCGCGCATTTGGATACGTGACAATTCGGTGACTTTTTGTCCGCGGAGGACGCCAACATGCCCGTGACGCAACAAAATGTCACGTGTCATATGTACGTAGGTTTGCAAACATGGTGTAGAACTTTCCACTTATCAGCCTATCACTCCAAAGCGGGTGAACCCAATACTTATTATTATTGTATTTTTTTTATTTCTAAAAACGAGTACACAGACAACCGTCTCTTCGAGATCCATCTTATCGAATGCAAGAAACTGTCACTGCAAGTGCGCGCATTCACGAAAGTTTGGTGACGTAACAGTGACAAAGAATTTTTTGTCACGGTGACAAATGTCACTAGTGCGCGCTTAGCCTTACTAATAAATAACGCGTCGCCGTCGCTCTACCATCGCCCGTGCATCGCTCGATCGCCCCGCTCCGCCGTCGCCCGTTTCGTGCCCGTCGCTATACTGTGCAATGCTTTTGAATACATCGCCGTCGCCCCGCTACCGCCGTCGCCCCGCCGCCGCAAGTTTCGTGTTTGCGGCCTAAAAGTCTAAAACTGAAGAATTTTCGTAAAAACTTGCTAGAGATCATAGATTCATAGACCACCTTAATCTACACATCTACGTTTATCATATTCTGTCATCTAGCTGTTCTCAACGGCTTTCACCCGTGTGCGCAAACAATTTCCCGTAGGAACCTATTATTTTCCCGGGATAAAAAGTAGCTTATGTTACACAAGGATAACTAAGCTTTCAAATGGTGAAAGAATTTTTTAAATCGGTCCAGTAGTTTTTGAGTTTATTCAGTACAAACATACGCACACAAATACAAATCTTTCCTCTTTATAATATTAGAATAGATTAACTAAATCTACTAACTATAAAGTACTTTTTTGTTGAATTTCAAGTTTGTAGCAAAAACAATAAGGACTTGATAAAATCATTCGGGAGCCCTTACACTTCTTAATGTGGGTCCGTCATATGTTCTTGTTAGACATCTACGAACTGTTTTTACTATCTCTTTACCAAATTTCAAGCTTGTAGCATAAAAATATAGTATTTTATAAAAATTTCAAGAACCATTAGATCTCTATAGTGACTACTAACTAATAACTACCTGTCTGTCAAAGTTTAGATTCGTAGCACAAAAAAAATACGAATTTTTGTAACAACTCGTGAAAGCGCTTAAACCTCTTTAATACGGCCCTAGACTTTCGCTTTTAAAAGACGTTTATAACTATTAACTAAATATCTGTTAAATTTAAAGCTTGTAGTAGAAAAAAATAAAAACTTTCATTCAAACTTGTGAGAGCCATCAAATTTTAGCATAAAGAATTAAGGTCTATTATAAAATCTTTCAAAAGAGCTTAGACCTCTTTAATACTGCCGTAGTCGCAAAATCCGTTCCTAGGAAACGCCTATTAACTATTAACTATCTTTCTGTCAAATTTATAGCTTTTAAAACAAAAAAGAAAGTACTTTCATACAAACTTGTGAGAGCCCTTAGAGCCCTTTAATCCAGCCCATACAAATAATCCATTCATAGCGGACTTCTACTAACTATAAAATACCTTTTTGCTATAAGTCAACCTAATACTCAATCTTTTAAAATTATCTCAAGACCTTGTTATGAAGTCAAGGCCGTATATTTTAACCATAATTATGTCGTATATGTACTACTTATCTATACAAATAAAAAAATCTTGGCCGATTAGTATTGTACCTTTCTGTTAAATTCTCATTAAAAATATGATGGTCAGTGTGACACATACTGTCAGCAGTTGTCAGGTTTTTCTTGGTTTCTATGGTATTTTATACAAAAATTACACCTTATAATTATAGTTAACAAATTATATTTGATGTAACAAATGTATTGAAATAGTTTTAATTTTAATAAAATGATAATGACATATATATATACATATACATATTTATATATACATATATAAATCAATTGCTCTTCGTTAGTCTCGCTAAAACTCGAGAATGGCTTGACCGATTTAGCTAATTTTGATCTTGAAATTTTTGTGGAAGTTCAGGGAAGGTTTAAATGGTGAGAAACATAAATAATAAGTATGTAACGGAAAATACTAAAAACGACTATTTAATTTTCCAATACAAAATGTTCCTAGCGGGGAAATTTAATGTCAATGTCAAATAATGTTCAATTTATATGTGCGTTCAGAAAGCAAATATACGTAGGTGATACGAAGTTTACCGGGCCATCTAATTTTAAATAATAATGATATTTTTTGAATGAAATCATTCATAATATTATAAATATAATGGTTTATAAACTTACATATCACATAAATATTAATCGTTACAAAATAAAGAATAAAATATTATATGAACCACTTTAAACCATGCTTTTTCAAGTTGGGTCAAAAATATTTTTTAGAAATTTAAAGTCATCAATAATAATTATTAATATCTTCTATATATTATATAGTGAAGCAAAAACTTTGTGCCCCTTTTTACAAAAATTGTGCGGACGGAGGAGTATGAAACTTCGTATACTTATAATTTATATAGAGAAGGAGTGCAGAATGGTATTTTTTTTAAATTACACATAAAAATTGTTTTAATCAGTAAAAAAACCATTACACACTACCATGTATTTGACACACACACACACGCACACACACGCATGCTCTTTTTAATCGAATTGAAAATTTTTAAAAAGGTTCTTTTTATTTTCATTATTTTTTGGTTTTCTTTAATTTAAATTTTTAATTATGGTCGAATTTCTACCTCTGGGTGACTACTAGTTTAAATAATTTTTGGACGAAGTCAATACGACCTTAAATAGTGTAGGCCGTTTTGTCTCTCCTTGCATTTAATTGTAACAAAAACTGTGTTAAATAGCGATAGATTATTAAAATTTATTAAAAAATCTTAATCTATACATATAATAAAATAGTAGAAAAGTCAAAACTGAACATTGAATATTTTTTTAAAAGAATACTTGGGGTGTGATCTACAATCGATACCGAAGCCAAAAATATAGTTTTTAGAATTTTTGTCTGTTTGTCTGTTTGTCTGTATGTATGTCCGGGATAAACTCAAAAAGTACTGCATGGATTTACTTCAAATTTGGCACGAATATTGTTAAGAAGTCGGGTCAGAACATAGGCTATATATTATCACGCTATCACCTACGGGGAACGAGCAGTGAACCTTTATTTCTTCAAATGTATGTCCGGGATAAACTCAAAAAGTACTGCATGGATTTACTTCAAATTTGGCACGAATATTATTAAGAAGTCGGGTCAGAACATAGGCTACATATTATCACACTATCGCCTACGGGGAACGAGCAGTGAACGCACGCAGACGACGTCGCAGGCAGCAGCTAGTAATTTAATAATATTTATCCCTGATATTGTCATCAACGATAACGTTTCGCTATCAAAACATAAACACCGGCGGGTTTTCGTAACGATGTGACATTTTTGTAAAAACTACCGGTATTTTGCTTAGGTAAAACCCGTGTATGTAATTACATTGACTAATACGAGTTTTTCATTATTGAGGTAGGGATCGGTAAATCCTGTGATTGACGCGTTCAAACAAATGTTATTCATTTAAATAATATTAACATAGATATGTACGGCAGTATTTAACATAATTAAGTCGCAAAAACGTTAAGAATACCTAGTTAGCTAGTTTTAGTTTCCTTATCCAAATAATTATGTAAAGTAAAGTCAGGATTATTTTTCTTTTTATGGTGATTTTGTTGTTACTACTTACATATATAATAATTGACACCCATCAGCATTATAATATATGTTAATAAAACACTGCTATACTTACATATATACATTACAAAGATTAAAGATTCGTAGAATGTGGATTATATAGAGAGTGTAAACCACCGTGTTATGACTTATTGTGAAGGAACATTAGTCATTAATGTCAACTCTGGTAAAACCACAAGGACGCTTATATTAAAAATATATACAAGATAAAATCAAATTGTTGCATTTACCTACTACCTATACATGTAATCAAATGATCGAGACGTAACAATGGAAGTAAACGAATAAAATTCCTTACAATATTATTATGAAATGACACAAAAACTATTTCGTTTATCGCTTACCAGATTAATCTATACATATAATAAAATGGTAGAAAAGTCAAAACTGTACATTGAATATTTTTTAAAAGAATACTTGGGGTGTGATCTACAATCGATACCGAAGCCAAAAATATAGTTTTTAGAATTTTTGTCTGTTTGTCTGTTTATCTGTTTGTCTGTTTGTCTGTTTGTCTGTATGTATGTCCGGGATAAACTCAGAAAGTACTGCATGGATTTACTTCAAATTTGGCACGAATATTGTTAAGAAGTCGGGTCAGAACATAGGCTATATATTATCACGCTATCACCTACGGGGAACGAGCAGTGAACCTTTATTTCTTCAAATGTATGTCCGGGATAAACTCAAAAAGTACTGCATGGATTTACTTCAAATTTGGCACGAATATTATTAAGAAGTCGGGTCAGAATATAGGCTACATATTATCACGCTATCACCTACGGGGAACGAGCAGTGAACGCACGCAGTCGACGTCGCGGGCAGCAGCTAGTAATATAATAATTAGAAGTTTACTTTACTAATTGTATTCATTGTTTATTTCCGCGTTAAAGTACTCACACAATATCAAGTTATAATAAAATTAGTCTGTATGTACACGAACTTCTTGTTTTTGTTACAATATACGTTTGCCTTAACTTTTAATAATTCTTTAAAACCGGTTACAATTTGAACGAAAATGCTGAGGCGATAAATCCCAATGAAAAGTGTCACAAATGATACGTTCCTTGTAACGAGTTATTTTCTTATGGTTTAAGTAAATTCTTAATTAATGTTATTGTATAATTTTATTTATTCTACAGGAAACTAGAAAAAAAGTTCATTAAGCGGTGCAGTGTTACGACTAGTTAGCTATACCAAACAACTCTAGAAAAAAATAACAATTTAATATTAAAGGTAAGACTAAGTATATTATATACTTAAGACTGTTTTAACGACTTTAGGAAAGATATCAACGCAAAACACTATT
Organism: Melitaea athalia; assembly: GCA_905220545.2. Classification (NCBI taxonomy): domain Eukaryota; kingdom Metazoa; phylum Arthropoda; class Insecta; order Lepidoptera; family Nymphalidae; genus Melitaea; species Melitaea athalia. The sequence continues at coordinate 19,362,604 of HG992176.1, forward strand.
TCACAGTTACTATAAAGACGGATTATTATGTAGCCCAATTGTGAGTGCAGTTCAAAACAAAAGTTTATTGAACCTATTATATTGTAGTGTATCGTTGATCTCCTTATCAAACGTTTTCCCAAATATTCCCCATTTGCAAAAGAAATATAATTTTAGTTACACAAAAAAATCACCAACATTGAATTTATATACACCTATATAAATAAATTGTCTTGTCTGTAATAAAAACATTTGACGAGTAAGTTGTTGTAGTATATTTAAATTTCAATTTTTTTGCTTATTTGTATAATAGTTTTTATTTCGTATTTAATTTACTGAAGTTTATTTAGTTATATTTGTTCCTTGCGATTAAATTTTCTTACAATTTCTACTTTAAAATAATTAAAAGACAATCAAAGAAAATTGAACATTTTGCAATATTCAGTTCAGTTTATGGATTGGGTAATAGTAGCAAATCATAATTTTTTTTCTTGATTAAACATAACAAAAATTAATTTAAATAAATACTTTATTCTTAACTTTCATCATAAGAGCTAACGCGGCTAGCCGATTTGAACGTAGCCTCAAAACCGGGAGGTCAGGCAACTGGCCTTGCTTGTAGCAATTCAGGCTTATGTCTCATTTTGCCTAACTATTAACAGTAATATCCATACTAAAATAATTGAAGTGACAGACCCTGGAGACCTTCTATCTGTGACTAGCTTCTTTGGGTTCCTATACGACGTGAAAATATACGTACAGACACACGCGATTATATACATTTTAATTATTCGGTAACGTTCTCTCTAGATAAGGTTAACTTACAACAAAAACTAATTATTATCAAAACCCTGCAAGATTTCTAAATGATATGAGTATTATAATAATTTTGGTGTTATCTGTTTCATTAATTCGACTATACGTTTCAGCTAAAATTTAAATCGTCTTTTATGATGAATGTGCAATTACATATGATAAAATTAAAAATTAAAATACAATTAAAAAATCTCAATACATTTAAAAATCAACTTTAAAAAACTCTACATAATACAAAATAAAGCTTTTTTTATATTCATGAACATACATTTTACATAATTATTACCTATAATTACAAAAATAGTAATAAAACTATATAAAATTTGAATTGATACAAGCAGCTGATATTTTTGTCTATATCTAGTATAACTTTAGGTATTAAAATTATTATTGTCTATATAATAATGCGTGAAGCAAAAACTTTGTACCACTTTTTACAAAAATTGCGCGGACGGAGGAGTATGAAATTTCGTACACTCATAGTTTATATAGAGGTGTGAAAAATGCATTTTTTTATCACGCATAAAAAATACATAATTTTTTATTGATTATAAAAAAAGATTACACACACTACCATATATTTGACACATAAAGTCTGTGGTCAAATTGAGAATTGATAAATGAAAAGATTATAGATTATTATTGTTTGTCTTTACTGAATGTGAAACATAACCATAGTAAATTTATTTATTGCGATATATATTTTAGTAATTAGTTATTTATGGTCGATCAATGGGTGACCACTAGTTATTATTATTTTGCATAAATGAAATAAAGCAATAATAATGTTTTGGCCTGTTGAAATAAAACATTGCGAAAGACAACGCAAATCTGTTGTCTGGTTTTAAGGATTTTATAATTGTTAGTAACTGCGACATATTTTTGCGGTAATGGTATATGCGTACTTTTTTTTCAAATGAAAAGTAAATAATAAATAGTTAAATATAGCACTATCTATATATATATATAAAAATCAATTGCTGTTCGTTAGTCTTGCTAAAACTCGAGAATGGCTTGACCGATTTAGCTAATTTTGATCTTGAATTTGTTGTGGAAGTTCAGGGAAGGTTTAACGGTGTGAAACATAAATAATAACTATGTAACGGAAAATACTAAAAACGACTATTTAATTTTCCAATACAAAATGTTCCTAGCGGGGAAATTTAATGTCTTTTGTCAAAAACGTTGTCAATTGGTTGTCAATTTATAGGTGCGTTCAGAAAGCAAATATACGTAGGTGATAGATACGAAGTTCACTGGGCCATCTAGTTATATTATATTTATTAGCCCAGTGTTCGAAATTCGACTATAATTAATTTAAATTATAACTTTGAACATTATTAAGTTCTGTTGTCAAAGACTATAAATACTTCTATAATAATAAACAAAAGAGTATATTATATGTGTCAAATACGTTCTGTGTGAAATCTTTTTTTATGCTTATGCAATTTTTAAAAATATTAGCATTCTGCACTCCTTCTCTATATAAACTATAAGTGTGCTAAATTTCATACTGCTCCGTTCGCTCAATTTTCGTAAAAATGGGTACCAAGTATTTGTTTCACGTATTTATTTGTAGACAATAATAAATAGTAAAATATATATAGTATAAGAAAAATATTTCCATTTATTTGTAACTAATAAATTTCTCTATAACATTATTTATGTATTAATATACTACCTACGTGAATGCCAGCCTTACCCATTTACATATCTTCTACCGAATATTAGACTACTAAAACTTGTTATAATTTCATTAAGTGAATACATATATTATTTTATTTTAGAATATTTTTTGTATTGTATTTTGTTATATAATTGTATTATTTGAGGCTAGTTTCGATTATTCTAAATTAATGTGTAATTTATGTGGAATTATTCATTTAAATCAAAATAGTAAATAAATATTAATAAAGTCTTATTTTATTCAAGACAAATTAACAAAAAACGGTACATGTTTAAGTTGAAAACTTTATAACTAATTGCAATTCTCAAAACTAACCGATGCTATTGCAACAAATAAGCATTTACGCCAAATTGTCTCAGAAACGCTGTGAGTCGACGGGTACGCTTTAGAAGTTTAGAATGTCCTTTCCAACGTTCAAGTGTATTTAACAACTAATATTATTCATACCTTCACACTTTCACCTATATATACATAATTATATTATTAATAGCCTGTGATTTATATAAGAACAATAACAAATTGATAATTTATATCTAATCGGTCTTGAAATAAAAACTTCGTTCTTTTTCTTGGATTTTCTGTAAAAAATCGCTAATTAGCCATTAATTCCTTTCATTGTACTACTTAATATATTAATCTTCTTCATCTTTCAGTAATTAAAACGTATTTGTGGTGTACAATAAAGTATGTACCTTTAAATAAATTATTTGCCAAAACATTTATTTTTAATTTACGTCTGCTCTCTGTGTTTGAGTATGTATGTATATTAATAGGTTTCTTAAAATATTAGGCCGTATGGAACAGAGCTAGCGATATAGTATGCAACATCATACTAAAAGTTACAGGTGCGCAGTAGCGCTCGCAAGAGTGACAATACACGGGATATCTCTGTACTGTAGATCATTCAACCCATCTTGTGTATCAGCGCGCGACTGCATGTGTATATTTAAAAACGACGCTTTTCTTTGTGTAACATGGACGCAGATATTTATTTCATTCTTTATTTTGTATTATTTGAAACTGGAAAAAAGAAATAGACATAGGTATTCTATATTGACATATGACTTTTTTGTTACGTAATTCATTACACCGTTTTTTTTTGACATATAAACGCCGAGCTTGAGCTTAACATATCTAGGTAGGGATCCCTAGTACATATTTTTCACCTGATTAGTATCAAGCTAATTTTCCGGGAGTAGCTTCATTATGATGAGACGAACAAAAAGTTCCTCTTCGAAAACTCTCGATTGTGATAGATAATAGAGTTAGCAGGAGACAGAGCAGCAGTAAGTGTAGGACCGGAATAACGTACCACGCAATTTGTAGGACAATATTACCATCAAATTATATAAATATTAACTAACTAAAAGAAAAAAAATCAGAAAAAAAAGCAATTTTTGATGACCTTGCGAGGTCATTAAGTTGATGACCTCGCAAGGTCATCAAAAATATATATATTATATCCATAATATATATTACTAACCAGCTGATTTTTTTTCTTTTAGTTAGGTTATCCCGGTCCTACGCTCACTGCTGCTCTATCTCCTGCTAACTCTATTATCTACCACAATCGGGAGTTTTCGAAGAGGAACTTTTTGTTCATCTCATCAAATTGAAGCTACCCCCGGAAAATTAGCTTGATACTAATCAGGTGAAAATATGTACTAGGGATCCCGTACTAATCAGTCCAGCCAAAAAATGCTACCTAATTAACAGAGCCAATATTGTTGCGTGAAAAAAAAGGAACGCGTTAACATTATCTGATCACTTTGTAAATTTAATCATTTCAAATTATACCTAAATCTCAATTGGTTTTAGTAACGGGTTATCCGTGATGTTGCGGGCCAGGGTATTGACATACCCTTTTAGGAAATTTATAAATTGATTTTGCACTGCTATCTGACTCACGTCCATAAATCTCCTTCGTATCTTGTCCATTATACGTGGCATCAGCGGTATAAACCGTGCCTCATTGGCACAACTGATATCAATTAAACATATTAATTATCAACCAATCTAATCAATTTCGCACACGTCAATTAATTCAAATAACAAAAAAAAAACTTTACTGCTTATAATTATTTTCTTTATCATAATTATCACGCCACGCGTATATGAGAAAAACAAGATAATAACTTTATCTTGGGGGAATTTTTAGAGGAGGGTCGATAATTTTGAGACCAAAAAAAATTAGAACAGGATGAAGCCTCAAAAAAAAAGTGTATACAAAGTACCTACACATGTCAGAAGTGAAACTTCTTTGGCAAACTAATTTAAAAAAAACTAATTAAAAAGAAACTAATTTAAAATACAAAAAAATACTAGTAAAAAAACAAAAAGCCAACGTCACGCGTTATCGGTCGCTCAAATTTTACCCCTCATGCGCCTAAAGAAGTTTCACTTCAAAAAGTACGAAAATTGTCGAAAATATACATACGTATATTTATCACGTTTACATGGAAACTTACATTTTTCGAGTAATTAAAATGTGAATTAAAATTTTTCATAATGATTAAACAAGTTTCGATTTCGAGTTTTTTCTTTTTCATTTTCTGCCGAAATTTACCATAGTGCCTATTATACATATTTTTGTACATTGTGTACGTCATATATACCATCAAAAAAGAGATTACAACGAAAAACAACACGCACCAATTTTTTTAAAAGCAGAAATATCAATATGATGACCTTTTGATATTAAATCAAAATAAAGGGCAAAATAAATATTTTTAATCAAAAAAACATAGTGTATATAGGTACAAAACATAAAAGGTATGTTTTCACTTAATTTCGTGATCATTTTTTTTTTTGTGGAAGACTAAAATAATAAACCAACAATTAATTTTTTTTTAATTTTTCTCAAAAATTTGGAAGTCCAAACACAAAAGTTTTAGGTCTTTTTATTACCTACAACATAGTCATTTAACTTTTTTTGATATGACTCCTAATTTTGCCAAAAATCGTGATAAAACCTTTTTCAACATTTAAACCAACCCCCCTCCCTCTTCCCGGCCCCAAATCGCCTATAAATTAATTATTAATCTCGAACTACAAATAAATTGCAACTAAGCGGAAGATTTCTTTTGTTTTGGTGACTTTTGTCTTTGTGCTGGTTTAAAAAAAATGTTTTATTTAAACTTTGGAAGATAATTATATATGATGTATTAGCTGACCCGGCGAACTTCGTACCGCCTAACAGTCGATTTAATTTTTTTATTAATTTTATTAATACTTATCCTTCCCGGAACCCCTCCTCTAACACTTAAACTTTATGGTATGGTATTAAAGTTCAAATTGACTTTTAAGTATTATTATGAATCTTTTATATGGGAATATAGAAAAGTGTTGTTTTTAGACTTTTTCAGAGAATTTTTAAAAATTTTCTCTCCGTAACAACCATCATCGTACTTCAAGGAATATTATAAAAAAAGAATTAGCAAAATCGGTTCCGCTGCTCTCAAGATTTGCGCATAGCAACACATTCAGCGATTCATTTTTATATATATAGAGATATAAAATTTCATCTATCTTAACTTATTTTTAGCATTCATAAATTATTATTAACGTTAATAAATAATTCAGTTAAATAAACTACTTTTTTTTTTAATTTTCTTCCCATCTATCTACCATTGTCTCTATCTTCATAAAATGTATCAATGTAATGTATGTAATATCATCATTAAATCATTTTTTGTGAGTTAATAAAAAAGTTTCTTTATACACTTGTTTTACTTCAAATTTACGTGCAATTTTTTTGAGTTTGTGTAATAATAATTAATTTGAAATCGACAATTTAGGAGCAGGTCATAGCAAATTGTTTGAGATAGTATCATAGATGAATTCATTATTATCAGCGTTTTATCTGTGTCTACGTTCGAAGCTTGCGGGTACAATCAGAGGTCAACGACAACATGTACGCCTCAGGGAGGTCAGGTTCACTAAATGATCAATACGCATGCAGACATGACAATTATGATCTTTTATTTAACACATTTTCTTATAATTACATTTTTAAATATATTTATAAAAAAAAGAGAAATAAAAATATTTAAAAATATAAAAATAGTAATCCTCCGGTGGCAGGTTGAGGCCCAGGCCGCCGGTAGTTAAGGCTCCAGGCTGAGGAACCTCCTCACAATGCGGGCCGTTTCAAGCAATACTGCCTTTTGAATCCGACCCTTGATCCAACCGTCAAGCGAGAGTTTCTTAAGGTGTTGGTCGAAACTCTTCGCTAATAGATCATTAACCGACACAACATTAGGAACAATTATTGTTGAGTCTACATTCCACATGCAGGTAATCTCGTGGGCAAGGTCTAAATATTTACTTAATTTTTCTTTTTGCGCCTTTACAAGATTATCGTCATGTGAAACTGTAATGTCAACAATAATTGCTCGGCGCGTTGATCGGTCTACTAGCACTATATCAGGTTTATTGGCTGCAATAAACCTGTCAGTGACAATAGACCGATCCCAGTAGAGCAATGCACGACCATTTTCAAGAAATGGCGTAGGGTTATACCTATAATAAGGCAACTCATTTTCAACGAGGCCGTATCGAATAGCAAGTTGTTGGTGGATAATCCTGGCTACTTGGTTGGTGTGATCTTATTATTAGTGTGTAGAATATTATGTTACAAATAATTTCGATTAGATATGTTTGTTATTATGTGAGAATATTCTAAATGTGTTTAATAGTTATTCTTGTAGGTTGTGTGTGTGGTTGTAGGGTACTTACGTAATATCTTGTTTAAAAAAACAACTTAACATTCGTGCAATTTGTTTAATTACTAGATATATATGAAAATTTTAAATTCGCATATCATATCATATATGTATATATGCATATTTAAAAATAATTAAATTTAAATGACCTTATAATTATTACTATGACACTTTACAAGTAGGTACCTACTTCAATTTATAACTTAAAATATCCACTCACTACAAAATTCTTTACATCATCCATTCTTACTAGGTACATAAATTTGTAATTTTGCGTTAGAAGTATGACCACAGTAATTTGCTGGCTGTTGCATTTAAATGATACAGAGTTAAATATTATCAACTTAAGTACGTTAGTCACCTTAAGCAGCATTCTGATAATCATATACACCGTTATATTTAAATTGAGGTTGTAGTAGTTCCCCAGTTGGGCTGCTCCACATTTTGAGCAGAATATTTCCTGCAGTGGCCTTACTTCAGCCTATCGCAGTCCACTGCTGGACATGGTCTCAGTAAGTTCACGCCATAAACGGCGTGAACTCATGTATTTTGCCCATAGTCACCACGCTGGGCAGGCGGGTTGGCGACCACAGGGCTGGCTTTGTCGCACCGAAGACGCTGCTGGCCGTCTTCGGCCTGTGTATTTCAAAGCCAGCAGGATATTTACGAGTATGTATTATTATTATTGTACTTAATTTAAGTTTAAGATAGAAATTGTTGATTACAATAAAACAATTGTAGACCACATTTACTTTGTTCCAGGCCGAGAGATCAAGACAGGAAGTATCTTATTATGTTTGTCGCATATTTTATCCATTTGCAACCGTTAGGCCACCATCATATTAATATGAGGAAATGATAAGCTAAGGAACGTGTACGCTTAAGAAACGCTAATATGTTAGCTGCCTTAGGGCCTATGCAAACCACGTTTTTTAAACGCGCCGTCGACGCGCGTTTGTAGCGATACACACGCGATACACACGCGAGTCAGACGCAGCCTGTAGACCTTTGCACACCTGTATAATAAAAGCGCGCCGTCGATGCGCGTTTTTAAAACGCGCCGTTGACGCGCGTGTGTAGCGATACAGACGCGATGCAAACGCGCGTGTGTAGCGATACAGACGCGATGCAAACGCGCGTGTGTATCGATACAGACGCGCCGTTGACGCGCGTTTTAATCGATACAAATGCGCGCGCGACGACGCGCGTTTAAAAAACGTGGTTTGCACAGGCCCTTAGATATAACGTCAGAATACCGCTAATCAATTACAGGTCTTAGCAATCAGTGAAATATATTACATAAAGCTACATAAGTATAGAGATTATAGCGCTATACCGCGCTATTAGCGAGGCGTAAAGATAACATCGTGACAAACTACGTGAAATTAAAATTGAATGTTAAATGAAAGTCACAATCCTGAAGATTTTATCCTTAATAGATACATTCTGATATATTATGTTCTTGCAAAATATGTAATAAAATAAATATACACATGTATCTATGTATGTGTTGTACGTGTATGTACTACTAGTAGTCTTTTTTCAATTATTTATTTCAATATACTAGAGACTTTTAAATTAATTTATTCGTTTAAGACAAAAAATCAGCAATATTATATAAAATTAATAATGCACAACAAAAAATGCATATACATATAAACCCGTATCCTACAAAAAAAAAAATAAGAGCGCAGCTTACTTAAAATTTACAATTAAATTATAAAACAAGTTTGTATAAAGACATACTTAACAAAATTTGAATTATCATAATTAATATTATAATAAATACAAACACTGAATAATTAAGAGAATAAAGAATAAATGCCATTAATTAAAAACGACATCAAGATTAGGTAAATTTTGTGTTATAATTGGCTTTATATTACTAAAATTATAGTCTTAAGCATTAAAAAAATATATAGGTATTTAATGATTATAAATACTTTATTTTCTGCTTAATTATTTAATATAAACTATGTATATTTTCGTATTAAATGATATAGGACTTTTACAATTGAGTGACATTTCGACGATAAGAATATTAAAAACTATATAGAAATTCTTTTCGTTTTCTTTAGTAACAATGCACTTTTAACCCACTGAACTAATTTAATTATTCGTTCACAACTTGAATGCTAAATTATCTCGTAGTAATGACCACAATTTCCTCTGCATTGTACTGTAGGAACTAGTTTCTTTTTATGTGATAAGAGTGACATAAAAGCGCACGACTAAGCGTACAGCTAAGCGGATGCGGTTACTGTTGCCTCTAGACGCCTGGAACACCAGTAAGTTCACAAGTGTGTTAATAGCTTTACTCCCGGCCCATGAGTTCTGAACTTCTGACTATCTTAAAATTTCAGCAACATAACTTACCTAACACACTTTCTGCTCCCTCAGACTAAAACTCGTGACCACCTTTGTTTTGTATTCTGTTTAATGTCATGCTAACGCTGTGGTTTAGTACGTTGTGGTTAGTTAGAAGTTAGTAGGATTTTTATATAAAATGTCATAAAATATTTGGGTTTCGCCGCAAAAGAAAAGAAAAACTACTTTAATTTACATCGACTATTAATATACCGTTGGTATTCGAAAATAGACAATTAAATGCGCATTATTAGGGATAACTTTAAAAGTACTCGTCAGATATCAATCGAATCGAAATGGTATCGACGACAAGCAGTTTTTGATTAGAAACAGAACTATCAAAATCTGTACACCCAGTAACAAGTTACGAGGTAATCCACATAAAAAATACAGTCGAATCGAGAAATTTTTCCTTTCTTGAAAAGTCCCTTATAAACAACCCAACGCATTTACCAGAATGAGCATAGAGTAAGGTGAATTAGTATAGTAAGGTAAAGTAAGTTAAGGGTTTATTTTTTGAATATAACGTATTATAAATCAAATACTGGCAAAGAACATCTCATTAGAGTAATTACGAATTACCCTTTCAACATAAAATGACAATTTGTTCTTGTTTCTCACGATTATACTCTATTTTTTTCTCACATTATGAAAATAATACGCTTCCTGTACATCAGTGATATCTAGTTATTATTAACTGAGGCCAACAAAAATTACCAATGAAGTGTCGAGATTGTATCTCCCCCCACCCCTTATGCAAAATCTTGAATCAAATTGTTACTATTAACAAAGCTTGTAAATAAAACTATATAATAAAGTGCTAGTGAAACAGAATAGGTATATCATCGTCTCATAATTTATCAGAATTTTTGGCTATGATTCGATAATTCCGTCAAAGAGACAGGCTTTTTAATATCCTATAATATATAATTTATATTATAAGCGATTTTGTTTTGTTACAAAATGAGGAGCGTAATCAAACGAAACTTGATCCGAAATTACAGTACTAAAATTAATAAAAATAAATAAAACAGAAATCTATACTAATACATAAAGCTGAAGTGTTTGTTTGTTTGGTTGTTTTTTTGTTTGTTTGTTTGTTTGTTTGTTTGTTTGTTTGTTTGAACGCGGTAATCTCTGGAACTACTGGGCCGATTTGAAAAATTCTTTCAGTGTTAGATAGCCCATTTATCGAGAAAGGCTATGTGTCATCACGCTAAGACCGGAGCGGAGTCCACGCCGACTAAGTCGCGCGCAGAAGTTAGTAGAATATAAGTCTAAAATGTTAGTATGTATTTATGTAAGTCACACAGAAAAACAAAAAACAGAAGTTCAGAATTGTTAAATTAGTTAAGACTAGACTAAGAATCCTAAATAACTCGTAAGATAAAATAAAAATACTGTGATGATAAAATAGACATTAACATAGCAATTTGTAATAATGATAGTAAATATCATTAGGTGAAAACTTTGTAATGCTCAAATTATAATAACAAAAGAACCCTGTAAAACCAAAAATTAAAAAAAAAACCGTGTCAAAATTATTTACCCCGCGTTATCTATACATAGGGGAAGTCCGGGAGACTTTAGCCGCTTTTCACTAAGATGCTCATAAATCTTTCTATACTTACAAATCGCTATTTTTTATAAATTGTGTCTTAAGCTGCATTATTTAGCTATATTTTCTCTTAAGAAAGTTTACTACATCATTAATAGTTAATGAGTAATTAGCGATTTCTCCTAAGGTGGAATTCGGCTAATGTCTCCCGCCTGGGTGGGAGACTTTATCCACCAAGTAGGGAGACTTTACCCAGGCATAAAAATAGGCAAAATAATATTACAAATTGTAATTCAATAAATAAATTTAATCATAAAAATACGGCACATAGTATTACATAGCAAATGAGAACACGAGGAGGGTACTTTGAGTATCTAGATACATAAGTGAGGAATCAACTATTATCACATTGATTTATACTCCATAGCATACTTAGTTACTTATACAATAGCAAGTGTTTGAAGTCTAATAAACTGGATACTTTTTGGAAGTAATTGTTTCATATTCATATGCCAGCTTAAAGCCGCCTGTTTGGTTAGGTCTCCATAATTCCTTTTGGTGCAAGTTAGAAGATAATTGACAAGTGCTTTCCCTTCTTCGATTGTAAATATCAGAGCTGATTTAAGCTGGATTCCTTGTTCAGTTATTTTATTCAATTTGATCTTGTCTCTTAATTAATATCATGAGGTATTTCAATCAATTTCCATATTCTAAAGCAACACTTCTAGTAGATTTTTCTTTACCAATGTCAACTAAAGCATTTCTTATTACTGATTGATCTAAATTGCTTCTGTTCCTAGTTGTTTCTTTTTTATATTTGAAAGACATTTTGGATGATTATCTGAAATAAAATAAAATATTATTTCAGGAGAAACTACCCTGATTGCAGGAGAAATTAGTGGCTAAAGTTTCCTCCCGACGCCAGGCTAATGTCTCCCACCCTACGCCAAGCTGTCCGTTATTACATTTTCATAAAAAACTATGACACTTAAGTAAAAATTGTCTACCGTGAATGTTACTAGGATAATTACACTTACGATGTGTATAAATTACGTCCTAAAATCTATTCACAGTAAATAACAGAATTCAAAAATCGGAAATTGAAAAATTTTACTTACCGGGTACGAAAATGTCTTGTTACTTCTCACTCCTAAACCAAACTGCCGATTACAACGTTAGCACGTAAGCAAGATGGGGGGTGCATAAGGAATCTAAGATGTGTGGCAATGTCTCAAAATCTAGTACTACAAAGATTTTATAAGCAGTGGCTATTGTCTCCCACCTGCTAAACTCTCCCGGACTCCCCCTATAATAAAATGATAGGAAAGTCAATGTATGTCCGGGATAAACTCAAAAAGTACTGCATGGATTTACTTCAAATTTGGCACGAATATTATTAAGAAGTCGGGTCAGAACATAGGCTACATAATATTATCACGCTATCACCTACGGGGAACGAGCAGTGAACGCACGCAGACGACGTCGCGGGCAGCAGCTAGTTTTGAAATAAAGTAAAAGTAGCCATACAGAATAGGCGTTCAACAGTAAATGGAAACCCACCCCGAGTAAGAAAGAGATGAATGATAAAAAGAATAAGTATGCGGAATAAAAGTGCTAGAGGAATACAAGCGAAAACTGGAATGAAAGAGTAGGTAATTAGCAAAAACCGAGCTCCCGTCTCTAACTTGTGTGGCGGAGGTATAGCATTAAAAAAACCCTTATGCGAAAATTTTATTGTAAACTGGTAGTCTGCTTTATATTATAGCACGATTAGCTTAATTCTTTATAACTACACGAAATAAGAAATCTTTAAGTTGGGCTTGTATGTATGTCCAACTTCAAATTAGTTTTGTTTTTATGTTAGTCTTTGTTGAAAAATTTTCACTGGGTACATTAAAAAATGTCGAATTTGGGTGACAATTGACAATTTCGGTTAAATCTAAAATTTCTTGAATGTACACAATAAAGTTTTGTTTTTTAAAAATATACATATTATATAGTGTTTTCAACCTATTAAATCACAACTAAAAACAACAATCAATTTAAATGTGTTGAAACTTTTTACTCGTTAACTGATATAACTACAATTGTTTCTGTACATAATTCAGATTAAATCTATTGTAATGTAAGCTAATAATTATTATCATTATATTCAAGTGAACGTAAAAGCTATTTATTACATGAATGAAGTAATCTTAAATCTAAATAAGATTGTGTCGGTTGTTCCTTACAGTTTTGCTTACTTAAAACTGACTAACTTTATAAGTGCAGATGACAAAAATACCAACCAGCACAATGTCATCTTGAGTTGATTGTGGTTGAAAGCTTTTAATTATTTAAGAATTTCTTGACATTTACATTTTAATCTAACATAAAATGTATATGAGAAATTAATGTATCCATTTCTTTTCTGTATATATAGAACTACGTCAGTTGGAATTATGAAAGAAACAATTAAGTCAAAATATTCAATACTAGCTTCTGCGCGCGACTTCGTCGGCGTGGACTCCGCTCCTATTGGTGTTAGCGTGATGACACATAGCCTATAGCCTTCCTCGATAAATGGGCTATCTAACACTGAAAGAATTTTTCAAATCGGCCCAGTAGATCCAGAGATTACCGCGTTCAAACAAACAAACAAACAAACAAACAAACAAACAAACAAATAAACAAACAAACAAACAAACAAACAAACAAGCAAACAAACAAACAAACAAACAACCAAACAAACAAACTCTTCAGCTTTATATATTAGTATAGATTACTGCAAGTAAGCCCCCACCATTAATCTCCTGAGCAGTGATATCCATTACAAATCAAATAAGTTTTTAATTGACTTATTTTGTGCTAAGCACACATTATACCTACATCAATTATTTTGCCAAATATTTAAAAAAAAATAATTAATGTACCATTAAATCCTAAGAAATAGGACTTTTAGAAAATAAAAATATGTATGTATGTAAGTTTTATACAAAAAATTTTTCACATAGTAAATTGTTATCGGATACTTGAAATTGCACGCACTCACTTACAGCATTCTTTTAACATAAACTCGTATTATATGATTTACATTCTTTTAATAAAAGCATTGACCGAATTAAATTTCTGTAGTTAACTAAATAAGATAATATATGACATTTCGTTTCGCAATTATATACGTATGCCGATCGGAACGCCGCAGCGAGCCGGTTTACAAGACAAGCCAACAGCCAGAAAACGTGATTTCAGTTAAAAATTTACAACTCAATAATAACAAGCAAAATATATTTCGATCAGTAACGGCCTTAGATTCATGGTAACAGGTATATAAAATATAAAGATAAAATAACCCTGGGCTCTTGTTAAATAGCACAGTTGTTGAGTGGATAGAAACGGAACTCGAAAATAATTCAATTTTGTGACGTCTACCGGCACTCCGCTACAATTACTTCGGCTTAGTCACTCCAAGGTACAAGCTTTTAAGAAACAATATACTACATAAGTATACTATTATATCGAGTTTATTTTATTAGGAAGTTGGTGCAACAGTCGCTGTGATCGTTTAGGCATTTTATAGAACGTATGTCCATTGTCATTACTGGATTGGCTACTTTCTTCTAAATAAATACAGAATGTGTCAAACATTACGAATTAGTCAACCTTTAGCAATATCGGCAATAATACTTGTAGCAAATCTGACACTGATAATAATTGTACATAATTATTATTTTTATTGATTTTGTTATCTGCTTATTATTATTTAAGCGAAACAACGTGACTATCATGTCATGAAGTGTAGCTGTGCAGCGAAGATTGTATCTTGTGATAAGGCGTCCATTACATCTTTAGATCTTTGGTGCTATCATTAATTATTTATTGTATCTTCAATCTCTAGGTATGAAAATCTCTATATTTTTCTATATTTTTTCATTCTAAAAAATTAAAAAAAATGTTTTACTGAATAATGAGAGTAATTATATAAATTCTTAACGAAGATTACTTACAAGTACAGGTATGTATGGCCATCTCTGTTGTTCGGTATAATTTGAGAACGAACATCTTAAATAAATAAAAAAAACGAGTATGCTTTAGACCACACGACTGAAGTAAAACTTACGAAACGTAACTCTCTTTCTTTCTATCTTCACTAACATAATTATATCTCCATCTCAACTTCCGTTCACCTCGCCTGATTACACTTTTCGTAACACTTTAGTCACGCATTCACCAGCTTACTTCAAAAGACAAGCGTGTGTAAAGAATTTTTATTTCAAAAAACTAAACCAAATAAAATTCACGACGAGTATGAAAAATCAAGCGTTCTTTCATCCTCAAAAATAGAGTTAAATATTTTTGTCTAAAAATGGAATAGGTATATTGTTCAAAGAAATAATTATGTTAAGTAAGTTAACTTTCTTACCTTGATTTCTTAGGTAGGCCTTTCAAGTTTCCAGTTCCAGTTCATATCATAATTTAGTTATTGTTAATGGCCTCATCATGTGCCAGATTAAGTCATGCAAAATGTTAATCAGCACCATAGCCAATAGCGTGACGGCCTTTGACGTAAATGTAACAAAAAGTTATCGTGTATTTTTTTTAAAAATCAATCGTTGTAAAAGTTAATAGATAATTTAAGCTGTTAATGATTCGTAACATTTATTTGAAGGACGAAGCAATATTTCCTGGAAAATTTCGACAAACGACACCCAAGTATAGTAGTGGAAATTTAGAAGCTAATTAATTTAGACCAGACGAGAAATTGTTGAACACTTACTTGTATTCGTATAGATAATATAATTTGAACTACTATAAAAATTGATCAGCCAGATCAGAAATGTTAGAACTACATATTTATGTGCTAGATTAGAGAGATTTTCACTATTAGATATGTAAATTGAGGAAAAAATTACAATTTTTAAATGCTATAGCTACAAAGCGAGAATGATTTAATAAAGTCTAGAATTGAAAATCTACGTGAGAGCAAAAAATCATTGGTGAAATTAAGTTTAGAGTACGCTTACTTAAGTGGCAAGTTCACTTGCAAAATATGTATATATTTTCGTAACGGGTATATTTTTAGTAAACAGGGATGCTGATCGAATGGGCCACATATCGGCTCTTTGCGGCAAAGACGTGGATAAAAACTTTTCTCCGTTTGTAGGAGATGCAAGATTTAAGATTATAATTAGCATTATTTTAATATCAGAAATTTCGCCTCTATCAGACTATTATTCCGATAATCTTCGGAGCGCGGCGATTTATTCAATATCCTAAAAAACACCAGATGATCAGTGACAAGAAAAACCGTTTAAAAATAGAGCTATTGAAGCGTATAGTAGTTTTTGTCAAATGTTTTTAGTCTAACTCGATTCTTACTTACTTCCGAAATTTCATATTTATAATTCATTGATATTATTATTGTTTTTCAAAAGAACGAGTTAGAAATTAAACTAAACGCTTTTTTTAGATTTAGCAATCAAGAAAACTAAGGGTACTGTACTGGCATCTATAATTATATTTTATCTTATCTATTTACTTAAAAACCTGTCTTGTTTACAAATAACACCTACTTAATAAAGCTCTCACTAGGCAGTGTTAACAGGTTCAGTTTAAACTGGTGAGTCTAAGACTATGAAATAATAGGTCTTCCTCGTGTAAGATTGGTTAGCGTAAAAGGATTTTTTAAAACGCATTCTCTAAAACAATTATATTCATTTTTATTAATGAAAACTCCTTATATGTATAATAAAAAAGTTTTCATGCCTACTTATTTTTTATATTAAAACTATTTTCAATGCATCTATTTTCTAAGTTTACTATTATTATTTTTTACAATATCCAAATACATATTCGAAATACATTCATAGCTAAGTTGTGACAGAAAATTCGTAAACTTTCAAAACTGTTATTTATATTACATTATTACAATTTCTAAAAAAGAAAACATATCATTTAGGTTTTTGGATTGAGTGAAAGTTTTAAGCCATCTTAAGTAAATGTATTTTATACTACACCAGAATCGCCATATGTAGACACATATACCCGTGAAGTGCGCTGGATAAATCATACATAATGCAATTAATAATAAATAAACATTTAACAACAATAACATATTTTTAAACAGCAGGTGAATAGTCATTTCAAGGTGATACTTGTTTAAAGTGGTCTCGTTTATTTTAGTTTGAACTCGTTTCACTGGACGACCGGCAAATTTGCAAGGTATTTATGTAATTTGGAGTTGTTTTAGTTTAAATGAATGCAATAATATTATTAAAATGTAAGTAAATATCGTACCTATACGTTTAGTAAAAATCTGAATGTATTTAAATGTTTAATTCATGTATTTGTTAGACTAATATTACACAAGTCTAAATAAACAATAAAATATTTGTATAATTTAATTTAAATAAGAGTATTGTATACATTATGCAATCGAAAGTAAATACATGTAAGTATAGGTACATATTTAACTGTATTGCTAGACAAGTTTTGAGCCAACCGGCTGTGCTAGACATATTATGTTCATCAAGTTTCGGGAGCACGAGTGGATTTTCTTAAATAATAACCGTTATATTTAAAAGTTATTTAGTTTAAACTAGCGAGGTGACCGAGAGAAAGCTTAAAATATTAAAGTTAGAAATATGCACAATAGTTTTGGATTCACAAAAGTCAACCATTTTGTAAAATCCATTACCTTGTATCACATAAAAATATGGACTTAACAAAATGGTTTATATTTGATTAAAAATTATTTATGTTTGAATGTTGCCCAAAAAGGTTAATAGCAAAGATAGAAAAACGTCATTGTTCTAAGAGCCCCAAGAGTTGGAAGGAGTTCCGCACGAGGTTCACAAAATGTTACTACATACTGTTACATAACTAAGTTGTTAATGCAAACGCTTAATAAATGTGGATGGTTGTAACATTATTATAATTATGCTTACATACAGTGATCAAACAAATTTGAATAAATCCGTACTTAATATGATAAATGCAAAAGTAACTTTGTCTGTCTGTCGCGCTTTCACGCCAAAACTACTGAATCGATTTAAATGAAATTTGGTACACAGATAATCTAGAGCTTGAAAAAGGACAAAGGCTTCTTTTTAATTCGAAAAAAGGTGTGTAAGGGGTTCAAAGATGGGCAAAAAGTTATATGGAACTATCGTCATTTTTAGAGCTAGAAGCTTGGAACTTATTTTTAGGCCGTTGATTCGATGTAAATAAATATGACATTCAAAGTTTAAGTTTTACCTGCAATGGTGTTAAATAGCAATAGGGAATAGAGGATGAAAGTTTGTATGTGTTTACAAAAAATGTAAGGTTTATATGAATGTTTTATATGTTTGCGACAAGAGGCAAAATATTAGAGCCATTCTGATGTCCAAAATAAACCAAAAAATAAATAAAAAAATACTGTCCAAAGTCACTATTCCACGCAGACGAAGACGCGGGCACAGCTAGTAATTCTATAAATTGAATCCTCAAGCGGCACGGAACATGTATGTGTCAGCTATATACGTACAAAAACTTTGTACTCCTTTTTATGGGAATTGCGCGTACGGAGGAGTATAAAATTTGGCACACTTCACTACATAGTATAAAACAAAGTCGCTTTCTCTGTCCCTATGCCCCTATGTCCCTATGTATGCTTAGATCTTTAAAACTACGCAACGGATTTTGATGCGGTTTTTTTTAATAGCTAGAGTGATTCTTGAGAAAGGTTTGTGTATATAATTTAGTATACTTTTATGTAAATTAGCAGAAATACGGCGATAAAAGTTGAAGAAGTCGTAAAAAATCGCGCCAACTGGGAGCTTTCCACGCAACCGCCGCGTAAACTAACAAAGATACAGTGGAGTAATGTACTAGCGAATTCAAAATCTATAAAAATTCTACAAAAAAGTCCGCGAGAGCATATCTCTATCTCTTACGGTTGACTTACAATAACCACGTTTATGTTCAAATTTTTAATTAACAACATTACGTTATTTTCATAGCTATTTTCTTTAGTTCAGTATTAATCCTTATCCATATAAATATTATGTTAGTTAGCTTACATTTAATGCAGATTAAAATTGCCCTTCACACTATATCAATCAGATGAATAGTTTTTGCCTAGAGGTTTCTAACGTATCTGTTATTGTTGATAGTATTTAGTATCATCATTGCACCCGTGCGAAGCCGGGGCGGGTCGCTAGTATAGTTTATATAGAGAAGAAGTGCAGAATGCTAATATTTTTGTAAAATTATACCTAAAATATACATTAAATTAATAAAAAAGCTAAAAAGCAAACTACCGTGTATTTGACACACACTTGCATACTATACTAGTTTGTTAATTGTCGAAGACTGTCGTATTGAAAATTTTTATAAAAAGGTTCTTTATTTTCATAATTATTTGGTTTACTTTAATTTAAATTTTTAATTATGGTCGAATTTCGACCTCTGGGTGACCAACTAGTAATAGATAAAATTGGCATAATATTAATTTTAGTTTATTTTTCGTTTGTAGTCGTTGAAGAACATTTCTGAGTATAACAAAGGCGAAATCTATTGTAAGTTATTGAAAGACTGTGGATGGGGGTTACGACTGGGGGAGTTACTTGTCAAGTGCCTCTTGTACGCCGACGATCAAGTGCTCCTTGCAGAGTCGGCTGAAGAGATGCAGAAGATGGTAACTCTAGTGAATGAATCCTTCAGTAAGAGAGGCATGAAAATAAATGTAAGCAAGACGAAAGTCATCGTTTTGGAACGGGATGAGAAAGTGACTGAATGCAGAATAATGATTGGTGATGAGAAAGTAGAACAAGTGAATGAATTTGTTTATCTGGGTTGCGTTTTTACAAGGGATGGTAAGTATGAAGAAGATATTGAAAGGAGAGTAAAATTGGGAAATCAAGTCAATGGGGCCCTGCACTCTCTTATGAACAACCAAAATTTGTCAAACAAGGCAAGGTTGGCGATTCATGAGGGGATGCTCATCCCCACATTGACCTATGGAAGTGAATGTTGGGTGTGGCAGAAGAAGAATGAAAGTAGATTGAATGCGGTAGAAATGCGCTCTTTGCGTAATATGTGTGGCTTAAGACTGGTTGATAGAGTAAGAAATAGTGTGATAAGGGAAAAATGTGGCTTGAAAGAAGATGTGGTTATGAAAGTAAGAAAGGGGATGCTGCGTTGGTTTGGACATATTGAAAGGATGAGTGAGAGTAGGGTTACGAAAGGTATTTATAAAAGTAAATTGGCGGGCGTAGTTCCGAAAGGCCGTCCAAGAAAGACTTTCGAGGATCAAATCCGAGAAGTCTTGGAAACCGGCCAAGTAAGAAGTACGCACAATCGCCGACAGTGTATGAGAAGATGTATGTATGACTATAGGTGAGGCACGAGAGGTTTGTCAGGATCGTGGCTGGTGGAGGGGCGTAATCTCTGCATACCCCTCTGGGATACAGGCGTGAATATATGTAATGTAATGTAATGTAATGTTATTAGAGAATTTTTAGGCTATTTTCGGAAAGTTATAATATCCATTTGGTACCACTGCGAGTGCGCCAGTGGCTTAGTATCTACTAAATCTCCGTAAATTAAAAGTTGATGGCATTTAGTAAAAAAATATTAATACACATTTGTTATCATCAATCAGTATACTAGATGACAAATATTGTAGATTGCTTAATTGATTCAATAATCCTTCCTGTGGAATCGGTAGAATTAGACGGAAAAATTCATGATTAACAAACTCACACGCCTTCTTTATTATTATTGTCATTTTTTTTGTTTAAAGGGATGCGTGCAGAATGTGGTCTAGGCCATATTTATTTGGTAAAACAGTATTTTTTCTTTAGTTTCTTGGTTTTGAAGAGTCTGTATATTACAAACACTTTTTAAGCGGTAGGTAGGTGCAGAGAATTTGACGGGTTTTCGTATCGGAATATTCACAGAATATTTGAAATTCAAGCAGTTGGTGTTACTTTTTTAAAAGAAATCTTTATTTATTTTTATGTATCTTCGTCTATATCAAAAAGTATCAGCAAAGTTCATAATTATATTATGTTTTAGACGAATCCTACCCTATGAAACTACACTAAACTATAAGGGTTTTATTTATATTTTTATTGCGGTTTTTCATACTTATTAATTTGATATTTTGTATGAACTTCAAACATATTTTTTTTGGTTCATTTCTTGTTTAACACATTCATACACACTTATTTAAATAAATAGTAAAATAGAATTTATTTTTCACATATTCGTTACGCAATATTTTTAAAAATATATGATACGCTATAACTTTAACGTGAAGTTTAAAAAAAAAATCACAGAAAATTTTAATTGAAGAATTTAAAATTTGCCAATCGAAAAAACATTTGACTTTGCTACATTAAAACAATTACTTACACTAAAATAATATACAAATGTGATACAGAACATTAAAATATAACTTTAAAACTATTAAATAACATCATAGAATATCCTATTTTTGTAAGTGCAAAAAATAAATTTTAAAATGGGTTTGTTCGACCATATTCGATTGCGTACATTGCCTCGGAGAGGACGTAAAGACGTCGGTCCCGTTTGTTATCATAGATACCTGAAGGAGATTGTTACTCATATTAGGAAAAATATTAGCAAACCCGCAGTAGAGCAAGTGGTGGATTAAGCTCGATTTGTCTACTACATATAAAAAGACGCCTAAATATTATAATAACAGTTTATAACTCAATACATGTATATTGAAAAGTTTGTAATGATATCATGTGTTTCCAAATTAGAATATAGTCGAATCGTAGATCGAATCTCTGTTAAAGGTGTACCTAGTGCATAAAGTACACTTGCGTATACTCAATGACTCTTCCGAAAGTCTAATTTTCCACCATCTAAATAATAATTCCGAGGCCATACGTGGACGGAGGCTTTGACTGTGTTTCATGGAAGCCAAGCTTATGACCCCTAGGTATGGTTAATCAATGCCTAGATAAAAGTTTACTAAGTCTTTTAATTAATATTATATTTAAATTAAATTAATTTAATTTAAATTTTTATATTTAATTTAATTGACTATAAATTAAGCACAATTGAATTTATTCGATTAGATCTTAAAAACCTTGTTAAAGACTCTAACACGAAATTGTCTCACTTAGAATTGCAAATATAAAACTAGTCAAAACGATTTGCAGTTCTTCAGTCGCTACAGTCATATTTCCATACACACACACACAAATACACACAATTACACGATTTTTAGATACGATATTTTAAATTTAAGATTTTAGAAAAATAGATTTAAATGTACCTAAATGTTAACTTAAAATAGGAAATATGTATCAGTTACTAAACTAAATATATTTTTATTCCTGTTTATGTTAAACTAAGTTTTGCGACAAAAACTTAAGCAATTATCTATATGTATTCTCAGTTAACTTAAAAAGGAAGCTATTTACGCCTCACAATGCAATTAAAATGCCGAATTGGGTGTTAATTGCTTTTTTTTACAACAGTGACCTTCTTAACTCTATTCTATTCGATCATATTATTTTTCTTATAAAGCAGCAAGTAGTGGACTTTATAGCTGTGGCCAGTGAATAAAACAACAGTTTTTATTATAGCTCAGTTCACTGATTTCCTGAAACTCTATAAAATTAATAAAAATAAAACTAACACATCGTATGTAACCAATTATTTTCTATCTTCAACACAATTATTTAGCTAACGGCTTCACAGTTTTATTGTTGGTAAAGATTTGAGAAAATATGAGTAGGTATCAAATGATATTGTTATACCTGTACGGGGTGAAAAGTTTCCGGCCTGACCTAGAGATCGCGCTAGCAGGTCTAATGTTTGGCTTGTATTATATACTACTGTATCTCACTAGCGTGTATGTAAATCTTCAGGTCGTAGGCTCTGTTAGTATACATTTGAGAGACGACTGAACAAAACGCCTCGATTGCAGGCGTGAAAATGGAAAAATCAGAGAAGCGCGCGGTCATTAAATTGTTTTTCTTTACCAGGCCGGAAACTTTTCACCCCGCCCCCGTATAATGTATATCAAGAACAGACAATGTCTCTTCATTCTACCGCAATTCATTGCTGGACATAGGCCTCCCTAAGCTCGCGCCAAACATCTCGGCTTTTCGCAATCATCATCTAGCCTCCACCGGCAATCTTACATAGATCGTCGGTCCTAAGATATTAAAAAAAACCCTCTGTGTGGTTTTATGAAACCACGGTAAAAGTGAAACTTTTGCACGTCGTATGTTTTAATAGGTAACTTACATAAGCTTTATGTTGTCATTAGTGTCTTAGTTCTAGGAAATGATAAGAGATGGCCGACCGTCATGCGACATGCAATGAGCACACGAAAAAGTTTGAGACGATGTAATAAAAGTTTCACTTTAAAAAATAATTTGAACATAGACAAAAGCAAGTCATTAATAAAAAAATAACAAAAGATCAAAAAATAAGAACATATTGTACTAAATATGCATACCTACTCAAGTAACTAATCAAATGCTTATTATATATGCATAAATTGTAGCGGATAAAATATAGAAAAAATCTATTTATACTGCAAAAAAAATATCCGGCTACTACAGATATCATACCTTGATATTTAAAAGAGCGCTTTGAATTACTATGAAATTCTCATGACCGGTCTCTTCGATCGGATAGTAATCTTATTCTTAAAACTCCTTCTCATGCTTCTTCTTTTTATACCAACTCTTTTTCGGTCTAAGCTGTTCGGTTGTGGAAATCTTTACCCATAAATACAAGGCGTGCACAATCACTACCCCGTCCGGCGACTAATGATCTTTTTGACACTTCAAGAAATTTTGACATTAGTGACTGCCTCACACGTTATTTATTCGATTCGAAATAATAATCGATTTTATTTAAGAAGAACTTTCAATCGATTTAATTAAATACATTTAGTTTAAAAATATTATTTATTTATGCGTTTATTAGTTTTTTTAATTATAAATGAAATATATAAATAATAAATAAATGAATTAATAGAGTTATTGCTCTTTATTCTTGGTTTGCAATTAAATTTCTAACTAACTCTGAATTGAACTATTATTGAAACTAGCTCTGAATTGAATTTTTATGTTTAGGTTAAGTCATAAACGCGAGATAAAATCGCTCTAAACAGAATATGTGGGTCTATGCTGACACTCTCGGGCTCGGGGAGTAAGCTCTGGTTAGCGTTACTGGGTTATAAGTTATAAGTTAACGTTTAAAGTTAAGTTATTCGATTCGAAATAATAATCGATTTTATTTAAGAAGAACTTTCAATCGATTTAATTAAATACATTTAGTTCAAAAATATTATTTATTTATGCGTTTATTAGTTTTTTTAATTATAAATGAAATATATAAATAATAAATAAATGAATTAATAGAGTTATTGCTCTTTATTCTTGGTTTGCAATTAAATTTCAAGATTTCGACTTAATTCCTTGCAAGTAATCAATCTTGGGGTCATAGATACTATTTTTATTTCCTTTTTTGTATTAAATTTATAGAAAAAATAATCACATGACGTAAAATTATTTTTATCATATGATCGATTTATTATCGATTTATTATTTCAAAAACTGTTTCATAGTCTGTGGTTGTTTGTTATGCACAGGGTACTTCACTCAATCAATCAAATCGTCAATAAAGTATGACATTACTGTAAAATTTTTAGTACGTTATTCCGGAAAAAAAAACTGTAATTTATAGGCGTGAGCTGTCAAAAAGCTATTTAGTCGCCGGACGGGGTATAGACACTTTTAACAGTTGCTTAAAGATACACTATGTAAATTCATGAGTCACGTTAAACGTATATAAATTAATTTACTGTAAACATATATTATTGTCGATGACTTAGCCGTTTATTCCTCTCTTCTGTCGTATGTATATTTTAGGTACACCTCCATGCCATCTTGTCACGTCCTTTTCTTATTTGAGTTTCTCTGGAAGAGATCGCTCTTTCAGCGATAAGACCGTCTTTTGTACATGTTTATTTTTTCATTTTCGATGTAAAAATTTCCTCTCTTAGTGTACAATAAAGTATATTTGTATTTTATAGGATATCTATCTTTTTAACCCTTAGCTAGATCACCAGAACTAAATTATCATTTATCACTATCATACTTTTTTATTCTTTTCTTATTGGTAGTGAATAAAATCTATTTAAATTCAACTAGAATTAACAAACACGACACATTAAAAATAATACAGTATTTATCAAATGATTAATAATTAAGTGTTCACTTTTCTTCTTTTTAAATTTATTCTGTAATTGTTTGTTTTTCTAGGTTGATAAATTGTTTTAGTTCTAAGAAACTGCGAAGACTGCTTGTAGCTTGACCTTTAAATCGTTTTAGCTACATAACCGTGTCTGTCGCGGTAATTAATGAATAGCCTATTTTAAATTAATAGAAGGATACTTTTTCACTTATTTCAAACAAGGTTGTCATTGTAAATTCATAGATTAGCACTATTTATTATGGAATATTTAATAATTTGTAATTATTTTTTTCATAGAATAAATGTATACTAACCTTTCCTTTTCAATCTTTTTTTTTAATCATAACTGTTAATTACGAAATCATTACTTAAAAATAACTAGATTATAATTATGTATACCAAAATATACTAAAATATTTTTTTTAACTCAACTAAAACATAAGATAAATAGGAAATGCCTATAACCACCTGTCATCTCTATCATCAGACCAATTAATTGATTCCATAGCATTGTAGTAACAGTGAATTTACATATATAAATATCCCAAACTTCAGTCTTATCGAATAATAAATTACTGAATAAGATGTCAAAGTTTTTATGTAGACTACATACAAATATACACAGGAACAATGCATTCAAAAAAAGCCTGCAAAAACATTCAAGTTCGTTCATAATGCATGAAATATACCTACATAGAAAAACACAAAAAATACAACTTGATTAAAATTCATACAAAAAATTGCTGCTAGTGAAGACTCCATCTGCGTAGGTACAATATATTTTTGACGAAACTCAACATTTTTAAAAATAATTGTGTTTGCTACGAAACGAAACCAAAACCGACTTAATTACATCAACAACTAATACAACGCAGATAGACGAAATAATAATCAAGTAAGTACGCGTTATCAAAGATTACTCAAAAAGTGGTCATAAAATCTCAATCAAATTTAAATGAGACCACAAGATAACATTAGCTTTTGATTAAAATAAGAATGATCGAAAACGATCCACCTAGTAAATAGTTATGAGGTATAATACAACGTATCTCTACGGAAAAAAAGTAAAATTAGTACGCATAACTAGCGATAGCTCAAAGAGTACCTACCTACTTGTCAGATCTCAATCAAAATTAAATGGGACCACATTAAGTGCACAGCCTTTTGATTTTAAAAAATCATCGAAATCAGTCCACCCAATCAGAAGTTCTGAGGTAATACATAAAAAAACAGTCGAATTAAGAAGAATGAATGACTGTTTAACTGTTTACCTCGTGACGTCGGCTGTATATCTGTCATTATATATTATATATTATATATATCTGTAAATTATTTTTAAAGATAGACAATGTAGACTTATAATAGGAATTTAGTTCAAAAGAGCATGACATTAAAATCAAAAGCTAACATTATTCAGTTGGTTGGCTACTCGAGATCGTTCCGTAGATAGAATTTTAAAATCAATATCAGCCATGGTCTTGAGCTAGAATCATCGAGTTTTTAAATACTAAATTTGTTTTTTAAATCCATTGTTTGTTTGCTAGTGTAAGAACTTTAGTGGGGTTATATTATAAACTAGCTTCTTCGCGCGACTTCGTCGGCGTGGACTCCGCTCCTATTGGTCTTAGCGTGATGATACATCGCCTTATAGCCTTCCTCGATAAATGGGCTATCTAACACTGAAAGAATTTTTCAAATCGGCCCAGTAGTTCCAGAGATTACCGCGTTCAAACAAACAAACAAACAAACACACTCTTCAGCTTTATATATTAGTATAGATGAATATATTAAATATTTTAGGATTTATTCTAAAACTTGCGCCTGCAAGAGCAGAAAAAGTTTAGGTATAAACATGCTTCTCAAATTCAATAAAAGTCACCTACGGGGAACGAGCAGTGATCACACGCAGTTGACGTCGCGGGCAGCAGCTAGTCATAGATATATTTGGTAACGTTAAAAATGCAATTAACATTTATTATGTGTCAAATTATGCTAATTACTAAAAGTTGCTCGGTGGGATTGTGTAACAAATAAAATGTACATTTGGCATCAGTATCATATTCCCTTCGATACTGTTGAGAATGCGGACATGTCCTGACATTAAACAATATCTACTTCAAACAGAACTCTTTGTCGCGTACTTGTTTTGCTTTGGTATCTAACTTTATTAAAATTAGTAGGTACCTACTAGTAAGCGATCCTCGTTGCTTCGTCTGGCTGGATTTTACCTATGCCATTTTTTATGTGTTATGTGTGATGCAGATTGGACGATGCATTTCTGTGGTTTTACAAACTAATTGGTTGCGGTTGCAGTACCCGTACAAGATAAATATTTTCTTAGGCTGTACAAATGTTTGTTACCAATCGCGGTCTAACAATTGTGTTGTGTCTCTGGTGTGTTTCCGAAGCCCAGATCCCTGACACAGACACATTCCAGTGTTTAGCGAGTACAAAAAAACTTATCTATTATTCCTATAATGACGAAAATAATTCACTGCAGAATATTCTAGAACTTACATGAGTATTAAGTTTATTACTCAATTGTTTCTCAAATATAAATAAAATTTAAATTTATAATAAACCTTTTTTTACAGTTCAGTCATTGAAACTAAGTTCAAGTTTCCGGACAGTGGAGATATACGATGTCGTAATTTTTAGTACCTACAGTTTCAGTTTCAAGTTTCAGTTCAACAATATGTCCCACGCACGCAGTTTCACATGCATTAGTTTGAAATTCCCGGCAAGGACAATATATTTTAGTAGTTCAATCATGTTTGGATAGTCGATGTTCCCTTTAAAAGAGTGTTTTTATATAAGTTAAAAAGTTAGTTCGTTTAGTTAAATTATTACTAAAATCATTCCATAATGAAAACTATTGAAATATTAGTACTATTGACACACCATAAATACGCCATTGTCACAATGTTAGTATAAACTAGGGCCAACATATTAATTGGCTAATGAGATACATCTCAATTTGCTATATTGCTTTTCCATGATCGCTGTGATAGAGTTCCTTGATTAAAATATATATTTATTAGTAAGTAGTACAAAATGTAATCGATGCCAAAGAAACAACACCTTTTTTCACGGCAATCTATTACAGTAACAGTAAGAAAATCCGAAAATATTTAATATTAATTTTATTTTTATTTATTTTTTAATTATTATTATCTTTAATAAATTTTAAAATACATAAATAATAGCAACAAAAAACAACTAAGATTTCAACTTGTGCTATCTATTAAGTACCTAGAGTACGCTATTTTATGAGTTATTTCAATGAGAATTAATTTTAAGTTAACATAAAGCGACACAGAAAAATTGTTTACTATAAATATGTAATATAAATCAAGGTTTTTGTTTACAAAAAAGGGTAATATTTATTTAATTTAAAAAAACATGTAAACATTTCAAAATATTGCACCATATTATTTATTGTTTAAAATTGCACAACAATATAAATGGTATTTATGACTCCATAGAAAAAAAAAACTATGAATGAATTCTCTATTATGTTTGTCGTCTGTACTATTCCATTCATTTATTTAATGCAGGAAAATAACTTAAACCGCAATCTAACTAAATTAATACGTAGTAGGAATGAAATGGCCGTCAACATGAATCATTACAATATTGTTCATGAAATCCCCCGGTAAACTTCCCGCCGTCCTTGTATCATAGCTAATTAGATCATAAAGTTGACAAAAAAAATTTACCTGTAAAATAAACAATTATACATCTACAAGTTACTATCCAACACGCGTCGACATACATAAAATGTGACTTTGTGATCTATCAAACGCGTGATGCTAAAACAATAACAAAAAATTTGGATAAGGACACCCTAATCCCCTAGCGGTATGAAATAAACTTTATGACCTGTTCTTAACTCCTATGAAATATATTGTTTTGCACTCTGAATGAACTCCCAAAGATTTTTTTTAATGTTGTAAATAGGGATTATTTTATAAATTATTTTTAGGGTATCGCTTTGGGTAATAAACATTTAAAAGTGTGTACCTACATGGCAATCAATAAATAAATTAATGTACATATACGCAAAAAAAAAATCGGTTAAGCTGTTTCAGAGGAGTGCGGCCACAAATAGCGTGGTACGGGTTTTTTAATCATTATGGTAGATATTATAATCGTTTCTCGTAAAAGGCTATGACGATAACAGCCTAAGCGTCTTCACGCTCAACGCTTCTTTTGGAATTTTTTGGGACGATACATATAAATCGACGTAGAAAAATACGTCAAAAAGCAAACCTGGTTACGAAAATATTTTAATCATGTTTGAACCCTTTTGGAATATTTGAATTTATTTAGTTTGCTTATAATTAAACAAAACAAAAAATTGAGACTTGTCCATGAAGGGTTCCGTAGCAGCAAGTAACATAATATAAAAGTTCTTGTAGTTCGTTGTAACTTTTATCGATGTTTTCATAATAGTGTATACCATATAAGTATGGGGAAAAGTGCGAGTCGAAAAGGTAAATTGCAGTTTACGATTTATGACTCATTAAAAAAAAACCACTTACTAGATCTCGTTCAAACCAATTTCCGGTGGAAGTTTGCATGGTAATGTACATTATATATTTTTTTAGTTTTATCATTCTCTTATTTTAGAAGTTACAGGGGGGGGGTGACACATTTTATCACTTTGGAGGTCACTCGCGCAAACTATTCAGTTTAGAAAAAAATGATACAAGAAACTTCATTATCATTTTTGAAGACCTATCCATAGTAAGGGTTTGATGAAAAAAATTTTTTAAGTTTCAGTTCTAAGTATGGGGAACCCCCACCATTTATTGTTTTTTTTTCTATTTTTGTGTGAAAATCTTAATGCGGTTTAGAGAATACATTTATTTACCAAGTTTCAACAGTATAGTTCTTATAGTTTCGGAAAAAAGTGGCTGTGACATACGGACGGACAGATAGACAGACATGACGAATCTATAAGGGTTCCGTTTTTTGCCATTTGGCTACGGAACCCTAAAAATAAAAAGTATCGACAACGGTAACGATAACAAGGAAATTAAGTAAAAGATTAAGTTTGTCATTGCAAACGGCCAATCAAAATAAATAATTATAAAAATTGTAAGTCATCATAATTATTTGTCTTGTTTTCGGACCAAAAATAAAATTCAAAAAATTTTAGGAACTTTTTCTGTAATAAATTGTTTTATAAATAAAATTCATTATTCGAAGGTATATGACGAAGCTCTAAGGGGAATACCTTAACTTACGTAAATTTTTTCATTGAAATTATTCGTAAACACATCGTCACACGTTTGACGCATGAAAATTATTCCATTTAATTTTTATAGTTTACTTTGAATAAAGTTTATCTTTAATATTATATATTTTTTTAGATTATTGTAAAATACTACTGTTGTTGTAGCTCTTGTTGTTCATTCACATTTATGACTAACCAACCTGACTTGGCTAATTTCGATGCGTCATACTACCAACCCGCATTGGAGCAGCGTGGTGGATTAAGCTCCGATCCTTCTCCTACAAGGGGAAGAGGCCTATGCCCAACAGTGGGATATTACAGGCTGAATCGTGATACTTTTCTTGCGTGAAAATATAGATTTTATTTTTAATTTTCTTTTTTACAAATATTGTCTTGCCAATAACAACCAAAAAATCGGTCTAATTTGGTGCAGTCATTCAGAAGTTATGTACGCGACATACATTTCGGCGAATCGTTTTTATTTATATAATTTTTCATTTAAATTCATTTTTATTTCAATAAATACAGCCGCTATAACGCTTCAGCCTGTGATGTCTGCTGGGTATAGACCTCTTTCCCCATGTAGGAGAAGGATCAGAGCTTAATCAACAACGCTGCTTCAATTTCTATACCTATTACCTACTATGAGTAACGATCGCTAATAGTTTACATGATATCAACCGGAACCGACGGCTTCACGTGCTCTCCGAAGACGATGGGGAGACCCACAAGGACTGCACAAACACCCAAACCACGGCAAATATCTCTATGGCCAATATAAATGTTTGTCATGACATACATTGTGACAACTTGTGCGGGGATCGAACCAACAACCGCCAGCGCACAAGCCAGAAACCAGTGCAGTGACCGTTGCACTAACGCGTCACTATGTAAATTTCAAGTATTTTGAATATTCTCTATAAAATTTTCAAAAAATAAACTAAATAGTACTTAGTTTACTTTAACCACTTTGACTGTCCTCTCTACTACTACTAGGTACCTCTGCCAAGAAAACGTATTAAATCAAATGTACCGAGTATCCTAGCTCACAGTGAAAACTTAAATAACGCGAGAAGCTCGGCCAAGATACAGACAAACTGGCAAAAATAATAATAATGCAGTTTTGGTAGTATATATTTGAGAGAACATGAGTATTAAATGGTATTGTTATATATGTATATCAAGAACATACATTTCTCTTCAGCCTACCGTAGTCCACTGCTGGACATAGGCATCCCCAAGTCCATGCCAAACATCCCGGTTACCGCAATCCTCATAAAGCGTCTCACAGTAACCTTACGTTGATCATCAGTCCTGGAGGCCAGACGACGTCGCACGATGCGTTTGCCAACACGCGGTCTCCACTCCAACACTCGGTCCTACGACATAGGTGAACAGCCACACAGCTGCCACTTCAACTTTCTAATTCTGTGGGCTATCTAAGTTACTTTTGTTCTCTCGTGTAATTTTTGATCCTGTCTTTAAGAGACCCAAGCATAGCCTGTTCCATTGGACGTCAAGCGACTTTAAGCTCGTGGACCCCGTTCCGTCAGTCTTGTCCCTTCGTCAGTTGCCGCGTCTCGGAACCATATGTCAAAACAATACAGAAAAAAATTCAATCTCTCCTTACTCATCCCGACACAAGATCGCCGTCAATGTTGTATCTAATAAGTACTTAGAAACAACGTAATTGAAATTCAATGAAGGCGTAAATTTTTTTTTTTATTATTTATATTTATTCATTATTTTCTATTACGCTACTGATAGCTCTGTATTTTCCTTAAGGTAACGTATTATTCCAGTATCGTTTCATTTGGTTATAATGAAATTATTTGTTATTTAAATAAAGTAATCAAACTATTGTTAATCATAAAATTTAATGTTCGACCTCGTTGCACGGTCGTCACGATACTCTCCGACATTTACATCGGAAATTGGTTTAAGATGAAAACAGGAGCTGAAATTGTAGATCGTTAATGTACCTATACTTATGCCGCTTCTATATCTCTTTTAACGAAAAATATCTTATTAGTTTCTGTTTCGATATATAAATTAGTTTTGTTAGCTAATGTAATATTGGAATATGTAATCTATTGTATTGTCTAGGATATTTTTTTTCACCCAAAACTTGATCTATTGTACCTACAGAGCCCTCCATTTAAAGCTCTAAATTTCCAATTTATACATATACTAGCGACCAACCGAGGCTTCGCACGGGTGCAGAAACTGTCAGTGTTCCTCTACTATGTTATGCATGTATTATACATATAAGCCTTCCTCTGGAATCACTCTATTTACTTAAGAAAACCGCATCAAAATCCGATGCGTAATTTTAAATATCTAAGCATACTGACAGCGGGAAGCGACTTTGTTTTATAGTATGTAATAATAAATTAATAAATGAAGCAAAACTTTGTTGATCATTTTTCAAAAATAATTTATCATAACTACGTTAAATAATTTTGCGTAAACTCAAATATTGTAAGATATATGCAATACAAACAAACAGACATTTCTTCATTAAAAGACATACATTTTATTGAAAAATTAAAAGTATTACAGTAAAAAAATAAAACGCCAGTGACGCGTTATTTTTAATGGACTTCGATGAATTACTAACGATAATTACCTACTTAAGCTTTGGTATTTTTATTATATTCTGGTAAATAGATCTCACACATAAATTTAACATTTGTAAATATTGCAACCTTCATCTACAATGTTTCATGTTTTACTAATTAAATGTCTCAATTTTGCAGCATGTGTTTGTAAAACTTAAACATTTCGATTAAAATTTCTACGTAAATTAAAAGTAGTGACAATAAATAGTTTATTAAAGCAGTAGCACGGTCTTGCACAGAAACTTCCGGCTCGCATTATTTCCGCGGTACATATTACGCGGTATATATTTTATGTTTATTTTATTCATATATTAAAACATCTTAAACGACATTCGTATTTTCAAAAATATTGCCTTCAAATATGCTAATTTGGCATTTTTGGAAGTCAAGTAAAGAAGTTTTTGAAAATATTTAAGAAAAAATTTACAATTCTAAGCGAGGTCGTAGTGATCACCCAATTTTAAATGGATTGTAGTGTCAAATATACTAAACGTATTTTTTTAAATAAATTTAGTCGTAGTAAAAAATAAATATTAATTGTCACAAATATATACATACTAGCTTCTGCGCGCGACTTCGTCGGCGTGGGCTCCACTCCTATTAGTCTTAGCGTGACGATACATAGCCTATAGCCTTCCTCGATAAATGGGCTATCTAACAGTGAAAGAATTTTTCAAATCGGCCCAGTAGTTCCAGAGATTACCGCGTTCAAACAAACAAACAAACAAACAAACAAACAAGCAAACAAACAAACAAACAAACAAACACTTCAGCTTTATATATTAGTATAGATTTGAATTGCGTATAAAAATGTCAAAAATATTTTTAGTAGCGTTGTATCAGTAAAGTTGGCTATGCGCATCTATATTCTAAGGTTTCAACTTTGGAAGGGTGGAGCAGGGTATATCCTGCTCAAAGTCTGGAGCAGCCCGACTGTGGAAGTACCTCGACCTTAGAGAAGATCACAGCTGAATAATACTGCTTTAGAGTAGTGTTGTATTCCTGTGGCGAGTAAGGTGACCAGAGCTCCTGGGGGAGATTGGGGATAGAGTTGACGACGAGCTTGCGATGCTTCTGTTGTTGCAGGCGTCTATAAGCTACGATAATCGCTTACCATCAGGTGAGCCGTACGTTTGTTCACCTACCTAGTTGTATAAAAAAGCGGAAGAGTTTGTTTGTTTATTGAAACGCGCTAATCTCAGGATCTGCTGGTTTTTATGAATACAAAAAATGTCACTAAAAACCCGAAAAAATATTCTTTTGGAGACCTTCCTTTGCGATTCATGCGTAAATGGTTAAACCTTTGCAAAAAGTAAGTCGCCCGAATTGCACTTAGGTTTAAAAATATTTTAGTACGTTTTTTCCTCAAATTCAGGCGGGTAAAACCGTGGGACAAAGCTAGTCTTATATATATTAGCTAACTTACCATATTAAATAAATAGATATTAAGTATATAATGGTGTTCATGCTCGACATCATTATTTTATCGTCTATATCTATACTAATATATAAAGCTGAAGAGTTTGTTTGTTTGATTGTTTGTTTGTTTGTTTGTTTGAACGCGGTAATCTCTGGAACTACCGGGCCGATTTGAAAAATTCTTTCAGTGTTAGATAGCCAATTTATCGAGGCTATAGGCTATGTATCATCACGTTAAGACCAATAGGAGCGGAGTCCACGCCGACGAAGTCGCGCGCAGAAGCTAATCTGTAATAAACGAATACATACGACACAAACCGTGAAATTTTACTAGCTGAGCCCCGCGGTTTCACCCGCGTTGGTTTGAGGCAAAAAAGTACTAAAATATTATTTAGCCTTTATTAGCCTTCCTCGGTAATCGGGGCTACCCAACACAAAAAGAATTTTTCAATTCAAACCAGTAGTTCCTGAGATAAGTGCGTTCAAACAAACTCTAGCTTTATAATATTTGTATAGATTAAAGCAGTTCAAATATGTTTATTTTTACATGTTTATAGTCAATAATATTATTTGTAAAATTTCTTACGAGTATGGTTATGCAGGTATCAAGCAAGATGTTCATGCGTGTATTGTAAGCGAAAGTAAATCTATGTTTATATAGTCGTTTGTTTATTTCAAAGTACTCACGCTTTCGGTCATTAAAGAGACTGGGTATCTGGGGTTATTGACCTAGCCATGAAGCCTCTATTCACGAATAGCAAAGATCTATACGATACACTTTAGGTGCATGCATTTTTAATTATAGACCACAACCCGTAAATTTCGGTAAAATACTTTTGGGTTTTGTAATGCATTATATATATTATACAATTATTTTTATGCATTAAATACCTACCTTGTTAACAAAAACTTGTTTTTTAATCGAAACTATTTAATTATATTTTCGTAACAATGGTAAACTCAAATATATTTAATAAATTACTAAGTAAACTTCTTTGCAACAAGTTTTAAAATTAAATGTTTCCGAAAAGAATCAAACAAAAAATAAATAATTGGCACGAATAAACCAATATTAAATCAAATGAACATCGATTTAAACAAATTGCACATTAAGTTTTATTTCTATCAAGAAACGTAGTATTAATAATATTGTTTAAATTTTTTTACAGTGCAGCTCGAATTATTTATTACTAGCGACCCGCTCCGACTTCGCACGATTTCAAAAACTATCTATCAGTGTTCCTCTGCTATATTATGCATGTATTATACACATTAACCTTCCCCTGGAATCACTCTATTTACTTAAGAAAACCACATCAAAATTATTTGCGTAGTTTAGCATACAGACAGCGGGAAGCGACTTTGTTTTATACTATGTAATGATTTATACAATGCTAACCATCATTAAACTGTTAAGACGTTATTTAACAATTTTTTCCATAGGAACTGATTATTTTATACTTAGCAACATTGATAAATAACGTTTTATACAAAGAATGATAATATCTTTTATGTGATGCATATTTCTGTTGTTATGAATAATTGATCATTGCTGCAGTTAGTTGACCTTGGTGAGTATGCGGCGCGGCGTTTAGACTTAATAGTAAATTCATTAAGTAGTTTCGTTTGTACATAGTCGATTTTTATAATAATAAAATACAGCATAAGAAATTGAAATAATGTTAAGAAAATGTAAAAAAAGATATAATTATGGTGTATAAGTGCATGTATTGGTATACTTTTATATACGTCTTATGTATGTACTTATATTCATATATAATTTCATCATATAATTTTTATTTATATATATTCATATGTGTATTTCTGTTTTTAAATATAATATATATGCATATTTATATGTTAATTAAAAAAACCGTCAGCGTCGGACCACGACCTAGTTTTACTAGGCAGTCACAGGACTGTCGATTTGTAGCTTTAATGCCTGTAATATTATAATGCATGTTTAACAAAAGGCATGGGCATTTTGAGCCCGTGGAAGTTCATTCTAAATTTTAAAAAAAAATTAATAATAATAAAACCCACCTCATTATAGTGGCTGCATTCTTATTTTGAAAATAGATTACATTGTTCCCTCCCATGGCTTATCCTTTTTTTAATTATTATTATTAATTTTTCACGTGCTTTCATAAATAATTCTGCTCGTGATAGGTGGATGACCAAGATGGCTCAAACTACTAACTGGCCAGCTTTAGCTTATGAAATTTCCTGACCATCTCAACATTTTCAAATTGAAATCTCGAGGTTTTAATACGTATGTGTTCAGATTTTCTATTTCCATTTTTATAAAGTTGACATCATCTAAAATCATGACAACAATAATTACTTGGATCGCTGATCAAACCACCACTTTATAAGTTTGTTTTTTGTCTACAATTACTTGTCTGTGGTTAGATCATCCCAGACCTAAGTAGTTGGTCATATCATACCCAGTAACGTGTTCAATTTTCAACTATCGGCGCTAGACTTACTGTGTAAAGAACAACGGTTTCCTCGAAATAATATTGAACAGCAATCAGATAGTAGATTATCCTGTCTACTTGATCATGCTCTTGCATATATTTATTACACGATTACAAGATTCATAGCTAGCGGAAATAAGTTTTCAGAATCATTCTGCGACCTATGACACGTTCGGCACGTTTATTAAATTTAACTCTTCATAATATTTACCCGTAGTTATACGTCTTGATAACTTCGTTCATAAAAACAAATAATAAAACAATTAGTTTTTTTTTTAACTGGTCGTCGTATTGTGTAAGGATTTAGTGCTGACAGACATCCGAATCCGTAGGGAATTTTAGCGTCGCCATGTAGATCTGCTCTACTATTTAATCTCTATTACTATTAATTAATCACTACAGTTGTTTCTTACTACTGACTATTTGAATGTTACTGGCCCGTATATTTATAAAACAATATTTTAAAAATAAATAATAATATTAGCAAGATGCGATACGATAACAAGTGAAAATAATAATGTATTAAAACTACCATACAATAGGGATACTTTCTACGTTTTCAAATAATAATACATACATGTTTATAAATGTATATTGCTTTTTTATTTTTTTATATTTTAATCCTACATATAAGTTTTGTATATTATTTTTATGTATTATAACAATAGGTAAACTGTGCAAGTATCAAACAAAATACAGCAACTGGAGAGGCATTTAAATTTATCATCATTTATTTATTAAAATATGTTTTAAACGACGAGAAAAGTTATTGTGGTCTAAGATCCGGGATAAGACAAAATATTCCCTCATCTGTTAATTAGATGAAACAATTTTTTATAGGCTGATTTCAATATTGTGAATTTATAAAAACAACCTCTGCCACCATAAGCCTGCTTCATTTTTTTTTAATCTTTTCCCTCTCATGTTAATTACATGTAGTAAGCTAAAACCGTTAATATTTTACATTATATACCTGACTGTAGTAGGCACCCATCTCTATGATTGCTAAACTTACCTGCAGCCAGGTCAGTAACCTCAGTCAGCAGTAACCTGGCTAAATTAAATAATCGTTGTAGTGTGTGTAAAAATAAATCGTTGTAGCTTTAAGATATAGCTATATTTTAATTTTTTATTAATTATTAAAACGTTTCCATTGTGAACCGGTTATATAGATAGGTGTCTTTTTAATCTTGAATTCCCACAGAGTCGAGACTTACGCGGATAAGAACACGGATAGTGCCCTGCAGCTGTAGCCAATACGAAATAAAACGTAATTAAAAACCAAAGTCACATTACAATCTACTCGAGCTAATGACAAATGACTTTATACAGCTTGTCGCAGCAAAGATATTTAAATGACCATTATATTTTAGAGCCGTAAAAATATTTCATTGCTCCCTTATGAGGTCAGTGCAATGCACTAGTTCTCATGGACTTTTTGTTGTACTGAGTTATTATTTAGTATTTTGTTTTAGTATATGTTATATATTTATATTAAAATAAAAATTTTATAAGTTTTAGTATTACGTTAACTAAATTCTTTATTATTAAAAGCGTTAAAAAATATATGTATAGATTATTCAGATAAAGCATGGACCGGTTATTATTACTCAACGCAATTATAAATCCTAATAAATATGCTTATGTCTGACCTTAATCCTGACGGAAAGCAATTAGGTAATACAGATTGGCTTATCTAGAAATTACCTATTAACTCTTCTCAAGATATTCATAACAGATGTAGCAGGAAATAATAATTCTGGAATGGCATTCTATACACTAGTAGTGCATATCAGAAATGTGAAATAAACGATTAGTGATAGTGGGTTGAAGGTCTACTGATTAGAGATACCATAATTTTTTATTACAAAGAAGGCAAATAAACGTAAAGCCCTCCTGTTGGTAAGTTATGGACGTGTTGGTAAGTATGGTAGGTTATGGACGCCAGCAACTCCAGAGGCATTTCCAGCGCGTTCTCGATCCTATCCCCAACCGTCCTCAAGCGCTCTGGGTACCTTACTCACCACAAGAACATCAAATTAGTTTATCGAGTTTTATTTAGTGATTTTCTATTAATTTCTCGAAATAAGGTGATTGCTGTTTTTATGTATTTATAAATTTATAAATGTATTTCTTTTGGAAGCTATCCTCTTCAACAATAATATGATAAAGATTGCGGTAATAATCTGATCACAAGAAATATTACATTGAAAAAAAAATACATACAAAAAAATTTACGTAAAAAAAATAAATTAAAGCAAGCTAAGGACGTCAATTACTAAAAATGTGTTAAAGTAAGTTGCTATTTATAACTCACGTTGGTATGTACACGGTTACGTATTACAAAGTGAAAAGTTTTTTGTTTATCTCTATATATATAAAAATGAATCGCTAAATGTGTTGCTAAGCGCAAATCTCGAGAGCGGCTGAACCGATTTCGCTAATTCTTTCTTTACAATATTCCTTGAAGTACGAGAATGGTTCTTACGGAGAGAAAAATTTAAAAATTTCCCTGAAAAGTCTGAAAACAACAATTTTCTATATTCCCATACAAAATAATACTTTTTTAGTCAATTTGAACTTTAATACCATACTATAAAGTTTAAATGTTAGTGGAGGGTTTATGGCAAGGATAAGTATTAAAATAAAATTAAAAATTAAGGAATCTACTGTTAGGCGGTACGAAGTTCGCCGGGTCAGCTAGTTTGAAATAAATACATTCGGAAATTACTGAAATCACTCTTCAGCCTATCACA
Organism: Melitaea athalia; assembly: GCA_905220545.2. Classification (NCBI taxonomy): domain Eukaryota; kingdom Metazoa; phylum Arthropoda; class Insecta; order Lepidoptera; family Nymphalidae; genus Melitaea; species Melitaea athalia. Next base: position 19,402,470 of record HG992176.1, read on the forward strand.
GTACACTGCTGAACACAAGCCTCCACAAGTTCGCGCCAAAAATGTCGTGAACATCATGTGTGTTGTAATAGTCACCACGCTGGGCAGGCGGGTTGGTGACCGCAGGGCACGCGGGTTGGTGACCGCAGGGCTGGCTTTGTCGCACCGAAGACGCACTATAGGTACTGAAATAATTTTATTAATTTTGTATTCATTCGAAAGCTGTATTTAGGGTAAAACCGGGATAGATGCCCCACTTTTTGAAATAGTCACCTAATTTTAAAAATATGAATTTTATACGAATAATTTTTATCTATGTAGCTAGCTCAATCGTTTATCTTGAACTATTATTATGTTTTTTTAACCTATCAATTGCACATTTAGCAGAAATTAACTTTTCGTGGAACCTTTTTTTGGAGGATAGATGCCTACCGGTATGGATAGTTGCCCCACCATGAAAATCCTGAGAAGGATAGATGCCTGCAGTGGAGGATAGATGCCCTTTATACCGTGTAAACGAAAAACCCAATTAAAATGCTAATAGTTCTTACTCCTAAAACAGCAATTGTCTCCAAGAAACTCGCGTTATAGCAATGAAAAGCATTTTGTGGTTTTTTAAATCGTTTAATTATTAATTAATCACTACATATTATGAAACAGTCTCTTCCCGCTGTCTGTCTGTCTGTATATATGCTTAGATCTTTAAAACTACACAACGGATTTTGATGCGGTTTTCTTTAGTAAATAGAGTGATTCCAGATGAAGGTTTATATGTATAATACATGCATAATATAGTAGAGGAACACTAGTAGTTTTAAAGTTTTCTAATGTGATGTCGTAAATAACACATTTAATTAATTGATATTTAGCCGGATAGTATTTTTAATTTTCCACATCTTGAGCAATAATTTCTGAAAAGTTACACATTTCATGTAGCCAGTTCTGGCTGACTACACATTGAATCCAGTCGGATTGCGACTTCGTATTTTATAGTTTCCAAAACATTCAATGCAATTATCCTTACTTGTACTTTTAGGGTTATCCTGTCCATCTCTCTTAGTTTTCTTTAAGGGCAAATCTTTAGTTTTCTTTCCTTTAATTTTCAAATTATGTGGATTGTCTTCATCTTCGCTGATTGCACTGTAAATAATTTGTCTTTTTAATGATGCTCGTTCTTGGTATAGTTTTAAATAATTATCATTTTCTTTAGGTATCACACAAATCAGCTAGTTTTTCATCGTCATTTTCACTAAAATAATTTTTTTGTCTTGTTTTTTATTTGAGGCTCCTTTCTTTGTTTTCCTAAGTTCTTTGGTACTTTCAGTCTTTGTTTTTCTTAACTTAATTTTTATTTGTTTTTCCTTTCTGTCGGCTACATCCTTTTTGTGTTTTATATTTTCATTTGAATTATAAATATCTGCTGATTGTCCCTCTTAGCCATGGTCTAAGGGATTTTTGGAATAGGTAAAGCTTCTATTTGCATTTTCGAAACTGTTTGTTGTTCTATATTAGCTCGTATTCCTTCCTTTTTTATATTTTCGTGGTATAGTTCTGCTAGAATTAAGTCAAATGTCTAAATATCTATATATTAACACGTGAAGCAAAAACTTTGTACCCCTTTTTACGGAAATTGCGCGTACGTAGGAGTATGACACTTCGCACAATTATAGTTTATATAGAGAAGAAGTGTGGAATGCTATTATTTTTTCAAAATTATACATAAAATATACATTAAATTAATAAAAAAGCATAACACACACTACAGCACTCACACACGCATATTATACTTTTTGTTGATTGTCAAAATCTGTAGTCAATTGAATTTTTTTAAAAAAGGTTCTTTATTTTCATAATTATTTGGTTTTCTTGAATTAAAATTTTTTATTATGGTCGAATTTCGACCGCTGGGCGACCACTAGTAAAATATAAATATACTAAAAAATATAACAGACAATAAAAATATTTTTAAAATATTCATTTAGTCCGTATATGGTCTATGAAAGGATAGATGCCCCTAAGGGGCCTAAGGGCAACTATACCTCGAAAAATCAGGGCAACTATCCTTTGTGATAGGGATAGATGCCCACGTATTTTTTAAATAAATCATAAACAAAATAGCATCTATTTACACCTAGATACAGACTCAATGAACCAGTTTATTCACGTAATAAAAAATATAACAGAATTTTTTACTAATTATAAAGTTATACAAACTTGAATACTAACCCTTAAAACTTTGACGTGTTTGTTAATTTCGCCGCGGAAATAATTACACACACTAGCAAAACGCGTCCTCGTCGTACGACTGTCCGTGGGTAATTTAGGTACGGGGTGACTTCGGCTCCTACTCATGCGATTAATTTTTAGTAGCGAGTTCGGGAAGTTAGGTTTTTAGAATGTGAGGCATCTATCCCGCTGGGGCATCTATCCCGGTTTTACCCTATATGTATATTCGAATGCTGTATTTAGGAAACACAGCTTTCGAATCGAGGAAAATAAAAACATACATAGATACGTGGGTTAAACCACGCATTTATTATGTAATATAAAGAGCAAGTAGGAACGTGATATATATATTTTTTTTATTCAATTTATTCGTCGTATCCGTGTTTTGTTTCCGAACCATGACACAGGATATCATAATGAAGGTCGTTGAAAAAAAAAAAATAAGTAACATTTTTTAGCTGTTTATTTAATATTTTAACTTAGTTTTTGATGTTTTCGTTCACTGTCGCGTTCCTATAGCTTGTTTCGGAGCCCTTTTTAACCGACTTCCAATAAAGAAGGAGGTTCTCTATTCGATTGTATTTATTTATTACTTTCGAACTTTTGACAGGGTAGAACGATTTAAAAGATTTTGTTTTAATCGAAAGGTGGTGCGTGTCATGTAGTTCTATTTAAATTTAATTCAGATCTGATAAGTACTTCTCGAGTTATATCTAATAATATGTATTTACTTGACGACCGCATATCTTTTCACAGGCTGTACCAATTTTGATGATTCTCATTTTAATCGAAAGCTAAATGCTTGTTATGTGGTCTTATTTGAATTTGATTGAGGTCTGACGACTGCTTTTTGAGTTATCTTTGATAACGTGTATTTACTTAAATATTTTTTCGTGTAACTACGTTGTATTAATTGTAGATATAATTGAAGTCGGTTTTTTTTTTCGTTTGCGAGCAAACATAATAATTTGTTTACAGCCATCTTGAATAGACGGTTTTAAAGAAAACTTTCGAGCAATAAATGTAAATAAACTAAAGTGGATAATTTACTTATTAGAGTAGGTATGTTAATTCATTGTAAATGACATGTAAGCTGAATAGAAACAAAATGATGTATATTACATACAATAGAATATTAAAATGGCATAAATACAAACACTTAACAGAATATACTTATTCGCATCAAACCTCAAAGTGAGTACCTATATGAAATACTAGTGTCTATTAAAGTATTAACTCATATTGTGAAATATAAAATCAAAGGAATTTTGATTTAATGCACGCTGCATTACAACTTTTGAATGGAATATATATGAAACGACGTCGCGTTGCCGAAGCGGTCACAGCACTGGATTGCGATTGGCTGTTTGCGCGGGCGGTTGCGGGTTCGATCCCCGCACACGACAACATTTGTATTGGCCATACAGATGTTTACCTTGGTCTTGGTGTTTGTGCAGTCCTTGTGGGTCTCCCCACCATGCCTCGGAGAGCACGTTAAGCCGTCGGTCCCGGTGGTTATCATGTACACCTGATAGCGATCGCTACTCATAGTAGGGAATATACCTATCCACCAAACCCGCATTGCAGCAGCGTTGTGGATTAAGCTCCGATCCTTCTCCTACATGGGGAAGAGGCCTATGCCCAACAGTGGGATATTACAGGCTGAATCGTGATCGATACATGAAACATCTAATTATTAACAAAAACTTTTAAATAATTGTGTTTGCTAACAAATGAAAAAAAAACCGACTTCGATTGCATCGGCAAGTAACAAATAATGTGTTAACAAACGCACTAGTCGTCACTACGATTTTCGAGGGTTTCCCTCGATTTCACTGGGATCCCATCATCAGATCCTGGTTTCCTTTTCATGGTACCTAAGTTGGGATATCCCCTTTCCAACAAAAAAAGAATTATCAAAATCGGTTCATAAACGACGAAGTTATCCGCGAACATACATTAAAAAAAAACATATATATACGGTCGAATTGAGTAACCTCCTTCTTTTTGAAGTCGGTTAATAAAATATTCACATAAATAATAAATTGAAACAGTAATAAAATATGTACATATATATCACCAGTTATGGATAAAGGTTATATCCTGCAAATTAAACACACCGGCACAATTAGCGGAACAGAAAAAAAAAAGTGAGACTATGAGATAATAACGCATATATTTGACGAAAATGTAATTAGACACAAAATAACAAATTGATTAACATTTTTTTAACAACGACTTTGAAAAGTTATTACTCGAACAAGTTGACAAAACGTATTGTTCGGGAAAATAAAACAAATGAATGAAAAAAGTGTATGTCATCTAATTTTCTATTTTCAAATTTGACAATAAATTAAAAAAATATCATAACTGGCCAGTGTTCCTCAAGTAAAAGATTTTAAAATCCTGCTTTTTTTTGTGTTCCGCTAATTGTGCCGGTGTGTATAGTTACGATAAAACTTTAACAGCAGGTGGTAGAATTAAGTCATTAGGATCTGTTTCGCCTCAATTCGTAAATTGCAAGTTTTAAATACATATTTTCGAATAAAAATATCTCATAAATAAAGTACAATTTGATGGTTTATATTTTTATGTAACTAGACCGGCAAACAAGCGTACGGCTCACCTGATGGTAAGCGATTACCGTAGCTTATAGACGCCTGCAACACCAGAAGCATCGCAAGCGCTCACCAACAGGAACACAAAACTGATTGAAAACAGTGTTATTTAGCTGTGGTCTTCTGTAAGGTCGAGGTACTACCACAGTCGGGCTGCTCCATATTTTGAGCAGGTCCTGCTGTGCCCTACCTCAGTTAAAAAATGTCAAATACCTGTTGAATATCGTCGTCTGTCAAATATCGTTATCCACTACCAGTGGAACCGGCCCTAAGTAGCTTACCTTATGAATAAATTGTTAGTAAGTATCTATATTTATTTACATTTGAGTTCTAAAATATAACGTATATACATATAAAATAGACGTTTGATATAATAATAGAACAATATTGTATTAAGAATCATTACATAGTATGAAACAAAGTCGCTTCCCGCTGTCTGTATGCTTAGATCTTAAAAACTACGCAACGAATTTTGATGCGGTTTTATTTAGTGAATAGAGTGATTTCAGAGGAAGGCTTATATGTATAATACATGCATGATATAGTAGAGGTGGTCATCTGTGTCGCAGGACCGATGGCCGTTGGAGCAGACGTGTCCTGGAGTGGAGACCGCGTCTTGACAAACGCAGTGTGGAACGTCCTCCGGCCCGTTGGACCGACGATCTTCGTAAGATTGCCGGTGTAGGCTGGATGAGGATTGCGGAAAACCGGGATGTCTGGCGCGAACTTGGGGAGGCCTATGTCCAGCAGTGGACTGCAATAGGCTGAACTGATGATGATGACTGATGATAGTAGAGGAACACTGATAGTTTTTGCAACTGTGCGAAGCCGGGGCGGGTCACTAGTAATCTATAAAATTATAACCGCATAAGCAATTCAAATTGTTTTTAATATTGTTTATGGACATAATAATGTGATCTTGTTATATTAATATATACATTTATTATAATGAACATTTAACAAGGAAATGCAATTATTCAAACAAATTTAAATATATCATTTATACGATTAGCTAATTAATACTATTTTTTCTCAAAGATTATATTAAAGTTTAGTTTCGATTTAGTTCTAACAATAAATACGAATAAATTTTTAGTTGCATGTTTTTCTATAATACTTATTTTTAAGACAAAGCAATTTTCTTTAAGTCCTTGTCAGCCTTTAACTTCAAAAAACAATTAATTCATCATAATTTTAACACCGTAAATGTAACCTTAGTTTGAGGTTGCTGTATAGTTACATTATTTGACCTACCAAAAATAATGAAAATCTGTCACAATATTTTAAACAGAATTGAGGCTACAAAAATACTTTGTTCAATTTATCAGTTACCTAATCATAATCATATTCTTTAACCTTAGTTTTTGTTTTTATCGTTTAAAAATAATGTATCTAATGCTGGATTTTAGTATTAGCCTTCTTTGAATGCTCTCATGTAGGTAGCAAGTCTGTTAAGTTCTGTGTGATGTAATATAATTTTTTTTTATAGGTTAAAAGTATGAAGTTATCTCCAAATCGGTTTTAATTATAACACTAAAATCTTCAAATGTTAATCGAATGTCTTAACTTCGACTAAATAATAGCGGCAGTCATAAAGTCGCTAACTTTTTACAGATTCATAAGATCACCGAATCAGAGTTAAATTTATCTCAAATGTTTCCAGAACATCTCTAATATTATAAGGAGGTAAAGTTTCTAACTTCGTTTGTAGGGAGTAATCTTCGCAAATACTGATCCGATCATTAAAATTTTTTTCTCTAACAGAAAGCTACCCTATTCAGGAGTTATATAGGCTATATTTTATTGTTATTGAACAAAAAATCAGTGAAAATAATAGTATATGTAAATCAAGTCAGTGAAATACGAGCGAGATGAAAAATTTATCTACTATATAATTGCATCACAAAAATAATTAACTCCTAACGAAGTGGGCACGGGTCGGCTAGTCTTAAATAAAACTACATAATGATTAGAATGAATAGACTAAAAAATAAATTTTAATTACGTTTCTGTAAGTTTAAAACAAACCAAAAAGCTTAATCTTATAAACATTTTATTTGTTTCACGATTCAGCCTGTAATATCTCACTTGTGGGCATAGGCCTCTTCCCCATGTAGGAGAAGGATCGGAGCTTAATCCACCACGCTGTTCCAATGCGGGTTGGCGGATATATTCCCTACTATGAGTAACGATCGCTATCACGTGTACATGATAACAACCGGGACCGACGGCTTAACGTGCTCTCCGAGGCATGGTGGGGAGACCCACAAGGACTGCACAAACACCCAGACCACGGCAAACTTCTGTATGGACAATACAAATGTTGTCGTGTGCGGGGATCGAACCCGCAACCGCCCGCGCAACAGACAATCGCAATCCAGTGCTGTGACCGCTGTGCCAACGTGGCGTCATATCGTGGCGTTTATTTGTTTATTTATACTTTATTGTACATCACAACTACCTGTTACACATTAAACATAATATGTCGGTATTCCATGATAATTAGGTATAGGCTGTGAAGTACAATGGGCGCAGTTGTCGCTATTTAGCCATTTCTTCCAAACAACCCAAGATTGAATTTTATTTTAAAGTTTAAAAGCGATCGAACTTTACGTACCATGAAAAATATTAAAGTATCTATTATTTTTAGTTTTGTATATCAAAATTTCAATAGCAAGGTGTCGCCTCTTGTCAAAGAATTCATTGTAATAATTATGAAACTTTGAATAGTTGGGTGCTGTAAAAGACTCACTATAGATGGCCCCATAGTTGCTTAAAACCGAATAAAATTATAGCAAAAATTTCGATTCAGCGGGTACATCGTTCCATAGCTTAATGGCTAAACCACCGACACGGTATGTCGGGGGTGCGTGTTCGAATCCCACTGGATCGAAATTTTGATATTATGATAATAATAAAAAAATTAATATTAAAGTATTTTATTTACAGTCACACATTCGCTATTTCCTAACCAAACAAACAACCATCAAACACCCTTAACCTTACATCCGTAACCTAGATTTCTGTCTGTAAATTTGCATCATTGTGCATAGTATTTCGTAATAATACTTAAATATCAATTTAAACTTTAATACAATACCATAAAGGTTAAGTGTGTATTAAAAAAAAATTAAAAATTAAAGAATCGACTGTTAGGCGGTACGAAGTTCGCGCGGGTCAGCTAGTATACATATATTATATATAAATGAATAGCTGAATGTGTTGCTAAGCGCAAATCTCGAGAGCGGCTGAACTGATTTCGCTAATTCTTTTTTATTAATATTCCTTGAAGTACGAGGATGGTTCTTACGGAGAGAAAATTTTTAAAAATTCCCTAAAAAGTCTAAAAACAACACTTTAAAAAAATCGTAAATGGTATATAAAAATTCTAAAAAGATTCGTAATAATACTTAAAAGTCAATTTGAACTTAAATACCATACCATAAAGTTTAAGTGTTAGTGGAGGGGTTCCGGGAGGATAAGTATTAAAAAAAATAAAAAATTGAAGAATCAACTGTTAGGCGGTAAGAAGTGCGCCGGGTCAGCTAGTATTTAAATAAATAATCTAATATGCGTAAAAAGTGAATGTAAGAGAAACTATAAAAATCTTATAAGAGTAAATTAAAAATACTACTTTGATCTGACTGATTTGATACAGAGGTTCTTTAATCGCATGTACACGCGTCCATTCTTCAGTTTATACTAAAATGATACCTACGTTCAAATCATCAATATTTTAACTTCACAAAGCAAATGGTTATATTATTTTATTGCTCTACTATAAGACAGAATTAGGCTAATCATACTTTTTTATGATGTTGTTAGTTAAAAACTATAAAAGGATTATTTTTACGTAATATTACATACAGTAAATAGATATAAATTACTTAATATTTGAACAGCTTCAGGCCAGGGGCGGATCTATCGTTGTGGGCACGGCGGGCATGCCTATAGCCTTCAGTCGAAACATATTTTCCTTTGACTCGAACGATCTTCAACAACATATTTTCCTTACGACGATCACGAATCATCGTTTCCTAAGAAGTAAACTCCAAAAATATTAGAATAAAAGATAACTTCAAATTTAATTATTTGAAATAAAAGGAACAATGGACATATTTTATTAAGGTACGACTCAGTAGGGTATACAATAATGCTAAAAATCTGGACCAGCCCGTCCGGATAAGCTCTGAGGCTCTTACTGAATATTACAACTAAATACCACTGCTCTCAAAAGTGTTGTGTTCATGTGGTGACTAATGTTGCCGGATCTCTTGAGGAGGGTCGGATTAGGTTTGGCAACGCACGGAAACGCCGCCACGTACCCCTTCACCCTCCGCAACAGAGCTAATGAGGCCACTTTTGTCCCTCTTCCTTTTTCACGAGGATCATAGAGCGTTCTCAGTGTCCGTGAGCATTTTATAAGCAAAGTCGGCCTGCACAGGCGGGCCTACCGTCGGAGCGTCACGGTTGCATACGTTTGCGATGCCGTTGCGCCCCACAATGACGATGAGAACACCGCTAGGTTTTTGTGGGTAGTCCGTGCACGTTCTGTCTGCGCTCGGAGCCCCACACTCCCATCGCCTCTGGGTAGCGGAGCTACTGCGTAAATTCATTTCCCAGCGTTAAAAAAAGGGTTGGCATGCTTGCTTTGGCTTGCAATGCTTCAGGTGTTGCAGACGTCTATTGGCTACGGTTTCCGCTTACCATCAGGTGGGTCGCTTGTTTTTCGACCTAATCGTATTAAAAATCAACGTGTCCATTTCATGTTAACTAGTTACTACTTAATTGATTGCAATGAATACCAACATACTTTAAAATATGACCAATATGGTATGATAAATATGATGGACCTGATTATCAACTTTTTATAAGCGTTAAGCGCAAACCCGTGAAACATAGTTAAGGCAAAATAATTTATATACTATTTCGATTTCTGTGAAATACAAATATACATACATACGTAAGCCCATAGCTCAAATGCGAAACGGTGAGAGCACTCCATTTGCTATCAATCGAAACTGAATACTCCGCTTAAGTAAGCTATGCCTTTCCTGCACAGAATCTGTACAGAGAAATTCCTTCATGTACCTACTTAATAAAATTTTCTATATCTATTATTCCCGAATGAAATAATAGTAATTATTTATATGCAATATTTTCTCTTATATTTATCTCTTTTATTCTACAACCTTTTTAAAAACTTAATTTATATTCCACATTTAGCATAAGCGCTCCACCGCTCAACTAATAAAAGTGATATTGGTAGGTATAATTCAATTTAGTAAAAAAAAATTACCTTTTTAGGGTATAAAAATTATAACTCTATTAAACCAAGTTAGTATAATTACTGTTTAAGCTATTTTATTTTAAGTTCACATTGATATTGTCAGTGAAATTAAACATGGCGAAATTTTTATTAGAAGACGCATCGCAAATTACATGCCGATCTCTAAAATGAAAGAAAATACCTTACTTCGGTAATAGGACGGTACAGTATAGCAATACCTACATTAACACACGATCTTACTTAATATACCTAAGTAGAAATAGCTTTGATTGAAGTTATTGTATATTATTTATACGAAGTACGTAAAAAATATAGCCTTGATTTACACAGAACTCAACTTTAATAGTTTACTGTACTTCCTAACTACAAAAAGACGAATATTAAATATATGTATACAATTATGACTGAAATAAATAAAACTTTTAACACTGTGCAAAATTCAAAAATGTAGTCCTTAACTACATAAAATAAATCTCTATTTGATTAGTACCTAAATTGTGAAAATTTAGGAAATTGTGTCATCGATTGCTATCTGAAATTAAAAACAAAAATACCGATTTCGTTCTGTTAAATTTACCTACATTAATCGTTTCATTTAAATCCATAAGGATACGAAAAGTAACTTATAAACGTAAGTAGGTATATATTTATAAGATTTTTAATGTATTTTATTTTTTACAAAACAAAGTTTTTATTATAATTTAAAGTAAATTAAAAAAAATCGTACCTTTGAATACATAATATTATTCTAATTAAATATTATAATGACGCAACTACAACTATTTATTACATTATATTCTTAAAAAATTACTTTGAGTGTTACGCTTTTTTTTTTACTAGAAGGATGAAATCAATCAAGGAACCTATAAAATGTTTTGGACAAACGATAGCCGCAACGTCTCCAACAGTTCTTATAGTTTCGGAAAAAAGTGGCTGTGATCTACGGACGGACAGACAGACAGACCTGACGAATCTATAAGGATTCCGTTTTTTGCTATTTGGCTACGGAACCCTAAAAAGCGGTACGGGCTTATCGGAACAGAAAGGTGACGTCCAAAAATATTTTTTGGATTGCTGACATCTGGAGTTACTCGAAAATACCCCATGTATATTCTGCGTTTTTTTTTGTACTTTACGAGATATGATTTTTTTTTCTTCATATTTTTAAAATTTTTCGACCTAAGTTAAAATTTTTTTTTTTGTCAATTAAACCATTTTTTTATTTTTATTTTTTGTGTCTTAGTCCTTAGTAGTTGTACTTTCACAGATAAAATACCTAGCTTCCTACTATTAATAAAAGTTATTAAAAATTGAGATCGAAAATAAATAATTTGGTTTGAGCGAGTCGGACTCAGGCGAGAATCGAACCCGCAACCCGCGAACAAAAAACAGGGCCACTACTGTGCTAGTCAAATGTATGTAATAATTGTTCAGTACTTTTAATTTATCCTTAGCTGTTTGAATTATAATATTATCATTGTTGTTTTTGCTGGTTTTCATTTTCAAGATTTTATTAGTTTACGTATGAATGCAGTGTTGATGGTTATAATTAGAACCGTTTAGATAGTTTTTTGTTTCCTCTGTTATAACAATCTCAATTTAATTAAGTAAATAATAATAATTTTTTTATATGGTGTTAAGACAAAAGCTTCTTTTAAAATAATTTTTAGGTCATAAGATTTTAATGGTGGTTTAATTTGCATTCGATGAACATGAATAAGACGACAAACTTAGAAGCTGGGCTTCAGTACAATTATTTAAAAAAAAATCGTGATTAGAGTTTACAATATTACGATGTTCATATGACGATAGTTTTTTTTTTTTAAATCAAAATAAACTTAGTAATAATACGAAAATCGTAAGTCAATTATTAAGACTATAAAATATAATGAAATTGATTCATTGATATTTTCAGACTAACATCCCACGGCTGGACATAGGCTTTTGTCTCCATGCGAAAGAAGGGTCGGATTTTTGTGATCTTTATAAAACCCGCAGCGTGGTAGGCGGATATAATTATTCCCTACTTTGAGAAGCGATTGTTATCAGGTGTAATATAATAACAGACTGGAGCGAGAGTGAGACTCGCAATTGTTTAGGCATGTTTGTTTGAAAATAATACTAAGTTTTGTTTCAAATTATCAGTCTTAATTTCTGGCAAAAAGTTTATAATAATAGAAGAATGTATATTGTAATCAGTCTACTCAAAATAAAATACTAGTATTTTATTTGTTTCATTTATACAGGTAAAACAAGTTATACCTATATCAAGTTCGTGGAGGACAGAGATAAGGAAAGCAAAATTTGCATATAAAAAGTATAAATCATATTTTATTAAGTTAAAGACTCTTAATTACATTAGAGGTGTTTGACTTTGGTCGTTGTAAAAGGAAACCCTTTTGAAATATGTAAAACTGTATGAGATTTAATTTTTTACAAAAGTAGGTGACACGACGAAATTTATACCGCGATATTTTATTTTGGTGATTATCGATTTCTGTTATTATCATTTCCTAAACCTCTCCTAAAATAATAAAAACACAAAAAAACTATACAATTTGGTAAAGTTGTTCGAAAGCAATACAACTTTTTCGTGCCTATAAGAATATACTCGTATACGATTAATCAGATCGCATGCTATTTCTTTATGACAATTATTAAAAAAAAATGTATTTACTATTTTCGTTACGTAAACAGTAATAAATTTTTATTATATAACTGCACTACTACCCCGTCTCGAGCTAAACATAAATTTATCCTTATTTTACTTGAGCTATCTGGAAAAACCAGCTAAATAGCCATAAGGCCGCCCATTGTACTTCACAGTCTTTAACTGTCCTAAAATATGTTTAATGTGTAAAATGTATTTGTGGTGTACAATAAAGTACAAATACTTAAATCAGAGTTTCTTAACCTGTGGTCCATGGACCCCTAAGGGGTCCGTGTTATGAAAGCTGGGGGTCCATGGCAAGCCTACTTATGTTGTGAGTAAATAATTTCACTTTGCGCGTAATCAAAAACAACTCCTCAATTTGATATTCTAATCCAGCATAAGCAGCAGCAACCGTCACACTAGTTATTTATATGTAAAGTTTGATCGCAAACAATATATAAAAGGTAATTGAAGTAAAGCATCGTTGTGTTTCTTTTTTTTTTCTTTTTTTTTGGAAAGGGTCCGTGGACTCTTTGTAATTTTTAAAGGGGTCCATCACTAAAAAATATATATATATATAAAAGTTGGTTGGTTTTGGTAAATTGGTCTTTTAGCTTGGATTAACAATACAAACTAGGCAAGTGGAAAATATACAGTATGTAATTTTTAAAGGGGTCCATCACTAGAAAAAGGTTAAGAAACTCTGACTTAAATATATATATATATATATAAAAAGTTGGTTGGTTTTGGTAAATTGGTCTTTTAGCTTGGATTAACAATACAAACTAGGCAAGTGGAAAATATATAGTATGTTCATGATACCGCAAACACGAGTTGCGTGAAATTACGTTATATATTTCTACTTTTATTTTAAATTTTATGATTAACTTACGTGATTATGTCGTCGGGTTACTAACGGGTTGTTAGAATCTCGAGAAAATGTCCTATGTAAGTAATGTAACCGAAGGCATACACTTAGTCGTCCCAGGATATCGACGATTCTTTTTCGAAGCCTTTTATCGTAAAATCTTAAAGATACAATTAATGAGGAACGAAAAATATTAAATAATGTTTTTTAATTTTTTATGTCATTGATAACCACATAACATTACTACATAGACGTTTATATATGAATTACTTGAAGCTCTGCTTATCTAATATAATCTATAAGTAATAAATATTGTTGCAAAAATATTTTAACAAACAAAAAATATTGCGTGCGTACAAAGTACAGTAGTGTGTCAGAAGTGAAACTTCCTTGGCAAACTAATTGAAAATACAAAAAAAATGAAAAAAAAAAAACTCCAACGTCACGCGGTATTCCCAGGCGTTCACCCATCCAAGTACTGACAGCGTGACGCGTTGCCGCGTTAGCGTTCGCTCAAATTCTACCCCTCATGCGCCTAAAGATGTTTCACTTCAAAATATTTAACGATTCGCACACAATTCTGAGAGATATTTTTTTAAAGTTCTGAGCGCTGTTTTTTTGTTATCTCTATAAATAAGCCGACTTATTTATTTTATTTTCATTATTTGTTGTTATAGCATAATTAGTAATTAACACAATAAAAAGTTAATAAAACACAATCATTTTCATCGAAAATTTCTTCATATCACGATTCTAAGAAAACTCTATAGGTATAGTTAGCTTTTTAAACGGTTATAAGCTCTTAACTATAGGAATATGCATAGGTAGGTTACATAAGGTTACCTTACGGTAGGGTTGCCAACCGTCCTGTTTTCGCAGGACATGTCCTAGTTTTTGTAGTGTCCTGGGACGTCCTGAATAGTTTTTAAGCAGCGCCCTGGGTTTTTAAATTTTAAAATTCGCTCGCCTCTTCTCCAATTTTTACGCTACGAGCAACCTCACGACTCGCAAGCAAAAGAAAGAAATCGATTACATACTGCCAACAACAGTAGCTGCAATAATCAAAACTATACAGGGTGTTAGGGGAATGGTTAGCCATAGAGGTATGTTGGGTAGGGGGGGTCATTTGGAACCTATTTAGGCTAACTTACCTATATGCAAAGTGTTACGGATTTTTTTTATGATTATTTTTTCATTTTTCTAAAAAAGTGCCGAAAATTAGTGATTTGACCATCATATCTTTTTTGTTTATTGATATATCAACGCCATTTCTTTTTTGTTTTGATCATCAATACATTACGCATGTAAAATAAATGTAATTTAATTAAGAAAATCTCTGTATACCATGTGCTATACAGAGACATACCGCCCTGCGAAATAACAATTATTGTTATAATTGTCAGCGTAGAGTGCGGGTTCAGGTAGAAACCATTTCGTTATTTCATCATTTAAAAAAAAAGTAAGGTATGTGAATGAAAGTAATATTATTTAAAACAGTGTTAACTAGAGTAATTTTTTAAATTATTTTAAATTGTCTGGAGGCTTTAATTTTTTTTTTAATTTATACCTAAACTTGAAGGTTTGATCTACTTTTTGTCTCTGTCAAGATTTCTTTGACCCATAATTTTTTTTGTAGATGTTTTCTTAATTAAATTACATTTATTTTACATGCGTAATGTATTGATGATTAAAACAAAAAAGAAATGGCGTTGATATATCAATAAACAAAAAAGATATGATGGTCAAATCACTAATTTTCGGCACTTTTTTAGAAAAATGAAAAAATAATCATAAAAAAAAATCCGTAATACTTTGCATATAGGTAAGTTAGCCTAAATAGGTTCCAAATGACCCCCCCTACCCAACATACCTCTATGGCTAACCATTCCCCTAATACCCTGTATATAACATAGTTATGAAGTGTGACCATTTTTATAATTATTTGCATACTCAACCACAAATACTGAAGGAAATTAATGGGATTGAAAAATATAGTAAAAATTAATAAGTTTATAATATTAGAATGATACTATATCTAACCTAAGTTTAAGAAATTTGTTACAAACTAAAGTGTTTGTTTTATATTTTAATAACTAGTTTTCAACTCGTATTTCATCCAAATACTTTTATTAAAAAATGTGACTATTTTAATTAAATGCGTCCTGTTTTCAAACTGATTGTCCTGGTTTTTTCAACTTCAAATCCTGGTTTTTTTTAATTTGAGGTTGGCAACCCTACCTTACGGCCGTATAGTAGTCCAATGCAGAATGAAGATCGTCCGCGTCAACCTCTAGAGCTAGCTAGACCGGTAAATAAATATTTACTTCCATTAACCCTAAAGAAGAAGAAGAAAAAGGAATATTTACTTGGGGAGCAACTTCGAAAAAGAGGGATTACTGAATACTGAAGTTAGTTGTAAATTTTTGTCATAAGCATATTGAAATTTATATTCTATATGCTATATCTATACTAATATAATAAAGCTGAAGAGTTTATTTGTTTATTTGTTTGTTTGAACGCGCTAATCTCAGGATCTACTGGTCCGATTTGAAAAATTCTTTCAGTGTTAGATAGCCCATTTATCGAGGAAGGCTATAGGCTATATATCATCACGCTAAGACCAACAGGAGCGGAGTCCACGCCGACGAAGTCGCGCGCAGAAGCTAGTATTATATAAAACAGATATCCACCCATTGACTGATCACGATATCTCTGGAACCATAAGGCGTAAAGACTTGAAATTTTGTAGGAATATTCCTTTCGCCGAGTAGAGGTCAGCTAAGTACGGATTTTACTAAAATTCCACCCACAAGATGGGGTTGCGGGGGTTAATAACATACGGGGGAAAACAATGTTTGCGGGATCAGCTAATAACGTATATAAACAATATTAGTAATAAATAATAATCTACCGGCATGGCATACTTCAACGACTATTCAATTAGAATATCAATATCTAAAATCATTATTAGATGCCTTTAGCGGTCATATTGTCATTAAATATTGCCCATTATATACCTACAACTTGTTCTTACATACATTCTTACACTTAAGAAATGACATTTATTAATTATATTAATAATAGCTGACCCGGCGAACTTCATACCGCCTAACAGTCGATTCTTTAATTTTTTATTTTTTTAAGACTTATCCTTTCCGAAACCCCTACCCCCTAACACTTAAACTTTATGGTATGGTATTATAGTTAAAAAGAAAAAATTGACTAAGTATTATTACGAAACTTTTGTATGAGATTATAGAAAAGTGTTGTTTTTAGACTTTATCAGGCATTTTTTTTAAATTTTTCCCTCCGTAAGAACCATCCTCGTATATCACGGAATGTTATAAAAAAAGAATGAGCGAAATCGGTTCAGCTGATCTCGAGATTTGCGCTTAGCAACACATTCAGCAATTCATTTTTATATATATAGAGATATAGAGATAATGAATGCACCAATTTTACGAACGTTAGACCAAATATCTAAATTTTATGGGTATTCTGATTGGTATGAAAGTGCTTGGGTTATTACAAACAATATGATATTTTCCTTATAAAAATATCCTTATTTTTTTTCGTATTTATAATTCCACCTGTTATCCAACTTATCCATCTAATTAAAACGTGTTAAAGAACAGTTGGAATATTTGATTAAATATTATATTATTAAATCTTTATTAGTACGTCCTCTACCTCAAGAATTAATAAAAATAAATAAAATAAAAAGTTTAAAGTTTGGCTCAAATGACATGTATTTATTATGCATATTCATTAAGTCCGCTTAAATTGCGCTCTGGGGTAGTACCTCGACCTTACAAACTGAGGTAAGGCCCAGCAGGAAATTTCCTGCTCAAAATATGGAGCAGCCCGACTGGGGTAGTACCTCGACCTTACAGAAGACTACAGCTAAATAATACTGTTTTCAAGCAGTATTGTGTTCCTGTTGGTGAGTAAGGTGACCAGAGCTCCTGGGGGGGATTGGGGATAGGGTCGGCAACGCGCTTGCGATGCTTCTGGTGTTGCAGGCGTCTATAGGCTACGGTCTTACCATCAGGTGAGCCGTACGCTTGTTTGCCAACCTAGTTAAAAAAAAAAAAAGTACTTAGTTGGGTCTTGGTTGGGTTAAATAGTTTTTATCCTCACTTAGAGTTTTAGCTTTTTATTATAATTATAACTATAGAGTAATTCTCGAAACTTTAATTTATTACTCCAACTGAAATACTACCTGATTGAACTGAATTTTATTGTTTTTATTTATGTTCGTGTCTTGACTTTGTCGTTCTTGTGTTTATTTATTTACTCAATACTTCATTTTCCAAAGTATATAGTACAATGATTGTGTTAACAGTCCTATAGTTACGGTTAAGTCGAGAAATAAAAAATCATTTAAACATAAATTAATAAAATAAAAAACGAACTCAGTAAAAAGATTTTCATTATTTTCGTGTCAAAATCTTAGTTTTTCTTTGTACTTATTTATAAACAGCGTTCATAAGAATATAGTTTAAACATGCTTTTATACGTATACATTTTATAACGAAAGTAAAGACGTTTTAATTAAGGTAATGGTTAAACACAGTAATAAAATAATTAGCTTAATGTTTATTAATTACGATTATATTTTACGGCCGTTAAATTGACGAATCGATTTCTTTCCAATTACCGCAGGATATTTTTTTTCTATTTTATACTTAAATATAATATGTATTATATTTAACATAAAATTGAAACAAAACAATAACAAAACAACAAAAAAATGTATGCAAATATATCAGTTTAAATTACTTACTTTAATTAACATTTTATAAGAAAATATACTTGTAAAACCAATTTGAAAATTTTTAATAATAAATTTGGTCTTCGAATCATGGCTTGGCTACAAAAAAAATTTGAATATAATGATGAACAACAATAAATAATATTTAAAAAAAAGAAAACAAATTCGTACATATACATTTTAATGAGTCACCGGTCGCTAAACGGTAGTTTTCCCCTGCGCAAGATCACGGCAGGTATTCCCCGGCCATTCGCTTTCGAGTTACGACTTATTTGTTTTTAACTGGTATGACAAGTCCCTTCCTAGCTCAACTTATGTTACCAACTTACAGTTCGTAGAAAAATGACAATCCCCTTATTATCAGTTTTTATGTACCTAGAACTTAGATTTTTAATTTTCCTCATTGAAAATGCAATTTTTTGAATGAACAAGATTCGTAAATTTAAAATACATTTGAATTTTATGTATTTAGAATCGATTTTTGTTGTTAGTTAATATGGATATTCATTAGGCTATCTTTTTTTTAACACCGCTGTCGAGGTCGCTTTATATAAACATTAGGTAATATATATTATAGTCATATTATACATATCGATTGCAAGAAGAAGAAAATTTTTATAATTATAAAAAAAATCAAGATATTTATAGTGCCTTTCGAAAAATAATGTTTTATTACATACAATTTTACTGAAGTTCTATTACGCTTCAGCCTGTAATATCCCACTGTTGGGCATAGGCCTCTTTCCCCATGTCGGGGAAGGATCAGAGCTTAGAAGTTCTATTAAACATTTTGAATTAATTTATAAATAGAATTTTGAAGACTAACTTGGAGGTTTTGATTAATCAAAACCTTGTTTGACATTTTTGTTTAATTATATTTTTGACCTCCTATTTTAATTCTTAGAGGTAATAAAATTATCTGTCCTATTTTGATATAATTTATTCCTTGTGCATAGGCTTTATAACATCACGTTACGATTAATGGAAGCGTAGCGATAAATGTCAACAGAGGTCAGGGACATAAAAAGAAGAATTTGGATTATGACGTCTAACAGAAAAATAAAACATCGTTATTCAAATGAGGCAGAAACAGGAAAAAAAAACCAAATTTTAATTAATTTCCATGCTAAACTCGAGCACAGGTGCACATGGTCTTTACCTTACAACGGTAAACCCCTCGTGACGTCAATTCGTTTATATGACGACCAAGAGACGCAATGTTTGTGTATCATCTAAAGAAATATCGAAATTTTCCTATTTGCGGTCGTATTTTACACTGGATTTTATTTGGGTTTGACTATCGATTGTCATCATTATCGTTTTGTCACTCAATTTAAATGTGACATTACCGTTGATATTATTTTGTCACTTAATATAAGTAAGAAACTGTTATCTATATATTAATACGTGAAGGAAAAACTTTGTACCCCTTTTTACGGAAATTGCGCGTACGTAGGAGTATGAAATATCGCACACTTATAGGTACTTTAGGAGTGCAGAATGCTAATATTTTTTTCAAAATTATACATAAATTATACATTAAATTAATAAAAAAGGCATTACACACACTATCACACGCACACACGCATATATACCCTTTTGTTTATTGTTAAAGTCTGTTGTCAAATTGAAAATTTTAAAGAAGGTTCTTTATTTTAATAATTATTTGGATTTCTTTAATTTAAAATTTTAATTATGGTCGAATTTCGACCTCTGGGCGATCACTAGTGAATATAATATGGCATAGCTATAACATTATTTTTTATGTGAATGTGGTAAACCTAATGCTTGTAAAGTCAGGTTTCACCGTGCATTTAGGGTTTCTTTTTTAAATAAAACCCCTGAATTAATTTAAATGAAATAAAATAAATGATACATTTCCAATAATGTAATTAATGAAATTTGTAATGAATGATAAAGACAGTATAGTAAAGATATTTTTCTTTATTACTTAAAACAATATAAATGTATGAAGTATAAAGCACAGCGAAAAGCTAACAAAGTTGTGTGGTGCTCTTTTCAATACCTATATTATTACTAACGTATTACTCTACTAATGCTAAATGTAACAAATCTACAAGATAGAATCTAAACAGTTTTATACATTACTACAAGTTCGCATGTGCAAAAGAAAAATGTTAATAGGCTTGTGAGAAATTAAAAGACTGTATTATTATATCACGGTAATAAAGACATTGAAACATGCACTTTGATATATCCTGTACTGAGTTACGATGGACTAAATTTACTTCCTTGTGTAATAAGGCCAGGTTCATGATACATCGACCTCAGGTAAACATCCGGATCCTATTTTATTTATAATTTAAAATACACATTGAAAGTAGATGAAAAATAATCTCAAGCTATAACACATTAAATCATACCTACAGTTTTAATCATACTTTTTGTATTGACAAAAATAGTGTTAATTGTTTGTTTTTTTTTTTTTGTAGTTATCAAACATCTAAATATGTTAATAAAAATCTTAATTACATTATTCAAGCAAGAATAAATAAATAATATAAATCTAATGGCTTTTGTAATTATAACAAATTATTGCACATTTTTACGTTTACTTAAAAAATCCCAGTATTTTGTTTCACCAAATGTTATGTTTATTGTGAAACAATATTAAATATAAGCTCAAAACGTGAATTTTAGACAAAATCCTTAAAAATTATTCTTATATTAATATTTAAAGATAATAATTAGTAATACATGTTTAGTGTTTAATTAATGGTATTATATCTAAGATGTACACTGCGTCCGATAGGTATCTGCGTGTAAGGAAGGTTCGCACCCTGAAGGGCGGCAAGCACGGCGCTGGTGGTGCGAAGGCTTGGTTGCCGCAGGACGCGCAAGCGGCGCGGGGCGCAGGCCGTGACGCATGCGCACGAAAGGCCCGCGGGGTGGGAGGCGCGACGAACACTATTTAAACTGTTCTTGCGAACGGTCATCATGCATTGGTCTGTTTGCAATCCAAAGTTTAGTTAGCCCTCGTAATACGACAGCTCGAGTCGTAGACAGACAGGCATAAGCCCGTGGTCGAGACAAAAGGCTCTCGCAGACGTACGCTAGCTAAACGCGCAGTGAACTTCAGTTCAGGCTCTTCCTATTTCCAAGTGGTGTGTCGTGAAGCAATGGCCGTAGCCGCAGCCCAGAAGAACCGCGAAATGTTCGCCATCAAGAAGTCCTACAGCATCGAGGTGAGGATCAGCCACCAATACGCTTGCTATTGCTTTCATGTCCTGAAGTTTTTGAATTGAATCCCTTTTTAAAGTGACATGACTTTCATTGACTAATTATCAAAGCTGTATAATGTATTCAAATACTGCTTGTCAAGCCAAAAGAAAAATCTTGAGTAATTAAGTTAAAATGCTTGCAAATTAATTTATCCCATTCATTTGTCACACTTAACCATTGTTGCCTCGTTTACGGATTTCCCTGCAATCGTACTCATCTTTGTGCATGTAATCATTAATTTCTTTAACCGATTGTTCTCAAGAAGTAGGTTACATTACAATGAACAGACACATATAAATTTTTACCGTAAATTAGACGTGCGTGTACTTAAATATGTTTATTTACGAACATATGCGATTAGACTTGTAAACAAAAAAAAAAAATATATAACTCATTTAACACCTCCAAATAGTTTGCGTGCATCTTAAAATAATTACTTGATAATGATAGTCGCAACTTGGATAGATTAGATTTTTATAATTTAGAGCTAAACGCATCTCATCTCAGATGAGCGTCAATATTTGATCAACCGACGAAAACAATTGTAAATATAAAGTAAAAAGCTAATGTACAAAAAAAATCAAAATACTCGCGTACTCGTTTTGTTGTAGGAACGGACCTTCAGCTAGAAACATACGTCTTTAATCTTTATTACCTATTTATTAAACATCAAATTACCGACCTTGCAATGCGTACCTACAACAAGGAGACAAAAAAACGCAACTCCATAAATTCTTATAAACATGAATCGTTTCAATAAAGTAACAGATTTGATTAAATAACTTATACCTTTACTTAACTTATACTTTATGTATAATATAACAAAAATACATCAAAGGGAATGACGAAGAAATCGTGTGAAAGCGCAGTAAGGCAACTGTGGAAGCTCGTGTATAAACAAAAATTTTCACTGGATACATAACGACAATTAAAAAAAAATTAAAAATTTCGCTTCATTTATTCCAATCTCGATTACGAGGAGACTCGTTTACTTTTATTATTCTATACACGCAGCTTTCCCATATTAACGACGACTGAATGACATAATAATCGCATAAGAAATTTGTTACTACCGAAAACATGTTAAAAATACTGACGTATAAATTAAATTCTCATATCTAGGACGATTGAGGTTGTTAATTAAATACACTTTGTAAAAAAATGTACTTGTAGATAATTAAAAGGAATAAACCGCTTACAATAATAATCTTCATTATATTCAAGATTAATCACTATTGTCAATATTCAAGGCGTTTGATAGCTTCAGCCACCATCTCGATGTAATCGCTGGACATCAAACTGTAATCACAATTATAGTCGCTTTGTTAACAATAAGCTTATGCGAAGTATTGTTGCGAATTTCATTCAACAGTTAGTTTTGATTTGATTGACACACTTGTTGACTATTAAATTCCGTGTATACATTTTGATTTGAAGTTCAAACGTTTAAAAATTAACTACAATTACATAACATCACGTAATAGAACTATTTCATAGAGCTACTTATAAAAATGTTTCTAGCGTTGCGATGTGTATATTTTTGGATTATTCGTCTTTTGTTGATTACTCGTAATGATGTGCTGTGCGAAAATCAGGTCTCACGTTAACGTAGCCTACGTGTTATGATTAACGTATAATTTATAATTAGTGGCTGAATGATTGTATTTCCTTGACCATCGAAGGTCGGCATGTGAGTAGCGACGCTCACCAGCAGCCCACACTGTACTCGAGAAATATTGTTAAAATTCTATCGAGTAACACGGCTGACGGAAAAATATATATCCGATAATATGTACTTAATTCGTAATTAATTTAATCGTTCCGTACGATGAACGAAACAAATTCTAGGCTGCTTTATGCCCTTGACCAAACGAGGTTATTCGTCGCGGTCAAATTAACATTAAAAAAAATCTAAGATGTTAGATAGAACTGCAATCGTGCGTATCCATGGTAGCAATGTCGGTTTGTGGTATTTGTATATGTTTATTTAAATCAAAATAACATACATTCGCTAGATCTATTGACATTGACAATAAATTTACGATAATTTCCGTGTAAGCGGTAAACATCGATATCCGGTGATTTCGCGGTCAAAACTACACGCGCCGTATCGGATATTAAGGTAATAACGATACGTATAGTTCAAATAGAACATGTTTTATTATATATGATTTTGAAAGATTTCAACAATATAAATTAATAGAAAATTGATGCGAACCTCAACCCTCAACCTCAACCTATAACTCATACGAGTTAGGTACGGCGAGGGTGGCAGGTCAGCTTAATTAGCCGCCGGATTGGAGCGGTGAAGTGTCCACTCGGTGACCAAGGCTACACAACCGGATCATAATCCCAGCTGCTCCAGTTAGCCGGACCTTAGACACGATTACGTTTCCGCAATCTTTGAAGATAATTTTCACTACAGACACATGTTATTGATATACAAACATAGTTTCTAATCAATAATATAAATTAAGTATTATTTAAATTCATTATTGTTAGAAATATAACCAAGAACCTAGATTATTTCGCTATCGTAGTTTAAGATCAGATGATCCGATGCACCGAATGTTTGTTATTTGTTATTTTTATTTTTTGTAAACGTGCAAAGTCGGTATAATTCGTTAATATAAACGTAATTAATTGAAACGAAACGCGAACAGATACCTATTCCGTATCGTAAAAACAATAAATCATAAAATAATTATTGACAGACATTGTAACCCAGATTATCTCATAGTAAGGACATTAAAGAGTTGGTATGGAATTACAGATCGATGTTTAGACATTGTATTTGCATTCTCTCTGCGTTTTCGGCACAATGTTGATAGACATCCTTTGAACTATGTGTCCTTAGCTATCTTTATTTGCAAGCCTTACGTTCGAGTAAATGTGCTGTTAAAATATATTTTTTATTATAATATTCACAATCGAATAAAAACCCTGAGATGTGATATGGATGACGATTAAATGTGCAGCATTTTTTTTTCTTGTTTTAGTGGTCACGTCAACCAAAGCATTTTTGCCTTGCCGCTTTTCAGGGGCTAGGTAACAAAAGCGTGTAATTAGTAACCCTTGACACAAATAGGCCCGAAGCCACTCTAGTGGAAAATGCTAGGTCTCGACGCCCGCGCACACCTCGCTACTGACTTAGCACCTACGGACACTTACGTTTGATTACTATATAGTTACGTCATTAGAATATAGAATTTTCATAAATATACGTTTTTATACGAATGTTTCGATTACTAACCGACTTCCAAAAAGGAGGAGGTTCTCAATTCGATTGCATTTTTTTTATGTATGTTAGATCAGAACTTTTGACTGGGTGCACTGATTTCGATGAATTTTGTGTTAATTGAAATGTGTTGCGCGTCATGTGATCCCATTTAAATTTAATTGAGATCTGACAAGTACCTACCTTTAGAGTTATATCTAATAATAATATATATCTAATAATGCGTATTTACTTGACTATATATATAACAATATATATCTAATAATGCGTATTTACTTGACTACTTTTTCGTCAACCTACGTTGTATTAAACCGCATAACATTTCACTGGGTTTATCGATTTTGATGATTTTTACTTTAATCGAAAGCTAATACGTCTTGTCATGTAGTTTTATTTTAATTTGATTGAAATCTGATTACTACCTTTTTGAATAATTTTTGATAACGCGTATTTACTTGACTAATTTTTTTTTCGTCTTATTACGATATATTACTTGTCGATGTAATTGAAGTTGGTTTTTTTTTTCGTTTGCGAGCAAACACAATTATCTAAATTATTGATCTATCATTTCATGAATTATAATATATTTATTCTATAGTAATACATGAAATGATAGATTTAACTTTTGGCGGCTGATTATGAATAAGTTATGTTTGAGGAAAACTTATCTATTACTAAAACACCGAGGCCGGCGCATAACTATTACGGCAATAACAAATTCTACTATAATACAGGAAAATGAGATAAGAATTTAAGCGATCTTTCCTGTAGACATCCTTCAAACTAATTCTTTTACTAGGCTGAGACGTAAATTGCTGAATATAACAATAAATTAATTATAATTGAAAATTCGATCGAGAAATAATTGATAAATTGCTATTACGTTGGATATTGAATAGTCAGCCTTAGAACCTTATATTTGAATTAAATAATAAAATTAAAGCTTTATATGAATAGCAATAAAGTTCATATTTAGTTACAATTAAGGTGCGTTGAGTGATTTAACAATTAACGAGCCGTCATGAGAGCGACACGCTTTTCAACAGGTCCCACAAGCCGCTCTTGATGTCGCCAGACCATCGTATGAAATGATTTTGATTTTACGAAGCACTTAGCCCAATTTCACATGAAATTGTTTTAATACTTTTCGCTGTTAATTGTTACGCAACATTATATAATTGCGTTTTTTACTTCATAAATGGTGTAATATTTTGTAAAACACAATACGTCATACGAAAAAAATTCTGTCATATTACGCAAAAAAAAAAAACTAAATGCAAATGTCAAAAGAGTTAAATGGGTAAAACTTATAAAATTTGAAATCGGAAACCTTAATAAGTTACATAAATTAATATTTAAATTTGCATAAACTTAACACGTGATAAATAATAATTATATTCAGTCTTGATAAAAGATAATACATACCACATACATGTAGGGCTCAATTGTTATTAAAAACTGGCAAAATTAAAAGTATTTCAGATTATATAAGAGCTTTTATTATATTACTAGCTTCGTCGGCGTGGACTCCGCTCCTATTGGTCTTAGCGTGATGATACATAGCCTATAGCCTTCCTCGATAAATGGGCTATCTAACACTGAAAGAATTTTTCAAATCGGCCCAGTAGTTCCAGAGATTACCGCGTTCAAACAAACAAACACACAAACACACAAACAAACAAACAAACTCTTCAGCTTTATATATTAGTATAGATAGTATATTTCTATTTAATAGTTTCTAGTGAATGATTATCCTTTTCTTCTTACTTGTCTGTCGCTAAGAGGGACTTTGAAAGGACCTTATAATTTAAGTCTTAGCTTGTTGAAAAGTTCACCGAACATAATAATTGGTTCCATCGAGACGCAACGGTCCAGAAAGTGAGATTCCTTTGTGTGACTTCATCTCAGATCCGGCGGGGGATGGGGTGTAATGGCAGCACTTTACGCCCGACCTCAGGAAATAAGCTTAGGAACTCCGTAAAAGCAATTCCTGCTCCCACATGAAATATAATATTTTACGGTCGCTATATATATTCATAAGGATTTAAGAGACGTACTTTTAGAACTGTCTTTCTTTTATCGAAATAGAGGCTCTACAATTCAATAGACTGAAGTTAGAAGTGTCTTAAATTGTAAATGTGTTATACGTGTCACGTACAAATTAGTTTAATTAGATTTTATTAACACAGTCACGTTTTTCACATAAATAAAAACACCGGTAATATTAATGATTCCTTCATTCATGCTTGTACTCAAAACCATGATTTTTAAACTAGGACATAGATAAAAATGAAGTTTCCTTGTTGCAGAACGGCTACCCATCTCGCCGTCGCTCGCTCGTAGACGATGCCCGCTTCGAAACACTGGTTGTCAAACAGACCAAACAGAGTGTACTTGAAGAGGCTCGTGCCCGTGCCAATGGTAAATTGAAACGTTTAAGTTTGATGAAAATATTCTTATAACTTTACATTTTTGTTTTTACATTTATTTTTCTTTAATTTTATTTTATTTATCTAAAAATAGACTCAGGCTTGGACTCTGATTATATCCAAGACGCCGTTCATGTAGGCGAAAACGAGAAGACCACAGAAGATGCCACTCAACACGATGACAGTAAAATTAGTCACTTTGGTAATAATTAAACTGATCCGCTTGTTGATCTTTTCATTTTACGTTGCTTTATTTTTTCTTAATTTTATTATTTAATGTTTTGTTATTTTATTTTATTTTTATTTTTTCATTTTTAAAATAGATGCTGACAATAACGGCGACACTAAAGAGGATGACGGTGGGTATTTTAATTTTTTTTATTCAGTCATAAATCAACAGCAACCTGTTATTTCATAATTTAAAAGTAAAAATTGAAAAATACTTAAAATAATTTCTTTTACATAGATTATACTCTAACTGAAGAGGAAGTAATTCTACAAAACGCTGCAAGCGAGAGCCCAGAAGCTGAACAGGTCATCCAACAGGCCGCTTTACTTCTCCGAATGCGTGACGGAATGGGCTCACTTGCTCGCATCCTTAAAACAATCGACAACTATAAGGGTTGTGTAGAACATCTTGAAACTCGTCCCTCTCAAGCTTCCGAAACTCAATTTGATGCCCTCGTTAAAGTCAACATGTCTCGCATCAACTTGCTGCAGCTTATTAGAGCTCTGCGTCAATCGACCTCATTCGCTGGAGTTAATCTTATCTCAGAGAATAACATTTCCAACAAGACCCCGTGGTTCCCCCGCCACGCTTCTGATCTCGACAACTGCAATCATCTCATGACAAAGTATGAACCAGAACTTGACATGAATCACCCAGGATTCGCTGATAAGGAATACAGGGAGCGGAGGAAGCAAATCGCTGAGATTGCATTCGCTTATAAATACGGTGACCCAATCCCATCCATCACGTACTCGGAATCCGAAAACGCTACTTGGCAACGAGTATTCAACACCGTGCTCGACCTGATGCCCAAACACGCCTGCAAAGAATACAAGGCTGCATTCGGCAAACTCCAGGCTGCTGATATCTTTGTTCCGTACCGCATTCCGCAATTGGAGGATGTAAGCAACTTCCTCCGCAAGCACACTGGATTCACTCTCCGACCAGCTGCTGGTCTGCTCACTGCTCGGGACTTCCTCGCGTCACTCGCTTTCCGTGTGTTCCAATCCACCCAATACGTACGCCACGCCAACTCTCCATTCCACACACCAGAACCGTAAGTATTTTACAAAATCATTGTAATTTTATATTCAATTCACTAATGCGTATTAATTATTAACCACTTACGAAGATATGAAGATATACACAAATAATTCAAATTATATTTACACTATGTATATTACTTTAATAATTCGTATTTTTGGACACATTTACCTATAATTTATTCAATATCATGTAGTTATGGAGGTATTTGATGCGGAAGTATAACTGTAACGAACTCGTTAAACGACTTGGTTTTCAGTACATGCAGTATCTCTTATATTAGTACGTGAAGCAAAAACTTTGTACCTACATGAGTATGAAATTTCGCACACTTATAGTTTATAATTATAGAGAAGGAGTGCAATTATACATAAAATATACATTAAATTAATAAAAAAAGCATTACACACACTACAGCACTCAACACACGCATATTATATTATTTGTTGATTGTCAAAGTCTGTAGTCAAGTTGAAAATTTTTAAAAAATATTCTTTATTTTCATAATTATTTGGTTTTCTTTAATCAAAATTTTTAATTTTGGTCGAATTTCGACCTCTGTGCGACCACTAGTTAAATTGACAGTTAATAAACTTTACGTAAATCTTAAACTATTTTAATGGTAGCGTTAATATATTTCCAACATATCATTTGCATTTTATCACATTAAAATATTAACTAAATGATAACGTGGAACATTGCTTTCTAAATTTTATCAGGAGTGGACGAGATTCTGTGATGGAATCGTAACTTAGTTAATGGCTCGCTTTTAATTTAGTTTTAACTATATTCTTGATGTAGTTAAAAGCTTCAAAGGCTACTTTTATTAGATTTATGTTCACTTTAAACATTTAATATGATGAAGTCTGTTAACTACTACAGCTACAGTGCAGTTACAAAGAGCCAGTTAGTGCCTATAAAATACATATTAGTATGAGGACCAATTTCATTACATACTTTGATGTTACAATTAGTTAAAGACAAATTTAGTTCTGCAACAGGTTACTAGAAATTTTGTTATCTTCCAGTGATTGTATCCATGAACTTCTTGGACATATTCCTCTATTGGCTGACCTGGGCTTCGCTCAATTCTCTCAAGAAATTGGACTCGCTTCACTTGGCGCTTCCGACGCTGAAATCGAAAAGCTCTCAACAGTAAGTTACAGAAAAACTTTTATTAAAATAATTTATCTAATGTCTTTTCACTACAATGCTGTGCGAATTGTTAGTCTATGGGCCCATGCGTTTGCGAAATCAAAATTAATTGCGCCCTTTCCAATGTAGCAGAATTTATGTAAGTTAAAATGTCTTTCTGTGTTCAGGTGTACTGGTTCACCGTTGAATTCGGCTTGTGCAAGGAAAATCAACAACTGAAGGCATATGGTGCTGCACTTCTGTCTTCTATCGGAGAACTGCTTCACGCTCTCAGTGACAAACCTGAATTGAGACCTTTCGAGCCCGCTTCCACATCAGTACAGCCCTACCAAGATCAAGAATACCAACCAATCTACTACGTTGCTGAGAGCTTCGAAGATGCCAAAGACAAGTTCAGGTAATATTATCTGACAAATGACATTTTAAAGCCGCTGTCTATGTCTAAATGTATTTTATTCTTGACTAAGGTTAAAAATTGTATGTAAAAACGAATCAATTCCATTTCACACAGACGCTGGGTTTCAACCATGTCCCGACCATTTGAGGTCCGCTTCAACCCTCACACAGAGCGCGTCGAAGTCCTCGACTCGGTTGACAAACTGGAAACCCTCATCTGGCAATTGAACACGGAGATGCTACACCTTACCAATGCCGTTAAGAAGCTCAAGGGCTCGCACTTCGAGTGAACCCGTTAACTACATTGTACAATACAGAATCAGTGCACGCGGCCTTGCCGTACTTTGTATAGCTAGTGATATTATAGATGTAAGTCTGTTGTCGTGTGGAGCGTGTGTGCGAGTGTGGAAACCATCGGATGGTACTTCGTTGAATTTCTTTTGTACCTAATTATTTATTATGCCGAGCTCATGCCCGGTCCTCGGAAAGTACACGGAGCCCCCGATTGCCCATTTAAGGAGGCTGTGTCCGTTCCCGAGACCGTACCTACTATATTAGTATTAATTTATAATTTAATGAAAAACACATATATAAATAAAAAATGGAGCACCAAAAAGTAAAAAAAATGTCAAACAAAAATATACGTGTTTGAGTGGAATCTGTTGTTTTATTTAGACTTCGAACAATTTATGAAATAGTATAATTCATTATAGCATAGGTATACACATTTTTAATATCAGTAAAGAAAACACTAGATAAAATTTGAATTTGATTTGATTTGCAAGATCTGACGTTAAAAAGATGATTTATCACATATAGGTAAGAACAAAATGTAAGTATTTTGAAAATTAGCTGATTACAAGAAAAAGTTTCGATTATTTTTTAAAACACATTTAAGCTAAGACAATATAAGATAGCTAGAAAAACGCAAGGACGATAGATCCTAGCGAACCTAGATTTTCTATATAATTTTGTATAAGTAAATACCTACAAATTGCTTGTACAAATTTTAAAGATTCGTAATAGTAGTACATATTGAAAAAAAACCTTATTATTGAGATTTAAAAGAAATATAAAATCTATGTGAATTGAAAATGGATTAACTTAAAAGCAAGTTAAAATAAAAGAAATTTAATATTGCAGCAATCGTGGAACATCGGGTCCGTTCTATCGGTAATAAAATTGTACTCCCAGGGGTCGATCCAATATCTTTCAATCTTATCGACTTGTAAGAAATATAAGCTAAATTAATATTGTTCTCGGAGGTAAATCGTGCAAATAGGTACATATTTAATTAACGTGGCATTGAATTGTGTACTTGTAAAGCGCAGTTTTGTGAAACAATTGTAAACCTACATTCACGGCTACAAGGTACTTCCTTATGTAATTAAAGCAATTAGAACTGTCTCGAGTCACCGTAAAAATGAGAACAAAAAAAAAACAAAGAGATCGCCCAAAAAAATACACTCAAATGCGCAATGAGTGCTAATTACTTAGTATTAACTTTATGGTAAATAAAACAGTAGTAATATTAAAAACCGTAAACAAAAAAAAAAGATTGGATACGATTTGACATTAAGTGAACGAATGAGAGGTATGGCCTCAAAGTATACAAGGGCGCGGACGAAGTTGGGTTGATTTCAAATAGCGTACGCAATGGTGCCGTTCATTACGCTTTATGGCTGGTTTACACGGTGCGAGCTAGCGTGCGAGTTGGCCTTCCGAGTAGCTGCACTGCAGTAACTCGCACCGTGTGAACAGAACTTACGAGTAACTCGCACGTGCGAGTTGGTCAGTAGCTCGCATCGGCTGGTTTACACGGTGCGAGCTAGCGTACGAGTCAGCCTTCCGAGTAGCTGCACTGCAGTAACTCGCACCGTGTGAACGGGAATTACGAGTAACTCGCACGTGCGAGTTGTGGCTGGTTTACACGGTGCGAGCTAGCGTGCGAGTTGGCCTTCCGAGTAGCTGCACTGCAGTAACTCGCACCGTGTGAACAGAACTTACGAGTAACTCGCACGTGCGAGTTGGTCAGTAGCTCGCATCGGCTGGTTTACACGGTGCGAGCTAGCGTACGAGTCAGCCTTCCGAGTAGCTGCACTGCAGTAACTCGCACCGTGTGAACGGGAATTACGAGTAACTCGCACGTGCGAGTTGGTCAGTAGCTCGCAACCGAGTTACTTCAAACTTTTTTGTTTTCAATAACTCGCCTGCTCGCTCGGCAGCATCTCGCACATGACGGCGGCTCGGCCGTCGCTCGCATCGTTTGGACGCGTTCGGCACAGTGATGGACATTGAAAAAAAATGTGTGTGTGCGATTCACACACGATAGAAGTGTAACTTCTTTGCCAAACTAATTTAAAAAAAAATAATTTAAAATTAGCGGCGTGCAGCGCGGCCCGGCCGCAGCGCGGCGCGTACTTCCCTGTCGTTGCATCCGGTTTGAAATCACAACGATTCTAAAGAAGTTTCACTTCAAAAATACATTGATTTTTTTTTTGATTCAATGCATCGGATAGTGACATCGATGTAATATCGATACCTATATATCAAAAAATACATCGATGTTTTCCATACATCGAGTGTTTTTCTATAAGCTAGATATTTATGTAGTTTAGATATAAAAAACTTACACGTGTATATAGGTCTGTCGACTATACTTTATAATAATGTATCCTCCTTTATTTTTGGTAAATATACTTTATACTTTTGCATACAAATAAAGCATGTGAAAATACTTTATTTTCAATCTTTACTGTGATGCGTAAAACAAAATTGAAAATACTCATTAAGGGTACTTAACTATTTAACGGTACAAATAAGTTAAAACGGATGATGGAAACGATTTATAATTACTGAATAAACCAAATGTATATAAATATAAAAAAATATATTTCTTATTTAATCTCCGTTCCCACCACTTAAGCTTTAGATGAAAGAGTTTTTTCAGTAATGAATCTAAATTGGCGAGAAGAGAGAAATAGAGCGCCATCAAATTTAATTAATAAAAAAAAAATTAAAAATAAAAAAAAACCAACACAATAACCTGAGATAAACCCGACATAATAAAATTGGCCGGAACTTGATTTTTGGCCGAAACTGAACTTTCGGTCGGACACTAATAAAAATGAGTTCGATTTTAGTTGAAAAATTCATATATACATTTTTTATAATTATCATATTATTTGTGGAGAATTTTTAAGTGTTTAATTTATATCAAACAAAGTTATAATCCATTTTTTTAAATCCGTCCCTTTTGGTAAACAAACTCCTGTCAACACGTAATTCGCGTTTTTTCCACATTTATCACTCACTTTCACAACATATTAGCTTACGGACATTTGTAAAACTCTATTTACTATTTATTTCACTAAAAACAAATATCTATTTATCATTTTAAACACACAAAATTTACTAAAATACGAATATTGACAGTACAGATAATCAATATTTTTGAATATGACATATCAATTTCTTTTTTTATAAGGCAAATAGGGATGTGGTCATTATATTTTTAGATGTGAATGAGTATAAGGAATTAATAGAATGAGTGATAAAATAGGCCGTATTCTTTACCTATATTTTAAAATTTTACGAACTATAATTTGTTAATAAACTATAAAACAATGTTACCGTAAAGCGATTGATTATTAAGTTGTTAT
This sequence comes from Melitaea athalia, assembly GCA_905220545.2. Taxonomy (NCBI): domain Eukaryota; kingdom Metazoa; phylum Arthropoda; class Insecta; order Lepidoptera; family Nymphalidae; genus Melitaea; species Melitaea athalia. The sequence continues at coordinate 19,436,274 of HG992176.1, forward strand.
AGTATATATTGTTTTCTTTTTTTTTTGTTGACTGCAAAATATGCTAACAAAATATTAGAAATATCAATCTTTAATATTAAAGTGTTTATTGTAAAGGTTTTATTTTATATTATGAATATTTCTGAATATCGTTTTCACCATGAACATTTTTTTACTCTATCCCATATAATATAAAAGTTAGCACATAGCACTGGCAAAAACAATGTTATCAGTCCTTTTCTTTAGATGTTAGAGCGAGTGCGCATAATGATATTGTGTGACATATTGTTTTTTATAATTGTATCACATTGCTGAACTTTTTAAAATAAATATGGCTATAACAAAAAAGTAATTGACGAAATGGCAGCCCGCAAAAACATAATTGTTTTACGTCTTCCGCCCTACTATTGCGAATTAAACCTTATAGAACTCATATCATATGGGCACAAGTAAAAGGTTACATAGACAAAAATAATAAAAGTTTTAAAATGGCAGAAGTCAAGGAGCTCTTATAAGAAGGCTTAAATTAAATAAGTGCGGTGTCGTGGACGAAAAGTATTGATCATATAATAAAAGAAGAAAATAAATTGATGCAGCTTGACGGAATTATGGATGCTGCATCAGACGGCCCAGGTTTCTATATCCACGTCTCTGAAGAGTCCTGCAATTCATTAGGAAGTATTAGAAAATAAAGTATTTGAAAGACAGTGATTAGAAAATAAAGTACCTTATTAGCGTTTTTTTTTTTTTGTATTCAAATATTTTCCTTTAATGTTTTCATGAATAAACCAGTGACAATATTTTATTTATCTATTCCAGTCAGTCCATTTTTTTTATTTTGTACCTTTACTATAATTATTAACAAAATTATTCGATATATTATTAGTTTTTGAAATAATTTCAGCAATATGGTATCGTTAAATATTTTTATGTAAAATGAATTTTACTTATCTATGGCTTATTAATATTGTTCATTCATTTATTCTTTGTGTCACTTCACTAAACTACACATTACTCTAGCATTACTCTAATTGTCTATGGTCGTAAGTACGCCATATTTGTTTACCGATTGGGACACTTATAAAAAAATAGAATATTATATAATACCTTTTTAGGGTTCCGTACCTCAAAAGAAAAAAACGGAACCCTTATAGGATCACTTTGTTGTCCGTCTGTCTGTCAACCTTTATTTTTTATTTAATTAGGTACAATTAAATTTTTTTTTAATATTTATTATGGTTTTCTTTACAATACCGTTCTTATAGTACAATAAACTTATCATTATGACAGATGGGTATATACTTACTATGTTTAATTTAGACAAATCGTCACATTGCGTTTAGATGAACCCAGTCAAAACCTAGTAATAGATCTTGCTAGGTTTTGGTCTACAAAAATCGATACATTGTTGATCACGCTAACCATTTTAGAACACAGTGAGAGCTCTTACTAGGTTGTAAAGTTGTACAAGAAATTTAAATTTTAATAGATGTTTATTTTCAAAATTAGTAAGACTTATAAAACTTGTCCTAAATGGCTTAGCAAATTAATAAATATATCAAATAAAAGCTTTCATAGTAGCTTATTTACGAAACATCAATTCATCAACAGGTACTGAATAGTTCAGAAGGGCTAGCACAAAACATGTTTTTTTGGTCTCCTGTAAAATTTTGTCAGTCACACTTACTAGGTTTTGAAATGGGGCAGCCGAATTTTCCTTCGGAATTCGTTGGGGGAGGTCACTGGTAGTTTAAATTTAAAAAGTAGGGGTACCAGACTTGTTGCTTCATCTTGATTTACAGGGTAATTTTTTGTCTCTTGAATAACTCGTTTATTTTCAATGTTACACGAAAAATTGTTATTACAAAAGTTGTTTAAAATTAAATTTCCTACAATTTTGGTTCTTATCAATTTTTTTATAGGACCTATATTTTTCGATTTATAATTTTATACCCGAGAATATGTGCGAGGGGATGAAATCTTATCATTGTATTATCACGTTAATTGTCTTTTTTACGAGAAAAAATGTATTGAACAAAGTTGTTTAAAATATAAAATAAATGATAATTATGTGTTAATATAAATTAAAGGATTGCCTAACAGAATGGGTACCAAGAGACAGGTCAAGGAAAAAAGGGAGACCAAGTAAAAGGTGGAGAGATATCTTCAACCAGAGATGTGGACCGCTATGTAAACGGAAAGAACGGGAAAGGGATACATGGAAAGGTTTAGGAGAGGCCTACGCCACAGAGGCGACTATTACTATTAGTAATATTAATTAAGTGCTGTGTGGCTACGGCACTAAATAATGTAGCCACCCCCTCTCTTCCCGTGGGTGTCGTAAGAGGCGACTAAGGGATAACACAGTTCCACTACCAGCTTGGAACTTAAAAAGCCGACGGATGGCGGGATAACCATCCATGCTGGCTTTGAAATACACAGGCCAAAGACGGGCAGCAGCGTCTTTGGTGCGACAAAGCCAGCCCTGCGGTCACCAACCCGCCTGCCCAGCGTGGTGATTATAGGCAAAACACATGAGTTCGCGTCATAATGTCGGGCGCGAACTTGTGGAGGCCAACAGTGGACTGTGATAGGCTGTAGTGGATGTTATAAATAATTATATAGACGAGTTAATTATCCGAGTATAGAATAAATATATACATAGGTTAATATTATAGATAACATATGTTTAAACTAAGAATACTTACGCTATTATTAATTGAAATTTTAATAGTAATAGAAATAATGGCTATTTTTATTTTATATAATTATTTATTTTATTTAATATAAATTAAAGGATTACTGAAAAGATAAAGATACCTTTGTCTTACATTTATGCTCCTCCAACTTTCCACATTGTAATGTTATGTATTTCATTTAGCAGCAAAATACCATAAATAAATAGCAAAAAAACTAGGTATTCTCTCTAAGGTCAGGCGATACTTCACTCCAGAACAGCTGCTTCAACTGTATCAAGCACAAGTTCGGTCATGTATGGAGTACTGCTGCCATCTTTGGGATGGATCCGCCAAATACCAACTGGCAACTTTGGACTCGGTGGAAAAACGAGCTAAGAGACTCATAGGTGACCCTACTCTGACAGACACCAAGTTGCAGAGTCTCGATCATCGGCGTAGGGTAGCTCGTCTGTCGGTGTTCTACAGAATATATTTCGGTGAGTGTGCGAAGGAATTGCACGATCTAATTCCCCCAACAACCTTCCGCCATCGGGACACTAGGCGCGGTCGATCGTTCCATCCTTATGTCATCGATATGCCACCTACGCGCACAAAACGCTTTGGCACTACTTTCCTAATGCGCACAGCTAAGGAATGGAACTCGTTGCCCGCGTCTGTGTTTCCCGAACGATACAATCTGGGTGCCTTCAAGGCCAGAGTGAATAGGCTGCTATTAGGCAGGCATGCTCCACCTTCGACCGCATCGTCACTTAACATCAGGTGAGATTGCGGTCAAATGCCTGTCTATTTGTAATTAAAAAAAAAAAAAAAAAAAAAAAACCATAACTTTTACTTATATACCTACATGTTTGTACGGAACCCTCGGTGCGCGAGTTCAACTCGCACTTGACCGGTTTTTTTTCTATTACGTTTAAACTTCTTTTAAGATAAGTAATAAATGATAAAATTATAAATTCAATCGACATCGCGACTCGGCTCGGACTGGGCAGTAGCTGGTATCGTGTAGACAGCAAAGGCGAGCCGAGCTACTCGGTGCGAGTTGCAAACCGAGTAGCTGTCTAACTCGCCACGCAGCAGCTCGCACCGTGTAAACCAGCCATTAGTGTGTGTAGTGCAAGTAGATTTGCGACCAGACTTGTAAAAAAAAAACTTTAAAATCGCGTTTCGCTTTCTGTATTTTAAATGTATCTCGTTTCTTCGTTATTGAAGCATGCATATTATTACCAAGTTATAAATCGCCATTCGTTATTTTAAGAACTTTACCGCTTTTTTTACCGCATTTTATTGATGTGATTTAGTATATTATGTCTGTCAAAGTTATAAAATACAAACATTCGTTTTAAAAACATTTAGCGCAAACCACATTATATAAGTATATTACATAATTACTTAATAATGTAATATTACATACTAGCTGTGACCGCAACTTCGTCCGCGTGGAATTTAACAAAAAAGTTATTTGTTCAGTTCGCAGAGTTACAAAATAAATAAATTTCTAAAATAAGATTAGCCTAAGTTACTCCTTATTACATTAGCTATCTGCCAGTGAAAGTCTAGTCAAAATCGGCCCAGAGGAATAAACAGAGAGACAGACAGACAGGTGGACAAAAATGGTAAAAAATGTTATTTTGGTATATGTACCGTGTATACATCCAATACATTTAGTAAAAAGCGGTTGTTTTAATATTACAAACAGACACTCCAATTTTAATTATTTTTATAGATTATTTTGTTTCTAATTTTAGGTATAGTTAGTTATACAATTTTAATCAGAGTCAAAACTTTTCAAAGTACTTACTGCTAAAAACAAAAAATATAATATAATATAATATCTCAAAAAATTTATAAATATTAGTATAGGTAATATCTTTTGTATACCATGGCGTTTTCGTTTCCTTTAGTCTTCGGAAGAGAATTATGTCTCTCGTATTGCGCATGTTAGGGTAATCGAGAAAATACTCGATGTAGACATTATCTATCTCTCTCGTCAAGAGATATCTCGTTGTACGCATGCTAGCCCTGCTTCCGAAGACTAAACGGAACGGAAACGCCATGGTATACAAAAGATATTATAATAATACTAGCTGTGCCCGCGGTTACACCCGCGTTAATTTGAGGAAAATCATAGCTATAGCCTTTCCTAATTTCAAGTTTGTAGGTGTATTTTTCATTGGACTTTCATACAAACAACCATCCCCTGTTTTAACCCCAAAAGGGGGTTGATTTCTCAAAATACATTATTAGTACACCTCAACACCGTCTATAGACCATACATTTTGAATTTCAAGTCTCTTACTTCTAAAACATAGGACTTTCATACAAACTTCCAACCCACATTTTACCCCCTTAGGGGTGGAATTTCGTAAAACCCGTTCTTAGCTGACCTATACTCGGCGAAAGGAATATTCCTACCAAATTTCAAGTCTCTACGCCTTATGGTTCCAGAGATATCGTGATGAGTCAATGGGTGGGTAACTCTTTTATATATATAGATTTATAATTTTAATATATTTCGTTTATCGTAGTCTTTTTCGTCGATAATATTAACAACGAGTAGTTTATCTTCTTAAAACGTCAAAATCACGTCAATATTCGACAAAACTACGATGTCATGTTAGCTCCCGTAGAGATAACTAAAATTACTTGTTATCTCTTCAATTGTCGTGACGAGAAGAGTATCACGTGCACGCACGTTACCTAAACTGTAGACATAAAGAGATAATACGAGAAAAGGGATAGACAAACTTTTCTCGTGGAGCACATGCTAGCCCTGATGGTCTATTTGACGAGTATACTACAACCGGTGACGTTTAATTAATTTAGTGATTTCATAATTTGCTTTTAATATCGGCCTGTAAATTTTGATTCAAAATTTCCGGGATCCCTAGCGGAGCGGAGCGTAGTGCGTAGCGTGTGGCGTAGCTTCTCGCGTGTGTCAAAATGTATGAAAATGAACTCGTGTAAAATCGCTTCTCCGTAAGCGCACTCATATAACGCCCTCGGCCCTACGTTTGAATTTAGTGCGTTCCGCCACGCCACACGCTACGCACTACGCTCCGCGTCTCCGTAAACGAGGCCTAATACTATTATCAATTAAAAACACGTCATACAAGACAACAAATATTCTTTTAATTTATTTTTTAGCCGACTTAAAAAAGGAGAAGGTTCTCAATCGATTGTATATTTTTTAATGGATGTTACTTCAAAACTTATTGGGAGGACCCATTTCAATGTTTTTTTTTTTTTATCGAAATTGGTGCATGTGACATGGTCCCATTTAAATTTAACTAATATTTGATAAGTGCTGTTTGAGTTAACGCAAATAATGCGCATTTACTTGACTAATTTTTCGTGTACCTACGTAATACGTTGTATTACTGGTCGCTGTAATTGAATTCGGTTTTTTTTCTTCGTTTGTAAGCAAACACAATTATTTATCATTTTGTCATTATTTTATTATCAAGGTCGATTAAGATTTATTATAATTATAATGATAATATTGTAGCCATCTTTTTAAATAAGTAATTTTGTCACAATTTTATCTATTGGATAATACCTACTATGTTGAGAAAGAAGATTGTATAACTGGAGGAAATATGAACTGAACGAAAACTAACTTACTAACTGTAACCGTTAAAAGACTCTGCTCATATACAGAACTAGCTGACCCCGCAAACGTTGTTTGGCATATAATATGTTCTTAACCCCCGCAACCCCCTCTTGTGGGTGGAATTTCGTAAAATCCGTTCTTAGCAGCAGCTGACCTCTAATCGGCGAAAGGAAAATTCCTACCAATTTGGTAGGAATATTCAAGTCTCTACGCCTTATGGTTGCAGAGATATCGTGATGAGTCAATAATTATAAGGGTGGAAATCTCTTTTATGTATATAGAAGATATCAATTTGCTTTTATCGAAGCACGTCCAAAATGAAATGACAGAAATGAATGACATAACAACATGCTTGTACTCTCAACACTGAAAAAAGTTTCAATTTGACAGCAAAATCCCCATTAACAAAATGATCCTCCTTTGATTACAAAAAATGTGATGAGTTATAAAATTACAACGAAAAGTGGCATTGATTTTTATATATATAGATAGAAGATAGATAGATAGACTAGCTGACCCGGCGAACTTCGTACCGCCTAACAGTCGATTCAAAATTTTTATTAATTTTTTTAATACTTATCATTCCCGGAACCCCTCCTCTAACACTTAAACTTTATGGTATGGTATTAAAGTTCAAATTGACATTTAAGTATTATTACGAATCTTTTGTATGGGAGTATAGAAAAGTGTTGTTTTTAGACTTTTTCAGGGAATTTTTAAATTTTTCTCTCCGTAACAACCATCCTCGTACTTCAAGGAATATTATAAAAAAAGAATTAGCGAAATTGGTTCAGCTGATCTCGAGATTTGCGCTTAGCAACAAATTCAGCGATTCATTTTTATATATATAGAGAAGAGAAGAGATAGAAGATAGATAGATAGATAGAAGAAGAAGAAGAAGAAGACTAGCTGACCCGGCGAACTTCGTAGCGCCTAACAGTCGATTCTTTTATTACACTTATTATTATATTCGTGACTCTGGGATTATAAAAATTAAAAAATATGTATTTAAAATATTGACAAATATTGACATTAATATTATATTGATATTATTATTATTTGATATTAATATATTATTTATACGATACTAACGTAACTCAATCGTTTTGCCTTCCCGGAACCCCTCTACTAACACCTAAACTTTATGGTAGGTATGGTATTAAAGTTCAAATTAACTTTTAAGTATTATTACGAATCTTTTGTATGGGAATATAGAAAAGTGTTGTTTTTAGACTTTTTCAAGGATTTTTTTTTAATTTAGGCATATAAGGAAAACGATGTTTACGACGAATGATAGTGAAGTTCGATAACACGAAAGCTAATTTAACTGAGGTAGGGCACAGCAGGAAATTTCCTGCTCAAAATATGGAGCAGCCCGACTGGGGTAGTACCTCGACCTTGCAGAAGACCACAGCTAAATAATACTGTTTTCAAGCAGTATTGTGTTCCTGTTGGTAAGTAAGGTGACCAGAGCTCCTGGGGGGGGGATTTGGGATAGGGTCGGCAACGCGCTTGTGATGCTTCTGGTGTTGCAGGCGTCTATAGGCTACGGTCTTACCACCAGGTGAGCCGTACGCTTGTTTGCCAACCTACTTACATAAAAAAAATAATTAAGGTAATTGATTATTAGGTATATCTTAGGATTATAGTGACAAGCGAGTTATCTACATTTTGCACATTCAATGACGTAATGTAATAATAAGATAAAAAATACGGTTTTACATAATGCTGGCACGTTTAAATTTTACATATCTACAATCAAGATAATATAACTTTTCAGCGATAAGGCCGCCCTTTGTACAGGCTTATGATACTCTGTTAAAATAAATCTGATATGTATTATTTCTGTTTTGGTGTACAATAAAGTGTACTAAGTGTAGAGCCTAATAGTTGGAGTGTACATATATTAGAGGACACTTGCATAGGTGTCGGGTCGATGAACATGAACCCAATGTCCCAATGCGAAACATCGCCTATAAATAAACCTGTTCTGTACCCTGAGCTTTTTAGCAGCCAGTTTTGGCATTGTAATGTTAATGTAATGCATTGTAATGTAAACCTTGAGGATGTAAATAATCAGGGAGGTTTTCAAGATATTCGGAGCTACAATATCTATACTAATACTCAACCATACTTATACTCATATACACATGTACACACCTCTGCACAGCGGCTAAAACATCGATCTCAAGACCTTAGTCGTAGGGCTGTGTCATTTGCACTCCAAGAACATACAGACAGTCATTCACACAAACACATGACTATCGCAGTCTACTGCTCGACATAGGCACTCCCTCTCTTTCCGTAGGTATCAGGAGAGGCGACTAATGGATAATAAAGTTCCACTACGAGCTTGGAACTGTGGAAGCCGACGTATGGCGGGATAACTAACTACCAGTTGGCTTATAAATACACAGACCGGAGATGGGCAGCAGCTTCTTCGGTGCGACAAACCAGCCCTTGTAACGTTGTACGTACAAAATGTGTATAATTACCATAAAATAAACTTAAACTTAATATTTACATAGCTAAAACTAATTAAAAACTACGCTTAAATATAAAACAAAATTTTATTACAACTTTTTTTTTCTTTCAAACATAATAATATATAAACATATTATAAATATATTAAATTAATAAACTATATACATTTTATAATTGCAACAATAAATAAGTCATCAAGCGGCAACACTTTAGCGGTCCAACTGGATCTTTTGTTTCGGTGAATACATTAACTGCAGTACCGGTCACCGCGCATTCATTCTAATCTTTCTTTCTCTCGATGTTGTTAACGCACGACACGTTTATAATCATTTGGTCTCTAATACGGGAAAGATTAATTATATTTCTACAAAACCGTAACCATATTTCGTGTCGTCCCTAGGCGTTACCTACACACATTTTTGAATAATAAAGAAGTGAGTGCTGATCGCCCCCAAGCTGGGGAACAACGCTGCCGTTTTATCTGGCGTTGGCGTTTTGTCGGGCTAGACAGCTCGCACAGCTCAATCGCAACGGCGGAGGTGCTCTCCGTGTGGACATCGAGTGTCGACACCGTATTTCCAGTCCGCGGCTCAAGGCTCAACATCTGCACGGCGCGTGACACAGGGGAGTGCCTGAACCGACTTGGACGAAAAGCAGCTTGTGTGAATTGGGTGCTCGACCCCACCGGTTAACTTTTTTTTCTTTACCGAGTAAATTTTTTTTATTTTATTTAATATATTAATTTTAATAGCATGGATCCCTGTCGTTTTTATTTTTCACCATAGTGGACAGGGGTACCGTGACACTGGCGCCTCAACGTGGTTAAATTCACACAAGTTCTTTTTGCTTTCGGTTTTTTTGTAGTTGGTGTGTGTTTGCAGTGGCGGCGCAAGTCTTAAATTTAATGTGGGCAAGGTACATTTGCGAGGCCCTCTGATGGTGCAAAAAGAAGGGAATGTAAAATAAAAAAATCGGCCAAGTGCGAGTCGGACTCGCGCACGAAGGGTTCCGTACCATTGACTAGGTACATTGATTGTAATAACGGGCAAAAAGCGGCTAAAAATCACTTTTATTGTATGAGAGCAAAAATAGGCAAAAATGACGTTTTTTGTATGGGAGCCCCCCTTAAATATTAATTTTATTTTAATTTTATTATTTATTATTAAAGTAAAAATACAACTGAGTATTTTGTGAATATTTCAAGTGCCTACCTGTTGCCATTATTGATATCGAGCAAAAAACGGCAAGAAAATCGCGTTTGTTGTATGGGAGCCCCCATTAAATATTTATTTTATTTAGTTTTTAGTATTTGTTGTTATAGCGGCAACAGAAATACATAATTTGTGAAAATTTCAACTCTCTAGCTATAGCCGTTCTTGAGATACAGCCTGGTGACAGACGGACGGACGGACGGACAGCGAAGTCGTAATAGGGTCCCGTTTTTACCCTTTGGGTACGGAACCCTAAAAATCACTTAAAGTTAAACAGTTTTTTTATTAATAAAGAAAAAACTTAAATATTTACTTAACTTCTTTGGGACATTAAATAAATAAAAATTGGTTGTGCTGGAAGAAATCTCTTATAGGGATAAGCACACCCATTATACGTGAGTCTCCATGACAATTTATTATGTAAGTTTTGTACGTATGATAAATTGTTAAATAAAAAAAAAAAATAGAAAAAAAAATAAAGGTAAATAAATTTTATATTACAAATATTATCTTTATCACGCCAGGACTAATTAATTAGATGGACCTATTGGTCTAAGATCTGGGATATAGCAAAATATTCCCTCATCTGTTAATTAGATGAAACAATTTTTATAGGCTAATTTTGATATTGTGAATTTATAACAACCTCTGCCACCATAAGCCTGCTTGGCACAGGTTGTTTTGGGCGGCCTATGTCGTAACGACCTCGCAGAGCACTATTTTCAGCGTTAAATAAAATTACAAATAATAGAGATAGTGTTCTGAGAGTCTGGATTTTTTTATTGGAAATTTCGTCCTATTTCAGGATCTTTTTTTGGAGTTTACTCTTTAAGAATCGATTTTCATATAAGGCCCCCGGTATGAAAAAATATGAGGTCCGTGTAAAATAGTTGAACGAATGACCTCGTTAAGTTTTTTGTTGCCTTTTACTCACTTACCGTGTACTTTAGGATTTTCCATACTTTTTAAAATTTATTTTCGGGTGTCGGGCGCGAGGCCCTTTGCACCGCGAGGCCGTGGGCGGTCGCCCACACCGCCCACGCCCTCCGCCGCCTATGTGTGTTTGTGGCTTATTTTTGTAAAACGTTTTATTTGTTTTTTGGTTTTTAATTGCTACTGAAGTGTACTAAATATTGTAATATTAGCTTAAATTATTGTACTAATTGTTCTAATTAACGATTTAATTTCTACACAAATTTATTTCTACCCACATTTAATGATAAAAAATTAAATATTGTATTTGTTTGTTCTTTATTATTTAAAATTGTTGTTAGTTTTTTTTAATTCGTTTTTATTGGAAAGTACACATTAGTAGCACTTTTATTTTTGTTTTGCTATCTGTTTTTTTTCTTTTTGCTTTTGCTTATAATCAATTTTGAAATTAAAAAAAAAAAACCAACGTTGATTATAGTGTATATTGTAACAGATCGGAGAACAGTTTCATTTGTTGATTTGTGCTTTTTCTTGCTTACTTTTTTGTTTTATTTTATTTGATTTTTTTTTGCTTACTTTTTATTTTATTTTATTTTTTTGCTTGCTTTTTTACCACTTACCCGTTTGGTTATTTAAATTGTCACAATGTTACCTGTTAAATATCTCTCACTTCAAAAATCAGAGCTCGAATATGAGGTTCGGATTCGTGGTGCTACCGCGGCGCCTTCCGTTGAGGAATTACGTAAACAAATTGTGAAATTATCGTCAGAATACCCGGCCGAACACATATTGGAGTCTCCATTAGATATTAGACAGGACCTTAAAGGTTGTTTAGAAGTTCTCACTAAGATTCAAACCAACTTAGATGTATCAGACCCTAGTGAACCTTCCCTCATGAGAACACAAAATATGTTAAATCACCTTCACAATCGTTTAGCGAGGTTAACGCCTGGTAAGGATACGAAAGATGATTACGACGAAATTTTTAAGGGTTACAAACTTTTATCAAAACGACTCGCGTCTCTTCAAGTAAATAGACCTACCGCTGGAACATCTAACTCGGGCTCTAGTTCTTCCTCGACCTTGGCACCAGAAGTGCAAAATATAATTTCGGTGACGTGTGATCGTACTACAGCTGATTTAAGTAAATTAAAATTTAATGGTAAAACATGTGTACGCTCATTCATACAGCGCGTTGATGAGTTTATTGTTGCACGAGATATAATACCTTCGAAAATATTAGCTTTTGCTACGGAAATCTTTCAGGATGACGCTCTTCACTGGTACCGTTCGGTAAAAGACAAAGTCTCATCTTGGTCTGAGCTCTCTTCTAAGCTCAAGGAAGATTTTGATCAGTCGGATTACGACTACCGCTTAAAATCAGAGATTCGTTCGCGCACTCAAGGGGAACGCGAGAACATAACCATTTATCTCTCGATTATGAGTGGAATGTTCTCCCGTCTTTCTAAGCCTTTTACCGAGTCGGAACAGCTAGAGATCCTGCTTCATAATATAAGACCTTGTTATGCCAGCACGTTAGCCGCATCCGTGACTCAGATTGACACCATAGATGCCTTACGCGCACTTTGTCGTAATTACGAAATTGTTCATTCACGGCTTTCACAATTTCATGAACCACCTGGGGTGAATTCTGAAACCGTTGCACCTGAATTCGCGTACCTTAAAGAGGCAAATAAAAACCCTAACAGATTTGTCACAACAAATAAACAGAATTTTTCATGTGAAAATAATTATAATAAAACTCACTTTTCAAAAAATCATAATTTTAATCAACAGAATAATAACAAAAATCAACAGCATAATTCGAATAAAAATCAACATCAAAATTTCATACACTCTGTTCAAACAAATAAACTACAACCATACTGTCCTAGGTGTCGTAGTAACTCACATCACATCCGACAATGTCAAGCAAGTCGCGACGTATTTTGTTTCAAATGCGGATTGAAGGATGTAAAGACACCTGAGTGTCCAGTATGTAATAAAAATAATAATTTAAAAAACTAAATGAGCAGAATTGTAGAAATTTCAGTAAGGAAGACTGGGAAACTTGGCTTTCATTTATTAGAACATTTACTTCTACTTATAGAATATCTACAATTCTGCATACGAAACCCACTAATGACTCTAGAGCTTATGTAAATATTAAAATTAACAATATTGACGCTTGTGGTCTACTCGATTCTGGTGCTGCAGTAACAATTTTAGGTAACAATTCTCATTTACATTTTGTTGATTGCACCTTGCAACAGGATAACAATATATCAATGGTAGCCGCTGGTGGACAATCGCTTAAGAGTATCGGTTACATGTATTTACCCGTTACTTTCGAAGGCCAATTACATGTAATTAAGGCATATGTGGTCCCTGAAGTTGAAACACCTATTATATTAGGCATTGACTTTTGGCGTATCTTCCAAATTTGTCCCAAGTATTTAGGTAGTATCACAGTGTCTAAGAATTCATTAGCTGAAGTAAAATTAAATAACTCGCAAACTTTTATTAATTCTTATGACCAATTAGTAGCATCTCAAAAGTCAATAGCAGACAATATTATAGCTCAATTTAAATCTATATCTATAGAAGAGAAAGGTCTAGGTAGAACAAATTTGATCACCCATAGAATAGACACTGGGGATGCTCAGCCCATAAGGCAGCGTTACTATAGAATGTCTCCAGAGAAGCAGCGCATTTTATTAGAGCAGGTCGATGAAATGTTAGCGCTAGATGTAATCGAGCCATGTGAGAGTGCGTGGTCTTCTCCAGTACTTATCGTGACTAAAAAAAATGGACAGCCTAGGTTTTGTCTTGATAGTCGGAAGCTCAACGCTGTAACGAAGAAAGACGCCTATAATTTGCCTTATGTCTCAGAGATTCTAGACAACTTACGCGACGCAAAGTATCTTTCGAGCGTGGACCTTTCGAAAGCTTTCTGGCAGATTCCGATAGAACCAAAAGATCGCGATAAGACCGCTTTTTATGTACCAGGCAGAGGCAGCTTACGGTTTAAAACCACTCCTTTTGGTCTGACAAATGCACCAGCCACTCAGCAGCGCTTAGTAGACTTACTTTTCGGTGACATGGAGGGGAAAACTTTTGCGTATTTGGACGACATTATAATTATAAGCTCGACCTTCGAGGAACACGTGTCTCGTCTGTTGCGTGTCCTAGATAAATTAAAACAGGCCAATCTGACAGTAAATTTTGAAAAGTCTAATTTCTTCAGAAGCGAACTTAAGTACCTGGGATATGTAGTAAATGCTCGTGGTCTACACACGGACCCAGAAAAGGTACAAGCAATTTTAAATTTTCCGGTTCCCACAAGCAAAAAGGAACTGAAACGCTTTCTTGGTACCGCCACTTGGTACCGACGTTTCGTTCCTAATTTTAGTACAGTAGCTGGCCCACTTAATAAACTTACGTCTAACGGGAAAAAGTCACCTCCTTTTCGGTGGACGCCAGAGGCTGATGCAGCTTTTAATGCTCTCAAGGAGTGTCTTGTCTCTGCACCAGTCCTCGCTTGCCCGGTGTACACTGAGCCCTTCCAGGTTCACACAGATGCTAGCAACTATGGCATTGGAGCTATGTTAACGCAGAATATTGATGGTAAAGAGCATCCCATTGCCTACATGAGTAGATCTCTTTCCGGTGCCGAGAAAAACTACAGTATCACAGAAAGGGAGACCCTTGCTGTGTTAGTTGCTCTCGAGCACTGGAGATGCTACCTCGAAAATGGCCTGAAATTCGTGGTGTACACTGACCATTCTGCGTTGAAATGGTTCCTGTCATTAGATAATCCTACCGGAAGACTAGCTCGCTGGGGAGTAAGGCTATCCTCATTTAACTTCGAATTAAAGCACCGAAAAGGTGTTGATAATGTGATACCCGATGCTCTCTCACGTGCTGTTCCCATTTCGGCTATCTCTCTTGCTAATTCTATTTCCACTACTTCTGATGAATGGTACAAAAAGATATATAATGGATGTCTTAATGACCCTAAACGCTATCCAAATTTTAATATTAAAAATAACTCTTTATTTCGGCTTTCCAAAAATAAAACAAATCTAACATCTGAATTTGCGTGGAAAGAAGTAGTTCCGCTTGAATTTCGTGAACAAATTATAAAAGAGAACCATTCTGTACCAACAGCTGGTCATCTCGGCATTTTTAAAACTTATAACCGTTTAGCGTTATCATATTACTGGCCTGGTATGCATGAGAGTGTGGTGAAATACGTAGGTTCCTGTGCGGTCTGTTTGACTTACAAGTCGCAGAATCATACTACATTGGGAGAAATGGGTCGTCCGAAGCAGTGCTCACGCCCTCATCAAATGATTTCCGTTGACTTTGTAGGTCCGCTGCCTGTCACTCGTAAGCAGAACAGTTACATGCTTGTGGTAACCTGCTGCTTTACCAAATATTGCAACATTTTTCCGCTACGTCGCGCTACTGCAGATGCAGTCGTAAATATTTTAGAAAATTCTATATTTTTAGTTTACGGAATACCACAAACGATTTTTTTAGACAATGGCAGCCATTTTATAAGCTCAACAACTAAAGCTTTATTTGAAAAATATAAAGTCCCTAACGTGTATTTTACACCTAGATATACGCCCCAAATAAACCTAGTTGAACGCTATAATAAAACTATAATTACCAGCCTTTCAACCTTCGTTGAAAATGACCATAGGTCTTGGGACATTTACATTCCCCAGGTGCAATTTGCAATTAACAATTCTGTGAATGAAGCTACTGGGTACACTCCTTCTTTTTTAGTTTATGGTAGAGAGTTGGTGTTATGCGGTTCGCACTATGTAGATTCTGACTTAGGTGACGAAGTTTTGTTCTTGCCACGCGACATATACGCTGAGAACCTAGGTTGTCTCTCATCGGTATTCAATGATGTGCAAGCCTCCTTATGGAATGCACATGTGAAGAATACCGCACATTATAATTTGCGCAGAAAACCGGCGGAATACAACGTAGGTGACGTAGTCTTTAAGCGCGCATACATATTGAGCGATAAGGACAAATATTTTAGTAAAAAGCTTGCTCCTAAATATATCAAATGTCGAGTTATTAAAAAACGTTCACCACTTGTATATGAACTAGAAGATATGTCCGGAAAAAACATAGGCGTTTGGCATATCAAGGACCTAAAACTTTTCGGTAATAATAGTAAATAAAACTTTCAATATTAAAACTTTTCTGTAATAATAATAAATAAAACTGTCTATATTAAAAATTTCGGTAATAATACTAAATAAAAAATAATCCTCTATAACATCTTGTTCTTTTAGCATGAGTCACTAGCTTTACAACAACTACTGACTCTAAGTTTGACAGGACGCGCCAATGGTGTAAATAATGCCGTTGATGCTTTTATGGTAGATATTTTTTGTGAGAGATAGAATGAAAGTTGAAGAATGAATGAGTAAATGCTAGGAGCAGTCTAAGGCGGGTTTTATTTAAGAACAAAACCCTTTTCCAGACGAGGAGGGGTATATGTAACGTTGTACGTACAAAATGTGTATAATTACCATAAAATAAACTTAAACTTAATATTTACATAGCTAAAACTAATTAAAAACTACGCTTAAATATAAAACAAAATTTTATTACAACTTTTTTTTTCTTTCAAACATAATAATATATAAACATATTATAAATATATTAAATTAATAAACTATATACATTTTATAATTGCAACAATAAATAAGTCATCAAGCGGCAACACTTTAGCGGTCCAACTGGATCTTTTGTTTCGGTGAATACATTAACTGCAGTACCGGTCACCGCGCATTCATTCTAATCTTTCTTTCTCTCGATGTTGTTAACGCACGACACGTTTATAATCATTTGGTCTCTAATACGGGAAAGATTAATTATATTTCTACAAAACCGTAACCATATTTCGTGTCGTCCCTAGGCGTTACCTACACACATTTTTGAATAATAAAGAAGTGAGTGCTGATCGCCCCCAAGCTGGGGAACAACGCTGCCGTTTTATCTGGCGTTGGCGTTTTGTCGGGCTAGACAGCTCGCACAGCTCAATCGCAACGGCGGAGGTGCTCTCCGTGTGGACATCGAGTGTCGACACCGTATTTCCAGTCCGCGGCTCAAGGCTCAACATCTGCACGGCGCGTGACACAGGGGAGTGCCTGAACCGACTTGGACGAAAAGCAGCTTGTGTGAATTGGGTGCTCGACCCCACCGGTTAACTTTTTTTTCTTTACCGAGTAAATTTTTTTTATTTTATTTAATATATTAATTTTAATAGCATGGATCCCTGTCGTTTTTATTTTTCACCATAGTGGACAGGGGTCCATGCTAGTAGTATATTGCTACATTTATTAATTCAGTCACTAACCCGCTAGCCCAAGCATGGTGACTATTGGCATTTCCCCTCAAGATAAAAGCCTTCTTTATTTTTAAAATAAAACAAAAATAATATTGTTAAATAAATTTAAAAAAAAACAATTTTTTTTATATATATTTATTAAAACTAAAAGAAAGATAAAGTATAATTGATACCGTTAAGCTTTATCGCAACATTCCTTATCTATTATTAAAACACATTGCTATAAAATAAGAATTTTGCAGGAACATTGTGAGTAAGACGGACACAATGCTCTTCGTTCTGTTGCAAGTATTAGCGCTTGTGGCGGTATGTTTAAAACTATGCATAATTTTTATGTAAATTGTTGTCTTTTAAAACAGATTGTGATTACAATAAGTCGAAATAATTAATCGATTTGCATTTAATTGTATTGAATAGTGGTTATAGCAATAAAATTGTAATTTTGAACTACTACAGGTGTCAACTGCCAGAGGACCAGGAGATACGATAACATTAAACGATGGAAACCAAATGCCCATTCTGTCATTCGGTACGGTTGGAATAGTAAGTAAAGTTTATTATTTGGACATATTTATAATATGTCTGAAATTAAATTTCTTTAACATAATTATTGTGTATCAATTCAATTAGATCAATTCTATATTATCATCATCACATCAGCCTATTGCAGTCCACCGCTCAACGTAGGCTTCACAATGTTCGCAAGCATCCCGGTTTACCGCAACCCTCATATTTATGAGGCATGCACACTTTGAAATAATATGTATCTTAATATAGATATCCCGCATTCTGTATACGATTACATAAAAATCTAAAAGATTGAGATCAGTAGATAACAACTGTAACATTATTGCTAATATTGCTACATTTAATAATTGAAATTGGTAGCTGTGCTGATGCTTCATCTTAATTGCACTTAACATTTAAGGCTCGCGTGAATTATAATTTTTTTGTATCACGATGCGGCTTGGTGGATATATTCTTTACTATGAGGAACGATCGCTATCAGGTGTATATGATAACAACCGGGACCGACAGTTTAACGTGCTCTCCTAGGCACCGTGGTGAGCACCAGGACAGACAATCAAACCGGAATCAAATGTTGTTGTATTTGCCGCTGTTTTTTCACTACACCAAGAAGGGTTGTTTGAAACAATATTAAAGGGTAAAATTTAATTTTTAAGCAAATAACTTTTAACTAGCACATGGATTCATGGATAAGCAAAAACTATGCATTGATATAACTCAAAATGTTTCTAAGAAAAAGTAGGAGAAACGTTTTTGCTAAATGCTATAAAGCTTCACTTATAATGTTATATTAATAATAATAATGTTGTCGAATTACAAAACCGTAATAATTATTATTTAAGGGCACAGAATAAGTGAAGCGATGTAATCCTACCAAACTTTTTACTTGTAACGTAAAAATAAGTGAAAAGGTTTGAGTTTAACTGTATGCTGCTGAAGAGTTTGTTGACAATAGTCATTACATTGCAGCTTACGTACACTTACTAAAGTACTGAAGGAATAGATTGAGCTTCGATTCTTCTCCAACATGGACAATGTAACCTAGCATTGGGATGCTATAGTCTATATCGTGAAATGAAAGATGAAAGAAAAATTGCGTGCGTACAAAGAACATATGTCAGAAGTGAAACTTCTTTGGCAAACTAATTGAAAAAGTAGGCGGTATCATAATTAAAAAAATTAATTGAAAAAATAAAAAACCAACGTCACGCGGTGTTCCCAGGCGGTCACCCATTCAAGTATCTACTGACCGTCCCTGACGTCGCCGCGTCAACTTTCGCTCAAATTTTACCCCTCATGCACCTAAAGAGGTTTCACTTTAAAAATATTTTTAAATAAATATTTTTTTTAAAGGTAAGTGAAGCTGATGCTGTGCTGCCACCAGCCGTGACATATGCTATTGAATCCGGGTACAGACAAATTGACACCGCCGCTATATACAGAAACGAGGTGCAAGTAGGAAATGGCATAGCTGAAGCTATTAACCGTGGATTAGTGTCAAGAAAAGACCTGTGGATTACCACAAAGGTAATTCTGAAATTTTATTTTAATTACCTTTTTTGTACTTATTGTAACTACACATTTCAGTGTCCAATGTTGGTGCTACCATTTTCAGGCTAAGAAAGAAAATATTATTATCTATTGAATTTATATATGATTTCTTTTTTAATATAGTTGCACCCTAATGTTACCACAAGGGAAGGAGTAGTCCCGGCAATTAGAGAATCTTTAGAAAGGTTGCAGGTCGATTACATAGATTTATACTTAATACACGTGCCGTATAATTTGGTAAGTAAAATTTGTTTTTATAAAAAAAAAACGTAATTTTATTTCGACATTACATTGAAAACGAAAATTTCATCAATGCCGATCAATGCAAGTCCGATTTTCGCTTGTAGTGTGGTATTTGTATTTGTAAAATAATTTGTTGTTATATCCTTAAACTCTTTAAGCAATACTATAATAAGTACTATGACCTAGCAAATGACATTTCTTCTTTAGATGACATACTTAGAAGGTGCATACATGCTCAATTAGCTCGTTTCAGTTATTTCAAAACTCTACTAACCATGTCAACGTGATTATTAAAAATTAGCTAAAGTTTTTATTTGAATAATATTATTATAACTCCGACACTTTTTCAGTTCGACGCCCCAGATCACGATATCGTTAATATCTGGAAAGGCATGGAAGATGCTAAAGCATTAAATTTGACGCGATCCATAGGAGTCTCTAACTTCGCCATCGATGATATAAATAGAATTTTAAATGAGACTGATACAGTACCAGCTGTAAACGAAATCGAGGTAATTTTTTTTTTGCATTTTGTTATTAGTGATCTATTGATTCTAAATTTCATTTTCTGTATTACTGGTGATCAAAACAAATACAAAAAAAAAAGAAACTTAAAAATATTTTTCTTATAAAAACAAAGTGAAAAT
Source organism: Melitaea athalia (assembly GCA_905220545.2). Taxonomy (NCBI): domain Eukaryota; kingdom Metazoa; phylum Arthropoda; class Insecta; order Lepidoptera; family Nymphalidae; genus Melitaea; species Melitaea athalia. The sequence goes on from HG992176.1 coordinate 19,456,541, forward strand.
GTTAAACGTAATAAAAGGCATAGCTTTGTGATCGACAACACAAGGATGAAGCTTGCCAGGACAATATATATTTCAATTTTTCTAGCTGACCCAGTGAACCTCTCACAGTCATATTTTTTTTCGTTAAAATATCGATTTTTTATTTTATTTTCTTTTTAACAAACCTCGTCGCATATGTATATACCGACGAATTATTTTTATACATTTAGATTATATCTGGAATAAGAGCTTCTTTTTTTCGGTTCATTTGATTAACTAATGCCATTTATTTTTAGGTCAATCCCACATTTTCAAATGTAGATATTGTAAACTACTGTCAAAATAGAGGCATTACTATATTAGCTTACGCACCTTTTGGATTCATGGTGCAAAGACCTTTTGTATTGTACGAACCACCACCATCGACATTCGAAGAACCAAGCTTGAGACAACCAGCTCTAAAATACGATAAAATGCCTAGCCAAATCCTTCTTTCTTCCTTTGTAAGTATGATAAATAACGAATCCTGGTTACTTTGACTAACGTAAAGTTGGTGTTAAAATACCAAAATTCACCTGAATTGATTTAAAAAAATATTGTTAATTTTTTATAAAAAAAAAAATTAAGCGTTTCGTATAACTTTTCTCGGCTTAGTTAGACATCTAATATTTGAACTATAATTCGTGGTTGAGATCTTGTTTACGAAATCTCATTGGTTATATCTAGTTGACACATTACACAGAATATCCCAGCAAGTAAGTGAAGGGCAAATGAAGCTAAGCTTTTGTTTCTTTCAGTTGAAGCGTGGTATTGTTCCGATCCCAAGATCAACAAACTTTAGGCACATCGCGTCAAATGTGGATATATTCGATTTCCAATTGACTCCTGAGGAAGTTGATGCCATTTTACAACTCAACGTTGGCGATAAAGTTTACAGTTTCGACCCCGAACCATTAGAAGCTATGATGAGTTATTATGGTATATATTAAAAGTGTGTAACTGTTTACAGTTTAATTTGTTTATTTATTATGTCGAGACTCTAATAAATGTCTATTTTGTTGACTAAGTTTTTCAATTGACTCATATTTACTACTTGCTGTGTCCGCGACTTCGTCCGCATGGAATTAAACAAAAAAGTTATTGTTCAGTTCGCAGTTATAAAATAAATAAGTTGTCAAGTTTAAGTGAAAGTCCCGTTAATATCGGTCCAGCTGTTTCAGAGATTATCCGGGACAAACAGACATACAGACAAATTTGTAAAAAATGTTATTTTTGTTTATCTACCGTGTATGCATCCATATTATGCATTTAGTAAAAAGCGGTTATAAGAAACACACATTAAATTTTATTTATTTGTATAGTTATAGATTTATGACATGTGATTAGAAGGTTATTTGAAAATATTTTAAGAATAGTTATAACATAATTATTCTTTATCGTACAACAAAAAAAATTTTTTTTACAAAAACAAGAAAAAAACAAAAGGTGGTCGCGTATCGCATAAAGCCATTTCTTCTAAGTAGGCTTTGTATAGAATAAAAAATAATAATGTAGTAGGTGAACTGGAACAAAATAAATGGATATCAATAAATATACAACGTTAGTAAATATTATACTAAAATGTAGGTATATTACATATCGTGCCATAACTTTTTATATTAAACAAATATTCTGTAGGTATATATGTGCAATATAATAAATTTATATTAAATTTAGTATATAGGTACATTAAACAGTTAAAATAATTACGTTTATTAAGTCTTAAATTCTTAAGACCTAAATTTCGATACAAATTACGGACTGAGTCCTATAAATACATTCACATTTCTGGCAAAATAAAACCACACTCAGCGTCGTTATATTATACGCTATAGGTCATGTGACAATTACAAACAATAGGTAGGTACGTACCTTGCAGCAGAAGAAACGGTGGGCAATAGAAAGAGCATGTATAGTCAGTTCAAGTCATCTTTGCGCGGGGCTCTATGTGTGCGTGCGCTTGAAATTATAACACTTTGCGCGCACTAGTGACTTTTGTTTAAAGAATTTATTGTCACGGTGACAAAAGTCACTAGTGCGCGCTGAGCCTTAATTTATGTAGCAGTGACGCGACCGCCGTCATTCGAAATTTCAAAAAACACGTCTTCTTATTGGTCATTTTTCCACCGGTACAGTCGTTAAAGAAAATGTCTAGTTCTTCACGGATTTTTTTTTAGGAGTCAGGTAAATATTTTCAATGTGCTAATTTCGATATTATTAATATTTATTATGATTAAATAATGTATACCTACATTACTAACTTACTTTAAAAACTATATTATTTTTAAAGTGAACGTATTATGATTGTTTTAGACTCGTGAAACTATTGCCAAGGTGTTCGAATTTCTAAAAAAGGAAAACATAGTTATATTGCAGCTAGTATAAGTGATCCAATTGTAGTGCAGGTCCAAATTAATATCAAAATTGAATGAATATTTAAACAGTGTGCGAAAGAGAACAGCAATGGCAGTGGGGGGTATCAGAGAGAACAATAATAAATATATTGGCTGAAGGAAAAAAAACTGACTTCAAATTTAAATCTCCGTATAAAGACCACAAAACAGAAATGCATAGATGGTTGACAGAAAAAAAAAAACATTACTTATAATGCACATATAAAAAAAATTAAACTGTATGACTTGATAAAAAAAAGAAGACCATATTTATCATAAGCTTGATGACATACTTCAGCCATATGACATAAAAGTTCTTCAACTACCGCCGTATTATCCTGAACTAAACCCGATAGAAAATGTATGGGGAAATTTAAAAAATTATATTGCTCCGCATAATATCGAACAGCGTGACTGGAATAATGAAATTAATAAATGATCGTTTTAGTCAAATTACTGAAGAGATGTGGCGTAATACTTGTCAACACGTAAAAAAAAAGAAGAAGAATTTTTGATATGGAATCTGAAATAATAATTAAACTTGGTGAAAGCAGCGAATCCGAAAATTCATCATTTTATTCTTCTAGTAGCGATACAGATTAATATGTTCAATAAACATGTATTAACAAATTATTATTATTTTTTTTAAATCCATATAGTTATTATTCCAAGTATTAAGTAAAGACAAAATAAAAAGTAGGTACCCAAAACCGGCGTGCGTGTATGCAACGACTAATGAATGTTGATGAAGCGTTTTCGCTTAGGTTTGTCAGGATCGTGGCAAGTGTCATTTTCTTGTCTCTGCCTACCCCTCCGGGATACAGGCGTGAGTTTATGTATGTATGTATACTATTTGTCACCGAGATATAATTTTTTATTTAAAATTTTTTTAAATAACTTTATTTATATTTTTCACTTCACTGTACCCCTTGTCACGCAACAAAGTCACTGTATATATACAAGGTTTACCTACACATAGCGCCGCGCGCAAAGATGAGTTGAACTTACTATACATTATTGTAAGAATCTTCACAGGTACACGTACAATCATCGTTACTAAGCACAGTTACTAAGACTTGAATAAACCAAATTTTCTTTCTCAAACAATTTATTTTATTTATAACACAATAATACATGACCGATGCAATCAAAATTCAAGTCTTAGTTATATTACGGTACAATTTTTGTGACGTCATAATTATCGTCTTCATCAGCCAAAAATATGGCGTAGGTGTTCTTCAAACCAGCCACTTGGTTCTGAAGGGCTCGCAGTCTTATTTCGACTACTTCAAAATTCTCTTGCAGGTTATTAACCTGTATTTGCATACGTTGACGGATCTACAAAGGAATTAATAAATAATTATTCAATGAGAAGAAACGGAATCGAAAAACACGTGAACCGTGTCTTAAGAAAATAAAAACTGATATATATATATATATATATTCAGTTTATACTAAATACACGCTACATACGCGCGCATGCACCAACAGACGACCGCACGCACCAACACACACACACACACACACACACACACACACACACACACACACACAGACAGGCAGACACACACACACACACACACACACACACACACATACACACTCATTTATAAACAAACACGCACACGCACACACACACACACACACACACACACACCAAAAAGTATAGACACACGCACCAAACATCACTATACTGTTTCATATTCTTTCTAATGTTTCTCATTTTAAGTGATGAAATTGTATGTCTTATGAGAAATAAAGATTCTTTAAACCGAAGTAAGTTAATAAGTTTTATAATATAAAACGCATTACAATTCACAGCAGCAAAATCGATTTGAAAAATTGTTCATAAAATTGCATCCGAAAAACAAATACTAAATATTAAGTGAAGCCTAATATATTAGTGAAAATTACATCTAAATCGGATAAGCCGTTTCTAAGATTAGCGTGCACAAAAATTCTATTACCATTGTTTTAGGTAGTTCCTACTATTTGCGTTGATAAAGGTCACAATAATATTTTTTCTCATAATTATATCTTCCATGTACAGACAGCGATAAGTTAAATATAAATACTTAGTGCTCAATTTAAAATTTGCATTACTCCAAATAGTCTAGTCAACAAGTTCAAAAACGAGTTAAATAGAGATAAAGCTCCTAAAAATATGGGCGATAGCTCATTCGATTCGGAATGATGTCTAGAAAAATGTTTTTATAGCACATAAAAAATTGCGATTGTTATTAACAAAATAAGAAAAAAAAGAAGGTATTTAGTTTTTCGTTAATAATTTCGAAAATAATGTGAGAGCACGTTAAGTCGTCGGTACCGGTTGTTATCATGTACACCTGATAGCGATCGTTACTCATAGTAGGGAATATATCCGCCAACCCACATTGGAGCAGCGTGGTGGATTAAGCTCCGATCCTTCTCATACATGGGGAAGAGGCCTATGCCCCACAGTGGGATATTAAAGGCTGAATCGTGATCGTAATCACGAGAAAAAACAGTCAAGATTGATTTATACGAAAATACTATTAAATTTCTTTTTGCCATAGAATCTAAAAAAAACGAGCTACGCAGAATTTACTTATAGCAAAAACTCTAAATCCATGACGCATAAAGAATAACATTTAAAAAAAAGAGTACAAAAAAATAAAAATAGCACCTTTGTACGAAAAAAATGTTTCAAGCCTTTGCTTAAAACATTTTTTTCGTCCATTCACGAGGTCGATGTTTTTATCGTGCTCCGTATGAAATGCGATGTTACGGGTTTTTTTTTTCGTATCTTCTTTTAAAGACGCGTTAAGTAAATAAGCTCTAAACAAAATATTATACTATTATAAAAGTGTTAACTAAGTCGTAACATAAAAAACAATAATAAAAAATTTAATACATACACAAACAATATGCTCGTTTTACATTGTAAGTCTTAATAGAAGACCAAAAATTATGACGCAATTTATATCTCTATAAAAATAAATCGCTAAATGTCTTGGTAAGCACAACCATAGGGGAGCCCAGAATGCTAAATGTGTAGTCACACGAGCGTTTTGAAGACCTATTGGATCGTGAAGATTAGATGCTAAAAAGAAAAAACTTCATGATGTTTACTCTTTTAGTGGTGGGGAAAGCGTGTATGCATTTTCAAAAATGTAAGTAAAAAGAGTTGAAAAAAACTCTCGAGCGCGTCAGATTTTGATAGCGCATATAGACTACAAACTTCTGTTTACAGAGAGATATTAATCTGACGGATTGCTCGGTGTGGAAAGCTGTATAGAGTAAGAAAGTTCTCGGGCGTGTCAGATTTTGAAGAGATGTGTTAATTGAGCCCTAAAAGTATCCTATTAAAAAAAAAACTGACGATTTGGTCGTGACCAAAAGTACCTAGTTGATTTATGAAAACGCAAAAAATATCGTTACAATAAAATACTCAAGCGCATCAGATTTTTATACAGACGTTTCAACTCGATAATATACTAGTGGTACCAAACCCTTAATCTGACAATTTTGTAAAGGAATTTTCTTAATCTGACAAACAATTTATTATTGAATTGATACTTCTTTAGGCGAATGGTGGGTAACCTTTGAGCGACCGGTAACGCAGCAGCGTCAGGGACGGTCAGTACTTAGATTGGTGACCGTCTGGGAACACCGCGTGGCGTTGGCTTTTTGTTTTTTTTTTTTTTTTAATAAGTTTGTTTCATATTTATTTTATTGATTTATTTATTTATACTTTATTGTACATCACAACTACACATATCATTTACACACTGTGAAGTAGAATGGGCGGACTTATGGCTATTTAGCCATTTCTTCCAGACAACCCAAATATATATTTCCTACTACGAGTAACGATCGCTATCAGGTGTACATGATAACAACCGGGACCGACGGCTTAACGTGCTCTCCGAGGCACGGTGGGGAGACCCACAAGGACTGCACAAACATCCAGACCACGGCAAACATCTGTATGGCCAATACAAATGTTGTCGTGTGCGATCGAACCCGCAACCGCTCGCGCAACAGCCAATCGCAATCCATTGCTGTGACCGCTGCGCCAACGCGGCGACCATTTACACACGCGACATATTTTAATTCGTTTTTTTAATTACTGTTTTTTATTAGTTTTTTTGAATTAGTTTGACAAAGAAGTTTCACTTCTGACAGGTGTACTTTGTACGCAAGCAATTTTTTTACTTTTTTTTTATTTTTGTTGTTAATTTTTTCATGTAAAATAAAAAAAAAGCTCAAGAGAAAAAAATATATATCTGTTATAAAATACTTATATATATTTAAAGAGACACGTGGACCGGGAAATACATAATATTTGTTAGTTGTACGTATTACACTTGATAATTTAAATACTTCGGGCTTATGGAAATCGTCAGAATATAATATAAATTCTATAATCTTTAAGTAATTTTCTTTAAAATAAAAAAAAAATTTAATGCGCTCGAGTATTTCGAGGTAAACATTTTTTTTGCAACTTTGTGACTCGATTAATTTTTTACGTCACGTTAAAATCGTCAGATTATTAAAGTAATTTTGTTTTCTGCATGTAATGAACATATTTGTTTAAATCTGACGCGCCTGACTTGTTTTGTAGATCGATTTTTTTTTTTTTTTTTACTAATCTGACCGACTGCTCTGACCCCACTATATTGAGGAATTAAGACTGGGTAAAAGTAGATATCTAACAGGGTATAAGGATACTATCCTCATATTAATCTAACGCGCCTCTGTCTAAGAAATCCTCGCTTGGGCTCCCCTATGACAATATCCGAAAACGTCTGAATCGATTCGGTTATTTTTTTTTTATTTGATATTTTTTTTCCAATAATTTGTAAGGCCAGGCGCGCACCACGATTTTCAGTTTTGCGACACGTACTTTTATTATATTCTTAACTTACTAGCTTCTTAGTGTACTTTTATTATATTCTTAACTTTATTAAATACTAACAATAAGTACACTATATATTATAAAATTATAACATTTTATTTTATATTATACCACTACAACAAACAGACAAACAGTTGACATAACCTTGAAGCAACGCCGTTTGACGTGGTTTGAATTTTAAAAGCTATTGTTTTTATATTTGTTAATTAAGTAATTGTAATAATTTTAGCCCAAAATTAATATACTGTTATATATGTATTTATTGTAAGTTGACATAATTATTCGAATTTTAATGTTATCACTCGTTAATAATTAATAAGATAAATAAAAGATATTTAAAATTTTGCCATAAATTGTACGCCAGTTCAAAGTTACATCGCTGAGTCAATCAAGTGCTGGTAGGGCACAGCAGGAAATTTCCTGCTCAAAATATTGAGCAGCCCGACTGGGGTAGTACCTCGACCTTACAGAGGACCACAGCTAAATAATACTGTTTTCAAGCAGTATTGTGTTCCTGTTGGTGAGTAAGGTGACCAGAGCTCCTGGGGGGGGGGATTGGGGATAGGGTCGGCGACGCGCTTGCGATGCTTCTGGTGTTGCAGGCGTCTATAGGCTACGGTCTTACCATCAGGTGAGGCATACGCTTGTTTGCCAACCTAGTTACATTAAAAAAAAATCACGATCTGTCAGAAACGTATTCTTTCAGCGGCAGGACCATAATACTCGTATTTCCTTTGTTTGAACCTTTTAATACTTAAAATCAATCACATCAATTTATTTAATTTAATTGTTTACAAACAAATCTCGCGACAAGCTTTTATATGCAGGCGCTGACATGCTTACTCTTGGAAAGATGGAACACGAATGAGGCCCGAATGCGCGATTTTAAAATCGCAGTGCGCGCGGGATCATACAATTTCATAAGCTGCATTTTATTTTCGCGATAATCGCGTCGCGAGCAGTCGCAACAAAATGTGACAAATCACAATTTTAAATTCGCCGTGATTTTTCAGTCGCATGTGCGCGCACTGTCTTACTAACATTTCTGCGATTAAATAATAGCGCGATAAAAAGTCGTGGTGCGCGCTAGCTCTAAAAGCTATATTTTGTTGTTGTCATAGTAAATAGAATAAAAAAATACTTGACGAATAAAAATAACAAATAGTGTTTTCTAGTAAAACTTATTCGACAAATTCGTCAAATATTTCATAATATTTGATAATCTACATAAAAAAATGAATGTTGCTAAGCGCATAACTCGAGAATGGCTCGACCAATTCGGCTATATTTTTTTTCGTATGTTCCTTAAATCCCACGGAAAGTTTTATACTAAAAAAACATAATAGGTATATAGAACAAAGTCTGTCAGGGCAGCTAGTTTAAAATAAAACTAAACCAGTTTTTTTATTCATTTTTATAACATGATAGTACGGGATTCCTAGTACATATTTTTCACCTGATTAGTAACAAGCTAATTTTCTGGGAGTATCTTAATTTTGATGAGACGAACAAAAAGTTTCTCTTCGAAAACTCTCGATTGTGGTAGATAATAGAGTTAGCAGGAGATAGAGCAGCAGTGAGCGTAGGACCGGGATAACATACCACGCAATTTGTAGGACAATATTACCATCAAATTATATAAATATTAACTAACTAAAAGAAAAAAAAATCAGCTGGTTAGTAATAATTTTTGATGACCTTACGAGGGCATCAACTTGATGACCTCGTAAGGTCATCGAAAATTGATTTTTTTTTCTGATTTTTTGAAAAATTGAAAGTGAGGTGAAAAATATGTACTAGGGATCCCTACCTATGAGTGTTCCCCTAAAATCATTAAATTGACGATTTTTGATACTGTCGTCATGCCGAATATTTGTACCTAGATTAACTGTAGAATCTATACTAATATTATAAAGAGGAAAAGTTTATAACTTTGTTTGTATATACGGGGTAATCTTCGCAAATACTAATCCGATCATGAAAATTCTTTCACTAACAAAAAGCTACACTATTCAGGAGTGACATAGGCTATATTTTATTGTAATTGTACAAAAAAATTCAGTAAAAAAGAAAAATATTAAAATGTATTATCAAAATGACAAAGAAACGATCGCCATCTATCGCTATTTATTAGTCTACTTATTTTATTTACTCTTATTTCAGTCAACCGACGTCAATCGACGACGAAGTTTTTTCGCTTTTTGATAGATGGCGTTGGAGCAACATTTTATTTATAAAGTATGTTATTTGGTTCTGTAATTTAAAATAATAAATACACGATATTATTACGATTTTATACGTCAAATTCTAAACAATGAACCTAATAAAACAGTACTAAGAGCTACACAACATAATTGCATCACAAAGATAATTAACGCCCAACGAAGTGGGCGCGGGTCGGCTAGTGTAATATAAACCTAAAGACTTTACAAATAATCGAATATATTTATTTATTTATTTATTTATTTATACTTTATTGTACACCACAACTACATTTTAAACATTAAACATATTTATACTCAAATAAATACATAATACAAGTGTACAATAATTATGGAATATACATTAAGATAATTATGTACATAGAACTTATTTCATACAGTTCGGCTTGAGAGTTTTTCACAAAAGTGTTTTTGTCTCGATAAATATTAAATACTTTACCAAAAATGAACGCTGAGTCCACTGATGGGCAAAGGTACATTTACCTATTAGTAGAGTTCTACGATTCTGAATTAACCGATATAGAGAGAGAGTATATTTATCAGAATAATTTAGACCTGTAGTTTTACGACGTTTACACGATATTTTCATAATTAATCAAGAATAAGTACATAATATTATATCATTTGTATCATTTGTATAATTACATATATCATGTGCTGGTGTCAAGTAGCTCTACTTATTGTCGTTACCTGTATCACAGGTGTGTGCGTAACAGATTTTCCTAGTATGGCAGCAGATGCATCCTAAATATTATTACTGTGCAATTGCTTTGTGTAAATCTTTTGGAAAAAAAATAAAGTATTATTATTATTATTATTAACACTAGGCGCGATAACTGAGTTTCAAACACTGTTTCAACTTGAATATCGTTTTCAAATTCCTAATTGAGTAACATTGTCTGTGGCATTGACCAAATTATTAAAACAGCTAACTATAAGAAAATAAAAATAATGTACAATATAGTTAATATTTTTCATACTGTTTTAGTAAACACGAGCCACTTAATTTGAAACGATGACGCGATGAAATATAAAACATGTAATCCACACTAATGTATAAACTCTATATGATACAAACTCAAAATTTGACGAGTTGTTGACTTAGTGATCTCAGTAACTAGCTGATGCGCAAAAAATGCACTTAATAATTTAATGTTAGAGTTTGAGAAATAGGTTAAAACACTTCGTAGTCAGATTAAATGAAGAACGCACTAACATTGAACAGTTTTAAAAACGTCAACCATTGATAAAATGAATATGATAATTTAAACACATTCTGGGGTGGTATTTTTAACTATCACCTGGTAGAAAACCTTTTTTTTTACGTGGGGAAAATCCATCATGGATATCCTTCGGTGTGGGGGCACCAGGGGGTTATGTCAGACTCCTACTGACTAAAAACCACCACGTGTGAGCCGTCGTCCGCCTGGGTGGGGCGAGATGGGGTCGCGCTAGCAGTCGCCACCTCGCCCCGGCGGTAGGCCCGGACGTTCAGACGTCCGGGCCAAACGTCCGTCCCGTCACAAAGTTGGGGTGGCCTCGCTCACAACAAGGCCACCCCGCAGACCTGTGGGGTCACGTCGTCCAGCCGGCCGAAGTCCCCCGACTGTCGGCCGGCGACCCCACTATTACGAGGGCAAACCGCCTCCTCCTTGCCCCCGTACGTCTGCACCGGAGTGGGTCTGCGGAGACGTCGTTCTCCCTGGCCCGTTCCGCGGTCTCCATCTGCGTAATTACCTTTTCGCAGAAGGAGACCGCCACCTGCCACGATCTCTCACTGTCGAGCATGGCTTTTTGACTTTGACCTTTGACTTTTGACCACAGAAAGCGCGCGCCGCTGAGAGTCCCACGCGGCGCACACCTCCAGCGTGTAGAGCGCCGTATCCTCTGGCGTCCCACACTCGTGGCAGGCTGGAGTCGCTTCCCGTCTCGCGATTTTGTGCAGGTACTTACCGAAGTAACCATGTCCGGAAAGCACCTGCACCAAACGGAAGGTCAGCGGCCCAAACCGCCACCTCACCCACTTCCGAAGGACCGGCCTGACCGCGTCCACCGACCACTATCCGGGGACCGGCGGTTCCAGGTCCTCCGTCCACCGCCGCAACAGGGCGTCCTGCACCTGCCTCCGCATGCGTGCGACCTCGTTCCACGTCGGAGACTCCCCCCGCGATCTCCTCGCCGCCACGAAGTGGTACGTTTCGGCGAGGATTTTGGTAGAAAACCTAACCTAACCTACAGTGGAGCTGCGTGATGACTCATTATTTTACTTAAATATATTCGATTAAACCCATTTTCTGCTAAAGAGATGCCTTAATTCATTGAAGAGAAACAAAAGAACAGCAACTTGCTGGAAAACTAAGGTTTTCTTTCATTTTTTGTTTTATGTACAATTTTATCAACAATCAGTATATTATAACTTATACATGTAAATAAATATTCTTACTAATAATGTGAAAAATATAATACCAGTGCGCAGGATGAAATACCCTCACGCAGGTAGACATAATAAAGACTAGCGATAGCTGTCTAGATAATTTAAATATAAGCAGGTGTCAACATTTTATCATATAATATTTCAGACTTATGAAATGTTTATTGTTTGCATCTTTCCAACGAACAAAATGACACAGACTTGTCAGGAAAAAGGATGAAAAACAAAAAGCTTGTTTTATTACCTTATTAGTTTCTTGTAGGTTTTTTAATTAGTATATACTCATAGTCTATATATTATCTATATATGTACATAAAGTCGTTGAGTCATTCACTCATGACGAAATCTCAAAAACTACTGGACGCATAAAGATGTTTGGCGGTGAGGTAGTTTATAGTTAGTGGAGGTCCTTTAAGAACGGATTTTTTGATAGAGCTAGATTAAAGGGGTCTAAGGGCTCTCGTAATTTGTAGAAAGTCCTTCATTTTTTGTGCTACAAGATTGGAATTTGACTGAAAGATAGTCAGTAGACATCTTTTAGGTTAACCTGTTAACCTATTAAGGTTACCGTAGTCTATAGACACCAGTAAGTAACATAGGAAGCATCGCAAGCATGTTGCTAACTAAGTCTTGCCACCTTACTCACCACAGGGAGACAACACCACTTGAGAGCAGTATGATTTAGCTGACATCTTCTGTAAGATTGAGGCACTTCCCAAGAACGGCTGCTCCAGATTTTTAGCAGGATATTCCTGCTGTGCCTTACCTCAATAGATTTATTATTTATTAATATTTTTACTTACATCGTCTCTTTCTTTCTGACATGTCCTGCACTGCGCCCTGCTTTGTATGAGCTGCCTCTCTAGCTCCGACACCTGGGTCTGCATGTACCTTCTCATAGAGTCAGACCTTTCTTTACTTCTTGTCAACGACCTGCTACTCTCTGTTCTCAGTTCGTCTAAATCTTTGAGTAGTTGGGAACATTCTGTAGCTTTTTCTTTGTATCTAATTTCCAGTTGCGAGAGTTTTTCTTCTAAGCGTAGTATGGTGCATCTAAATAAAGGGTTCGATTATATTCTTGAATTAATTTGAGATTAAATTTTAGAATACTTTTAAATGTGATTTGTTTGATATGTGGTAACCAAAGTCCCTAATCACATGTATTACCTACTATAGAAGCTACAAACATGTAGCTAAAGAACTATAAGGGATTTAAAAAAGTTCCGATGGTCTATTAGAGTCTGGTAATTTCGGCCATCGAGCTGATCAATACATGATTTTTGATAGATAAAATCATCCACAAGCTAAGTTTATTAACTTTAGACCAGTTCAATATGAAATAAGGTCTAAAGATAATTCTCAAGTGTACAATACTAATAAGACGAAACATTTTTTTACAATACTTTTTTGAAAACCTATGACTTTAATTCGAAAAAATATATTCAGACCTTAGAATTTGTTAAAGAAATAAAAAAAATTGTAATGTCCAAATATAAGCGGTAAAAATTGGTAATTTTAAAACTAAGTAGTAATTGAATTGATATTAAAATAATATCGTACTAACTTATAATCATCTATAGTTTTAGATAACTCATCAATTTCTCTTTGCTTCTGTTCTGTTTCGATTCTCAATGCTTTGTTATTTTCGATCGCTTTTATTCTATCTGCTTTTTCGAGATTGAAATTATTCACAGCTATGACAAGCTGTAAGAGACGTTTTGTATTTATAATCGACTTTTTTGTGTTTATTAAAAGAAATGGTCCAAAAATATAACATAATTATTTGATATTATCTAATTGATTCAATAGATCCAAAGATTTGGTTTGTATAACATTAATCAAAGAAGACGTAGTTCAAAAATACGACCTTAAGCAATGATTAATATTTGCTTGACTATCTTGACGAACATATGAGGTAACCTTCACCCAGTGGCGGATTTACAAATATGTCACCAGTAGGCTATTAAATTTTTGCCGCCCCTAGTGACCTCTGAAACTCTATATCCTATATCCTATTACAGTCGAGATATGTATACGTGTATATATATGTCGATAAATCAAAAAAACCTTTGTGATTTTATGAAACCACGGTAAAATTACTTTTATTCATATTATAGACATTTAACTAAAAACTTGGAATAATATTCCATTAAGGGTACAAAAATCGCTTTATCAATCTTACCGCGCGGCCGACCGTCACGCGATATGCAACACACAGACGAAAAAGTTATGAAGATGTAATAAAAGTTTCAATATAAAAAAATTTTTAAACATGTGTTACATGCTCTAAAGATCTGGTTTACTTCCTCTGACAAAGTGACTCTTAATTAATGTGCAAGATAAAATTTATTGGTAACCAGTGAAACATAAAGTACAGAATGGCGTCGGTGTTGGTGTGCTAGTGATGGGTCGGTGTGTCTGGAGTCTGTCTCGATACATCTAGCGACTGTCTCGATACAGTCTGACGTCTGTCTCAATACAGTCTGGCGTCTGTCTCGGTACAATCTAGCTACGTCTTGGTACAGTCTGACGTTTGTCTCAATACAGTCTGAAACCTGACCTTGTGGGCTGGCCCTCTCCATTCGTTTTCTGGATCTACCTACATTATAACGTTTCAAATAAAATTACCGCCCCCATAGAATTTGCCGCCCTAGGCTCCAGCCTACTCAACCTTGTGGTAAATCCGCCACTGCCTTCACCTTAACTATAATTTCATTTTTCATTAATTAAAACAGTCATTGTCCTCCTGAAATACCCTGACATTAATATTTTCTAAGTTATATCATATACTCATAATAAAATACATTTACTTGACTACTGAACAACTTGCTCATCCTTCCGATTCCGAAATCAAAATTCCGAACTTATAGTGCATGACCGACCTTTTAATTATGACTTAAAAATAATAACAAACAAAAAAATAATAATATTTCAAATTACGTACGAAAATAAAAATATTGATAACGTTTTAATATTATGCATTCTTATTTAATATATCATTATAAAATTGTTTTTAATCGTTATCGTACTGATAGCTGTAAACTTTTGCTATCTGAACTAATCTGTGTTGTCTTGACAATTGAAAGCCATTAATTCTAAAAAAAGCGAAAAAATTGGTCTAGAACATTCTTCGATTAGCGAGTAGAGATAAAGAATTAAACTAACATTTTGATTCAATTTAATAATAATAATTTTAACGGGTAATTTTGTTAGTGGTTTTTATTAATTAATAAATTTCTACCTTTTCTTTTACCCTGTGTAGCTCATTTGAAAGCTGTTCAGAGCTGTCTTCTGCTAGCTGTTGGAGCTGTTTCGCTTCTTGGAGCTGAATTTGAGCGCCTTTTAGCAAATCGGGTAGGGGAGCTAATTCTTGCAATTTTTCTTGAAATTGCATCTAGCCGTAAAAAAAAATACTATCAAATTGTAAACCTGACTGTTAAAACAGCGTACAAAAAAGGATATAGAAATAAATTTACCTCAAACTAGCCGACCCGTGCCCACTTCTTTGGGCGTTAATTATTTTTGTGATGCAAATATATAGTAAAGTTTTCATCTCTCTCGTATTTCTCTGACTTGATTAACATATACCTACTATTATTTTTCACAGAATTTTTTGTTCAATAACAATATAATATAGCCTATGTCACAACTAAATAGTGTAACTTTCTGTTAGTGAAAGAAATCTCTTTATAATAGTAGTATAGATAGGAACTCTGTTGGTATTTTAAACAATGCCAAAAGAGAAACAAGAATATATTTTGTCATTCCTAATAATACCATCTAAATTATTATTAAAAATAAGCGCCTTAATATTAAACGTGCAAGAAAGATTTCTAGATAAAATGCTTCACTCTTCACTTATTAACTTTATAGACTAAGGGTCGAAAAGTTGCGTATGGTTATTGTTTTAAAATATCAGAAACAACTACCGTAATATAAAAGGACATCACTTCAATATTATATTTTAAACGGTTTAAGTCACATTTACGGATAATACATAATTATATTCTGTTAAATAATTATATCAATGGTTACTGGCCCTGACTAAAATTAAAATTATTTAATTTTTTTAACATAAGAATCAGTTACTATACAGATTTAAGTTTCGTTGTACTCGACATTTTCAGTCACAGAGCGTCATATCATTCCTGGTGTATTAGCATTTTGGTAATGATAAGATTGAATTCGCTATTTTGTATGCATTTTTCTATCCATTCTACAAATACTCCATACTTAAGTATATCGTCTTGTAAATATAAATCATTCGCGTTTTTTTGGAATCACTGAAATGTATACCTACCTTCATCTTCTGTATTTCAATTTGTATTTGATCTGAAACTTGCTTATTATCAAATTCGATTAAGTCAATTTGTCGTTTCATCTCCTCAACTTGTTGCTGAGCTTGAAGATACTGAAAAATAAAACAAATTATAATTAATTTACTTTCATTTTTTCAGTATGGATTGTGGTGTTCATTCTATATTCAACAAGCTTAACGTGTAGTACAGTCATTTGGTGCTCAAAAAGGGGGTTACCTGGAAAGTTTTCCGGTAGTTTCGAAAATTGTTGATTTTATAGATTTTGACGTGCTCTTTTCGAATTTTCACTTTGCCACCTCGTATCTCGTTTGCGCCGCCATTTTGGAAAAATGGCGCTCAAATACAGTTTTTTTAAGAATAATTCCGTTCCAACTCATTTTACGATAAAAATAGTTATGTATTAAATTAAACTAGAAAAAATTTCCTACAATTTACGTAATAACTTTTTTTTTGTAAAATCAATAGTTTCAGCGTACGAAAGCTGCAAAGTCCACTCTAACACGCGTTTACGTGTCATAATTATATTTCGTTAAGTCCAGTCGACAAGTTTTGACTATTTTTTTTAATTTGAAAAGAATATGGTGTATTCTAAACACTATAAATATTTAATTCCCGTTGGAAATTTTACTTAAACTTAATTTTTCAAGAAGTTAAACGATTGTTGACGAATAAAATTTTCTCGAAATTACGTATCAATTGTAAATGAAAAAAAAATTGTTTAAACATTGTCGTAAATTTTTTTCGCTTCGTCTACGAAGCATCATAATTATTCATAATTATGTATATAAGAAATATATCTTCATAATTATGTATATAAGAAAGGCTGGAGCCTTTCTTATATACATAATTAACAAGATCACGCCATTAAAGTTAAAAAAAATATTCATAGTTTGTTTGAAGCACGGTAAAAATACAGACACAATTACAGGCAACAAGACAGAACGACAAAAATGAAATTTATACAAGAAAAAATAAATAAATGAAATTGTGAATAATAAAAATTTGTACAATTTCAAACTAAATACATATTCGTATGTATAACCAAAAGTAATATTTTGTGTCGTTTTAATGAAATATCTTTGTAATAATTTAATTTTATATTTTATAATCTAATATCATTCTAGAAACACAGTGCAATATTTAAATGTATTTTGTTTTTGTACCTACTGCTTATCATAAGTACTTATATGCTCTATTTCTTTCTTTAAATAAGTAATTATAATTATAGATATATGCCTATAGATAAAAAAACTGATGTAACAAATAATAAATAGATTATAATCAGTTTAGGACATACAAAGTTTATCAAGTATCATCAATCTTATGTATTATTAGTGCACAATCCAAGGTCAATGCAGAATAATTATTATTAACCATTACTAAGACATGTGGACAGTGCCGTATTTTAAAATTTAGCGCCCCCGGGTCAATAAAAAATGTCAGTTAAGTTTGTAAAGTTTGTCCATTCCATAAATTCATCATCTTCTTTCATATTTTTTTATTATATACCAAGAAATTCAAAGAGAATAATGCGCTGTAATTCAAGCTTTATTTCTATCTTAACTAATGTACTTTATAGAGGTAATCTTAGATAGAGGTAACAGCTAGTATCATGTACACCGAAATATTTTTAAATCATATCAAAATTTTCGGTCCAGCGGGGTTCGAACCCGCACCTCCGACATACCGTGTCGGTCCTCTAGCCATTTAAGCTATGGAACGATGTACGTGTCAGATCGAAATTCTTGATATTATGATGATTTTTATTAAGTTTTTAAGCAACCGTGGTGCCGTCTATATGGTCTGGGTGTTTGTGCAGTCCTTGTGGGTTTGTCCACCGTGCCTCGGAGAGCACGTTAAGCCGTCGGTCCCGGTTGTTATCATGTACACCTGATAGCGATCGTTACTCATAGTAGGGAATATATCTGCCAACCTACATTGGAGCAGCGTGGTGGATTAAGCTCTGATCCTTCTCCTACATGGGGAAAGAGGCTTATGCCCAGCAGTGGGATATTACAAGCTGAAGCGTAACAGCTAGTAACACCAGTAACAACAACAACTGCTATGGTGTAGTGGTGCGAGTAGTTGCCTAAAATACCGAGGGTTTGCGAGTTCGATTCCGGCTCGGGATGGATATTTGTATTTGTAGAAATTTTTCTTTCCGGTTTGGAAATGAATTCCCCCTGTGGGTCTCCCCACCGTGCCTCGCAAAGCACGTTAAGCCATCGGTCCAGGTTGTTATCATAAATACCGGATAGCGATCGTTACTCATAGTAGGGAACATATCCGCCAAATCGCAGGGGAGCAGGGTGGTTAAGCTCCAACACTTGTCCTACATGTAAAAAGAGGCCTATGTCCAACAGTGGGGTGTTACAGGCTGAATGCGAGTATGGGGAGAGGCTAAAACCTCACCACATATCACCAAGGGGAATATGGGGTTAAAGAGCTGCTAAAAACATGACGTAATTATTGGACGAACCCCGAGTTTCTACATTTTTTTATTAGATTAAAATTCTGAAATCTGTAACTACTTCTTATTATATACATTGCTACCTATCCTTCAAGTTCATATAATAACAGTATATCAATTACTTTAAGCCGATACTCTTGTGACTCTTCAATCTTCTCGCTGAGCGTCATTTTCATCTCTTCGGTTTCTTCCTTCATATCGCGTAGTTGTTTCTTCAAAGCCGTCAATTCTTCGTTTGAAAATTTCCTCGATTCCTACAGTTATTACGTACTAAAAATAATTTAATAATCTCGTTATGTAATCACGAAAAAGATAGTAGCTGTGAGGTTGATCTTGATAAATGGAAAACATGAATTGTTACTGTTTCACACGGCGATTGTAATTAAAAATATATAAAGACAAAAATCAAGATGATCTATATTCTCACATGTTTCACTTAAATTTAATATTGTTTCGCAAAAGACATACAACAAGACAAGACGTAATCGTCGTTAGTATTTCAAGAATTACGAAATACGTAACATAATACGATAATAATAAAATATATAATACGATACATTGTTACCGCTGTGTTTAGGACGCTAATCGGGAGAGGTGA
The DNA here is from genome assembly GCA_905220545.2 of Melitaea athalia. NCBI lineage: Eukaryota > Metazoa > Arthropoda > Insecta > Lepidoptera > Nymphalidae > Melitaea > Melitaea athalia. The sequence continues at coordinate 19,475,892 of HG992176.1, forward strand.
AAGATAACTTCCACTACTTTCCCCTTGTTCCTTTTCCCTTTTCCCGTTAATATACATTACTACTTACCATTTTTATACATTTTTGCTCCGCAACTTATGAGCGATAAAATCACTACATCAGATGGCCTACCATTTTCTGACAATTTCATAAAAACAAGAAAATTTATATTTCTCACATCAACAGTTTCTTGAGTGCATATGCTGTTAAGCTTCAATTCCAAATCTTTTAGTTTCCTTTCAACTTTTTCTCGCTGAAATCTTTCTTCGTCAGCTGCATTCTTAGCTCTTATCAAATCTTCCCGTAATTTTGACATCTACAATTATGTATGTACAATTTTCTCATTACGTACACGTTTTGGTATCAGCGTAAATTAAATACATCATTTTAGATATACATAAGTAGTTTAGTTTTAAGACAAGGCTTTGCTCGCGCTTATTATGTGAATTGGACGAGTCACCTTCACTTATAGTATTAATATTTGTCGATAATTAATTTATGTAGAAAAGCCTAAGGTATTACAGATTTTGATGATTTTCATTCCCTAATCACTACTTTTTTACTTGCTAAAAAGCATTTGTAATAGCTTATTCTCGACGGTACAAAACAAAAAAAAAATGATTATACACGAACAAGAGTAGGTACCTTTTATTGTGAAAATTGACATCACTTCAGCTTATATACAGTATACAAAAAATGAAGTATCTGTTATACACCAAATACCAATAAAATTACCTTACAACCTTAAACCTTTATCACTCAATCTATACTAATATATAAAGCTGAAGAGTTTGTTCGTTTGGTTGTTTGTTTGTTTGTTTGTTTGTTTGTTTGTTTGAACGCGGTAATATCTAGAATTACTGGGCCGATTTGAAAAATTCTTTCAGTGTTAGATAGCCCATTTATCGAGGAAGGCTATAGGCTATGTGTCATCACGCTAAGACCAATAGAAGCGGAGTCAACGCCGACGAAGTCGCGCGCAGAAGCTAGTACTCAATATTTATTTATATTTCAAAACAGACAAAAAAACAATTAAACTATTTTTTTTTATGTTACTAGGTTGGCAAACAAGCGTACGGCTCACCTGATGGTAAGACCGTAGCCTATAGACACCTGCAACGCCAGAAGCATCGCAAGCGCGTTGCCGACCCTATCCCCAATCCCCCCAGGAGCTCTGGTCACCTTACTCACCAACAGGAACACAATACTGCTTGAAAACAGTATTATTTAGCTGTGGTCTTCTGTAAGGTCGAGGTACTACCCCAGTCGGGCTGCTCCATATTTTGAGCAGGAAATTTCTTGCTGTGCCCTACCTCAGTTATACTATGTATATAGGTTTAGATGCAATACGCCGCGTTGGCGCAGCGGTCAGAGCACTGGATTGCGATTGGCTGTTGCGCGGGCGGTTGCGGGTTCGATCCCCGCACACGACAACATTTGTATTGGCCATACAGATGTTTGCCGTGGTCTGGGTGTTTGTGCAGTCCTTGTGGGTCTCCCCACCGTGCCTCGGAGAGCACGTTAAGCCGTCGGTCCCGGTTGTTATCATGTACAGCTGATAGCGATCGTTACTCATAGTAGGGAATATATCCGCCAACCCGCACTGGAGCAGCGTGGTGGATTAAGCTCCGATCCTTCTCCTACATGGGGAAGAGGCCTATGCCCAACAGTGGGATATGACAGGCTGAATCGTCATCATCGTGAGATGCAATACACTTTCAGTGTTATTGTATGTACATACTAAAGTATGTGTATTGAAAACTAAATAGTTCACTATATCTTCTATTAATCGTGTTGGTCAAGTGGAAAATAAGTCCTAAGAGAATTAGACTAGTTAGTATTTTTATTTTCCAACGGGTTAGCAGTACCACCGTCTCGTAATAAGTTACAAATTACAAGCCTTGTATTTCAAAGAAGCCTACTTTGAGTATTAAAATATCTACTAGCTTTAACATAAAATTATATAAACATATTATATAAACATGTAGGTATAAAAGAAGGCATTTCGTACTTGAGGCTCTGCTATAAAGTCTATTTCGCCACGAGACTTCCACGAACCTTCATACATAGCCATATCCTTATCTTTGACAGACTCCTGTAAAACGAATATTTAAATTAATTTAATAAATAATTATTCGTAAATAATTATATCAATGAAACATGATTTATTTTTCTACTAAAGGAATGTATCTCTTACAATATATTTTAATTTATTCTGACATTATAATGCGGACGAGAAAACCTCGTGGGTTTCCTAGTTTTACCATATATAAAATTATGTAAAATGACATTATTGCAAAAGCCATGATATTGTGAGCTTAATTACTGGTCAGGACAAATAGATTAGATTTAATTATTTAAGTTGTTCCGTCTTAATTATTGCTAAACGAAATTCTCGCCTAAGAATAAATGTGTGCCTAAAATGCTTTTGTGCGATGCGATGGTTACGAAAAAAGTTTCTAAGCACTCATCATAATATATGAAAAAATATGACAGTTAATTAATATAATTATAAAAGAAATTGTTAATTAAAACCGACTAAGATATATTATGTACCTTATACACGAAATGTCTCATATATCACAACCTAATATTTCGCGTTGCTTAGCCGCTGATTCGGATAAATATCATTGAATTTAATAAATTTACACTCATTCTGCTTTGCTATACAAACAAAAATGAATCACCAAAACGTATGCATGCGAGTAGTTATATAAAAACAAAAATAAAAAGATCACAGCTAAATATTACTGCTCTCAGAGTATGTTGTCTTCCAGTGGTGAATAAGGTAACGGTGAACTTCGTATCACCTACCTATGTTGGTGAACATTTGAACAATATGGACAAAAACAGTTTCTGAACGCACCTATAAATATTTGACAACCACTAGGAAGTCATTTTGTATTGGAAAATTAAATCGTCGTTTTTAGTATTTTCCATTACATTACATATTATTTATGTTTCTCACCGTTTAAACCTTCCCTGAACTTCCACAAACATTTTACGATCAAATTTAGCCAAATCGGTCATGCCATTCTCGAGTTTTAGCGAGACTAACGAACAGCAATTGATTTATATATATATATATATATATATATATATATATATATACAGGGTGTCCCATAAATCAACGTCAAGCCGAAAATTGTAATCCTGAATAATTCTTTTGTAAATTACAAATTAAAATTTAATCATAACTGAGTCAATTTTAAATAAAATGAAACTTTTATGCTCTATCGTGCACTCAAAATTATGACGTACCTAATCCAACTTTAACTGACTGTACTGAAAAAAATGTACTACGCTATTATGGAAAGTTATTTAAACAGTTGGCGCATTTAGTCTAGAATCCAAAATGGTATAATCTAGATTATTTTCTAATTAAGAAAATATTTTTTAGGCAACGTGTACCGAAAATATATTTATAGGCAACGTGTAACATGAAAGTTCAGGACTTAATTTTTTTTTATATTTTTCTGGTAACTGTCACTACTTACCCTACCTCCTGTTTCCGGCTTGACGTTGATTTATGGGACACAGTTATGCGCATGCTGTATATATATTACTAGCCGACCCGTGCCCACTTCGTTGGGCGTTATAATCCATTTCACATAAGAAGGGTACGGTGAAAATTGATGTGTTCCAATGCACTCTCACTATTTTCAGCAAATCAGATAAATATAAATGTTTTAAAATCACCAATTAATTTCTAAGGCAAATAATAATGCTTGATTAGATTGAATTGTTGACACGGCACGTCAGAGGGCGCAGGTTCAAATCCTGCTGGGTCGAAAATTTTGATAATTTTTATCTTTTTCCTTTTATCTTGTCACTCCTGAATAGTGTAGCTTTCTGTTAGCGAAAGAATTTTCATGATCGGATCAGTATTTGCGAAGATTACCCCGTATATACAAACAAAGTTATAAACTTTACCTCTTTATAATATTAGTATAGATGTTACTGTAAAAGGTCTAACTACAGTAAATCCTAATATTTAAGAGTAAGTCTTAGGATTTACCGACAGGAGTTGGTAAATTTAAGAATTTATGAAAACGGGACATCTTTTTCGGGCTTTTACTATTAGAATTTAGTACATGCTAGGTCTTACCACTGCAGCTAGTAAAAGTTGGTTTTGGGAATAAAACAAAGATAAATTCTTATTCATTTATTTCAGTCAAAAACTTAAATTGGTAAGTCTTTAGATTAAGACCCGTAGACCGTTTATCGGCATAATTTCGTTACAAAAAAAAAATAACCCTAACCTATCTATAGTCGTATTTTTAATTAGACGAAGCTAACTGACAGTAGCTAATGTCACTTTGTAAAATAATGATACCATATTTAAAGTAATAGTGATGCGTTCAGTTCTCGTTCAATCAGATGAATGAACAATGAGTGTGAATAGTTAATCATTTCAAACTATAAATGAATATTAGAAAGGTGTATCAAGATGAAACCTGGATCAACGAAGGTAATTACAATTTTCTGTTTTCTTTACATTAAATTGTACTTTTAATAATTGAATTTTGGCTTGACCACTGGCTTAAAACAGCCTTCAGGAAAGGGCAAAGGATTAATTATCGGCCATATAGGCATGGAAGAAGGATTCGTAGAAGACATCTTATTAATAATGAAGCCAAAAAAAAAATAAAGAAGATTATCATCAAGAGATGAATTCCTTTGAGAAGTGGTTTAGGGGGGTAATGGCAAAACTAAAACCAAATTCTGTAGTAGCGATGGATAATGCACCCTACCACTCCAGGAAACTAGAATCACTGCCTAAAATGTCTTGAACTAAACCTAGAATACAAAAATGGCTAACAAGCAAAAATATTTCATTCAAAGCAACAATGTTAAAACTACTCTTATAGACATTGTACGGCAGCACAAACAAGAACGTTGCGATAAGTGTGTTGTTGACGAGATGGCAGCGCAGCATGGGATAATTGTTTTACGTCTGCCCCCATACCATTGTGAGCTCCATCCCATTGAGTTGGTAGAGGCGCAGGCTAAAGGACATATCCTTTAGTCTAGCCTTGCAAGAAATAACATAACCTTCAAAATGAGAGAAGTAAAAAAACTTTTTGAAGAAGGACTTCAACATATTACCACACATGAAAAATGGAGTAGCTGGGTGTCTCATATAATTAAAGAAGACAAAATGTATGGTCTCGACCACATGATCGACAATGTTTCAGACAGATTTATAATTAATGTCACCGAAAGCGATAGTGATGATTTTTTATCTGATGACGAATAAAAACAAATTATGTAATAAGCGATGGTTTTTATTTTCATTACCTACCTATAATTGTTATACTTTCTACATTTTTAGTTTCAACTACATGATGTATTGAAAATAGTTTTCTCGCAATGTTTTCCATAATGTTTAAAACACTCGGTATTCAGTATAGGTAGATAGGTACTATAGGAACATAGTCATCGAACAGTCGTTTCAATCATTCACTTTGTCACGACACTATTTTTATTTCATCAAAAACTGACAACACAGTAAACGTCAGATGACTTCGTCTAATTAAAAATACGACTATAATTTCAATATTAGACTGTTTATCAGCATATTTTTGTCACAGAAACAAAAAAAATAACCCTAACCTATCTAAATTCAATATTAGACTGGTTATCGGCATATTTTTGTCACAGAAACAAAAAAAAATAACCCTAACCTACCTAATTTCAATATTAGACTGTTTATCGGCATATTTTTGTCACAGAAACAAAAAAATAACCCTAACCTATCTAACTTCAAAATTAGACCGTTTATTGGAATACTTTCATTACAAAAAAAAAACCTAACCTATCTAACTTCAAAATTAGACCTACGCAGGTTTTAATCTAAGGACTAGCCACGTTATAACATGCCTTTTTCAACATTTACCGTGCCTTAATGTAAATCCTAAGAGTTACCAAGTGAATGGTAGTAAAAGTGCGAATCGCAAAATCGTTCGGGCTTTTACCATTAAGAGTTGGTAAATCTTAGGTTTTACTCTTAAATCTTAGGATTTACCGTAATTCGTGCATTTACAGTAACATATATATATATATATATACATGCAGGTGTGTATATATATATACAGCATGCGCATAACTTCCATGAATCCATTTTTGACAACTTAGAGTTCATACGTGGGTTAACCATTTAGAATGCTTTATTTTTCTTAAAAATTTGTCTCGTAGGTATTCGACGATTAATAAAAACCTTGTAAAGAAAATTGCATATTTCCAAAAAAAAGTATGTTTTCTGAGACATATAAACATAAGTAGAAGAAAACCTAGTATGCCATGTCTGCAAGTAGGTAGAAATCAACCGACTAAATAACAAAAACTTACAACTGTTTAATAAATAGTAGGCCAAATTGTAGCAATCATAACATATTATACAGTTATCATTCCTTGAAGAAAAGAACACTTGGACGTATTAGCATATTTTTGAGATGTGACAAAATGTTAGTACCTTTGGGTGGAGAGCTTTAAGAAAGAGGTAATATTTCAACTAACTATTCCACTAGCTTGCTTTCGGTTATTCATATGTAATCTCTCTCTTTTCATAGCGGCCAGCTCCATCTGCATTTCTTTGACTTCATCCTCCATTACACCGACCTGTTTTTGCTACAAATATGTTAGTCATATAACAGTTTTAAAATATTATACGGAAATTATACCGATTAACTTAATTGATAATAGAATTTGGTATATAAATTACGTTATAATAATATATAATGAAGTATATTAAAGTAAATTGACTTTGGAATTATTATTTTAAATTACTTGGTGATTATTCTGTTTAACGGCTTCTGAAATTATGTATTTTTATGAACTCGCATAAAAACTATTTATATAATGGTCATAAAAATAATATCTAAATGTACGACTTTATTATTTTATAACTAAATAATTGATAATATGGTTTTTATATATTTTATGATTTTATCGATCAGGATTCAGCCTGTTATATCCCACTGTTGGGCATAGGCCTCTTCCCCATCTAGGAGAAGGATCGGAGCTTAATCCACCACGCTGCTCCAATGCGGTTTGGCGGATATATTCCCTACTATGAGTAACGATCGCTATCAGGTGTACATGATAACAACCGGGACCGACGGCTTAACGTGCTCTCCGAGGCACGGTGGGCAAACCCACGAGGACTGCACAAACACCCAGACCACAGCAAACATGTGTATGGCCAATACAAAATATGTTGTCGTGTGCGCGAATCGAACCCGCAACCGCCCGCGCAACAGCCAATCGCAATCCAGTGCTATGACCGCTGCGCCAACGCGGTGTCTATTATTTTATAATTATTATTAATAGAAATATCATCTTAAATATAGTAGATTTTGATGGTAATGAAGAATAATGAATCATAGCTTTTCACTGTCGAATACTGTCACCCGCCAAATAGGTAATATCCATTATCGTTACCCACAATTGGTAAAACAGACCCTAATTAATTATTTAAATTAGTTTTAAATTTCTTCAGATAATATCTACAAGTCATATTGTTACTGACTCTACATGTATATGTATTAAAAAGATGGCATAATTAATATAAAATTTACATAATACCTTTTTGTATGTATACACACTTCACATATTACCAATAGTGACGCTATATTTCATGAAATATACCTATTAATAATTTTGTACTAAAACACATTTCATAATTATTTTTTCAAAAGAGTAACTGCGGAGTTTCTTGACGATTATTCTCTGCAGAATCTACATTCCGAATCGGTGATAGCTACACATTTAAAAATAATAATCTCTTAAACATTTTAATTTTCAAAATGACGATTCGTAGGTGCTTTTGAAGTCTATTTGAATAAAGCCATTTTTGGTTTTGATTTCCTGGCTCTAAATTTTATTTTAATTTATACATACCAGTAGAGAAGGCTCGCTACTAGCATCGCTGCTTTCTACAGCTTTATTGAATGTCCAATGCTCGGATTGAGGCATGAAATTCAAAATTTATGAAAAATAAACTTTAAATTGTCAAATAAAATAGCGTTCAATTATTTTAATGCGATAAAAAGTATTATTATTGTATTAACACTACAAATATAACTATAAAAATATATAATATATATTATTCAAAACTATTTAAAAATGCGAACATCAACAGATAAATCATCACTAATGACATACTTTGACAAAAAAGTTTTTTTATAATATTTTCTGGCCAACACTTCTAGGATATCTTATACTATTAAACGAGCAATTCTTGTATATATATATATATATATATATTTTCTGAATCTCGGAATCGGCTCCAACGATTTTCGTGAAATTTAGTATGCAGGGGATTTCGGGGGCGAAAAATTGATCTAGCTAGGATTCATTTTAAAAAAATGTCGTTTTATCCCTGTTTTTAGGCAATGAAAAAATATCATTAGAATACGAAGCTTAATTTCACCATTATTAATATAACTGTTACAGCGTAATTAGGAAAGCGACGGATTTCAAATCGTTTTGACCCGGGTTCGAATCTCAGTCTCCAGATTACTTTTTTTTTCTTTCTTTTTTTTAATTTTACTCGTGATTTATAATTTCAATAAAATTAAAATATAAAAATACCGAGAAAAAAAAAGCAAAAAATAAAATGAAAATACCGAGCTGGGCTCGGTCACCCAGGTACTTATTATTTAAACTTGCATGGAGCTCCATCTAAATGTGAATAGATTTTCGTTGTATGTGAATTGTAGTGTTGTGAAAAGCGCCATCTTGTAGCGAATAGTTAACATTCTTATTTTTGTATTAAACGTTACACAAAACTGTTTCAATTAACTTAAAATCAAAAAAGTACCAGAATTTAATGTATTATTATTATAAAAAAAATCACGTATACAAAACACATAATAGTCCATTGAAATGTTACATTTTTTTGGGCTTACCTTGCGTTTGCCAGAGGACGCAATTTTATTTTTTAGATATGAAGGGGGGGTTAGTCTAATGTTAAATCCAAGTTTGTGGGTTTGTAGTCCTTGTGCAACGGCCGCCATCTTGGAAAAAGAGGTTCAAATGGTTTTTATGGTTTATCTGCCAAACTATAAGTCACACAAAAAAAATTATTTAACATTTTTTGTTGAAAATAAAATTATCTACATCTTTTGTTCTGTAACTTTTAGTCGTAGAATCATAAATAAAAAAGTTATAAGCGAAAATCCATAAAAATTTGAGAGAAAAAAATCTATTTGTTGATAAAACTTTTTTTTAAATCATTTTACAAAAAAATAATATAAGACCATTTTTATAGATAATATTTTAAGGAACAATTTTTATCAGAAACATTTTTAAATTTATTTATTATTTAAGGTTTTACAGCGCTGCGAAACGAATACTTTTCTTCAGTATTAATAACAATACGTGAATATAAATATAAATATTCATGATTTGCCCTAATCTTTAATTACCTTGTTATTTTTTTATGAAGATATTTTTAATTATTGATAGTAAAATATCTATACATATAATAAAATGGTAGAAAAGTCAAAACTGTACATTGAATATTTTTTTAAAAGAATACTTGGGGTGTGATCTACAATCGATACCGAAGCCAAAAATATAGTTTTTAGAATTTTTGTCTGTTTGTCTGTATGTATGTCCGGGATAAAGTCAAAAAGTACTGCATGGATTTACTTCAAATTTGGCACGAATATTATTAAGAAGTCGGGTCAGAACATAGGCTACATATTATCACGCTATCACCTACGGGGAACGAGCAGTGAACGCACGCAGACGACGTCGCGGGCAGCAGCTAGTTGTTAATATATAAATAATTCTTGATTTGACAGAGTGTCACCTACGAGGTGGAGTCTGGAGGCGCGTTTTTTTTACGTGGTATCCGCAGTAGGCATAATCCACGGTGATTTTCTAAATCACAACTACTGTCCTCGATCTTGCGGCGAGTGGCTGGTTGGCTTCCTATATTAAATACTTGAGGGAGAACCGAAGAAGAAAGTGGCGTAAATGTCAAAATATGTGTAAATCATTTTCTTCAATTAATTTCAAGAGCTCCATTATTTTGTTGCAAGTCTCCCCACAAATAATGATAAAAAAACGTTCACCAATGATAGTGAGCAGTGCAAGGTCAACTCTCTTGTTGAGGAACAACGCCGTTCCACTTGCTAACTCTAGATGTTTCTCCAGGGTTTTCGGAAATTTTAGTTTACCCATATTGTAAGCACCTGATATTGTGTCACATCCTGAAAAAGCATAGAGAAACAGCAAGTTATACGCGATAAGGTCTCCGCACATAAAACCACTTTACACTTCTTGCGAACTTCCTTCTCCTGTTCCCCCTCAAGTATTTAATATAGTAAGCCAACCAGCCGCTGAGCCGCAGCTTGGTTCATCAAAAAGACCGAGGACAGAGTAGTTGTGATTTAGAAAATCACGCGCGTAAAAAAAACATGCCTCCAGACTCCACCTCGTAGGTAGAGTGTCAAATCAAGAATTATTTATATACTAACAATATTTTACTATCAATAATTAAAAAGATCATCATAAAAAAATAACAAGGTGATTAAAAATTATGGCAAAATATACGAGTATTCATGTATAGTTACAAATACTTGAAGAATAGTATTCGTTTCGCAGCGTTGTAAAACCTTAAATAAAAAATAAATTTAAAAAATGTTTCTGATAAAATTGTTCCTTAAAATATTCTCCGTAAAAATGGTCATATATTATTTTTTTGTAAAATGATTAGAAAAAAAGTTTTATCGACAAATAGATTTTTTTCTCTTAAATTTTTATGGTTTTTTACTTATAACTTTTTTATTTATGATTCTACGACTAAAAATTACTGAACATAAATTATAGATAATTTTATTTGCAACAAAAAATGTTAAATAATTTTTTTTGTCAGACTTATAGTTTGGCAGATAAACCATAAAAACCATTTGAACCTCTTTTTCCAAAATGGCGGCCGTTGCACAAGGACTACAAACCCACAAACTTGGATTTAACATTAGACTAACCCCCCCCTTCATATCTAAAAAATAAAATTGCGTCCTCTGACAAACGCAACCCCAAATGTAACTTTTCAATGGACTATAAGCTATATAGCATAGCTGCCCAAACAGACTTCGTTCTGTCAATAGTTAAAAGTTTTTTTTTTGCGTTAAAACCTTCCATGGGCCTTAAATAAATAAAAAAGCCTTAAGTAAAAAAAATCGTCGTCATCCCCAAGCCGGGGAAGGACAGAAGATACCCCCAGAACTATCGGCCGATCACGCTACTCTCGCACATCGCCAAGCTGTTTGAGCGTCTACTTGACTTGCAGCACACCTGCCCATGCGCGAGGAGCAGTTTGGCTTTCGCAGCAGTCATTCGACGACGCTCCAGCTGGCGAGGGTTATCGGACACTTGGCCAGTGAGTGAAACAACCGGCACTGCACGGTCGGGGTCTTTCTCGAGATAGAGAAGGCCTTTGACCGTGTGTGGCACGTCGGCCTCCTGGCCAAGATTATCGACACGACTGCACCGCCCGCGTATGTACGGGTGGTAGCGTCATTTCTGGAAGGCCGAAAGTTCTACGTGTCGGTGGAAGGCTCCCAACCTCGCCCCATCCGAGCTGGAGTGCCCCAACGCAGCTGTTTGTCGCCGCGGCTATACGCGGCGTACACGGACGACGTTCCCACGCTTCGAGGTCATCTTCGGGAGGGGGAGGAGGAAGTGCTGCTGGCCCTTTACGCGGACGACAGTGCGTTCTACGCGTCGTCCTACCATCAAATCGTCGCCACCAATAAGATGCAGCGTTTGCTGGACCTGCTACCGGAGTGGCTGGATAAGTAGAGGATGGCCATCAACGTGGACAAAGCGGCTGCTCTACTGACCGGCGGCTCCAGGCCACTACGCCAACTCAAACTAAGAGGACAGGACGTAGATTGGAAGACCTCAGTTAGGTATCGGGGGTGCCACATCGACCGGAGGCTGCGCATAGTTTCCACCGTTAACCGGGCGGTGAACCAATCAGCGGCGGCCCGGTCGATGCTCCGCCCCGTGCTCACATCGAGATTGCCCCTCAGAACCAAGCTGATGGTCTACGGTGCCTACGTCCGCTCGCGCCTGACGTACGCGGCCCCGGCCTGGTACGCACTCTGCTCCGTGAGCCAGGTCAGGAGGCTGCAGGTCCAGCAGAACCGCTGCTTGCGTCTGATAGTAGGAGCTCCGAGGTACGTCAGAAACGACGTAGTACGTCGAGACACCAGGACGCCCACCGTGGAGGAGTATGTCCGCAACCTAGCGCGCACTATGTTCGCTCGCGTGGACAAAGGTGCGTGCGTACACCTCCACGGAATTGCCCCATTACACGCGACACGCTGGACGGGCGTCCACTACCTCGTGAGCTCCTGCTGCTGATGCACCAATGCTGAAAGTGGCGACGAGGAGGACAACGCAGGGGAGACTGCGCAAATAACCGGAAATGACAACAATAACCGAATAGCCAACTAGCCCATAGGGTAACGCCCACCCTTGGTGGGTGTATCCTCGGCCCATCGGGCCGAAAACGAAAGACCCGGCAGTGGACACTGCCGGAGAGGAAAGGCCCGGGTAAGCAGGCGTAGCCTGGATCAACGTACCCAGACAGGCCCTAGGACCTGCCAGGAAGTACCACAACCAATCATTAGTGTCTTAGTTCTAGGAAATGATAAGAGATGGCTGACCGTCATGCGACATGCAGGCATGCAATACGCACACGCAAAAGTTTGAGAAGATGTAATAAAAGTTTCACTTTAAAAACAAAAAGCCAACGTCACGTGGTTCCCAGGCGGTCACCCATCCAAGTATTGATCGCGCCCGACGTTGTTTAATTTCGGTGATCGGAAGAGAACCGGTGTATTCAATGTGGTATGGACGTTTAAAAATTCGTGACTCGTGACGCCGTGACGCGTTTGATCCGTAAAAATTTTACCCCTCATGCGCCTAAAAAAATTACACTTCAAAAATAAAGTAGCCGAATTGGTCGAGACATTCTCGAGTTATGCGTTTAGTTTTTTATCAACTTTTATTTTTATTTACATAAGAAAAACAGAAAAAGAAGATAGATATATATGTATGTATATCATAATCACAGTCATAATTATCACAGTACAGAATGACGTTCTGAACTTCTGACACTTGACAGCTATTGCGAAGAAATATCATTATAGGGTATTCCACTATGTTTGAAAAAGTACTTCAAAATGTTGATTTTCTAATAAAAAGCCACAAAAAAATATATTTCGGCAAAATAAACACGCTTTCATGCCATAAAATTGATTTAAATTTTAAACCTTTTTTACTACCGCGAAAACGCTACAGCCATTTTGGTGACTTAATATGTGCAATAACAAAACTGTATGACGTATGTAAGAGAGTAACATAACCTACAATTACTATGACAGCCATCAACAAATTAGTAATGAATGCATATTATTTCAGTTGGAACAAGATATGAAGAGTTATTATACGAAAAAACACAACTATTACTCCTTGAAGTTAAAATTGATAGATATTACAGATATTAGATACTAGCCGACCCGTGCCCACTTCGTTGGGCGTTAATTATCTTTTTCTTTGTGATGCATTACCTATGTTGTGTAGTTCTTAGTATTTACTAAGTTCTATTAGGTTCATTGTTTATAGCAAGTATTGGACGTATACACTCGTAATAATATCGTGTATTTATTATTTTAAATTACAGAACCAAATAACATACTATAAAGAACAAATTTTAAACCACTTAAATAAATAATATGTTGCTCCAACGCCATCTATCAAAAAGCGTAAAAACTTCGTCATCAATAGATTCAAATAGACAGTAAATAAAATAGAGTATTAAATAGTTAAATCTAACAGCGATAGATGGCGTTCGTTTCTTTGTCATTTTCATAATATATTTTAATATTTTTCTTTTTTACTGAATTTTTTTGTACAATTACAATAAAATATAGCCTATGTCACTCCTGAATAGTGTAGCCTCTCACTATTTTCAGCAAATCATATAAATATAAATGTTTTAAAATCACCAATTAAGGGGGCGTTCAAGTATTACGTAACGCATATTTTGAAGATTTTTGACCCCCCCTCCCCCCTATGTAACGCGCCGTAACGTTTTCCTGTACACCCCCCCCCCCCTACCCTATAAACGTTACGTAACACCCAACTGACCATTTTTACCCAAATATCACAACTTTGTTGCGCAAACTAACCTGAAAGTCGCTAAATTACTTTTGTTATTGTTTTAATCGCGTTTGTGGTAGTAATAAATAAATAAAACAATAGATTTTAATACCCTAGTTTTTTAATTAAACAAAAAACAACGTTACGTAACGCGTTGTTCGAACCCCCCCCCCCTCCCCAGTAACGCATCGTAACATTTAACAAGACCCCCCCTCCCCCCCTATTAGCGTTACGTAATACTTGAACGCCCCCTAATTTCTAAGGCAAATAATAATGCTTGATTAGATTGAATTGTTGACACGGCACGTCAGAGGACGCAGGTTCAAATCCTGGTGATTTAAAATCTTTATATATTTTTATCTTTTTCCTTTTATCTTGTCACTCCTGAATAGTGTAGCTTTCTGTTAGTGAAAGAATTTTCATGATCGGATCAGTATTTGCGAAGATTACCCCGTATATACAAAGTTATAAACTTTACCTCTTTATAATATTAGTATAGATGTACCCTAGCTGTTGACAGCACTGACAGAACCAAAGAGTATAATAATAAAATACGGGGAAGAGAGCCCACTTGTGTCATTTCGAGGCATGACAATTCGAAACGCCATCTACATTTCTTAAATGGAACTAAGGCTCTATACGTATAGCTCTATAGGTATAGCTAGATAGGTATATGTAATTATATATACGTAACTATGCAGAATACCCCCGTAGTTTATGAATAAAAAATAGGTAAAGATCGCGCATCTTAAACGGTCGATATCTCCTCGGATACCTAATATTCGGTACTTCTTATAATCTATAAAAACTGCACCCTGCTTAAATCTAATTGCACCATCAATAAAAATACATGAAATGCAATATTAATTGCAAAAAGTTAATAAAACTCAATTTATCAATTGCCGAACTGCACAGCGTCCTCGGCCCTCGCGCATGCGCGGCGCAGATATTCCGGCGAACTTCGTACCGCCTAACAGTCGATTGGTATTTAAGTTCAAATTAACTTTTAAGTATTATTACGAATCTTTTGTGTGGGAATATAGAAAAGTGTTGTTTTTAGACTTGTTCAGGCAATTTTTTAAATTTTTCTCCGTAACAACCATCCTTGTACTTCAAGGAATATTATAAAAAAGAATTAGCAAAATCGGTTCAGCCACTCTTGAGATTTGCGCTTAGCAACACATTCAGCGATTCATTTATATATATATATATATATATATATAGATACAGATTTAGTATCAGCATTGCACCCGTGCGAACCCGGAGCGGGTCGCTAGTAAATTATAATGTTTAACATTTATACCCTTTCAATAAATACTATTATAGTTATTGAATAAAACTATTATGTATAGTAAAATTTAATTTTTAATTACTTACTAGTTACTACCCATTGGATTGGACGGCAAAAAACAAGAGTCCAACGCTGCATACTATCTAGCAAATAAAAAAAATTGTTACGAATTAACGAATTTTTAAATATAAAGTTGTCCGTTACCGTTAGTACTATTTGTCAAAGACTCAAAGAGTACCCACATGAGCATAGCATATTTTATAAAGTCAGCAGTGCGTACTTGCGTAGGTCATAGTATCCGTTTGCTGTTTGTATTTTATAATGCAGGAAGAATGTGATGATTTAGTGCAAGTCTACTTGCGGGTGAAACCGGATAATACGGCCAGCAATGTAACATACGAAATTCGATCTAATCGACATTTCGTTACATTGCTGGATACCACAACAGCTGGTCATGGAAGGCGAACTCAGCACGTCCCGAAAATGTACACATTTTCACATATTTTTGGTCCAGAAAGTAATCAACAAGTAAGTAAACAGTCGCTTATGAATTCGTTTTATTTTTTATTTTTGTGTTACCCACACATGAGGAAATTATAAACATTTTTAAAATTATATCAAAATTTTTCTATAGAAATTTTTCTAGAAAACTTCTTTCTTTCGAAAGAACTATAAATAATAAGTAGCCTATTCCCAACAGTGGGATATTACAGGCTGAAAAAAAAAAGTAATTACTATCCAGTATCCGGCCGGATACTGAATTACTATCCGGTATCCGGCCAGATAGTGAAAACAAGGCTGGATAGGCCGGATACCAGATAGTTACCGGATATCCGTTTCATCTCTAATAATTATATTCCCCAAACTTTAGGAGATATTCGAACATGTCATGAAGGATAGTTTAAAGAAGCTACCAGAAGGCAACAGCTTTACCCTCCTCACATATGGAGCATCAGGTTCAGGGAAGACATTTACCCTTATGGGTACAGTAGCGAATCCAGGAGTCGTACCTCGTTCGTTAGAATATATCTTCAAGGTTGTCGAGGCCGCACAGACACCAGTGTTTAAACCCTCTGAGAATGGTGCTGAGGAACTAAGCTACGCAGAACAGAATTATGAATTACGGGTATTTATTTACATATTTTAAATAATAAAGTAAATTTTAATATACGTAATATATTGTTTATTTATGTGTTATTAAAGTAAAGTAGATAAAATAAAATCTAATAAACACATTCTAATCATGTACTTACTCACTGAAAATTGTGAAAATAAATATAATTTTAGTGACCCTTTTTGCATCTTAATCGTGTTGCGTGTCGATTTTCTAAAAGCCTTTTGTGAACCCAAAATCATTATTCTCAAATTTCTTAAACTTTAACCACTTTACAACATAACCCATATGTTTTGTCATGCGTTTACCGATGTGTGATCACAGAGACCACTAAATTATTTTGTTAGTTATAATAGAATTAATCATATTTTTCATATAACATTGATTTTAAATTTTTTGCAAATAAAGAACTATGTATATAAACAAATAAAAATACCAAAAAATATGAATCAACATTAATTTACCACCATACACTTTTTAACCCAGTACATTTGGGCAACTTACACTTGACATCAATAATAGCTACTACTGTTACAACTTCAATTTACTTTCAAATAACAAACCAACAATTTTATCTAAACAAGGGTTTTGAACAAATATAATGAAAATAAATAGAATAAATATTTGATCCAGAACTAAAAATTTGACAGTGGATAAACATAACACAAAATCAGTGCATATTTTTTAAGAATATTCCAAACATAATTATGTATGTTGTATATATACTTTTTACAATGGTTACACTGATGGGATGAATATATTTTCAATTTTAGAGAACAATTAATGCCATAGTTTGTCTTGGTTTTATTACTTTAATTTCCTATTCACCAGTATGTGGGTCTGACACAGAAAATAAATTACTACCCACTTTTTTTAGTGAAATCTCTTATTTTCTTATTTTTGTATGAATTAGGTCAGTATTCTAACGTATAAAACAAAATATCAGGCTATCATAACTCTTTTAAAAAGTTACATAGTCTCCGTTGTCGGTTGTGCGTAGGGTTGCCACCTTTTTTTTTCTCAATTAAAGTACATTGGGTATTATAGGTAAGAAAAAAAAAGTACATAGTATCAACATAAAGTACAATTTATTTTTATTTTTTATTAAATTTGAAAACATAATTATTTTTTATTGCTTTTTGCAGCTTGTATCAAATTAGTATCTCTACTAAACAATTGCACAACATCTTTACACACACTTCAGCTGATCGCAGTCCACAGCTGGACATAGGTCTCCACAATTTCGCGCCAACAATGGCGCGAACTCATGTATTTCGCCCATAGTCACCATGCTGGGCAGGCAGGTTGGTGACCGCAGGGCTGGCTTTGTCGTACCGAAGACGGTGCTGCCCGTCTTCGGCTTGTGTATTTCAAAGCCAGCAGTTGGATGGTTATCCCGCCATCGGTCGGCTTTTTAAGTTCCAAGGTGGTAGTGGAACTGTGTTATCCCTTAGCCGCCTCTTAAGACAACCACGGGAAGAGAGGGGGAGGCTATATTCTTTACTGCCGCAAACACACAGCAGCCCACACCACATCTTTACAGTCTATATTTAAATTAAATTAGTAACTCATTTTTTATCGAATTCAGAGACGCTTTGTTTCGTTCGTCTCGACATTTTTTATTCATCACAGCAAAAAATCTTTGAATGCTGACGTAGTGGCAATAGGCAATAAGAATGAAATTACTTTATACACGATTCAGCCTGTAATATCCCACTGTTGGGCATAGGCCTCTTCCCAATGTAGGAGAAGGATCAGAGCTTAATCCACCACGCTGCTCCAATGCGGGTTGGCGGATATATTTCCTACTATGAGTAACGATCGCTATCAGGTGTACATGATAATAACCGGGACCGACGGCTTAACGTGCTCTCCTAGGCACGGTGGGGAGACCCACAAGGACTGCACAAACACCCAGACCACGGCAAACATTTGTATGGCCAATACAAATGCTGTCGTGTGCGGGGATCGAACCCGCAACCGCCCGCGCAACAGCCAATCGCAATCCAGTGCTGTGACCGCTGCGCCAACGCGGCGTCGTCGTACTTTATACAAGTTTATTAAATAATTGTCATATCACTCTTAATAAATATTTGCTGCCATTTTTGTGCAGTTGAAAGTTCTGCAAAACCCTTAGAAGTACATAATACATATATAATATTAATGTAAAGCAATTTCTCCATAAAGATTATTGATATTTACATTAAGTTTTCGCAGATTTAAATTTTCAATTATGTTAACAATATTATCTCTAAGACTCACCATACCCCATAAATATCTAAAATTGTTATGCAGTTGCCTTCTAGACATTTAACAGCTTTATTAAATACTAGCCGACCTGTGCCCACTTCGTTGGGCGTTAATTATTTTTGTGAAGCAAATATAGTAAAGTTTTCATCTCGCTCGCATTTCTCCGACTTGATTTACATATACTATTATTTTTCACTGAATTTTTTTGTTCAATAACAATAAAATATAGCCTATGTCACTCCTGAATAGTGTAGCTTTCAATTAATGAAAGAATTTTCATGATCGGATCAGTATTTGCGAAGATTACCTCCTACAAACAAATAAAGTTATAAACTTTACCTCTTTATAATATTCGTATAGAAAATTAATAAGTGACTACAAAAATGCAAATAAATTTCAATCATAATTATCATCAGATATGATCAGAAATTGTTAAAAATGAGTGTTTAGGTGATGTGGCGCTGGTGAGTAGCGACATCTACGACAGCAAAATTTTTTTAAATCCTATAGAAATCAAATCATGCATAATAAAGTATTTTCGTGTACTTTATTGCTCTCATAAAGTATAGAGTACATTTACCTAAAATAACGTACAATACTTTATTATAAAGTACGGGTGGCAACCCTAGTTGTGCGATTACAGAACTGTTTGACTTTGAACCCAAATTACTCACGTAAACTACACACTACGTCAAAACTACTACCCCGTGCGACGTTGGTTCTACTGATCTCGAAGGTACTGAGAGACTTGGGATAGGGAGACCTGGGAAACATTGTAATTTACAAGGTTAGATAGCCGCAGAGGTCCGTATGTAAATGTATATGTTTATCGAAAAACAAAATGTAGCTATATCAGTCAGCTGTTATCTAGAACACAAGCATTAAGTTGCTTACTTTAGGAATAGAGGACATATTGTGTGTATGTTGTAAACATTTATTTATTATTCTTATTATTTATTTATTTATATTATTTAAACATTTATTAAAATTAGTATAAGTTTAATGATACAGATGAAATTGTTTTCAGTGGGTGACAAAATTAAGGCAGATATCTGCTCCGCTGAGAGACAGGTATCGGAGAATGAGTGCTCAACTCTTTGAAGACCTCACTTCTAGCAATATAGATCTCTCTAATAGAACTAGGCACTATGTGTGGGTAAGTTAAAGTTTCGATACATTTAACTTGCTTAAAGCTAACTAGTTTTGAAATGCAAACAAAATACAAATAATTAAGTTTTTATTAATCCTTGAAAATCGTAGTGGCGACTAGTGCGTTTACGTTGTATTACTTGTCGATGTCATTGAAGTCGGTTTGTTTCATTTGCTAACAAACACAATTGTTATTTTTCACACAACCTTTGTCTGGACAGTAACGAATCAAATAAAAAAACAATTATCTAATTTTGTGTAGTCGTTCAGAAACTATGTCTGTACATACATTATTGAATTTCATTTTTATATAGATAGATACGTATGTAATTTTACATAAATATTTAATTTTAAAACTAAAAATTCCATAATTCTTACAGGTGTCATTCGTTGAGATATATAATGAATCCTTGTACGATTTATTAGCAGCAGATAGAAGAACTGCTTCAAAATTAGCCATCAAAGAAGACCCCAGCGGGAATGTGTATGTCAAGGTTATATAAGAAAAAATACAACTACACAATTCACATCATTGTGTTTATTCTTAAGTACAGCTTGTTGTTTGTTATTAAGTACAACTCAGAATAATAATTTAAAAAAATTAAAAAAAAATACTTGTCAGATCTCGATAAAATTTAAATGGGACCATAGAACAAGCACCAGTTTTCAACATAATAATAATAATCAGAATTGGTACACCTAGTAAATAGTTATGATGTAACACAATCAAAAAACAGACAAATTGAGACTCCTTTTTTGAAGTTAGTCAAAAGTTACTAATAACACAAAGAGGACTGTCTGTACGTGTTAGGTTGGTTCACAGCTGTAATTATAGTTATATGATTAGACCAACATTATTTATGCAAAGAAAATAGAGTGCTTTAGGCCACACAAGTCAAGTAAAACTTACGAAACGTAACTATTTATCTTATTTTATCCATCTCAACTTCCGTTCGTCTCGGCCGATCACACTTTTCGTAACGCTCTCGTCTGGCATTCACCAGCTTACTTCCCAAGTCAAGCGTGCGTAAAGGAGTTTGACGTCGAAAGTTTTGTATTATGATGCAGTTTCATTTAAACAGGGAGCGGTTCAAGCATTTGTCAAGTCCGGTGAAGAGGCCTACGACATAATGGTGGCGGGAAAGCATCACCTACAAGTGGCAGCTACGGGCATCCATGCTAAAAGTTCCAGGTCACATTGTATATTCACCATCACTATGCTTACGGAAACGAGTAAGTTTTGTTTTATATTATTACTAGCCGACCCTTGCCCACTTCGTTGGGCGTTATAATCCATTTCACATAAGAAGGGTACGGTGAAATTTGATATGTTCCAATACACTCTCACTATTTTCAGCAAATCAGATAAATATAAATGTTTTAAAATCACCAATTAATTTCTAAGGCAAATAATAATGCTTGATTAGATTGAATTGTTGACACGGCACGTCAGAGGGCGCAGGTTCAAATCCTGCTGATTTAAAATCTTTATATATTTTTATCTTTTTCCTTTTATCTTGTCACTCCTGAATAGTGTAGCTTTCTGTTAGCGAAAGAATTTTCATGATCGGATCAGTATTTGCGAAGATTACCCCGTATATACAAACAAAGTTATAAACTTTACCTCTTTATAATATTAATATAGATGTACAGTCGACGGGTGCAAAGTAAAAAAAGTTAAGTACAATTTTTAAGATTTTTTTTTTTATTTCAGTAACTAACTAAAAACTATATTTTACAACATGGCAAAAGAAAAAATTAAAACATCGCCTCATTTCTTGTACTTTTGTCAAGTAAAAAAAGACAACTAAGTGCTTTTTTGTAAAATTACACGACGTAGGTACATACGTTCAACTACCGCTGGCCGCTTTTACGCAGTCCGCGCGGGGGGCGCACGTTCATTCCTATTGCGTCATGGGCGTCATCAGTCAGATGGCATGTTCTTCGCCGGCCGGCAACAATGTTAAACAAATAATTTTATGATGTAGAAAAAGACATCTGCGTAGTTATGCTTTGAACTTTGATTTTATTTAGAATATAACACAGTTATGGACTATTTTTAATAATAGGAAAAGTCATACTTTTTATACTTACTGAAATATATGTATATGAAACATACTTTATTAAATCCAGATTTTTAATTCCTATGTAGAAACGACCAAGTGGTAGTTAACTCAGTTGTCATATTTTTAAGCACAGTGTAGAGGCGGACAACTGCAATATCTCGTAAATTAAACACAATTAGAAGAAATGAAATATACAGGTGTTTGTCTTTGTAAATAATGTAGCAATGTTGAAAATTTCAACAAATTTGGTTTGAAATTGACAAAATGGGAGCACTTTTTCCTATTATGCGCTCTCCTGAAAAGTAGCTGTTTTGTATATAACTCTTTTTACTTTGCACCCGTCGAAGTACCCACTCTGTCTTGGTACAGATAATAGATAATACATATGGGTCATTCTATGTCAAATCGACAAATTTTTGGAGTTTGCTCCTTAAGAATCGATTTTCATATAAGGCCCCAGTATGAAAAAAATGAGGTGTAAAATCTATTAGATGAATTACCTCGTTACGTTTTTTTTGCCTTTCGCTTTCAAAAAAACTAATAAAAAAAACAAAAAGCCAACGTCACGCTGTTCCCAGGCTCAAATTTTTCCCCTCATGCGCCTAAAAAAGTTTCACTTCATAAAAATGTTATTATTACATTCTTAAATATACTAAAATTGTAATACCCGTTGGTGAGTAAGGTGACCAGAGCTCCTGGGGCGAATTAGGGATAGAGTCGGCAACGCGCTTGCGACCCTTCTGGTGTTGCAGGCGTCTATAACTCTATAGGCTACGGTAGTCACTTACCATCAGGTGAGCCGTACGCTTGTTTCTCGACTTAGTAACATAAAAAAAAAAATATATTATTATAATGCAAAAATAGCGCATTTTCATTTTTTTAGGGTTCCGTACCCAAAGGGTATAAACGGGACCCTATTACTAAGACTTGGCTGTCCGTCCGCCTGTCACCAGGCTGTATTTCAAGAACGGCGATAGCTAGACAGTTGAAATTTTTACAAATTATGTATTTCTGTGGCCGCTATAACAACAAATACTAAAAACAAAGCAAAATAAATATTTAATCCCATTATACGTGAGTCTCCATGACAAATTTATTATTTAAGTTTTGTACGCATAATAAATTGTTAAATAAATAAATAAATTAAGGGGGGGGGGTGATAATTATTTTTGTGATGCAAATATATAGGTAGTCCCCAACGCCATCTATCAGAAATCAAGAAAACATCGTCGATAGACTAATATAATAGCTTTCCAATAGTAGCATGGATCGATCGATAGATGGCGTATTTGACTAGTTTATTTACAATTTTTCTTATTTATCTTTTATTTAGAGTTAATGTGGCAAAGTGCGCCTACCGGGCAAGTGCACCTACCACAAATATCTCGAAAACTACCGATTGGATACTAGTAGTGACACTAT
Organism: Melitaea athalia; assembly: GCA_905220545.2. NCBI lineage: Eukaryota > Metazoa > Arthropoda > Insecta > Lepidoptera > Nymphalidae > Melitaea > Melitaea athalia. Next base: position 19,499,369 of record HG992176.1, read on the forward strand.
ATATCGATGCTACAAACTAAATCATAGTTCTTGGTGAAAGTCACAGATGGCTCTAGTCATGTGAGTTTGAGATACGCGCCATTTTATTTTCACTGATATTCAAAGTGGTGAGGAGAGATGACTATGGGTTGATCATCTTCGTAAATCTCAAGAAATATAGTTTTTACCAACATACGAGTGAGGTAAATGCACAATTTAAATATTTTTCTTTAAGTTTCTGACTATATCTCACTCCTATCTAGTGAAATTTATATATTTTTTTGCAGTTAAATATTCTAACTTAAAATTTATATAGTTGGGGAAGTGCGCCATACTGACTTTTTATATGGCGCACTTCGCCGCAATCCAGAGGTTACAAACTTTTTAAAATGTGTCTTTGTTACAAGTCTTTATTTAACTTGCAATGTTTCTTTGCTTGTTTGTATGGTCGAGTCAAATCTTGCAAATTAATTTGAAAAAGAAATCTTGAATGAACACGTTGGTCCATTTATGGTCAATTTGGGTGAGAATGCTATTTTTATGCATGACAATGCCCGACCTCATACATATTGGATTGTGAGTGACTACCTTCAAGAGATGAAAATTACTCATATGGAGTGGCCAGCACGCAGCCCAGATGTCAATCCGATCGAGCATGCTTGGGACTAGCTAGGGAGATGCGTAAAAAAATTACGCTTCGTGAGCTCAAAATTGCTCTCACAGAGGAATGGGAGAATATTCCCCAAAATCGTACAAAAAACCTGGTGTACAGCATGCCAAACTGGGTAAACGCAGGAATGGAAGCACGAGGAGGCAATACGAAATATTAAAGTTCGAGAAAATCGTAATGTTGTTCAAAAATGTCATGTTTCCCATTTTACTTAACAACTAATTTCAATGACTAACTTCTTATTTCAGTCCGTTTATAATACCAATAAGTAGTTCCATTTACCATGGGTATTCCCATCGTAAATAAAAGAAAAAATATACTTGACACTCGATTATCAACATTTGGAAAAAAGGTTCATAGCCTCTGACTTAAGATTGTATGGCGCACTTAGCCGAAATTTGGTTTTAAGTACACAGATTCTTCTAGAATGTGGCTATGAAAAAAAATTAAATGTCATTCGTTTTGTTGCTTGTTTTCTTATAATAATATAAGGCTGTTTTTATTCTAATGCTATAATATTACGTTTTATTAATACATGGCGCACTTACCCGATTTGTCGCTAAGTGCGCCTGGTCAGACTGTTTTCAAATTTTATGCTAAAATTCATTTATTTGCTGTCAGATTCTAATGACACGACATTGGTTGTTGTTGCAAAACATCACAGATCCTTATGGTACCATGACTTAGTATCACTCGTGAACTTAAACACAAGAAATATTGCACCAAAGTCAACTATGAAAAAAGTATGGCGCACTTTGCCCCCCTGACTCTACTAAGTATTTTGTTTAATAACAATAAAATATGGCCTTTAGTTTAGTCAATGGTACGGAACCCTTAGTGCGCGAGTCCGACTCGCACTTGGCCGATTTTATTTTTTTATTTATCTATTCTCGGTCTCGGCTCTCGGCAGTCTCGGCCTTGCAGGGGCCTCGCGCGACAACCCAAGCGAATTTAAAATAATATAGATTTTTAACTGTATTTTTTAAAATTATTAAAACATATTTGAGGTATTCGATGACACAAGATCGGCTTTCAGTCATTGCTTTTCTTTCAATCGAAAATGACGTAGCTCATTCGTTAGATTATTGTGCTTTAATTAAAGATTTTAGTCTTAGGAAAAGCCGAATAGTCTAGTCGACAAGTTGAAAATGGTCCAAAATACTGCTCTTAAAATTAGGTATGTGTGATAGGTGATGATAGCTCGTTGGATTCGGAATGACGTCTAGAAAAATGCTCTAAAACCGTGCTATTAGCACAAAAAAAATTGCAAAAGGTATTAAAAATTAGAAAAAGGAAAAAAGTGGCATTTCATTTTTTGGCAATATTTCATAAACTATGTATTATTATTTAGGAAAATTCAAAAAAGATTCTGAAAGAGGAGGATATTCGTTTTAATTTTTAGTACCTGGGTGACCGAGCCTAGCTCGGTAGTCGGTATTTTTAGTTTATTTTTTTTTTGTTTTGTTTTTTTTTCTCGGTATTTTTATATTTTATTTTTATTTAAATCTAAAATAAAAAGTGCAATTAGAAAAAAAAGGAAAAAAAATTATGGCTTGCAGACGTGGATTTGAACCTTGGTCTTCTCGGTTGAACCCGTCCGATTTCTCACCTGAGCTATTATAACCATAGTGACAATTGTGAAAATTACCTTCCTATTCTAGCGATATTTTAGCCATTTTTTCATTGCCTAAAAACAGGGATAAAACTAAATTTTCTAAAAATGAATCCTAGCTAGATCAATTTTTCGCCCCCGAAATCCCCTGTATACTGAATTTCACGAAAATCGTTGGAGCCGATTCCGAGATTCAGATTCTATATATATATACTAGCTGTGCCCCGCGGTTTCACCTGCGTTGATTTGAGGGAATAAAATGCTTTCCTTTTTTTCAATATTTATAAGAATTAATTAGCTTGATATATTTTCCTTAGTTTACACTAAATAAATTTCTGAACGCACGCATAAATAATATTTGACCAAAGAGTATAATATAACCACTACGTTTTATATTTGACAACCAATATATATTATGTCAATCCGTTTTCATTACTGACATTATTATATATTTTTAAAATGTAAAATACGCTACTATCCGTATATTGTGGATATATGTTGTCGATTCGAAACCTTTATTTAAATACCTACGTTCTTTAATTTTATCGGAGAGTTTACCATATCGACGGGATGAACATTAAATGTTTGACAGTTACGAAACACGAACATAGTTCCATACAAATTTTCATTCCCACCTTTCAACCCCTTACACCCTTTTATTCGCATTAAAAAGTAGCCTATGTCCTTTCTCAGACTCTAGACTCTGTATACCAAATTTTATTTAAATCTGTTCAGTAGTTTTGGCGTGATTGCGCGACAGACAGACAGACAGACAGACAGAGATACTTTCGCATTTATAATATTATTAGTAAATTAGTAATTAGTAAATTAGTAAATTAGTAATTAGTAATTAGTAATATTAGTAATTAGTAATTACTTAATTAGTATTAGTATGGATATACACATATATATATATATATATATTGCTTGTTTAATAGTATAAGATTTTTGTGTTACCCACAAATGAGGAAATTATAAACATTTTAAATCATATCAAAAATTTTCGATCCAGCGGGATTTCAACCCGCACCTTCTGACGTGCCGTGTCAGCGCTCTGCCAACTGAGCTATGGATCCACATCTAGCTGGGTCGAGGAGGATATTTCCAATAAGTAGTAATTTTTTTGGAAAAAAATCACCAGTTTTTGTTCGAGTATAAAAATTATTATAAACAAAGTATGAATATATATTTTTAGCTTTTATGGCGTGATCTTGTTAATTATGTATATAAGAAATAGTAGAGGAGATGTGGAACATCGACCTTCACCGATCTGATAACTCGATGAGACATATTTTTTATCAAATATAATTTATAAACAAATATGCCTATGATAACTTGCCTATCGAAAAGTGGTCATAGCTACTTTTAATTTAATTAATTTTAATCAATTTTTTTTTTCATCACCTTCACTCATATGATAACCGAATGAGTTTTATCTAAATTGATAGTTTTTAACACACAGAAAATGCCTTAAATTTATAAAAAATATTTAATACTTTAAATAAATTAACCAATGTGTCAATTAACCTTGCAATTAACCAATGTAACGTGTACTCGCTTTTGACGCCGCGCGCGCAACCTAAAAATGTCACGCGGGGACTGATTATCAGCATTAAATAAAAATTATAAATAATGGAGATGTAGTTCCGGGAGTAGGAAGTTTTTTATTGGAAACTAGCTGACCTGGCGAACTTCGTACCGCCTAACAGTCGATTCCTTAATTTTTAAATTTTTTTTTAATATTTATCCTTGCCGTAACCCCTCCACTAACACTTAAACTTTATGGTAAGGTATTAAAGTTCAAATTGACTTTTAAATATTATTACAAATCTTTTGTATGGGAACATAGAAAATTGTTGTTTTTAGACTTTTTCAGGGAATTTTTAAAAATTTTCTCCGTTACAACCATCCTCGTACTTCAAGAAATATTATAAAAAAAGAATTAGCGAAATCGGATCAGCCGCTCTCGATTTGCGCTTAGCAACACATTCAGCGATTCATTTTTATATATATAGAGATATCCTCCTTTTTCAGAATCTTTTTTTGAAAGGAGAATGGGCAAATTGGCCCAAAGATACAAAAGTCTGTCCCCAGGGTTGACACGTAGTGCATTCAAAAGAGTTTTATATACGGACCATTTCTTTATATGGAATCGTAACAATCCAACCTACAGAAAAAGAAATAATGAATAAAAAAGATCCGAAAGTAGGTACGAATGTGGTAGATGAGTACATTAAAACGCAAACATTTTTATTTATTTTTATTTCAGTTATTATATATTTTCATCATCTACAATAACAGAGTCTAAAAATGCTGCAGGGTGACTAACGGCGTCATATTGTGCTCATCCCAGAAACCACTGGTACCCACCCGGTAGCACTACCTGAGCGGGCTTGATTTTTTGTTTTAAATAAAGTCACCAAATAAGAACGATTTTCTCGCACACCATCATTTAAATCTAAAGGAATATCCCCGTTGTATAAAATATTTAAAGTCAAAGTCAAGTCTATGATAAGAATTATTTTATTTTTTTAGTATGCATTTTTATAATTTTATTAACTGTAGTATAACTCAGCAACTACAGGTTAGAATTCAATGAGGTTCAACTCGCAGAGATAAACGTACGTGATGTGCCAAACGACGGTAGTGCCAACCCTGGGGGCAGTAAAAAAATTTTTGGACCAAGCTCCGTACATTTTTGCTCATCCTCCTTTCTTAAATATTAATAGTTTATGAAATGATTTGTGGCTGTTGCGCTAGCGGTTGCGGGTTCGATCCCCGCACATCACAAACATTAGTATTGGCCAGTCTCTCGGTCTCTGCCGAGATTTTAATTTTTTTCTCGGTCTCGGTCTCGGCCGAGAACGAAAAACCTGTCTCGGTCGACTCTTACTATTTAGTTTAGACAGTCGATCTGAAGAAGTAAACTCCAGTCAGTCCGTCAGAGCTGACACACACACGTTTTACTTGATCCCCTTCGATTTCTTTAAAAAATTTCTATCTTTTTCTACCCATTGAAAGACATTTTTCAGAATTTTTTCATATCTTTTTTTCCGACAAAAATTGTCAGAAATTTTTGAAAAAAAAAACGCTTTTTTAAAAAATGTTAAATCAATTTTTTTAAAATTGACTGTTTGGGACCTTTTTTTTAAATGTTTGTTTTCAAATGTAGTTTAAAAAAAATATGAAAAAATTTTCAGAACCCCCAGATATACATAATTATGAAATATTTTGGTTTTTCGATAAAAACCGTCATTTTCTCAGTCCGACCGTATTTTTTTTTCTTTTTTGCTCTAATAGGACTTCTGCAATGATTCCTGCCAATTTGAGTATGTGCCGACAATTGCTTTTAATTTTTTTTCTTTTTGTTGAAAAAATGATTATTTTTAATTTTGGCATAAGTACCTACATATTTTATACTAGCTTCTGCGCGCGACTTCGTCGGCGTGGACTCCGCTTCTATTGGTCCTAGCGTGATGATACATAGCCTATAGCCTTCCTCGATAAATGGGCTATCTAAAACTGAAAGAATTTTTCAAATCGGCCCAGTAGTTCCAGAGATTACCGCGTTCAAACAAACAAACAAACAACCAAACAAACAAACTCTTCAGCTTTATATATTAGTATAGATAATTGAAGAATCGAATTTTATTTTATAATTTTAAGTGAAAAATCCAAAAAACTATTCACGTAATAGTAGTTTATGCAACTGTCATATAATGAAGGGTTAATACCCTTTATTATTAAATTCGGTTATACCGTTTCATAAACTCACACTCGTGTTTTAATAAACACGAGTGTGAGATTATGAAACGAGCGCAGCGAGTTTCATAATAGTAACGAGTGTTTTAATACCCGTGTTATATGCAGTTGCATACACTACTTTATCTTCACTAAAGAGTAAAAGCTGACAATAGTTTATTTTTCATATAATTTTCTAGATTTTTCTGGCAAAAGATTGTGAGTTAATTTTGTTGCCAATTCTAGAATATCCGGAGGCGTACAAATATCATCGTCGCTATCCATTTGTAACTTTTAATTTACTAAATTAAATTCACGCGTACGTGTATTGTCACAGTGATTTTGCCGCCATTAAAATCTAACCAATGAGAGCACAGCTGCGCGCATGCGCGCGATGTTATAATGAGATTTTACGATATCGATGTGGATATTATACCATCATGTGAAATTGCTTAAATTGAGTGTTTTGTTGTCTGTGCTATAACAGTAGTAATTATAAGTCAAGTATTGGAAACATAAGTAGAATTTTACAACATTAGTGTAGATAAAATCGTTAAAAAACCTTGTAACGCCCAGAATGCGTGCATATCTATAACTATGACGAAAATCTAAGATCACTCCCCCGCCACTGTGACCAAGCGTGGTATTTTTAAAGACCCCCTATCCCTCGAAGGAGTCACGTAGTATGGGTACGTTCCCTTACCGTGTACTGACAGATACCGACAGATACTGTTGTATATGCCGTTCCGTTATGCTGTTGTACGTCCGCAGGCGGCGGTGTCCGCCGCGCGTGCATGCGGCTGTGCGACCTGGCGGGCTGCGAGCGTATGGCGCGCACGGGCAACACGGGCGCGCGCTTGACCGAGTCGCGCGCCATCAACTCGTCGCTGCACGTGCTGGAGCGCTGCCTGCGCGCGCTGCGGAACCGGCGGTGCGCGCACGTGCCCTACCGGTGAGTACCGCCACTGTGCACTGTGTACGGCAACACGGGCCATCAACTCTTACCACTACTAAGCACACCCCTGTCCCCGCAGCGAGTCGAAGCTGACGCGGCTGCTGGGCGCGGGTCTGTCGGGCGCGCGCGGCGAGGCGGTGTCCATGGTGGTGACGCTCAACCCCGCGCCCGCCGCCGCCAACGAGACGCGCCACGTGCTGCAGCTGGCCGCCGTGGCGCGGAACATCCGTGAGTGCGAGTTGACTTGTTTATTTTTATTTTAATACAGGGTGGGGATTATAATACAACAATAAATTGGACATCGTATATGTAATGATATTCCAAGCCCACATACAAAATTGAAAATATCAATGAAATACATCCAGTAGTTTACTAACCTAACCCGCAGGTTAACGACTCAAAGACAGCCATTTTGATTTATTGAAAATCATAGAGTAAGAAAATAATGTGAACAATATGGGATGGACTACCGCAAAAATTCACCATTTTTAATCATAACCATTTAGTGACAGTTCGCAGACCAAATAATATTATAATAACTAATGTTTCAAAAAAAATAACTTACCTATTCAGTATCAGCTACTGAGATCTGATCAGTTCTGCATATTTAAAGAAATTTAATGGTTTGAGAAAATTTAAATCAAATAGTTTTTATTCAATTTTATTTTAAATGCGTAACAATTTATTTTACTTTACTTTTTTAGGGTTCCGTACCCAAAGGGTAAAAACGGGACCCTCTTACTAATACTTCGCTGTCCGTCCGTCTGTCACCAGGCTGTATCTCAAGAACGGCGCTAGCTAGACAGTTGAAATTTTCACAAAGTATGTATTTCTGTTGCCGCTTTAACAACAAATCCTAAAAACAAAGTAAAATATATAATAGTAAAATATATTTAACGCCATGCGATTTAATTCCAACGCCATCTATCCAGAAACCAAGAAAACGTCGTCGATAGACTAATATAGGTAATAGCTTTCCAATAGCGGCATGGATCGATAGATAGATGGCGTATTTGACTAGTTTATTTTCCATTTTTAAATGGTACTAGCTGCCCCGGCGAACTTCGTACCGCCTAACAGTCTTATATTCTTTTATTATTATTTTTTTAATGCTTATCCTTCCCGAAACCCTTCCACTAACACTTAAACTTTATGGAATGGTATTAGTTCAAATTGAATTTTTAAGTATTATTACGAATCTTTTGTTTGGGAATATAGAAAATTGTTGTTTTTAGACTTTTTCAGGGAATTTTTAAAAAATTTCTCCGTAAAAAACCGCCCTCGTACTTCAAGGAATATTATAAAAAAAGAATTAGCGAAATCGCTTCAGCCGCTCTCGAGATTTGCGTTTAGCAACACATTCAGCGATTCATTTATATATATATATATAGATAATCTTTTTCTTATTTACTAAGTATTTTGTTTAATACATAACAATAAAATATAGTCTTTAGTTTAGTCAATGGTATGGAACCCCTAGTGCGTGAGTCCGACTCGCACTTGCCCGATTTATTAACTTACTATTTTTCATTCAATCAAAATAATGAAGTTTTGTGTGCTGCTGTGTCACTTCTGCGCCCCTCATTAATTTCATAGCACTTAAGACGTTTTGCTCTGCAGCGCAGAGCGGAGCTAACGCGTGTAACAGGTCAGTGCACCAATAGTTACAAATATGATGTAATAAAATTTTATTATATGTATTTGTCTTATTTAGTTTGTTAGAAAAAATCTTTTTTTAGATTTATATGTTAGGACTTATCTGATGGTTTTAAAATACTCCTATAAACTAGTATTACCAGTGTTATCAATTATCGTTGTATTGTCATCCCTACTATGTATATACCGGGTGAAGAAAAAGAAAGGAAAGCCCGGAAAATTCGGTTAATTACCTTGAAAATGGGGTTCAAGGTGAAATCAGCGATCACCGTTGGATTACTCGTTAAAAGTTACCTACGTAGGTATGACCTTTGTTTCATGACTAACCTCGTGCGGTTTTCCGAATTTTCCGGGGTTTCCATACTTTTTCCTCACCTGGTATAACTAAGTCGGCAAAGAAGCGTACGGCTCACCTGATGGTAAGCGATTTCCGTAGCTTATAGACGCCTGCAACACCAGAAGCATCGCAAGCGCGTTGCCGACCCTACCTCCAATTCCCCCCAGGAGCTCTGGTCACCTTACTCATCAACAGGAACACGAAACTGCTTGAAAGCAATATTATTTAACTGTGATCTTCTGTAAGATCGAGGTATACTACCCCAGTCGGGCTGCTCCATATTTTGAGCAGGAAATTTCCTGATTTGCCCTACCTCAGTTATGATAAGCATAGAAAATCTTACACTATACACAACACTTAAAGGCTAACCCAGCATGCAATTCACATCAAACTGTGACAAAAGACTAAGATAGGGCACAGCATACTATATATTTTTTTTTATATCACTAAGTCGGCAAACAAGCGTACGGCTCACTTAATGGTAAGCAATTACCCTAGCCGATAGATAGACGCCTGCAACACTAGAAGTATCGCAAGCGCGTTGCCGACCCTACCCCATTTCCCCCCCAGGAGCTCTGGTCACCTTACTTACCAACAGGAACACAACACTGCTTGAAAGCAGTATTATTTAGCTGTGGTCTTCTGTAAGGTCGAGGTACCACCCCAGTCGGGCTGCTCCATTTTTTGAGCAGGAAATTTCCTGCTGTGCCCTACCTCAGTTAACCTCAGTTATACTATATATATATACATATATATATATATATATATATATATATATATATATATAGTCCGTTCAACGAGACGAGAGAAATTTTGTAAACAAAGCGCATCATTTTTTCATAGTGACGACGGAACAAAATATAGTCTATCTCCTTCTCTCTTGTTTGTTTGCTATCTGCTGCACGTCTCTCGGCAAGTTCGAACGTCAAATCTCTCAAGATAGTCTGACTTTGAAAACATTCGGATTTTGTAATAATTATTTGCATTTTAGCGTGCATTTTTTAAAAGAGTACCGAGAGTTTTTTTCCTCCGGCTTTTTTTTTCTCTCGGCCTACACTAGGGACATTGTTATTTATTGTAATATTTAATAAAGCCGAGGATAAAGTAGGTAGGTAATGTCTAACGAGACATTAGTAACTTAATATTTTGACTAAGTTAAGGTTGCTTACAACACTGGGTACATTACGTAAGTTTGTAATGTACCTTATGTTAAGATATAAATTTTGATTTTTTTATTTTATTGTTTGATTTTATGCTGCAATGTACGTTATGTTAAGATATAAATTTTGATTTTTTTATTTTATCGTTTGATTTTATGCTGCCTAACTTTTTGTTATTATTGTTTAGATTTTTTTTGTATCATTTTTTTTTTACTTTCGTTAAGTGTGTGTATCACCTTATGGCGAAATAAATGTTTTCATTTATCATTCATTTACTTATCATTTGTCGTAAAATTCCACGCGGACGAAGTCGCGGGCATAGAAGCTTGTATCTTATAAATATTTTAGTAATATTGATCATAAAATGTAAAATAAATGTACATTTTGATAATTAATTATTTAAGAAGTATCAAATCTTATATACATAATTAAATTTAATTAATTACATTTAAGTAATTATCAAAATATAAATATATTTTACATTTAAAAAATTTGTGTACGAAAAAAAGGTTACAAAACCCTGCATATGTAAATGACATCTATGATAATGACATTTTGGTTTGTTTACAAATTTTCTCTCGTCTCGTTGAACGGACTATAGAATCATCATTTTGTTCCGCAGAAATCAAAAATACCATCTCTGACTACCCAAGCCCTCTGACTACACAAGAGACGACCTGCGCTTGTAGCTCAGAGGTCATGAAACTGCGCATCGAATTAATTCAGTAAGAAATAACCATTCATATTAATTTAATTGTAAAGCAATAGAGAAAGAAAGATATTAAAATAACGTTTGTGACGTTTTGTCAATTGATACGAGAACAGATTGTTCTCTTTACAGTACATAAAGCACTAACAAAATACAAAAAAAAAGACGTGTGGCACTCGGGGACTGCCGCGGTAAAGCTATTGCATAGCATTTTGTATCAACTTATGCAATTATAATTATTTATTTATTTTATTTATGCAGTATTTCTTTTTCTTTGATATTAATTCAAGTTACACTTTTTGAGCGTGGTGACCGATAAGAAAACAATTTTTTTTCTTTTATTAAATAAATAAAAAGTTAATATTGTATAAAATATTTTTATTATAAATTTTACAAGTACAGCTATTCACTGTTGTATATAAATACCTATACACCTATATACTTTCTCATAAACAGCTGCTTGTGTATTCGTCCGATTTCGGAGCAGTAGTGCTATTCTGTAAGAACATTTTCGTGTCTCGACAGCGGAATCCGCGGTGAGAAATCAAATTCGTATTCTCTAAAACTCGACAGTCCCGGTAGCGCCACACTGGTGAGTGTAGGGACGAGTCGAACCCTGTTGCGTGAGAAAGTTGACATTAATAGTATGAGTAGGTTTGAGTATGAGTATCGGTATTCTGTGTTTACAGAATTCCAAATCAAGGTCAAGTGGGTTTTGCTTTCGAAGTGAGGTCTGTCACTCAGGTGAAGCTCGATATCGTAATGGTTTTTTACAGAATAGCACTACAGCTCGTCTCGATTCGTGCGAGTTTCGTAGAGTCGTACAATACGTCTAATCGCACGCACACAACGCCGTGTCGAAGACTGCCGAACTGAAACGACGTTAGACGATGCACGGCCTTCAAGCCACACCTCCGTGCCCGTCGGAGTGGGGAGCGTGAGGTATTTTCGTTACGGAATTTCTGGATTCGGTCCCCGCGCTCAAGGCCCGCGATAGAAGCTATGCAATAGCTTAAAAAACCATTTGTAATGCTTATAGTCTTATATACCTATGTATAAGTTGACTACACTTAACTGTGAGACATACAGGCAGATACTGCATGAACGGCATATTTTAGGGCACAAGCAAGGATTAAAGAGTTATCTTGTATGGAGCAACACCAAACAGAGGCGAAGGAAATCTCGAGGCAGTACCACGAGGAACAAATACAGGCTCTGAAGACTGAGGTAAACTATGTTTTTTTTAATAGTCTAAGGACGGCAAACAAGCATACGGCCCATCTGGTGTTACCATAGCCAATGCAATTTGCAACACCAAAAGTATCGCAAATGTGTTGATCCCCTAATCCCCTGGATTTCTAATCACCTTACCACAGGAAAATAACACTGCTTGAGAGCAGTGCCATTTATCTATGATGTCCTGTAAGGTTGATGTACATGTTCGGTCGGGCTGCTTACCCAATGTACTACAGACTTCTAGAACTAGTGGAGTGCCGTAAGGCATGAAAATTGTATAATCTCGGAATCCAGGGCCAGTCAATGAATCTGTACCTATAGCGAGTGTTGGACTGCGTTATTAAAAGCTCAAATAAAAAAGTTAAAAAAAATTTCCCGATCTCGATTACAACAATTTTTAACCGACTTCAAAAAAGGAGGAGGTATGTTCGGGGATAACTTCGTCGTTTATGAACCGATTTTGATAGTTCTTTTTTTGTTGGAAAGGAGATATCTCCAGGGTGGTAGCGCGATAAGGAAACCAGGGTCTGATGATGGAATCCCAGAGAAATCGAGGGGAACTTTCGAAAATCGTAGTGACGACTAGTGCGTTTGGTAATTTTTATCTACTTCCATTGTATTACTTGTCGATGTAATTAAAGTCGGTTTTTTTCGTTTTCTAGCAAACACAATTATTAACAACAATTGACTGATAAATGAGCGGCGGAAGGGGGAACAAAATGTTTTAAATAGTAAAGATTTCAATTTTATATTTAATAAATTATATTTGCATGGTAACTTTAATGTTAATTTATTAGATTTTCACAAAAAAATAACGATTAAAAAAATAAATTATCGTCAACTATACATTATTGTTCATGATTGTCGTCGTCGATCTCGTTGATGTAGATTTTTTTTTCAAACGAAAAAAAACCGACTTCAATTACTTACATCGACAAGTAATACAATTATACAACGTTAGGTGACGAAAAAAATTTTCAAGTAAATAAGCAATATTATACAGGCTGGGGATTATGATACAACGATAAATTGGACAGCGTATATGTAATGACATTCCAAGCCCACATACAAAAAATCAATAAAATACATCCAGTAGTTTAGTCACAAATTATGATTTTTCATTTTTTAAAATTTCTACGTATGTATTATACTAAAGACCTGACCTACCCTAAAACCGGCGGTTAACGACTCAAGGACAGCTATTATTATTTTTAAAATCGTTGAGCATAAAAATAATGGATATGGGATCGACTGCCACAAAAAAAGGCAAAATTTTTAATCATTGCCATTTAGTGACAGTTCGCAGACCAAATAATATTATAATAACTAATGTTTAAAAAAAATAACTTATTCGGTATCGGCTACTGATCAGTTCTGCATATTTAAAAAAAAATTGATGGTTTGAGAAAATTTAAACCAAATAGTTTTTTATTCAATTTAATTTTAAATGCGTAACAATTTATTTTAATTTACTTTTCTAACTTACTATTTTTTATTCAATCAAAATAATGAAGTTTTGTAGGTACAAGCACATACCACTTCTGCGCGACTATGCCGCGAAGAAAGAAGGTCACGCGCGATGACGCGTGTAACAGGTCAGTGATCCTTGTAGTTACAAAAATGATGTTATAAAATTTTATTAAATTAAACTGAATTAGTTTGTATGAAAAAATCTTTTTTTTTTATTTTGATGTTAGGACTTATCTGATGGTTTTGAAATACTTCTTTATACTAGTACTAACGGTGTTTTCAATTATCGTTCTATTGTCATCCCCACTCTGTATATAACGCACAAAGTACTAGTCAATATTTAAATGGGACCACATGACAAGCACCGTCTTTCGATTAAAGAAGAATCATCGAAATCGGTCCACCCAGTAAAATGTTACGAGGTATAATACAACGTAAGGTGACGAAAATACCGTCAAGTAAATACGCAATTGACGCCGCGTTGGCGTAGCGGTCATAGCACTGGATTGCGATTGGCTGTTACGCGGGCGGTTGCGGGTTCGATCCCCGCACACGACAACATTTGTATTAGCCATACAGATGTTTGTCGTGGTCTGGGTGTTTGTGCAGTCCTTGTGGGTCTCCCCACCGTGCCTCGGAGAGCACGTTAAGCCGTCGGTCCCGGTTGTTATCATGTACACCTGAATATAGCGATCGTTACTCATAGTAGGGAATATATCCGCCAACCCGCATTGGAGCAGCGTGGTGGATTAAGCTCCGATCCTTCTCCTACATGGGGAAGAGGCCTATGCCCAACAGTGGGATATTACAGGCTGAATCGTGAATCGAAATACGCAATATTAGATATAACTAACAAAGTACTAGTCAAATCTCGATTATATTTAAATGGGACCACATGACAATCACCGTCTTTCGATTAAAAAAGAATCATCGAAATCGGTCCACCCAGTAAAAAGTTATGAGGTATAATACAACGTAGGGTGACGAAAATACCGTCAAAAATTAATAATTATATATAATAATAATTAAAAAATTGAGATCGCACAAAATATTTTTTTTTTTACATTTTTCTCTAAACTATTAAAAACACATTTTCAAAGTTTATATAAATATTCATTGACTGGCTCTGGATTCCGAGGTATAAATCTTACGGCACTCCACTAAACATGCCATAAACGATTAAATATTAAGTAAGACACTCTTCAGTTGATAGTACTCCATCGAAGATTCTACAGAAGAAGGTATTGTATAAATAATGACAAGTATGATTAGCAGGACGCTATCACATTTTGAACTCGCTTAAGTTTAGGTATCTAAATCGAAACACAATAACATTATGCGTCTACGCCCACTTTGAAACCGCCGCTGCTCGTTTTATACCGACGTAACTGATCATGGTACTTGAAAGTATTAATTTTTAATTTTACTGGTATTGATTAAGTAAATTTAGTTGTAAGTTTAAAGTCGAACTTGATAACTGTTACTAAGTACCTACTATCAGCGTGTTCATTCATGGCACCTCTCTCCTACTCTGTTTATGAGAATGTCTATAGTTCATCCAAAAATAAAAGAATTAAAAGGTAAACAAATATGGCGGAATGTGTAACCATAGACTACTATAGTGCTGTGATGTATGTTGTTAAATGTCGATATCGGTAAATTTAATATGATGCATTTCTGATGGCGCTGTGCAAGGCCATAGAATTAGTGTACTTCCACAGGTTAAGTAATAGGTACTACCTCTACTTGAAAATAATATGGATATAATGAGGAATTAAACTAAATGAAACATCAACATATATTTATTATATTTAGCAAATAATAACAAATAATAATAATAATAATACTAATAATAGTACATTTACCAGACAAGAATTTAGATTTATAGGGTTGGTATCGTTCATCAGGTTTTTATTCGTTCATACTGGAATTGTTTCATTTCTGGTCAAAACCATGTGCATGGTATACTAGGAAATCCATATAAAATTATCTGATTTTTTTTAAAAATATTTTCCTGTAATTTTTGTATACAAATAGTTTGTTGATAAACTGAAAGATATAACACTAGCAACATTAGCAGGGTGCAGCCTGTATGCGCGTTTCAAATTAGATTTCTGAAAGTACTTTTCGGCATTTGTGTGTGAGTAAAATTTGTCAAAATTGATTTCCGAAAGTACTTTTCGGTATTTGTGTGTGAGTAAAATTTATCAAAACACAGAGTAACCTTTAGACACTCTAACACCTTTTGACACTCACTACCTATTAGATATTACTTACCTACAACACGAACGAAATAGCGATGCATGAAAAGGCTATGTAATTAATATCTAATTTAAATATTTTCTACTTAGAAACTAATGAAAGTACAGAGAAATGTTAATTAAAACAAAAAAAGTCTATTTGTATTAGGGGCACATTGCCTTAGCCCTTAGCTGGGGCCTGGGGCTGCCTATTATCGTGTAACAACTCCTTTAAAAAAAGTATTAGCAATTTGATGACAAAGATACACTAAAAGTATTTTCAATGAGATTTAAAGCAAAAGTTACCACAGAGAAAGACATACGGTCTTATTGTCAAAAAACGAAGTAATGCCTCTCTCAAAGTTGCATTAAGTATAACACTATTTAACTTTAGTGGCCGTTTTAACTTTTTTTTTTAATTATTTATAAAAAGTAATAAAATAATAATTAAAAGAAAACAAAAAACCCGCCTGCATAAAAAACAACAAATAGAAAATGAACTGAAAATACTGAAACAAAATAAAAATTCAAAATTACACAACGCTAGCGAAACAAATCGAAACAATATCAAACATTATGTACTATACACTTAAAAATATCAATACGGTAGTCCTTTAAAATTTTATGCAACATTGTACATAATATGCAGTCGGAGACATGAAATTGAAGGATAAGTCAAATCATTCTCTCTTTGTGCATGTCTCCGACTGCATATTATGTACGATGTTGCATAAAATTTTAAAGGACTACCGTATTTGATATTTTTAAGTGTATAGTACATAATATTTGATATTGTTTCGATTTGTTTCGCTAGCGTTGTGTAATTTTGAATTTTTATCTTGTTTCAGTATTTTCAGTTCATTTTCTATTTGTTGTTTTTTATGCAGGCGGGTTTTTTGTTTTCTTTTAATAATTATTTTATTTATGTCTTTTTAGTTAGACAAATTACGTAATCGGTTCAATTCATTAAAATAGTTTACATCATGTGGTTGATTAAGTAATTTATTAACGACGAAAAAAATGAGGCCGTTCTAAAGTTGCCACGTATATATCATTTTTATCTTTGACCGAGCATAACTTTTTACAGAGTAGTCCGAAGTTGATAATTCTTTTTTTAAGGGAAAGGCTACACCCCGAAATTGACCGTCGGACGTTGCCTAGGAGGCGAGGAAGAAGCTCGGCTCGCATCTTGCTTGCCTTAGGCATGAGAAAGAGCAAAGTCAACATTTTTTAAACTTTCTTATTGTATTTCTTTATTATTATTACAGTAATAATAATCATAATATACATTTTTGAAATCCTTGTATTGTGCCCTTTAATTTGATACCCATATTATAGTATTCTAAAAAAAAAAATTATTTCTTCATTAACTACAATGGCTTCGCACAGCCGCCATGTTTGTTTTTTTATTAATATCACCTATCTAAGAACACTTGGGCTGCTAAGACGAATCTAACGATATCTCAATTATGCAAATCCGTTCAGCGGTTCTAGAGAAATCAGGTAATTAAGAATATTACATACATACATACAAGATACGCGCGAAAAACATAACCCTTCCTTGGCAGTCGGGTAAAAATAAATTATGATTTATAAAAAGTTCAAGTTACTTTTTATGATTTATAAAAAGTTCGAGCTAAAACGCTTTTTTTAATATCATTGACCTCGACTTTTTATCGATATGAAAGAACAGAAAGCCCTTAACCATAAACACAAGACACAGTAATGACAAATGTCACTTGTAAGTTTGAGGTTACAGCGAATTCGGTTTTCTGCTAAAAAATATTAGTTTGACGATGAAATGGACGTATAATTACAAATATAATGGTAGTGCATGTGATTACCCAGATGCTACAATAATTATCTAGTAGCCATTGTGTGTGATTACACAGGGATTGCGTATTTTTCATCCGGTAAGGTGTTTGTTTACATTTTAATTCTTTTATTTTTGGACAGAGTTTAAAGGCGTCAGGGTATCTAATACTCGTTCGCCCCACTATATAATAAAATATAATAAATAATAATACGCTTTATTTTTATAATTCGAAATCACATACGATTAAAAGTTATTTAGAGTTTTAACATTTTATAATAATAATAATAACTTTACTTTCACATACATATCAAATATTTAACAATAAATGGTAACATTTACAAATTTTATATTTTAAGTAAACAATTAGGTAATAAAGGAGTAACAAAGAGAATTCCGAAGTTGAAGATTGCGTAATAAAATAATAGTCTAATACTCTAAGACAATAGATTACAATAGAATAGATACAATACAATAGAAGACAAATGCATACATTCGGTTATCTATTTACAACTAATATTTAAAAACTTTGTACAAATTACAGATGCTTACAAAATTTGATACAAATTGGTTCAGTAGTTTCGGAGTTACATACCGATAGCAGCGTCACCTACCGAGTCCGATTGAGATAAAAAGTATCCTATGTCCGTTTCCTGGTTCTAAGCTACCTCCCTACTAATTTTCAGCCAAATCGGTTCAGCCGTTCTTGAGTTATAAATAGTGTAACTAACACGATTACACGACTTTCTCTTAAATATATAGATACTAGCCGACCCGTGCCCACTTCGTTGGGCGTTATAATCCATTTCACATAAGAAGGGTACGGTGAAATTTGATATGTTCCAATCATTGAGATATTATTACTAACGTAGTAATAATATCTCAATGGTTCCAATACACTCACTATTTTCAGCAAATCAGATAAATATAAATGTTTTAAAATCACCAATTAATTTCTAAGGCAAATAATAATGCTTGATTAGATTGAATTGTTGACACGGCACGTCAGGGGGCGCAGGTTCAAATCCTGCTGGGTCGAAAATTTTGATAATTTTTATCTTTTTCCTTTTATCTTGTCACTCCTGAATAGTGTAGCTTTCTGTTAGCGAAAGAATTTTCATGATCGGATCAGTATTTGCGAAGATTACCCCGTATATACAAACAAAGTTATAAACTTTACCTCTTTATAATATTAGTATAGATGACGGAATTCATCAGAAGAAGGAGGTTCAGTTACACTAATTAATTACAATGTCAGGTAGCACAAGATAGTTACACAGATTAGTTAACGGGGTGGAGGCCAAACTAGTTCTGATGACGGAATCATCAGAAGAAGAAAGAGGTCCGTTACACTAATTAATTACAATGTAAGGTAGCACAAGATATTACTACAGAGATTAGTTAACGGGGTGGAGGCCGAACTAGTTAGCATACAATGGATTAACCGAGCTATTCACTACTATTCACTACATAGCTATTTACTATCGCGTGGCAGAGGGACAAACTCAGAGCAGTGCCCGGGACTTGCGACGCCGGGTGTAGGCTTAGGGAGGGCCCTCCTTACAATGCGCATTGGCGCTCACCGTCCACTGGCCGAGTTTCTCGCTGCGCCTAGTCAAATTATAGATCGTAATACAATTAGTAACAATTAATTCGTTTGTACAAACCAATTATTGAAGAGTCGAGGTTACGCTACTAACAGGATACAACGAGTGCTGCTAATCTATTCGCTGCTCCTTCTTTTCAGTTCAGTTCTTTGCTTAATGGCTTTTAGTTGTATCCGTTTTCCTCAATAATAAAAATCTAATCGTCAACCTTCGACTGACATCTGCCACAATCTGTATCGAACATAAGCTATGTCCACACTGTGCCTTTTTTCGTTCATCAAGGGCATGCGTCACAGCGCAGTCAACAGCGCACGTGAGGCATGCCCTTGACGCACGCGTTTTTGACAGTTGAAACCATAGCGCGCGCTACGAAACGTGTTACCCGCGACTAGTGGATTTCTGTGCAACAAAGCGTTCAACATCAAGATGGCGGACGAATAAAAAAATATTACTTTGAGATTTATAGAGGATTACAGAAGCTTCGATTATTATAATAGCTTCGTATCCAAAACTTTCGCTTTGTTCTTTTTTTTCTGTTTTTTTTTATGACTAAGTAAGCCGCACATATTCCACCAAGCAAAATGTTCTCGTCGCTCATGTTTTGAACACTGACAGAATCGAAACGCTACGTTAGCGTCGCGTTCGTTGACGCATTCAATATTGAATGTGTCGCTTTGTTGCACAGAAATCCACTAGACGCGGGTAACACGTTTCGTAGCGCGCGCTATGCTTTCAACTGTCAATAACGCATGCGTCAAGGGCATGCCTCACGTGCGCTGTTGACTGCGCTGTGACGCATGCCCTTGATGAACGAAAAAAGGCACAGTGTGGACATAGCTATACTCAAACACACTGCTTGACGTTTCCGACCAAAAAGGTTAAATGGAATTATTAAAAATAATTAATCTAATTTTAATAACTATGCATTGATTCTCCTACAGATATATATTAAATAAAAAAAAATGTAATGTTAATATAAACCAAATTTATTGTAAAGACCTTAATAGATTGTGAAGATCTTGAGTATCAAAGTTATGGATTGCGTGCGAATTTGTAATGTATCAACTTCGTCCAAGCACAGTATGCACAAGGAACTCACTTTTTTACGTAATTATTACTTGCGGTGAAGCGATACAGGCGTGCTTCTACGGGCGCGTTTGAGCGCAGAATGACGAACGAAGATTGTTCACGTCACGGGTAAAAAATGTATGAAGAAATTTGAGAGCGTTTCTTATTTTTCTCATAAATGGAAATATTATTTATTTTGATATAAAATATTTAGCTATACGCACAAGAGGACTAAATAAGCAACGAATTTCTTAGTGTATTTATTTTTCTTATTGCAGTGTATTTAGCTATAATGGTTCCTATTCAGACCCGTCTTTTTTAAATTTTTTGCGATTACTGTGATGGTTAAAACGTATTTGCGTGAAAAATTTGTATGGGGCTATAGAATTTTTATGGTGTTACTCTGGAGATCAGTATATTATCTTTCGTTTGAAATCAAGATATCGTCACAGTGTGACTGCTAATTAATAAAAATGGTACCTGAAAAATCACTGATATTTGTAAAAAAAATGGGATAGCGTCCTTAATTAGAAAAGAAAATACCTTATCAGTAATAAGTTTATTTTTGTTTCAGTTCACACAGTCGAGGGCGCAGTGGATGGCGGATAGAGCAATTTTAGAAGTATTTTTTTTTAAACGACGTAACACGTGGTTAAATAAGTCCCGAGACTAAGTACTAAAAAGGTCTTTTTTATAAAATTAATTTTTATTCATCAACATAGTCTCCTCCAAGAGCGATACAGTCCCTCCAACGCTTTTCTAACTTTTCTATCCCATGTGTGTAGAACGATTTGTCTTTGGCTTCAAAATAAGCCTCCGTTGCTGCGATAACTTCACTATTTGAGTCAAATTTCTTACCCTGAAGCATTTTTTTGAGGTCTGCAAACAGCCAGTAATCGCTGGGGGCCAAGTCTGGCGAATAAGGGGGATGAGGAAGCAATCCGAAGCCCAATTCGTTAATTTTGGCCATCGTTCTCACGGACTTCTGACAAGGCGCGTTGTCCTGGTGAAACACCACTTTCTTTTTGTTCATGTGAGGCCGTTTATCCGAAATTTCGTACTTCAATCGCTCCAATAAGGACATGTAATAGTCACTATTTATATTTTGCCCCTTTTCAAGGCAGTCGATGAAAAGTATTCCATGCGCATCCCAAAATATAGACGCCATAACCTTACCGGCCGATTTCTGAGTCTTTGGACGCTTCGGGCGGCTTTCACCGGCCGCTCTCCACTTCGCTGCCTACCGATTGGATTCCGGAGTGAAATGGTATATCCAGGTTTCATCCATTGTTACATACCGACGTAAAAAATCCTTTTTATTATGATTCATCAGCGCCAAACATCGCTCTGAATCATTGATACGTTGTTCCTTTTGATCAGTTGTAAGCAACCGCGGCACCCACTTAGAAAAAAGCTTTTTCATGGCCAAATTTTTATGTAAAATAGTGAAAACACTACCAGCTGAAATCTTCACTATCTCGGCTATCTCTCGCACTTTTACCTTCGGATCTTCCAATACGATTGTGAGGACTTGGCTAATATTTTGTTGAGTCACTGCTTCATTTGGACGACCTGAGCGTTCCCCATCATTGGTGTCCATGCGACCGCGTTTGAAGTCGGCATACCACCGACAAATGGTTGCTTTAGAGGGAGCTGATCCTGCATAACATTTTATAAGCCATTACTGTGCTTCAACGGTATTTTTTCCCATTAAAAAACAATGTTTTATCAACACGCGAAACTCGTTTTTTTTCCATTGTATCGAAATTACAACCGTAGCGTCATTTAAATGTTTCAAAATCAATAACTTTATTGTTCCATTTTTAAAAATTTGACACATATTCTTGTATTGATAGCCAGTACTTTTTAAAAATCAAAAGAGTTTTTAATATATGCGCCATTTCCAGGTTAGTCTCGGGACTTATTGAACGATCTAGTATAAAACTTTTAATCTGTATTAACAAACAAACAATAAAAATATTTGTGTTCTTATACTGGTTAGTCATACTTAGTGCGTTAAAATAATTTACTACAATAGTTTAAATATTTTTCAGGAAAATTTAAACGCAGAAAGAGAAGCCCGTGCGAGAGCTGAGGCAAAACTACACGAAAGAGACGGTAATGTTGACAAAAACTTTAATAATATACTATCCATCCCTCGACCTGTAACTTACGGCTGTGTGTAATTGTATTAATTTGTTTGTCAAGCGTATTTACATCTTGCATCATCTGTCCATTCTTTAGATAAAAATACACATGCAAGGGGTATGTTAGCTATCGAAGATAAATTAGAACTACTAATTAACTAGGTTGGCAAACAAGCGTACGGCTCACCTGATGGTAAGACCATAGCCTATAGACGCCTGCAACACCAGAAGCATCGCAAGCGCGTTGCCGACCCTAGGCTAAGGTCGAGGTACTACCCCAGTCGGGCTAAACTGACTGATTCAGTAGATTCAAAATATCCGTAGTTTAATATCTTAGAATTGTTATCAATCCTATTTCAAGAAGCAATAATCTGAAAAATATAAATATTTAATGATCCAGTTTTATTTAAAAAATAATCTATTTTGTATATTTTATAGAAAAAGCTGACGACCTATGTGAAAACGAAGATGTGATGTGTCTACCCGTTAGAAAAAATAGTGCAGATGAAACAGACCCGTGCAACGAAAGCTTAGAGCCAACATTAACAAAGGAAGACATAAATCGCTCTAGAACAATAAGACAAAGTCTTATCAATCACATGAGTTTTACCAGCGAATGTTCTGAAAACATTTTTCCTAATGAAACATCATTTACTATCAAAGATGATCAAAATGATAATGACTGTACCTATGAAAGTAGTGAATATACAGTAATCACAATAGATAGTAATATAGACGTAATTGATCCTGTAAATGATGATAGTGTTTTGAATGAAGATAAAGTTTATATTGAGAAACAGAGAAGTACGTATTCATTTGATGAAAAAATAAATAAGTCTATTAAAGAAGATGCTGTGGTAAAAGGAAATTCTTGTAAAATTACTTATTCTGTAAATAATTCTGTAAACTCGAGAAACGAAAGTGATAACTCGTTAGCTCTATTCGAACGTTTAGAATTGGCTGCTAATGCCTACAACAGTGATGAAGAACGTGTAGATGATCAGTTAACTGAATTTAAAGTTGTAAAAGAAAAAAGAAATAACTTGCACGAAGAAACTACAAATAAATCACCGAAAACGCCAGCAACTGCTACAAAACCGAAAGAAAAGAAAAATGTTTTCGATTAATGATATTTTTGAAGGTCTTGACTCCCCTAAAATAGTTGATAAAAAAATAATGAACATATTGAAACAGTTCGGAAATTTATTGATAATCTTGCTATAGCTGCGATCAAAACAGAAATGGAAATAAATGTTGAAGAAAAATCTGAATTATCACCATAAGATAAAATAATAACTGAATCTCCAATTAAAATGAAAGCAGAAAAAGTTTCTCCTGAAATTGCTAATTTGATGAGACCATATCTTTAAAGAACGTTAATCTACATAAAACTTTTCAAGAATTAAGAATCAAAAATTAATGTGATGAAATGAAAATGAAGAGCCTGCCCAAGTGTGAAAGTAAACGAAAGACTAAAAGAAATTTAAGATTACGCAGACAAAAGAATCAGTGTGATAAAAGAGAGAAAATAAACTAAAGGATATTGTTAATCTCCAGACTGAATATTCTGATGTAACTTTAGATGTGCCCGCTCAAATTAAAGAAAGTAAAGATATAATACCATCGCCGGAACGGCTACCGGAAAGTGAAAACGTTTCACCGATGCCTGGGATACAGAGCTGTCCATCTAAAAGGTATACAATCCAGCTATTAAACCATTTTTTTTTTTTCTATTTCTCAATTTAACCTTATTTTCTCCATATGTATTTAAGTCACTTTATTATAAAAAAAGGATTTTTTTAAAAGGGAATAGTAGCTGTCAAATATGATTGATAAAAATAATAATCTGTGTGTGTGCCTACGAGATTTGTTTTCACCAAGAATGTAAAATATTTATTCTCTCCTATACATTTATGTGTTTGTTTCTTAATCGTGACGCATTTTTGTTTCATTGAGTTTCAAATCACAACGATTCTAAAGAAGTTTGATTTCAAAAATTTTATTGAACACCACTTGAACTTTGATTTCAGAGCGACAAAATTGTTTATTTGTAATGGTTAAAATTACTACAAATTGTCTTATATATATTTTCAGTGTAACTCGCAGTCGGAGAAAGTTGTTTACTCCGCGGGCGGAGCCTTTAGAAGAGAGTATGAGTCAAATGGGAGACAGTAATGAACGCATTTATGTTCCAAGACCGTCCTATCACCGTCCCAGAGCTCGTCGCAAGCAATAAATTACGTAACGAACATTTCTACTAAAAAAATATATAAATAATTAGATACATGTATATTTATTATTATTATTATAACAATTCTAATTTTATTTTATTTATTTTATTTTATTTATTTTTAATCAATCTAATTCAATTCTATTATTATTATTTGACGAGAAAATGACGAATTATTATAGTGTATTTTTACGTTTATAATTTATTTTTTATAATAAAATAATGTTGCATATTTGTGCATTTCATTTTGTGTATGTACCCATTTATGTAAAATGTACAAAGTGCAATAAAATTATAAGCATAGAATTTAAGAGTATTTTATATACCCCGTTCTCAGAGGTATTTACGAAGTAATCGGGCCGAACAAAAAAAAATTACTTTTCATGGCTTAAGTATAAGTTCTTGTGTCATGTTAGATTATACATTCAATAAGTTACAGATACTGAGACTTTATCAGTAAGATGTGAAATTGTTTTTATAAGACCAATTTATTTTAACATCCCACTGCTAGGATTAGGCCTATATTTTTGTTTTTCTTTTTTGTTCTTTGATACTATATAAGTTAAAACTATAGCAAGTTATTTGTTACTGGTATTCTTCCTGTATGCTTCAGCCTGTAATATCCCACTGCTAGGCCTCTTTCCCCCATGTAGGAGAAGTCAGAGCTTAATCCACCACGCTGCTCCAATGCAGGTTGGCGGATTGATTCCCTACTATGAGTAACTATCGCTATCAGATGTATATGATAACAACTGGGACCGACGGCTTAACGTGCTCTCCGAGGCAAGGTGGGGAGACTCACAAGGACTGCACAAAGAGACCACAGCAAACATCTGTATGACCAATACAAATGTTTGTCATGTGCGGTGGGATTGAATCCACAACCGCCACAAACCAGTGCTGTGACCGTTGCGCTAACGTGTTGTCCTGTAGGTATGCTCGTTTTTTTTATATAAAAAGTACATTATTGTCTCTTCATCTATCATGAACAATATTATGCATATTTTGATATGGTATTATTTTTTTTTCAATAAAATCATAAAAAGCACTACAATTACTGTTTTTAACGATGCTTACAATATGTTTCTTCAAATACCTATGTAATTTATAATTATAAATACAACTTTTCTCAAAGGAAATAAAGTCAATAAATAGTACTAAAATATTATCAGAAATATATTATCCATATTATAAGACTATGCTGCGGAGTTAAAATGGCTTATGGGATTAGAGAGAAGCCCACCATTCTAACCCGAGAACAAAAATAAGAGAAGAGAAAATCATTCAACAAATTAAAGTAAAATTTTGGATTTAGAGATAAATAAAAAAAACTATTACACAATTTAACAACTTACTGTCGGAAAAAAACAAAAGGGGCTTATTCCTGCTTCGTGGCGTGGAGAGTAAAATAGACTTAGCTTTAGCCCTTGGTTTGACCCCGACGGCCCTCGGCTCACGTCGGAAAACGCCTTGCGCCACGTGGTCAGGCGTAGCCGCCACCGATGCCTCCAGGTGCCGGTAAATATGGCTGGGTCGACCCGCCGTCCGTCGCTCACACCCAGGTCCCGAGAGAGGAGTTCCTGGGGCGGATTCCTCTGGATATGTGGGGCCCCCGGCCGAAAGTAACGCCACGTGGTTGTTCACGACCTTCACGCCGACCGCCAGACGCCACGCCAAGGACCCTGAAAGGACACACCCAAAACGGTGAGCCCTTCCGAAGCCAACCCTCCACTAACTCCGGGTTGACAACGGAAACGGCCCATTAAAGACAAGGACACGTGAACATTACGCGACAATATTATGAGCAAACTGCTATATAAACTACACAGTCACAAAACAAAAATATACAATAACTTTCTTTAAATTTACTTGAACAATTTAAATTTAGATTACACACAGAAAAGCTTAACAAAGGTTTGTACTTCAACAACTCACCCACTACAGAGACTCACGAAACCACAGCAACTAAAGCAAAACGGACAATAAAAAGGAGAGGTCCAGCCACGACAGTCGCTTATAAGCGAAGACCGAAACCCTCCTCACGCCGCTAACCTAACCCCGTAACACGGACCTCACAACGGATATACCGGACGAGGCGCGCCCCCGACGCCAGGCATAAACCATTTAAATAAGCTACGATACTCCGAATACCAACGCCTAACAAATCAAGGAGAGCAAAAATACAAGGACACATTGCTAATAAACATTAGTAAGGAATTAAGGCAATTTAAGTCGAATAAACAAATATAATATATGCTACAACTACTAGCTTCTGCGCGCGACTTTGTCGGCCTGGACTCCGTTCCTATTGGTCTTAGCGTGATGATAAATAGCCTAGGTATAGCCTTCCTCGATAAATGGGCTATCTAACACTGAAATAATTTTTCAAATCGGACCAGTAGATCCTGAGATTAGCGCGTTCAAACAAACAAACAATCAAACAAACAAACTCTTCAGCTTTATTATATTAGTATAGATCTGTTAATTATTTTAAAAAGGGAGACAATATATAAACGCTATATCTCTATTCTTCATCTTCATGTATGGACCCTAGTCACCCTAGCCTAGCTGTAGCCATAGACATAATACCTACTAACAGGACAGAGCACTCGCAGCTGAAAAACGAGCCGACAGAGATAGTTAGTACGGAGGCCTTGTGTCCCTTTCTAATAGGGTGACATTAAGATTTGGAAACTTGAAAAATCTGACACCATTATTGACGACGATTATTATATTATTAGATTTATTTATAATGGATAAATAATAAATATTATATTATTACATTTATTATTTGTTTTTCATGTCAATATACAAACATTTGCACAAGGGATGGATTACAAAATCAATACATATAATAAAAATGTATCAGATCGCTTTCTGTACATGGAAGATATATAGAAAAAATATTAAGTATTGGGACCTTTAACAACGCAAATAGCACACAAAACAATGATTGTTAGAATTTTTGTCTGTTTCAGAAATGTGTTTGTCTGTCATCTCAGAAACGGCTTATCCAATTTAGGTGTAGTTTTCACTAATATATTGTGCTAGGCTGCACTTAACATTTAGTGTTTGTTTTATGCCAATCGGTTCATAAATAAAAAGTTATGCCAATTTAAAGAATCACGTTGAACATGTAAATAACCAAACGACGGTGCTTATAATCCAAAATAAACCAAAACATGTATTGAAAAAATGCTGTCCAAAGTCACTATTCCACGCGGACGAAGTCGCGGGCACAGCTAGTAAACAATACAAATAGTACGAGTTATTTATTTATTAATTTACCTTAATGCTATATTTGTTACAGTTGGCAAGTAAATACAGTCCAAATAATGTATTATAATTACAGTTATTTTAAATTTAATATTTTATTTTTATTTGAACAACAAATAGTATTTAAAACACAAACATTTCTTTAATATCAATAAAAGTGAATAAAGT
Organism: Melitaea athalia; assembly: GCA_905220545.2. Classification (NCBI taxonomy): domain Eukaryota; kingdom Metazoa; phylum Arthropoda; class Insecta; order Lepidoptera; family Nymphalidae; genus Melitaea; species Melitaea athalia. The sequence continues at coordinate 19,527,443 of HG992176.1, forward strand.
GACGCATGGTCACCATAGTTGTCGATGGAAATTTGTTTATACAAAAATGAACACTAACACAAGGTGTTAAGCATTATATTCAGTTTTATTACAGTCTTAAACAATGTACACTGTGATGTTTACGAGAGTTACCGTAAGAAAAAGAGAAATAGGCAAAATAATAATTTATGTTTTCTTTTTATCTAAGAATATATTTAAAGAAATTAATTTTAATTATGATTTGCTGACTTACAATTGTTAAAATAACATTAAAATACAATTGTTTCAATGGAGTTTTAGGTCAGCCATAATTTTTGATTAGAAACATTTTTATGCTGGCAATATGAAAGAACGAGACACAAGGCCTCCGTTGTGACTATCTCTCTCGGCTTGTTTTTGCATTTGTATAATGCGCAACCGAATATAATACTTAATTCGTTGACTTAGTGTTCATTTTCGTAAATACAAATTTTCAGAGTACTCTGTCCTGTTAGTAGGTATTAAGTCCATGGCTGTAGCTGACTAGCTGTTGTTCAATGTAGTCAATGTACTCTGTGAGCTGTTGACAGCACAGCACTGACAGCGGCCATTCTCCAATTCGGCGTTATTTGCCTAATTACCGTGACGTTTTTTATTTTTCACTGATTTGACTTAAACACATTAAAATATGAAACAAATCAAAGATACGAATTCAATAATTAATTTGGCATGTAACAATTAATTGTAGTTTTCTAGATAATGAGACTTCAAAATTTTATGAGTACGGTAATTAGAAATGTTTTTATATTTAATGTAACGGTAATTAGAAAATAATATAAAGTCTATGTAAAATATCACGATCACGATTCAGCCTGTAATATCCCACTGTTGGGCATAGGCCTCTTCCCCATGTAGGAGAAGGATCGGAGCTTAATCCACCACGCTGCTCCAATGCGGGTTGGCGGATAATATGATAAATGATAATAACACACATTAATAATTCGTTCACATATAATTATAATTAAATCGAAAGAATTAACGATGTCCCTCATAACCATAACCTACAAATAGTGAAAAAGAGATTTTATCATTGCTCTAATTTAATAAAAATTAGAACACTCAATCAATTTCTTGTTGTCTCTTCTATTGACGTAACGAGAAGAGTATCACGTGCACGCATGTTAGCTACTGTAGACATAGAGAGATAATACGAGTAAAGGGGTAGACAAAATTTTGTTTTGGCGCGCATGCTAGGCCTACTGAGCAACGATACTATTTGCAGTTCTTTTTATCGTTGCTCCTACGCCATCATTAACATTTTCATTCATTCAACATTTTTTTATTTCGATATTGGCTAGTCGGAGAATCTGATATAAAATGAAAGACATTTACATGAGGAGCTTCATTTTCAATGAAATTTAAGACAGGTATGCAATGACCTTCTATAAGGTCATTGCACGTATGAGATGACTCCATACTGCAACTGCATCATGTCTATGAGTGAAGGACTCAAAGTGCAAGACTCTGGAATCACGACCCAAAATGGTCGCATCTTGTAAAATGTCCAGTTGCTGATTTTATAAGAGTGAGTAAGTTTATCAGTGTGTGACGTGTGTGTGAGTAATTTTATAAGTATGTGTGAGTTTTCTTCCGGTTTTTTGGTGACATTTCGCAGACAGGTAGTATTTTTTTTATCTCGTTTACTTTTATTCAGTCAGTCTGACAGTTCAGCCTATTGCGGTCCACTGCTTGGTCATAGGCCTCCCCATGTTCGCGCCAGACATCCTGAATTTCTGCAATCCTCATCTCCAGCCTACACCGGCAATCTTACGTAGATCGTCGGTCCAACGTGCCGGAGGACGTCCCACACTGCGTTTGCCAAGACGCGGTCTCCCCTCCAGGACCCGTCTGCTCCAATGGCCATCGGTCCTGCGACACAGATGACCAGCCCACTGCCACTTCAACTTGCTTATTCTGTGGGCTATGTCGGTTACTTTTGTCTCTCACGGATAGTCTCATTTCTAATTCTAACTTTGAGAGAAACCCCAAGCATAGCCCGTTCCATTGCACTTTGAGCGATTTTAAGCTTGTGGACCAGTCCCTTGGTCAGTGTCCATGTCTTGGCTCCGTATGTCAACACAGGCAGGACGCATTGCTCGAAGATTTTGGTCTTCAGGCATTGCGGATTTTCTTTTATTGTACCTTTCTTTCTCCTTTTATTTTGATTGCTGATACAAAAAGGGTCATTTTTAATTCGTTGTCGGCGTTGATTGCGGTTCCAGTTAGTAAACAAGTATTATTTTTTCATACAACGGTAATTATAAACATATGGTAATTAGTATACGGTAATTAGAAAACGATAGATTTTCTTAAAAATCTCGAAAACCAACACATTATGCAAATACTAGCGTATTACAACGTACGGAGGCCAAAGTACTGTCTTCATTTACATGATCAACTTGGGTCTATCTTAAAAATCAAGTAATAAACTAAGAACAACGGTAATTAGAAAAGTTTTTAACCAAGGCTACGGTAATTATATACTCACGTGCTTCATTGGAGGTACACTAACTATAGAGACATTCAGATGCTGATGGGCCTTGACACACACTGAGGAGACGCGACGCGTACGGTAGTGATGGTCCAAATACTTTTATTTAGGGATGTGCACCCGAGAACAGCAAATGTTACGGGAATTATAACTTTCCATTGGACATGCGATTACTTAATTATAATTATTTGTAGACTGGTTCTATTGAGTCGATATTTTGTTGTGCGATACACGTTACTTAATATCATTTAAAACATTGAATGAATCAAAGTAAATCTTTACGTTATAAAAATTACAAGCAATTTTTAAGATTAAGTTGGTGTGCGGACACGCCACGGTAATTAGAGAACAGAGGTTCTTTGAACATAAGTTAAATTAATTTAGTCTTAATTACTTACAACAGAAGCCAATATTTTTTTTACAGCTAGATACGGATGCTTTCTAATATATATAAAAAAATTATGATTGATTAAGATAACATTACGGATTAAACAAGCCCGGACACCTAAAATTTGCTTCTCGGAGAATGGCCGACAGAACTTCAACTTTGTTATTGCCCGTATGACGTCACACCATGGCGGCTCTTGTTTTAGGTCACGTGATAAACAGATTAAAATATACGACTTTTAATTTCAATATAATAAATCAATAATGTGCTTTTATAATTCCAAATCAGAATATTTAGGTGTATTTCTGTATAAATTTTAATTTTTATCAAATTTTATAATTTATTTTTCACTACGGAAAGTACCCTATTGTATGTATCCATCGGAAAATACTTACGTATAATCTTAATTCATAATCCATATATTTCTGTGTTACTCATAGATGACTTGCTAATATAAGACGAAGGGTATTTTACCATTATATTGTCAAACTATGCAAGTATCATTAAGGCACTATTTTATTATACAAAAAAAATCATTTGTATAAACAAATGATTTTTTTTGTATCTAGCAACATTACACGATATAATCTATAGCAAATAGCTAATTTTTTATCTATGCTATGTCAATTGTCAGATCGCTACTTAGGTAGGTACTGAAAATTCCGTACATTCCGCGATAGCGATACTACCTACATATACATAATTATATTTCAATTTAATACCTACATTTTAATGAAAGTTTTTTTTAGAGTACATTAATGTATAAAAACATAAAAAATTACATAAAGTTTAAGTAAGATGCGAAATTGTGTTCTACTTTAATTTTAGTTGTATTTAATATATACGCGGAAATGAAATTTATGATGCGCTTTTCTTATTGTATACGTGGAAGTATTTTAATTTTTGCATAAACTTACTAATATTTTGTTTAATAAGTAAAGCAGATATTTAGCGTACCGTAAGTAGATTTAATCTTTTTAATTATAACCTTTTTTCGTAGTAGGGTAATGAACTATTGATTTTCCGAAAGCTGTTAAAAATGATACGTTTACTACAACATATAAAAAAAGACACTGTGCTAAAGGTATAAATACTCAATTTAAATCACTTTTATTCATAATAATAGTAAAGATTATTTATTAAAAAAATTGAGATGTGTGCAAGTGTTTAAAAATCCATAACTGCTTAGGTGCAGTTCAGAAAATAATTTAAAATGAAGCTAAATATGAAACGAAATATTATCAAAATTTAATGAAATTGTTGAGATATACCACTTCAGAGCAAAGGTGTTTAACGTGAATATCTGTATAAATTTATAAATACTATATAATAAAAAAAATACATATGACTTTTGAGTATAGCGGCAGTAGGTACTAAAAAACCTCACCACATATTACCAAGAGGTTTAAAAAGTTGTTAAAAATATCATGTGAATAATGGACGACCCTTAACACAGAATTCTCTTGAAACATGCAAATTTTAAATTCATTCTTATACTCATAATGTATATTTAATATTACAAACCTGTTTAAAATATCAATAATTTCAGGAAATAAAATGGTAGTATCAATTATAAAGTAAAAATTGTACAGAAAAAAATGGATACAAAACAGGATACCAAAATCGACCTTGGCGGTCTATTATCAACTTCTGTATCCAAAACAAAAATAGATACATGGCAGAGCAGCGACAATAAAGATCAATATTTAGAGCAATCAATATCACACAGAAAAATTATAAGGGTAAGAGAATCCAATTAATGCACATTTCATATTTTTAGACAATACATTATAATAAATAATAATAAACGCTTCACAGTCATCGGCCCCCAGTATCATTTTCTCCTGTGTCGGGGGTCCGGAAACACACATTATCTCTTGACGTTCTGTCAAATGTTTCAAATTTACTAAGCACTGTAGAACAGCAAAAAATATTGATTAAAGTTAGGTACTTTAATCAATATTTTTTTTTATAATGCTAATGAATTTTAGATATAGTAACATTTTTGTTACTGTTCCTCTTTTATGAGTCATTGCAAGATGTTTTATACCACTCCTTGATAGTATAACCTTTGAACGGTGAAAGAAGAATTAATGTCGGTTTTGTAGCTATTTGTTTATCCTTATAAATAAATCTGTCTATCCCCATTATTAGTGTTGATGGGGATAAGGTCGTACAATATCGTTTATAGGTTAAATGATATACTTAATAAATTTGTTGGTCATTTCGAGCTTCCAATATTTCACAGTGGGAGTTCACCATGGTGTTTATCATGGTGATCCCATTTAACATATCAATTATAGTTAGTGAGCATGAAAGTTTAAAAACTCATAAGGTACAATTTATTCATTTTTGATAAAAAATAAAGAGGCCCTTCTTTTCAATTACCTAACTCAGGGGTTCCCAAACTGTGCGCCGCGGCACCCTGGTGCGCCGTAGAGACTAAAGAGGGGCGTCGCCGTGAGTCGATTCTCTATTAGGTATTATCCGGAACTACAAATATTCACCAAGCTCACCCGTCACATTGATTTGATTGAGTGAATATCGTATTTTATCTTTGCTTTTCTTAAGACTTAAGTCTTTCTTGTTATTGTCTGTTTCAATTCTTTTATAATAAAAAAATCAATTTCATATTGTAAGCAGACATTTTCATTTTTGCTCCTCTCAACCTAATTATTATCTTTATAGGTGCCTATTTCTTTCTACTGTATATTTTTCAAATAGCTAAATAGGGTAGGGCGCCGTGACAAAATTCTAAATTTGTGAGTGCGCCGCGGGCTGAAAAAGATTGGGAACCCCTGACCTAACTGTTGATGTTGATCAGAGAAGTTCTATTAACAAAGTCATTACGGATTTTTTACTGTACTATGGTGCTATAGTACTAGGTGCTTCAGTGTATACAAATGTCTACGTTTTAAAAATGCAGAGTGCATATATTTAGTGTTATAATACGTAAATAGCAGTAAATATATAGTTGATAAAACACTTAACAATAAACTTACTGAAATGACAGGCTGTGGATTGATAATATAAATAGTTATAAAGAGAGAGAAAAAGTTTCTACCATAATAATGATAGCCAAGCCTGGGAAACCACAGACTAATTTATATCAAGGTCTACATGCCAATTAGTTTGCTACTTGTGATATCAAAGTTGTTCGAAAGACTGTATCTTACTCGCTTATTGACAATATTAGATGAACAAAAGGTAATTCTAGACTATCAGTTTAGGCTCCATGCACAACATGGTACCGTGGAATAAAGCCATCAAGTTGCGGACACAACAAGCTCTGGAAAATAAAGAAAAGGAAAATACTACTCAGCTGTCCTATAAGATGTCCAGCAAGCATTTGGCATATGGCATAAAGGACTTCTGTGTAAACCCAAAACCTGCTTGTTATGCTCCTGAAGTGTAACTTGCAGGAAAGGATTTTCCAAGTAGTTTGATGATCACTTCTCATCATTAATTAAAATAGTGATGCGAGTGCCACAAAGCTCAGTTCTTGGACACGTTCTGTACACAGTGTAACTTACGATATACCCACATCTGAACATATGCATATTATGATAATGCGGATATATATTATAAATCCTAATAGATGGCGGTTTGGCATCTAAGTTGCACAGATATCCGGTAGATGGCGCCGTATTTCTAGTTCTAGATTATAGGTGGCGCCTTTAAATATAGAATTTATATATATTTTCCTGCTTATAATGTAATTCAATTTATTATTTATACTAATATATAAAGCTGAAGAGTTTGTTTGTTTGATTGTTTGTTTGTTTGTTTGTTTGAACGCGGTAATCTCTGCTTCTACTGGGCCGATTTGAAAAATTCTTTCAGTGTTAGATAGCCCATTTATCGTCCTGCAAGCCCTGCAGAGCAGTGTTATGACATCAGGGCTAATATATGAATGCCATCGAGCTCTGACGAAGGTAAGCGAAACAAACACCGTCACCCTTCAATGGATAAAGGGTCACAGTGGATCGCGAGGTAACGACGCGGCCGATAGACTGGCGAGGGAGGGATCGGAGCTGAAGGTCTATGGACCTGAACCGATTCTACCCCTGCCTTTCGGTTGGCTGCGCGACCGGCTGCGACACAACACCAAGGTAATGCACCAAAAATATTGGACAAACCTAGGTACCTGCAGGCAGACAAGAGAAGTTCTCCCGAGGATCGACCCCAGACTATCCCGCAAACTCCGCGGGTATGGGAGAACTCAGCTCCGACTACTGATAGGGGCTCTCACTGGACATGCCTTGTTTAATAAACATCTGTATAATATGGGTGTTACAGACAGCCCCCTATGTAGAGCGTGCATGGAGGCGGAAGAAACGGCTGCACACATTCTGCGGGATTGCGTTGGTGTGGCGAACTACAGGGCACGACACCTCGGGAATACGAGGTCGCTCCAGGAAGTCGTCGCCAACGTCAAGGGTCTGCTAGGCTTCCTGAAGGAGCTGGGCTGACAGGAGTAGTGTCCTCAGCCGGCCACCCAGGCAGAATAGGCGCGTTAGACGTCGAGCTGCCGAAATAGCCCGTGCAAGAAGTAAGAAGTAGCCCATTTATCGAGGAAGACTATAGGCTATGTATCATCACGCTAAGACCAATAGGAGCGGCCGAAGTCGCGCGCAGAAGCTAGTAATTACTAAGGCACAGCAACGTGTGGCTGATATATTATTTTATTATATTATTCGGTATTATAGTATTATATTATTTTTTCGGTTTAAAGGACTCTCTATAGACGGTTAACCTGAGATACAGTTATCTAACTAGTTCAGATAACAGGTGCACTGTAATTGTAAATACATTTCTTTATACCACTTTAATTGTAAAAGTGTAAATAAATTGTACCTTTATTTGTTACACCACGGTTGCTTTAAACCGAATAAACTCAAAACAAAAATTTCGATTTGGCGGTTACATCGTTCCATAGCTTATTGGCTAGAGCACCGGACACGGTATGTCGGAGGTGCGGGTTCGAATCCCGCTGGATCGAAATTTTGATATGATAATAAAAAACATTTTAAATATATTTTTTTTAAATTACTGTTAAGTAAATTCCTTATTTAAGTAAGTACTTTTTATTTCGTCATTTAGTGTGTAAAACTATAGAATCACTGTATTTATTTACTAAGTTAAAACTTTCATTTAATGATTTTTATTAGGGTTCCGTACCCAAAGGGTAAAAACGGGACCCTATTACTAAGACTTCGCTGTCCGTCCGTCCGTCCGTCCGTCCGTCCGTCCGTCCGTCCGTCCGTCCGTCCGTCCGTGTGTCTGTCACCAGGCTGTATCTCAAGAACGGCTATAGCTAGAGAGTTGAAATTTTCACAAATTATGTATTTCTGTTGCCGCTATAACAACAAATACTAAAAACAAAATAAAATAAATATTTAAGGGGGGCTCCCATACAACAAACGCGATTTTCTTGCGCTTTTTTGCTCGATATCAATAATGGTAACAGGTAGGCACTTGAAATATTCACAAAATACGCAGTTGTATTTTTACTTTAATAATAAATAATAAAATTAAAATAAAATTAATATTTAAGGGGGGCTCCCATACAAAAAACGTCATTTTTGCCTATTTTTGCTCTCATACAATAAAAGTGATTTTTAGCCGCTTTTTGCTCGTTATTACAATCAATGTACCTAGTCAATGGTACGGAACCCTTCGTGCGTGAGTCCGACTCGCACTTGGCCGATTTTTTGTTGTAGATATGGAAATGAAATGTAGCTATATAGGTACATTAATTAATTGTGACTGTTGTTTTCTTTTTCTTTTTTGTAAACGATATCTCCATAATACCAATTTGTTAACTTTAGTGAAACCTGTTATTGGCTATATTATATGTTGTATGCTATATGTTAAAAATTGTATATATATGTATATACTAGCTTGTGCGCGCGACTTCGTCCCTGTGGAATAGGACCACCCGATTTTGAAACATTCTTCATTAGTGCTAAGCTCCTGTTGGTCTTAGCGTGATGATGTATAGCCTATAGCCTTCCTCGATAAATGGGCTATCTAACACTGAAAGAATTTTTCAAATCGGTCCAGTAGATCCTGAGATTAGCGCGTTCAAACAAACAAACAAACAAACAATCAAACAAACAAACTCTTCAGCTTTATTATATTAGTATAGATATAAGCTGTTGGTTTTCTCAATAAATAAAATAAAAATAAAATTAATAACAATTTGCGATTAGTGTTGAAACACGAAATCGTTAAAAATAATCATTTGACCCAGGCCAATTTGTTTCCAGTGATAAATAAAAAAATATATAGTAGTTACTAATTACAATTACATCGATAACATACTGATAATCATTTGCTGTTGTATACAATACTTGTAGTAAACTTTTGTCATTCGAATTAGTAATTTTTAACTAAAACATTCAAGGCTGAAGAACAAAAGTTGTTCAGTTCGTAATTCTTAGAGCTGCGGAGCGCGAGACATAGTGTAAAAATGACCTGTGACAAGCTTCAAGAAGTATGTTATACCTCATTAAATTGAATACTATGTAATTGTGTTATGATATAAACGGAATCATTTTTTATTTATTGTGTCGAAGAGTTTTTGTGTGTTGGTTCGACAGTCTTTAGAAAATAGGGCTAAAAACATCACAGTATAATGCATTAAAGCGGTTATTTTTAGCGTATATTTTCTATTAGCGTTTATTTTTTAATGCGTCGAGTAATATCAATTCTGATTTCATTAGCTTTTTTAATAAAAAATCTATATCTATACAAATAAATAAAATTGGAGTAGGTATCTGTTTGTAATATTAAAATAACCGCTTTTACTTTTAACTAAATGCACATGGATGTATACACGGTACATAAACCAATTTTTTTTTTATAATTTTGTCTGTCTGTCTGTTTGTCTATCTCTCTGTTTGTTCCAGTTAATCTTTGAAACAGCTGGACCGATTTTGACGGGACTTTCACTGGCAGTAATAGCTGATGTAATAAGGAGTAACTAAGGCTACTTTTATTTTAAAAATTAATTTCTTTTGTGACTCTGCGAACTTAACTATTTATTTATTTTTAATTCCACGCGGACGAAGTCGCGGGCACAGCTAGTTATTTAATAAATTTTAATTGTTTTGTTAAATGTTCATTACTTTTTATGAAATACTCTAAGATTTAGTTGTAATATATTATAAAGAAACGTAAAGGAAATATATGAAATAAGGAAATGTCATTTGATAAATATATTTGTTTCAGAGATGGAACCAGCTGTCTCGGTTGCAAAGATCACTGGTATATGCATTTGTCATAATACTGGTAACACTATTACTAATATTGTTAACATCAAAAGAAACACCTACAAAAGTTGAAGAAAAAAGGAAAGCTGAAGTGAGTACATTTCTTTTTAAAATATTAGGAGCCAAAAATCATAGATTGATAGAGTTTAGTTGGTAATGTTGATGTCATGAATTGTCATGAAAAATTAAGAAAGGTATGCTGAGTTGGTTTGGCCATGTCGAGAGAATGAATGAAGAACGATTGACGAGAAAAGTGTATAAAGCGAGTTTGAATGAAAGTGTTGGAAGGGGTAGACCTAGGCGGGCGTTTAGGGACCAAATTAGGGACGTCCTGAAAAAAGGCCAGGTCAAGAGTACCCTAAACCGAAGAGCATGTATGAAAGGAATAATGAAAGTGGACGAGGCGAAACAAGTATGTAAGGATCGTAGCAAGTGGATAGAAGTGGTCTCTGCCTACCCCTACGGGAAAGAGGCGTGATTATATGTATATATATGAATTGTCATGTTGAGTTAACTCATACTTTCAACACACAACTCAACTGTACCGCGGCAAAGTTCCTTATTTATTTATTTTACACTTTATTGTACACCAAACAAGAAATAAAATAAGCAAATTTAACAATAATTAGTTGAAAAATGTACAAAAGGCGGCCTTATTGCTAAAAAGCAATCTCTTCCAGGCAACCTTAACGCAAAGTATGTATGCATGTATTTTTATTTAGCGCGGGTTCAAATCCCGCTGGGTCGAAAAATTTTGATATGATTTAAAACGTTTATTTATTTAGAGAAGTTTATTAATTACTTATTGTGATAATTTTGCTTGAGAATTTTAAGTCTAAGAAGATGGCAGAGTAAAAAAGGAAATAGAATTTAAAATGCAGTAAAGCCACTACATTTCATCTTTAATATTTTTTCCTAGTGAATACGTAATAAATATTTTTATAAACATAACAATTTTTGTTTCTACACGTCGCCACTTTGTTTGCATTATTTCAGTATTCACACACATTGAGATATATGTACTACGTACTAGAGGAGACGCCTCGACTTGATTCTTTGTAACAAGAGTTAGAGCGCGTGCGCTCTAGCCTCTAACTCACTTAGTCTGTTTCAAAGAATATAGTACTCTCTACCGAGAGAAGAATGACGTCTTCATAGTAAAAAAATGCAACCATAGATTTATACACTTACATACACTAGCGCCACTGTGAATTAGCACAAGATGAAAAATACGGGCGGGAATATTCAAATTTTCCTTGAATTATTGTTGCTTGGATTGCTAAGTAAATATTCTCTAAACTGCGCACATAGAGAATATTTACTTAACAAACCAAGTAAATGGTAACCGAAATGTATTAGATAAATGCCAATGAAACAGCCAGAGTATATTTTATTAATTATTTATTTCTTAATATTTGAATTTTTTTTCTTTCTAAAGATTTCTTTTTTTCTTCCTCCTCCATTTGTCTGTTTGTTATAATTGTAAATCTCTTAATTACAATACAAAATGTGCTCAATTTAATGTGGTTTTTGTTTTCATCTGCATGAATCCCACATTTATTTAAGCAACTGTAATCTAAACATTCTAGAAGTATCATTATGTTTTTTTTTATATTATTTACAAAACCTCTTTCTCTTCATAACTTTTGTTTGAAATAGCTTCTCTAGTACGTAGTACATAATATCTCAATGTTCACACAGGGTCTTGGTGTCGGCCGAGACCATATCAATATTCAATGTCGAACTTTATTATCAGACCAAAATAAAATCCATGAAAACCTTTAAGACCGTATCAAAAGTATGTTCTTACATCATCCGGCTAAATACGAACCGTACCAGTTTCAATCGCATCCTATTTTTCTCGTCGAATTAATAGTGTTTATAATTTTAAACCCCATGTTTAAAATAATAAGGTTTAGTTTGAAATGTTGTACGTATAACGTGTGGGATAATTACAATAGTGATTACGAATTGAGATAAGACTTTCCGTTTTCGCGTGGTCGTTAGTTTTTAATATGTAACAAAACAACTTTGTTTTGTTTTTAAATTATATATACATTCGAGCGTCGATTTCGTAATAATTTTACTGTATATATTGCATGAGATTTCCGCTATGATAATTTTTCGTATTGTAAAATTTGAATCGTTTTACTTGTTTATATAGAAACGTGTATATTGTATTTGAAAAGGCTATCGGAAGGATGGAAAATTTGTGAATAGTATGGACAATTTTAATTTTGTATTTCTCTACTTTATATCTATGTACTTAATAATCTGTTTTTATTTACGAAAATTATCATAGATATATGTAGCAGACGCACCTCAATAAAGGGAAACGATAGGTGGCTGTTGCCACATTTGGGTCAGACTAGGATTAATCTGCCGATGTAATCGATGTTCTGGACGCGAATAGGCACGCAGCAACAAAATAAAATGCACTCACGTACCTTTGAGAATCGATGAGGACCTTTACTCTCGATGGGGCACACCCGCTGGTTGGATCCTGCACAGTGCACTTGGAGTTCAGAAGATGCTAGGAGTTCGTGGCGTTTTTTGATCACAGATTTGCATAGAAAGCATGCGATGGCGATGGCGGTCACATAAGGTCAGCGGACGTGCGTTCGCGGCGCGATCATAGGTGTATAGATTCACAATTAGTTGCAACTGCCCTCAAGTTCTGTCACAAATCTCAACTCGCGGGCAGTGAGCGCATGACAGCGTTGTGAAGCTGCTTTTTGTTGCTACATAAACGTACTCACACAGTACATCGATTACAACGTTAGAAAAAAAACTATGAAAGGTACGATGACGGAACATCCCGCCCACCAAAATACCTATGGTATTTTCTGGTTTCCGAAATCTGAAAAATTACGCGATACTAATAGTTATACGAAAACGATAAATGCTAAAGAAAATTGAAACGATAAAGTTAACACTACAAGTTAAAACTAAGTTAAAATAAACTAAGCTAAAAGTAAGTTAAGTTAAAACTAAAGAGCAGAAGATCCAATGGAAGCTAGCCCTCCAGTGGCAGAGGGCACAACTTAACCAAAGGCCGCTGAATTAAGTTATTGGGTGCAGTTTTAACCGTTGCGATTCGATTAACTCCGTCAGCTCCAGCAATAAGCTGCTTTACCCTACCAAGGGTCCAGTGTAACGGAGCGCGGTTGTCATCTTTGATGATGACCATCGATCCTACAGCCAAAGGTTTCGAATCTTTGGTCCATTTGGCACGTTGCGTTAAAGAATTGAGGTACTCATTTTTCCACCTAGCCCAAAAATTTTGCTGAAAAGCTTGTAACAGCCGCCACCGATTAAGCCGATGTAGATTAGTATGAGTGAGATCCTCATCGGGCACGGCAGTCAACGGTTCCAAGGTGAGAAAATGTCCGGGCGTTAACACAGTCAGATCGTTAGGATCAGAACTGAGGGGATATAACGGACGCGAATTCAGAACTGACTCGATTTGAACGAAGAGTGTAGTCAGTTCTTCAAAGGTGAGTACTTGATCGCCTACAACTCGATATAAGTGTGATTTTGCAGCTTTAATCTGGATTTCCCAAACGCCACCGAAGTGAGGTGCCGAGGGAGGGTTAAATTTGAAATCGATTTTCTCAGCAACAGAAGCCCTTTCCATTAGAGCCGATAGTTGATTTCTAGCACCAACGAAATTGGTGCCACAATCAGCATGAATCACGTTACAGCGACCACGTCGTCCAATAAAACGGCGTAGTGCAGCAATAAATCCCTCTGCAGATAATGTAGACACTACTTCGAGATGCACGGCCTTCGTGGCGAGACAGACAAACAAGCATAAATATGCCTTATCAATTTTTGCTCCACGATGAGAACCGAGTTTAATTAGGGGTCGCAAACCGGGATACCGAATTTCGAAAATACCGGAATACCGGGCCAAATTTAGGTCTAATTAATACCGGTATTCATTTCACAAAAACCGGGATATTCGGTATTTTCGGTTTTAGTAAAATAAATAAAAAACAAATACAAATAGAAAAAGTTACGAGGCATTTCATTCAAATTACGCGCGCGCGAGTTAATTAGAATATTATTTGATAATTAGTAAACCAATTAGTGCACCATAAATTGTCGCACCATTATTCGGAGTGTATCCCAGACTTTGAAGTAGACGAGACTAGTGCGGCGCTCGGGCAGCTTAAAAACGGGAGGGCCCCGGGGGATGACGGAGTTACAACTGAGGTACTTAAAGCCGCAGGGCGATCTGCCCTAAAACACTTGGCGAGACTCTTTAACGCCGTCATCCACCGAGGTACCACGCCGGAGGCGTGGTCCACTAGTGTGGTGGCACTGTTCTTTAAGAGAGGCGACAAGTCTCTGTTAAAGAATTACAGACAGATCTCACTTCTGAGCCACGTCTATAAGCTGTTTTCGAGGGTCGTTACGAATTAACGTTAACGAAACTTCCAACCACCGGAGCAGGCTGGATTTCGAAATGGCTACAGCACCATAGACCACATCCATACTGTTCGGCAGATTATATAAAAGACAGAAGAATATAATCAGCCGCTGTATATGGCATTTGTGGACTACGAGAAAACCTTCGACTCTGTCGAAACCTGGGCTGTCCTGGACTCTCTGCAGAGATGTCATATCGACTGGCGATATATCGAGGTAGTGAGATGTATGTACGACGCGGCGACGATGACCGTTCATATTCAAGACCAGAGAACAAGACCCATTTTCCTCCGGCGTGGGGTAAGAAAGAGAGATGTAATATCACCGAAACTGTTTACCACTGCGCTGGAGGATGTCTTTAAGACCTTGGATTGGGGGGAACGAGGCATCAACGTCAACGGCGAGTACATCTCTCACCTTCGTTTTGCCGACGATATCGTCATCTTTGCGGAGACGTTGGATGAGCTAGGACGGATGCTGTCCGTCCTAAACGAGTCCTACCGACGAGTCGGTCTCGGTATGAACTTGGAAAAAACGAAAGTTATGTTTAACAACGAAGTCATACCGAGACCGATATCGGTCGATGGTACCCTTCTCGAAGTTATTCAGGATTGTATTTACCTAGGCCATACAATCCAACTAGGCCGCAACAAGTTCGAGAAGGAGGCCGATAGGAGGATCCAGTTGGGCTGGGCGGCATTTGGCAGGCTTCGCCGAGTCTTCACTTCGAAGATTCCGCAATCCTTGAAAACAAAAGTCTTCGAACTATGCGTCCTGCCTGTGTTAACATACGGAGCCGAGACGTGGACACTGACGAAGAGACTGGTCCACAAGTTTAAAGTCGCTCAACGTGCAATGGAACAGGCTATGCTTGGGGTTTCTCTCAAAGATAGAATTAGAAATGAGGCTATCCGCGAGAGAACGAAAGTAACCGACATAGCCCACAGAATTAGCAAGTTGAAGTGGCAGTGGGCTGGTCACTTGTGTCGCAGGACCGATGGCCGCTGGAGCAGACGTGTCCTGGAGTGGAGACCGCGTCTTGGCAAACGCAGTGTGGGACGTCCTCCGGCCCGTTGGACCGACGATCTACGTAAGATTGTCGGCGTCGGCTGGGTGAGGATTGCGGAAAACCGGGATGTCTGGCGCGAACTCGGGGAATGGGGAGGCCTATGTCCAGCAGTGGACTGCGACAGGCTGATGTGATGTGATGATGATGTGATTTGAACTAGGTAATCTAAGTTATTTTAATAAAGGAATAAACAGGCATTTAAGTATTAGTAAATTATTGCTAACTAACTAATTGATTACCAACATATCAAATTATAAACCTTGTGTCAATGAATATTTTGTTTTATTTAGAAGATAAATTCATTTAGGTTAGGTACCTACTTACTATTTCTCCGCAAACTAACTTTATTACACTAAATTTGCTAATTTTAGCTTAATCCCGGAAATATCGAAAATACCGGATTATCGGTATTGGTCTGGAGCCAATACCGAAAAAACCGGTTTTGCTTAAGTGATTCGGTATTGCGACCCCTAAGTTTAATGCGAAAGGGTCCCCCGAAATCTACACCTACTACTGAGAAAGGTTTTATTTGGTTAACGCGACAGGATGGAAGGTCACTCATAAAAGGCTGTAACGGTTTTGGATTTGTTCGATAGCATTGAATACACTTCGATAAACGATTACGAACGACACGTTTTGCTGATATAATCCAAAATTGTTGTAGTAATAAAAAGTGAGTTGTATTTATGCCCGTATGGCAGTAGTTACGATGAATAAAGTCTATAATTAAAATAGTTAGGGGATGATCAGGTGGTAACAATGCAGGGTGCTTATGTTCATATTCAAGACCTGATCTTGATATTCTGCCTCCAACACGAAGGATGCCGCAAGCGTCCAAAAACGGGTTAAGTTTTTTAAATTGTTTAAGAATCGGTCTCTTAGCTTTAATATTTAAGATTTCTTGAGAGAAAGAAATTTGTTGAACGTGTTTTACGATCTGCATAAGCGCATTATATCGCTCGACGTTAGTGATATAGAGGTTAGAATTAGTGCGATTTGATAGTTTTGCGTTTTTTATGAAGCGATTTATGTATGCCAGAACGTTCAATAATTTTTGTAAAGTTGAGAATTTAGATAACAACATTTCGAAAATACTTTGATCGGGTTCGGTTAATTTCTTTTCAATTAGAAGTGCTGATGATAATTTGGATTCGATTTTTACGACTGCTTCGTCAGATGGAGACAGACTTGTAAATGAATTTGGCCATGTAGTTGGATCCCTTGATAGCCAGGATGGCCCCGCCCACCAAAGGGAATTGTGAGCGATTTCATCCGGAAATTGTCCCCTTGAACAGATATCAGCTGGATTTTCTCCCGAGGACACGTGATGCCAGCATTCAGTCGGTATGATATCATGTATGTGGCTTACCCGATTTGCTACAAATGTAACCCATCGTGATGAATGAGACCTTAACCACGATAGCACAATTGTAGAATCGGACCACATATAAGCTGCGGTCAAAGGGATTCGATCCGCATAAGTATTTTGTACGAATTTGTATAGATCAGACAGAAGAACTGCAGCGCACAGTTCTAAGCGGGGTAGTGATATTCGCTTTAAAGGTGCTACACGAGCCTTTGAACAAATTAAACGTACTTTAATTTCTCCATTGTGATCTGTGGATCGTAAATAGATAACTGCTCCATACGCGATTTCCGAACTATCACAAAATCCGTGAAGTTCGTATGAGGTAGCAATGGAACTAGTGATTTTTCGAGGAATTTTGACATCAGCGAGACAAGGAAGGTTAGCTCGATAACTGTTCCAACTCTTAACGATCTCCTCAGGGGGAGTCTGATCCCACCCGACGCCAAGTATCCACAATCTTTGAATAAGACACTTTGCCTTTATCGTAATAGGAGATAAAAATCCCAGAGGATCAAAGATTCGTGCGATTTCACTGAGAATTGATCGTTTGGTGCACGATTGGTTTGATGGTTTAACTTCAAACAGAAACGCATCCGATTTAGGATCCCATTTTAATCCAAGAACCTTTAGTGTAGCTGGTTCAGAATCATCAAAAGAAACCGATTCAGTTAAACAATCCTCCGGAGGTAGATCAGATAATAATTGTGGGTCGTTGCTCATCCATTTGCGAAGATGAAAACATCCTAATTTAAAAAGAGCAATAATTTGTGATTTAGCTTCTAGAGCTTCGTTCAATGAAGCCTGGCCAGTGATGACATCATCAATATATATATCAGAGAGCACGATTTGTTTTGCCAAGGGAAACATATAACCCGAATCTTCAGCAAGCTGTCTGACTGTGCGACAAGCAAGGAAAGGGGATGAAGAGACTCCGTAGGTTACGGTGTTTAGTCGATACTCACGAAGTGGGTCGGCAGGGGAAATTCTCCAAAGAATGCGCTGATAGTCGCGGTGTTCAGGTGAAATCAAGATTTGACGATACATGGCGCGAACGTCAGCGATAAATACGATTTCATGTTCTCTAAATCGCAATAGAATTTCCAAAATATTTGGTTGTAATTTTGGACCGAAAAGCTGTGAATCATTTAGAGAACGAGAACGGACATCCTTAGCTGAAGCGTCAAAAACGACACGGAGACGAGTAGTTGTGGAATCAGGACGCAAAACGCAATGATGAGGAATGTAATATTTCCCTCTGCCCACTTCGTCTATGGGAACGAGAGACATATGATTACACTGCCGATATTCTTCCATAAATTCGGAGTATTGACGATGCAATTCTGGATCACGAGAAAGCCTGCGTTCGATTGCATGGAATCGTCGTAACGCAACATCACGAGAACCTTCAAAGCTTGGCTCCGAATCATGCCTAAACGGCAACGTCACGATATATCGGCCCGATTCATCTCGTGTATGAGTTGTTTTGAATTTATGTTCGCACAATGATTCCTCTGGAGTTAAGGATGACGCTTGTGGTAATGAGTCTAGTTCCCAAAACTGCTTAACTAATGAATTTAATTCATTGTCAACTTGCAACGATGTATTTAACAATGAATAGGAGGCTAACTGTGATTTGCCAAGCAATAGCCAGCCGAAGACTGAATTGAATGCGGTGGGTTGATTAGGACCACCTTTAATTGTTTTATTAAGTAACGAATCGGTAAATACATCCGCAGCGAATAAAATATCGATCGGACCAGGAATGTCGAATCCTGGATCCGCCAAAGGAAGTGATTTGATATGTGACCATTCGGTTGTCTTCAATTTAGCGATGGGTTGGTCCCCGCAAATTGAATTAATGACATGCATATCTAAGTTGAATATAATTTTATCATTATGACCGATTTGACAACGAACTTGTCCTACGATTGAAGTTTGTGCTTCACCTATACCGCTTATGTGAGAAGAAGATGGACATATTTGCAGTCGCAAACGATTTACTGCTGCTGTGGTCATAAAATTGTTTTGACTTCCGCTGTCAAACAAGGCTCGAAACGATTGCATACATCCGGACGCATCCTTGACCTGCACAATTGCAGTTGCAAGTAAAACTGCAGTATTAGATTTAGAATTTGACACTAACGATGACGTATTATTATTTTCGATAGCTTTCTCACGGTGCAGGAGGCTGTGATGCTTACGTCTACAAACGCGGCACGAAAAAATAGAATTGCAATTTTTTAATTGATGAGACGGCTTAAGGCAGTTGTAACACCAATTCTTCTCGGTGGTTATTTTGATGCGTTCTTCTACAGGTTTTTTAAGAAATTCAGAACATGATAAGATCGTATGCGCCTGCGCGCAAAACGGGCATTTATTCGATACGGCAACATTTTTACTATTTTTTTGTACGTCAGCTGAAGCTATCAAGGTATTCGTTTTGTTAAAATGTTTTTGAAAAGGTGTCGATGAAGTAGGCTTGATGACCGGTTTACTCGGTTTCATTTCAGCAAAATGTGTATCGCGCAACAAAGCCTCGCATTTAGTTCGAAGAAAACCAATTAATTGTTTATATGTAGGGATGTCAACATCTGAATAATTTTCTTCAAAACTACGACGTAAGGTCGTATCAAGTTTCGATAGTATGTGATAAACTAAAATAAAATCCCAATGTTGTATAGGTAACTCAGCAGTTTTTAAAATACTCAAATTTTCTTCGAATAAATCAAGCGATTTCCTAAATTCAATTCCGTTAGTACATTTAAACTCAATAGCTAAAAGATCCTTCCAACATGTGAACGTTAAGGCGCGTTTACCCTTATACCGCGCGATGAGAGCTTGGTAGGCGTGCTCGTAATGTTCGTGTGAGAGGGGGAACGGCTTGATAACGAACAACGCTTCGCCGCTCAGAGATGAAGTCAAATAGTGAAACTTTTCAATATCGCTTAAGGAAGGGCAATTGTGAATTAATTCATTAAAAGTATCAAAATACTCAGGCCACCGTTTTATGTCACCGGAAAAATGAGGAAGTACGATTTTCGGTAACCGAATATTCGAAGTAGAAGCAACGCGTGATGAATTTTCCGTTTGTCCCTTTGTTATTGATCGATGGATAGCTAAAACATTAAAATACATCTCATCGAAACGTTCATAAGTGTCATCAGGGTCATCAGAATCCGAAGGTTCTGAAATTTGTAAAATATTAAGATGCGCATGTTCAAATGTCGCTGCAATATCTTTTATTTCTTGATAATAAGATAGAAACATGTCGCGTTGAGAATGATCCGTTAACGATAAATTTCCGAGTTGCAACGCCTTTTGTAAACGATTATAAGCAATAGTTCGTTTTCTACGCAAAGTAGGTAATTCTTTTGTTGTATACTCAATATCGATAGATTTTGATTGACCTAGTTTCTTAAAAGTACTCATTTTACGTGTAGAATGTTTATTTAATTTATACGACATAATAAAAATTCGATAATATAAAGTTTACGTAGGTAGCTATAAAAAATAATTAAACGAAAAACACAGGGCGAATCTAGTTTAGCTTTTAGATGTATGAAGTTCGAACAAATTGCTACTAACTTGTGTTGACTCGAATAAACTAAAACTGTGGAATGCTAATACGTAAACAAGTACAGCGAGCGGCACGAGTTCGTTTGCGAATTGTATGATAATCACACAAATTTTGTTGTAATCTGTGTCGCGGCGTGTACTCCTTTGTTTCTAGTTAAAAATGTTATTTTTATATGGATTTGCTATGATATTTAAAACGAAATAATAATTAATTTTGATCTATAACGAGGTAAATTAAAGTAACTATTATGTAACTATTATGAATTTAGTGCAAAAACTAAGCCGATAAAAAATTAAGCACCGATATTTTTGTGATTGCTTAATTTGTTCTTACGATTTTACACTAAATATTTCCTTTTATTTACGTTTTTATTATGATAATTGAAGAACGATTTCGCCAGAAAATACCTAGGTATATCTAATATATATAGGTATAATATAAATAGGTACCTAGATCGAATTTAGAGAAAGGCCTCCCGGGTTCGGCACCAGAAAAATGTAGCAGACGCACCTCAATAAAGGGAAACGATAGGTGGCTGTTGCCACATTTGGGTCAGACTAGGATTAATCTGCCGATGTAATCGATGTTCTGGACGCGAATAGGCACGCAGCAACAAAATAAAATGCACTCACGTACCTTTGAGAATCGATGAGGACCTTTACTCTCGATGGGGCACACCCGCTGGTTGGATCCTGCACAGTGCACTTGGAGTTCAGAAGATGCTAGGAGTTCGTGGCGTTTTTTGATCACAGATTTGCATAGAAAGCATGCGATGGCGATGGCGGTCACATAAGGTCAGCGGACGTGCGTTCGCGGCGCGATCATAGGTGTATAGATTCACAATTAGTTGCAACTGCCCTCAAGTTCTGTCACAAATCTCAACTCGCGGGCAGTGAGCGCATGACAGCGTTGTGAAGCTGCTTTTTGTTGCTACATAAACGTACTCACACAGTACATCGATTACAACGTTAGAAAAAAAACTATGAAAGGTACGATGACGGAACAGATATATATCAAAATAAAATCTTTCAAGTTGGATCAAACTGCACACGGTGTGCAAATTTGATTAAAATCGGTTAAGTAGTTTAGGAGTTCTTCGTGGACAAACAACGTGACGCGTAATTTATGAGTATATATTATATTAACATTATTCTTTTTTACCATCGAATTCCGCTATATTTATGGCATATTTCTATTAGTGATTGTAAATCTAAAAGTTGTGGCTTATCTCTCTAAACAGGTCTTAATTGCCTATTCTACTCGCATGATACTTTTTATGAGCTCCTTTATTTCACGCCGCAAAGTGTAATTATTTAGTTTCTCTTTTAGGTGAGGTTCCAGAGCATCAGCCATTTCCAAAACAAAGTGGCGTCTGGATTTGGCTATTCGTAACTTATGTTATCCACAACATTCTATCGAATATGGTTCTGATTTAAATTTCTAGTTTAAAATCAACTATTGGTAATTTTACAACGTTACAATTTAATCTTTTATTCATCCTCGTTTGGCACTTCACAAAACAGGACCAACGTCGCCTTAACTAGTATTTTAATAGTACTACATAGTACTGTTTTGTTACAGAATTCATTGAAAAATTCATCTCTAGTCAACGACCATCAGGCGGCTGAATCGGCACAAGTAAAGAAAATCGTTTACGATACTGAGATAAACGAAAGGCCAATATTTACAGGTAACCTTATCTATATATTAATACGTGAAGGAAAAACTTTGGACCCCTTTTTACGGAAATTGCGCGTACGTAGGAGTATGAAATTTCGCACAGTTGTAGTTTATATAGAAAAAGAGTGTAGAATGCTAATATTTTTTTAAAATTATACATAATAGGTAGGGATCCCAAGTACATTTTTTCACCTGATTAGTACCAAGCTAATTTTCCGGGAGTAGCTTTATTTTGATGAGACGAACAAAAAATTCCTCTACGAAAACTCGATTGTGGTAGCTAACAGAGACAGCAGGCTGTAGAGCAGCAGCGAGCGTAGAAGAAGAAAAAAAAATCAGAAAAAAAAATCAATTGTTGATGACCTTACGAGGTCATCAAATTGATGACCTCGTAAGATCATCAAAAATTATTCCTAACCAGCTGATTTTTCTTCTTCTTTTAGTTAGTTAATTAATATCTATATAATTTAATAGTAATATTGTCCTACAAATTGCGTGGTACGTTATCCCGGTCCTACGCTCACTGCTGCTCTACCCCCTGCTATCTCTGTTATCTACCACAATCGAGAGTTTTCGTCTCATCAAAATAAAGCTATTCCCGGAAAATTAGCTCGTTACTAATCAGGTGAAAAAAATGTACTAGGGATCCCTACCTATAAAATATACATTAAATTATTAAAAGAAAAATTACACACACTACCATGTATTTGACACACACGCAATACTCTTTTGTGTCTTTCTGTTCTCTTTATCTGTTTATTATTATAGAAGTATAGTCTTTGACAACAGAACCTTATAATGTTCAAACTTATAATTTAAATTAATTATGGTCGAATTTCGATCACTGGGCGACCACTAGTATTATTAACAGTATGTTATGTTTGAAAGGTCCAAGCAATGCTCGCCAATTTGCCGTGGTGGAATCATTTAAACACGCATGGAGGGGTTACAAGGATCACGCATGGGGTCACGATAACCTGAAGCCGGTCTCTGGAATGTCATTCGATTGGTTTTCACTGGGTCTCACCATTGTCGACAGTCTCGATACAGCCTATATTATGGGTTTGAATGAAGGTTAGTGCGTCATCTAAGTTATTTACTTTATTTACTATTGTAGTGAAGGACTGAACCTAAATCCTTACAGTCACGCTTCTCCATTACATATTATAGTATGTATCCATTTCCCTTAAGTTTTTAAAATTCCTTCACGATGTCTATCGTAAACTACAATCATAAAATAAATCATGTTCAATAATATATTTATTTAAAAATGGATAAATTATTAATAAATAATGCTTATTTTATATAGATATCTAAATTTCCAACTGCTATGATAGAGTGTCAAATGAAAATTGCTAAAAAAACAATTGCCGTACGCGGCGGTATATCTGCTTATGCATTAAGTTCCAATGATCTAGTAAGTTGACAATTTCTCTGATTTGATAAGTTTAATATATTATATTTGTTTATTATATATTACAGAGTTCGAAGAAGGAAAGGAGTGGATAAAGAATGAATTAATTTTCACAAAGAACAAAGATGTGAATTTCTTCGAAGTGACCATAAGAGTACTCGGAGCGCTGCTGACAAACTTTCACTTTACAGAAGATGTCATGTTTCTCAATAAAGCCGTAAGTTCAAATTTTAAAATAAATTATATGTTCATACTAGCTGTGCCCCGCGGTTACACCCGCGTTAATTTGAGGAAAATCATAGCTATAGCCTTTCCTAATTTCAAGTTTGTAGGTGTATTTTTCATTGGACTTTCATAAAACTATCATCCCCTGTTTAAAATACATTATTAGTACACCTCAACACTATCTATAGAGCATACATTTTGAATTTCAAGTCTCTTACTTCAAAAACATAGGGCTTTCATACAAACTTCCAACCCCCGTTTAACCCCCTTAGGGGTAGAATTTCGTAAAATCCGTTCTTAGCTGACCTCTACTCGGCGAAAGGATTATTTCTACGAAATTTCAAGTCTCTACGCCTTATGGCTCCAGAGATATCGTGATGAGTCAATGGGTGGATATCTCTTTTATATATGTAAAGAAATACAGTAGTAGGTATTTCTTTAAATTCTATTTTATATATGACCTTATTTTTAAAAAAAAATTAAAATGTCAAATAAGACGTTTATAAAAATTGTAATTTAAATTTTTCACAACCAAAAGTATGTACATATAAATAGTTTAGAAAATAAATAATAATATAATAATAATTGTGAAGGAGGGAATAGTAAACTTTTATTGTCGTTTCTTTATTTTCAGGTAGGTTTTAAGGTTTTATTTTTTAATAACGTGACTTAATTATGTAATTTTAACAATAAAAACTTTATTTTCAGAGCAACACAATATAGTTTATTTACTATCCTTCATAGTGCACAATAAAATCTTATAAAACGACAATTTTGTTTATGAAGAACATAAAAATAAGATAAAAAAATATAAGATGGAGAAACTTTGTTTCGAATTCACCATACTGCCGGCGAACGACGGAAAAGCAAATATTTTATGTTTATCATCAATATCTACGTGTGATGATAAAGTTTATGCTATACAAGAAGAGTATCAATCCATTGCTCATCACAAAGAACTAATAAAAACACCAACTTTCACAAAGGTAAAAAACAGCTTAAAGAAAAGATATGAGGTACGAAGAGTTTGGATATCAATGACAGAAGAACTTAGGAAAGTCTACTTAGATGAGGATGATAATTTACTATTTGCAAATCAGTACTTAGAGGAAATCAAAAAAGAACAGACTAAACAAAATAGAGAAGCAGGTGTATTAGAGAAATTATTAGAAAAACTAGTTCAAAATACACAGGATACCAAACAAGTAAATTTGAAAAATATTGCAGAAAGGTTTGTAATTGAAAAATTTACGAGTAAAAATTTGAATGCAAACCAATGGATTGACATTTTTGAGAAAGAATGCATACGATTTGACGTGACCGAAGATGAGAAAAAAATTGAAATACTCAGACTGTTCATGGATAAAAGTTGTGTAGATTGGTACAGTTCCATGATGTTAAAATTAACCATGAACTCTGAATGGTCAATATGGAAAAATAAATTTTGTGAAACATTTACAAACAAAGGGTGGAACCAAATTACATTTGCTTTATCATTCAAGTATAAATACGGATCATTGGTTGATTATGCCATAAAGAAAGAAAAACTGCTCCTGGAAATGCGAAATTCAATTGATACAGGTACTTTGATAGACCTAATTGCAGCAGGTTTGCCCGAACATGTACTAAACAGGATTGATAGAGAAACGTTGCAAGATACAGTGGATCTTTTTAATGAAATGAGAAAATTAGAATATTTGATAAATAAAAAAAATACATTTAACTACAAAAAATATGGAAACCCAAGAGGTATCCCTGGAAACAAAGAAAAAAGCCCATGTAAAACTTGTGAAAAGTTAAATAAAGGGATTCGCTACCACCCTGAACATGCTTGTTGGTTTAAAATAGGAGAAGGTGACAAAACAATAGAGAAAACCATTAGACATGTAAACAATTCAGTCATAGAAGCAGAGTTACAACAAACTGAACAAAAAAACTAATAGTGACACCATTAATTAAAGTCAAACTATTATTAAATAATACATTAGAAGTTTATGGAGTCTATGATTCTGGTTCAAACGTTTCTCTGATTAATTCCAATTTATTAAAACTAAAAGGCAAAGGAAACAGTTTGAATAAAGCAAGTTTAGTAACAATTAATGGTGTCAAAAAGACAAATGGTTTGACGAACATAAAAATAAAAATATTTGAAATAGAAGAAAATGTAGAAGTATACATTATAGACGAACAAAATTTCAAATATGATTTTTTGATTGGATTAGACATGATAAAGAAATTTAAATTAATACAAAATGAAGATTTAGAAATCACTCAAAAACAAAACTTTAATAAAGAAGAATTTGAAGATAGTGTTTCAAATATAAAAATAAATGAAGAAAAAGAAAAGATAAAGAAATGGAAAGAAGATTCTTTAGATATAAAAGCAAATGTTAACCAAGAAAAAATAGAAAACAAAAATATGAAAGAATACATTATTAATTTTAACGAACATGTAAAAGAAGAAGAGTTCAAAATAAAAATAAACCATTTAAATGAATATCAGAAATCAGAAATAAATAAATTGATTAATAAATATAATTCAGTTTTTGCAAAGAATAAATATGACGTTGGAACTGTTAATGGGTATGAAGCTAGAATAGATTTATTAGTAGAAAAATACTGCGCTAAAAGGCCTTACAGGTGCACGATAGAAGATAAAAAAGAGATAGAAGAACAAATAGGAAAATTATTGGATAATAAACTTATAGAGGAATCTTGTAGCCCATTTGCTGCACCTGTCACTTTGGCATTTAAAAAAGAAGAAAATAAAAGATCAAGATTATGCATAGATTTCAGAGACTTGAACAAAATCGTAGTACCAGAAGCTCAACCATTTCCGTTAATAGAAGATTTAATTACAAAGACGAGAAATTGCAATTATTATTCAACTCTGGATATAAATTCAGCATTTTGGTCTATTCCATTACGAGTAGAAGACAAAAAAAAGACAGGATTTATAACACAGGAAGGCCATTTCCAATGGACTTGTCTACCGTTTGGACTAAAGACCGCGCCAGCTATTTTCCAAAGAATATTAAGTAACATTCTAAGGAAATACAAACTTACAGATTTTACAGTAAATTATATAGATGATATCCTAATATTCTCCAAAACTTTTGATCAACATATACATCATCTAACACAGCTGTTAGAAGCAATTAAGACAGAGGGATTTAGATTAAAGTTTCAAAAGTGCATATTTGCATCAGACTCTGTAAAATATTTGGGCCATATAATTCAAAATAATACTATAAAACCAGTGAAAGATAATCTGATTTCAATAAGAAATTTTCCAACTCCAAAAACACAAAAAAACGTACGACAACTGTTAGGAAAAATCAATTTTTACAATGAATATATACCAAGGAGAGCGATAATATTAGATCCGTTACACAACTTACTTAGAAAAAATCAACCATTTATTTGGTCCGAACAATGTCAAAAAGCTTTTGAGGCCATAAAAAATATCCTATGTTCTCAACCAGTGCTAGAAATTTATGATAAAGATTTACCGATAAATATTTACACGGATGCATCTATAGAGGGTATTGGGGCTATTTTAAAACAGATACAGCCAAATGGTAAAGAAAAACCGGTAGCTTACTTCTCTAAGAAACTAAATGGAGCCCAAAAGAAGAAAAAAGCTATTTATTTGGAATGCTTGGCCATCAAAGAAGCAGTACAATACTGGCAGTACTGGCTTATGGGAAAGACATTCACAGTTTATACAGATCATAAGCCACTAGAAAATATGAATTTGAAATCACGAACTGATGAAGAACTGGGAGACTTAGCATACTACCTATCACAATATGATTTCAATTTAAAATATGCTCCAGGAAAAGAGAATTTGGAAGCGGATTGCCTTAGCAGAAACCCTGTATTAGAATCAAATGAAAACACAAATGAACAATTAAAGATTGTAAACTTGATTAACCTGGAAGATATTAAAATAGATCAGAACAATAATAAGGAAATACAAAATAACAAAGAGAAAATAATTAATAAACAAGATATATACTATAAAAAAGTTAAAAATAAAGAAAAAATTATTTTAACAGAAGAATTCAGTATTAAACTTATAAAAACTATACACAAGAATTTATGTCACATTGGAATAAAACAAATGCAAAAGACAATTAGTCCACTATATATAGCAAGAAATCTAACTAAAAATATAAAAAAAATATGTAGACAATGTGAAGTCTGTATAAAGAATAAAACAAGAGGACAATATAAATTTGGTTTGATGTCGCATCTGGGTCCTGCCACAAAACCATTCGAAATAATGTCTATAGATACAATAGGTGGTTTTGGAGGTTCGAGATCTACAAAAAAATATTTGCACTTACTAGTGGATCACTTTAGTAGACATGCATTTATTTTAACCTCAAAAACACAGAGTGCTAATGATTTTATTAAACTTGTCAAAAATGTGTCAGACACAGAAGACATTGGTATGATACTTACTGACCAATACCCAGGTATTAATTCAAAAGAGTTCAAAGAGTTTTTAAAGGCCAAACAGATAATTATGGTGTTTACCGCGGTGAATGCTCCATTCTCAAATGGTCTAAATGAGAGACTGAACCAAACACTGGTTAATAAAATCAGATGCAAAATAAATGAAGATGGAAGTAAGAGGGCCTGGACAACAATAGCACATGAATGTGTGAGTAAATATAACCAAACTCCTCACTCTGTCACAGGTTTTTCACCAAATTATCTTTTATATGGTACGGATTGCACGGTTTTACCTAAAGAATTGAAGCAAGAAAAAACTCAAAATGACTGGATCAGAGATAAGACGATAGCGCTTCAAAATACAATAGAATCACATAATTACAATAAAAGACAATTTGACAAAAATAGGAAAAACCATGAATTTAAAATTGGGGACATGGTGTATGTGGAAAACGGCAACACGCTGAATAGAAAAAAACTAGAAGAACTGAGGATTGGGCCATTTCAAATTATAGAAAAAGTTTCAAAATCAATATATAGAATCGACACGGGACACAAAAAAACTGAATCTAATCTTTTTCATATTACGAAGCTTATTCCAAAACAAATAATAGAAGAAGTATTAGGAGATGAAGAAACATAACAAAAAAGTTAATCATGTAAACTTTACTTCCAAAGGGGGGAGATGTAAAGAAATACAGTAGTAGGTATTTCTTTAAATTCTATTTTATATATGACCTTATTTTTAAAAAAAGATTAAAATGTCAAATAAGACGTTTATAAAAATTGTAATTTAAATTTTTCACAACCAAAAGTATGTACATATAAATAGTTTAGAAAATAAATAATAATATAATAATAATTGTGAAGGAGGGAATAGTAAACTTTTATTGTCGTTTCTTTATTTTCAGGTAGGTTTTAAGGTTTTATTTTTTAATAACGTGACTTAATTATGTAATTTTAACAATAAAAACTTTATTTTCAGAGCAACACAATATAGTTTATTTACTATCCTTCATAGTGCACAATAAAATCTTATATATATATAGATAAATGTACTTATACTACAGACTAACACTAAAAATGATTATCTATACTAATATTATAAAGAGGTAAAGTTTATAACTTTGTTTGTATATACGGTGTAATCTTTGCAAATACTGATCCGATCATGAAAATACTTTCGCTAACAGAAAGCTACACTATTCAGGAGTGACAAGATAAAAGGAAAAAGATAAAAATATATAAAGATTTTAAATCAGCAGGATTTGAACCTGCGCCCTCTGACGTGCCGTGTCAACAATTCAATCTAATCAAGCATTATTATTTGCCTTAGAAATTAATTGGTGATTTTAAAACATTTATATTTATCTGATTTGCTGAAAATAGTGAGAGTGTGTTGGAACATATCAAATTTCACCGTACCCTTCTTATGTGAAATGGATTATAACGCCCGACGAAGTGGGCACGGGTCGGCTAGTCAATTATAAATTTAGTTGAATAATTTTTTTTAAACCGATGCATGCAAATTAGCTTTGTTAAGTAACGAAAAGTCTGGACTTTATTTTTAGATAAAATATATAGTGCAATAAATTAAAACTAAATCTTTAAAATCGACGATGTAATAATAAAATAATTGCAAACGAAAAATGAAAAATGTCGACTTCAAGAGATAACTCAAAAAGTACCTACTTGTCAGATCTCTATCAAATTTAAATTGGATTATATTTTAGATTTCGATTATAAATAATCATCAAAATCGGTCCACCCAATAAAAAGTTCTAAGGTAATTCAGATAACAAAAGAAATACTGTTGAACAACCTTCTCCTTTTTTGAAGTCGATTAAAAAGTCATAAAAGTGTACCTAGAAACTGGTATTTCAATTTTTTAATAATTGAAATATCTTAAATAATTTCCAGAAAGATCTCGGCGAACGTCTAATGGCAGCGTTTTCATCCCCTTCCGGTATACCCTACTCTGATGTGAACCTGGGAGCAAGAACTGCGCATGCGCCAGAATGGTCACACTACAGCACTACCGCCGAAGTTACTACCGTGCAATTGGAGTTCAGAGAACTTTCTAGAGCAACTAATAATCCTATGTTTGAGGTAATTGATTATTTTTTACTACTGGGATGGTAAACAAGCGCATGGAATGCCTGATGGTAAGGTAAGAGGTTATCGTAGCCTATCAATGACTACAATACTAAGAATATACTTATACCCTCTACACAGACCCCACTCCATCCCGATATCATCCCGAATATCAAGTAAAAAAAGTAAAACAAAAAAGTATTAATATATAATATAATAAGTACTCTAGTAAAAAAAGGTTGCTCACCCCTGATTTAGAGTTTTAAAACATATTTGCCTGCAAAATAGGAAGGGTTTATATTGACTCTGCTAACCTATTTCCTTGCGAATTAGACGACATATTTATATGCCTGTTTCAATGTATTTAAGGACAATTCCCTTCAAAACATCGATGATAGCTCGGATATTAAACTTAGAATATTTAATTAAAAAAAACCTTGCAGTGAAACTTTTGCACGCCATCTATGTTTTAATAGGTAACTTACATCAGCTGTATGTTGTTATTAGTGTCTTAAATAGTTCTAGGAAATGATAAGAGATGGCCGACCGTCACGCGACATGCAACACGCACACGAAAAAGTTTGAGAGGATGTAATAAAAGTTTCACTTTAATAAATTAAAAAAGAATTATGTTTTACACGTGTTTATTTTCAGACTAACTAGCATTTTTTTAAAATTATTTAAAAGAAAGCTAACATATTATATTCAAAATAAAATTACACTAGTAATCCTACTAGAAATTTGTAGCACTTTAGGTATTAAAAATAGACTTTGTAAATGAAAACCCACTACTCAAAGGCAATTTCTCTCACAATAACCGAGACCAACAGCTTAACGTGCTTTCTAAGTTATGGTGTAGAAACTTACAAGGAAATACATCCAGAACAAACAAATATTTGTACAACATATTAAAATGTCTGCCCCAAGTAAGAATCGAACTCGTGACCGCTGGCATTCACCACTTCTTTTTACATTGTGAAGACCATTTAGTGTTACAAACTTTTATTATTTAAAAAAATGTTTCTCGCTTACTACAAAATGAATTGAATATATATGTATGCGATGATTATCTTAATACGCAAGCGAATGTTTTAAATTGTCATGTATTGTGATGTATTTTTTGACGATTCGTTGATAATTTATTATTACTATTTTTTTTAAATAGAAAGTAGATTTTAATCCTTATCTATACAGATAAATAAAATTGGATTGTTGTTTGTAATATTAAAATAACCGCTTTTTATTAAATTCATATGTATGTATAATTGTATACACGGTACCTACATATACCAAAATAACATTTTTTATAAT
This sequence comes from Melitaea athalia, assembly GCA_905220545.2. Classification (NCBI taxonomy): domain Eukaryota; kingdom Metazoa; phylum Arthropoda; class Insecta; order Lepidoptera; family Nymphalidae; genus Melitaea; species Melitaea athalia. The sequence goes on from HG992176.1 coordinate 19,559,254, forward strand.
TTTTGTCTGTCTGTCTGTGTGTCTGTTTGTTCCGGCTAATCTCGGAAACGGCTTGACCGATTTTGACGGGACTTTCACTGGCAGGTAGCTGATGTAATAAGGAGTAACTTAGACTACTTTTATTTTAGATTATTTTTTTTAAACTCTGCGAACTGAACAATTACTATTTTGTTAAATTCCACGCGGACGTAGTCGTGGGCACAGCTAGTAAAATAATAAATATGCAATATGTTTGCTATCGCGTGTTTGTGAATGTTTTATTAGTGATATGTAAAAGTTAGAGTTAGTTTAATATATTTTATTTATTGCTAATCCTATCTCATTGTTCATAGTGATTTCATAGCCTATAACTCTTCAGTGTGAAAATACTTTCTTTACAAATACGTGCTTTGTATATTAAGTTCACAGTCAATGATATAAAATTGTTTGTTATGAATATATTTAGGCATTTTGTATTAATATAACAATTTGCAATTTATATTATTTGTATATATATTACTAAGAATTAAAAAAATTAGCTTTAGAAATGATATAAGCGAAATACTTGATGAAAGTAAACTACTAAAAGTAGTTTATAAGAATGCAATGCGTTTTCTTTTTTGTTTTGTTGTATTTTTTAATTGGAACCTGTTTTTTACGTATAATATATGGGAGTGATCTGTGGCGCCACATCAGACCTGCATAAGCGATTGTTTCTTGTCAATGCATTTTGATTGTTTTTAAATATCCGGTTACAATAAAAAAAAATGTTATAGCATTCGTATTTCAAATAAGTATGCATTTTATAAAACAATGGATTGACCTGTGAAAGTAGGATTTGTAGTGTAATTGATTTTTTTATAAAAATATTTTATTACGAAAATTATTCGAAAACGGGATATTTACCATGTTTATTACACGAAGCAGTTTCGTGAACAAGACATTCGCAGTTAATGTCGAAATATCGAGCTCCGCAAAGCGAAAATAATAAACATGGTAAATATGCCGTTTTCGAATAACTTTCGTAATAGAAGTAACTATGTTAATCTAAAATCTAATATTTTATTAAGTATTTTGAAAAATGAAATGGAATTTTACTTAAGAATAAGGAGGAGAGGTTTGAAAAATCTTACGCACCCTTACATGGTGGTGAAAAATTGCCAAAATCAGCCTTACGTAATTAATGAATAGCAAATTACACAATACGTGAATGTATTGCAATACTGTGAACGACTAACTAGCGACCGTAGCTTCGATTCTCGCACATGACAAACATCTGTATAAGCAGTGTAAATATTTGCTGTATTCTCGAAGTTTTCGCTTGTATGGTTGGTTTCTTGTCTAGAATTTCCATGCTACTGGGAACCGTAGATCTTATTATAATTAATTCCGTTTTCTCTTTTAACATGATAATTATATTTGTATGATCTGAACTTGATTTTCCCCTTGTACACTCTTTTTTGCTTACATGCTTTGCGAATATAATTGTTTTTATACAACAAGGTTGGCAAACGAGAGTACAGCTCACCTGATGGTATGTGATTAACGTAGCCTATAGACGCCTGCAACACCAGAAGCATGGCAAGCGCGTTGCCGACCCTACCCAACTACCCAATCTCTCCAGGAACTCTCCTCACTCACCACAGGGTCACAAAACTACTTAAGCACAGTATTATTTAGCTGTGCTCTTCTGAAAGGTCGAGGTATCCCAGTCGGGCTGCTCCAGATTTTAAGCAGGATATCCTGCTATGCCCTACCTCAGTTACTAAAAAAATATGATATAACAATGTTGTCATTTTATAAACCAACTCACATTAGACTTCTTTCGGTTTTTACTTAAATAACTTTGTTTTTTAATACCTACAAATTGTCTTTAAAAATATTTAAAGTAATATTATCTCTACTGTTTCACTTGTGTATTTCATTATGAAATATAAATGTATGACAACTGCTGTTGCGAAATACCTGAAGCTATAATTATAAACATTGATTTAATAAAAATGTACCAAAATTATGTGATCGGTAAATGTTATACTATATCGTTTGATGTATATTATATGATTTTGTGCTATATTATATGATTTGTTCTTTGACCTGCCTTGAAAATCTATGTAGCTTAGTGTGTAGCGCGTGCAAAAGTTCCATTAACGCTAATTAGTCGCAATTTGTCAACCCACTCGGGCACAAAAAAAAAAGTGAAATTACGCACAAACACATAGCGAAAGTGATTCATTTCAAGTTTCAACCCTTCGACGTCAAGAGGTGATCTCGGAGACCAAGAAAGGTCATTTATAGGATCTTTAAAATAAAACCATATTAACTAAATAGCGTTTCTCAAATTTTATATTATAACTAATTTTAACCAAAAACTTAAAATCTTATTCTCTTAATTAAAACAAACGCTCTCGTATGAATTGTGACGTCACAAGACAGTAAACAAAAACCTTTCTTTTACAGGAGGCGGCGTCATCGGTGTCAGAGAAAATACACCAGTTACCAAAGAAACATGGCCTCGTACCAATATTTATAAATCCAAACACCGGTCATTTTCTTCCTCACGCAACTATTACCCTCGGAGCCAGGGGTGACAGCTACTACGAATATCTGTTGAAACAATGGCTGCAAACTGGAAAAACTATTAATTAGTAAGTATTTTATTTTATAATTTTAAGGCTCTATTAGTACAGGTGGAAGTGACTCCGGAGCGTTATAGCAGTCCTGGGTTCGATAACCGCGCGTGTGTTTAAATTCTACCCTCAATAGAGTGAAATACTGGTTGAAAGTTATGTAAGTGTATGGAAAGTCAGTCATTTCAAGGGGTTAAATATTAATATTCTAAATATACAGGGTGTCCCGCGATAATCTGCAACCCCGAAAGAGTGTGAAACTAGACCATAAATTATCGACAAAAAACAGAAAAAAATTTAAAAAATTAAAAAAAAAATTTTTATTTTTTTTACTGACGAATTGAGATTTTTATATAGCTTACGTAGCCTCTTTGTACAAAAAATGATGATTTTTGTACGTGTTTTTTGGGATACAGGCGTAAATTTTTTTTTATTTGAATGGCAATATGGTAAGAAATAATAATAAATCATAAAATTTCCTGGTATTGGGGGCATAATTCTGAGAAAATTAGAGATCATTGAAAAAAACAGTCATAAAAAATGGATTTTTTTTCACAAGAAGCATAGTTAAAGACATAATGCCACTTTTTTGCCAGCTAATTTTTATTTTATCCTTACCGCCAAGTACGTGGCGTAATATTTTATTTTATTTTAAAGTAATCGACCCACTACTTTGGAAGAAATCATCATTTTTTGTACATAGAGTCTAGGTAAGATATAAAAATCTTAATTCGTCAATAAAAAATAAAATATTTTTTTTTAAAAGTTTTTTCTATGTTTTTTGTCGATAATTTATGGTCTAGTTTCACCCCCTTTCGGGGTTGCACTTTATCGCGGGACACCCTGTATATCAAGTATTAAAGTTAAAGAGACGACGAGTCAAAATGCTCTCCTTATAACAATTATTTTTGTAGGCTTTACAGATGAGCCCCAGGCGCTGGCGCTCTAAATTCGACGGCAGCTCGCTGATGCGTAGAGACATTTGACGCTTGAACGGCGAACTGGAAAATATTTATCGTCACATACATATTATTACTGTCGTTGTCTGTGCATTGTTTGTGTTGTGTGTTTTCATTATGGGGTGTCATTGTACAGTATTTGTTTTAAGAGAAAAAAATGTTGGTATTTATAATGTAGTCATGAGACTTGTCATAATGTTAGGATTTTTGGGGAACCAAAACGACATCTTAATATAATATATAAGATCACGCGTCACGTTGTTCGTCCGCGATGGACTCCTAAACTACTTAACCGATTTTAATCAAATTTGCACACCGTGTGCAGTTGAATCCAACTTGAAAGATAGGCTATATTTTATTTTGATATATGTTATTATTATATTTAAGAAAAAAAAAATTAGGCGGTAGGAAGTTCGCCCGATCAGCTAGTAAAAAATATATGTATAGTAGAAATACAAATGCTTGCAAAGACATGAATTGATAGAAAAGACTAGCAAATATCAGCCTTAAAGGAACTTGATTCCTATTGGTGTCAAAGCACAATCCTATATACTTACAATTTGTGACTGTAGTTAATTTTTTTTTTTTTTAGCTTATTAGATGACTACGTAACTGCTATAGAGGGCGTGAGAGAATTTTTGGCAAAGCGTTCTTCTCCTAACAAAAGATTATTTATTGGCGAGTTGGCATCTGGATCGGAGGTAAGTTTTTAATTTATAATATAATGGTGTATTATTAATGAAGAACGATTGACGAAAAAAGTGTTTAAGGCGAGCTAAATATATATAAACATTGGTATTAAGCCGTTTATTAGTTTGTTACTAATTGTTACAGTCATTCAACCCTAAAATGGATCATTTAACCTGCTTCCTCCCCGGCACATTGGCACTTGGTCACGCCAATGGTTTGCCAGATTGGCACATGACTATGGCTGAAGAATTACTATATACTTGCTACTTGACATATGCAGCTCATCCTACTTTCCTCGCTCCAGAGATTACACATTTCAATATGGTAAGTATTTGCTTTTCCCTAAAAAAAATCGGTAAGATTCCGACTTATCTGTAGGTGCAGTTGGCAATGACTCTCCTTTCTGCCTCATGGTCAGCTGAAACACAGGCATTAAGTTGCCTACTTTAGAAAGATAAGAAAATATATAATTATAAGCAGCAATTTTCCTGCATTTCAATAAACTATAGTGGCAATATATACGAGAAATAATTAATTATATTACTCTGTTTCAACAAACTATTATTTATTATTAAGAAAAAAAAATTAATATTTAATTATTTATTACTTCAAGATTAGCACAACAGATGATATGTACACGAAGACAGCTGATGCTCACAGCCTCCTACGTCCCGAGTTCGTTGAGAGTCTGTGGTACATGTATCAAATAACTGGCAACACTACTTACCAAGACTGGGGTTGGCAGATTTATCAGGTAGTGAAATAAAACTTTAAACATATTACAAATAAACTATTTCCCTGCCAAATTTCATCTTAATACATTAATAGTTTTCGATATTGCGCGAGGAGTAAATGATGGAACGATTTTATATATATTTTGATAATAGATTAAAACGTAGCAATATCTCGAATTGAAAATATATTTTAAACAAATTGTTTAGTTAATTTCGACCTATGTAAGGTGTGTATACTCTACGTCCCTACTACTAAAGTGCTAGTGTAAATATATATACACTAGCACTTACTTTGATTAAACAGTAATAGTAAATGATTAAACAGTAATAGTAAATAGTGTTACGAGTACACAAAAAAAAAAGGGAGCTTGCGCCATCTAGCGGGGAGCGAAGGAACCACGTTGTGTGCTGTACAAACCACTTTGTTACAAAGACAACGTGAAACATCCACTCAATACTAGATGGCGCTAGAGGACATATAGGTGAATGAACTCAGGGTCGAGTACACGCACGAACGTTCTAGAACTGTCTGGGTGTAGGCTCGGCCCGGTATAAAAAGGCCGATTGAGGCCGAGCGGAGTCAGTTCAGTTTGACCTAACGACGAAGCGACTTCGAAGTGAAGACTAGAAGTGATACCAGCGGAAACCTACGACATTGGCTACGACCTCGGACATTGTTAGTGCTTAGTGAAGTGTACCTAGTGATAAGTGAGTGTACCTTGTACTTAGTGCTTGTATTTAGTGCGTAGTATTTGTACCTAGTGCTTGTGTCGGACCTAGTGCTAGTGAATAAAGTCTCGAAAAGAGTCAGCAGGTCTTTCTCTCCAAATCGTTCGAACCCTAACACGTAACAACTGGTGTCAGAAGTGGGATTTGGAGATGCCATTGACTCCGAGAGAGAACCCCAAGGAGGGGGTCAGGACGAGGGCACAACGAACTGCGGATGCCACTGGGGGCCAAGCTCCGCCCACTGTGGGCCAAGCCCCTCCCACTGGCCCCGCCTACCAGGCCACGCCCACTGGCCACGCCCCTCAGGCCCCGCCCACCAGGCCCCGCCCACTGGCCACGCCCCTCAGGCTCCGCCCACTTTAGCTCAAGCCCCGCCCACTGGCTCCACCCACTTTGCCACGCCCACCGGACAGGCCACGCCCACCAGTGGTACCGTAGCTTCTGACGACCCTCAAGTGGCACTTCAATTAGGAAGTTTGATTGAATTAATGGAACGCAAGTTCAGCGCTTTACAAGAATCACAAGAGGCAATGAAGGAGTCACAAGAACGCAAGCTCAGCGCTTTGCAAGAATCACAAAAGGCAATGAAGGAATCACAAGAACGCAAGCTTAGCGCTTTGCAAGAATCACAAGAACGCAAGCTCAGCGCTTTGCAAGAATCACAAGAACGCAAGTTTAGCGCTTTGCAAGAATCACAGGAAAAAGCGCTTTGGGCTATAAAAGATGTTAGTGACACGGTGTGTAAGCTTCGGAAAGATGTCGACGAAGTGGAAGAACGAGTTACCGGGCTAGGATTGGATGTCGAAAATGTGAAAACCGGCCTCACTGAACTACAGAAGAAAGTAGTACGCCTTGAAACCACGGGAGTTGCGATGTCTAGTGGAACTACCGTAGTGGCGCAAGGACCAAGAGTGAAAGTGCCGCCATACGACGGCACTACTTCATGGAACGCTTATCGTCAGCAATTCCAGACTGTGGCTACTGCCAACGGATGGACGGAAGAACAATGCCTGACCGCTCTCACTGTTGCGCTCAGAGGGCAAGCCTTGTCTGTCTTGGAAGCACTGCCACATACAGGAAATGGGTTTCAAGACCTGATGGAGGCACTTGAATCCAGATACGGGGAGCGACACCTGGAGCACGTGTTCCGTGCCCAGCTGCGTGACAGAGTCCAACGCTCAGGAGAAGGACTACAACAATGGGCGTTGGAAATTGAAAAACTCGTTAGGAAGGCACACCCAGGAGCTGACACCAAGATGGTGGACACAAATATTGTTCAAGCATTTGTCGACGGAATCAAAGACCTGGAAGTCAGAGCTGCAGTGAGGCTTCGTCACCATAGCTCGCTAAAGGAAGCATTGGCGCATGCTTTGGAGGTCGAGGCGGTTCGCCATGACATACGGCAGACTCATAGGATCCGCGAGGTCTCTGAGGAAGTCAAGGAGGTTAAGGCTCCTACGAAGAAAAGATATGGAGTCATGTGCTACAAGTGTGGCGAGAGGGGCCATCTCCAGCTCGACTGCCCGCAGAAGGAGACCCATCTGGCAAGGATGAAAAGGATCGAGGATCAAATGGAAGAGCTGAAGAAGCAAGGGGCTTCGTCCCCTGCCCGGGATCAGGGAAACGAATAGAAGCCAGGACTAAGGGGCGAGTACTGGCTGACGCGGGGGAAGCCCCGATAACCGTTATCTCCCAGGCATGCAGCGGGAATAGTCTTGCGATTCAGGGGACCATTAACGGGACGGATTGCAAAATGACTCTAGACACAGGAGCCTCTAGAACAATAGTGAACCCAGATCTGGTAAAAGCCGCAAGGGAACACAAGAGGAGAGTTAACTGTCGGCTTCTTACGGCCTCCGGTCAGCCTATACCCGTCCTGGGAGAAATGTCAGTTACGATGGATGTAGGGGGGTCCTCATACTCCCATGACGTTATCGTGGCTGAGATTATGGATGATTGCATCTTGGGATTGGATTTCATGAAGAAACACAACTGCAGAATTAATGTCGCTGACGGAGTTTTCAGGTGTGGTGAAGAAGAAATCTTCATTCTCGGAGGTGCCTGCGGGAAAGTCGCATGCATAAGGAAAGTCATTATACCTGGACGAGCGGAAGCTCAGGTGCTGGTGAAACTGCCGCCAGCTGGAAAGCAGAAGTCAAACAGATGCGTGTTGATCGAAGACACACCTAACAAGACGTCGGCACAAAAACTGATGACGGCGAGAACCCTTGTTAGTGGAAGCAGTAACGCTGTGGTCAAGGTTGTTAATCTTGGTGATCGCGAGATCTGCTTGAACAAAGGTGACGTCATTGGAAAGTGCGAGGAAGTCGTCTGGATGAAAAAGTGTAGTTCGATAACAAGCGCGGACTCAGCAAACAGCAACAACTACGGAATAGTGACTGAGCTGCTCGACGACTGCAAGAGTAACCTAACTTATTCGCAGGGCATGAAAGCTAAGAAGTTTTTACAGCGCTACGCGAATATCTTCTCCAGTCACGATGGGGACCTTGGAAGAACGTCAGTGGTTCAACACAGGATAGATACCGGAAGCGAGAGACCCATTCGTCAACGAGCAAGACGGATACCAATCGCTAAGGAAAAAGAAGTTGAAGGCCTTTTGGAGGACATGAGAAGGAATAAGATTATTGAACCGTCTGCAAGTCCGTGGTGCTCGCCTGTTGTATTAGTGAAGAAGAAAGATGGCAGCACGAGGTTTTGTGTGGACTATAGGCGTCTCAATGATGTCTCCAAGAAGGACAGTTATCCGTTACCTCGAATCGACGACACTTTGGATACCCTGAGTGGCATGAAATGGTTTTCGACCCTAGACCTGAAATCTGGATACTGGCAGGTGGAAATTCATCCAGAAGACAAGGAGAAGACAGCTTTCTCGACCGGTAAAGGTTTATGGCAATTTAACGTCATGCCCTTCGGATTGTGCAACGCACCTGCCACATTCGAGCGACTCATGGAGTGTGTACTAGCAGGCTTAGTGGGAGAGGCTTGCTTGGTCTACTTAGATGACGTCATCATTATCGGCCGTGACTTCGAGGACCATTTGCAAAACTTGGAGCGAGTTTTCGCCAAAATAGAGGGGGCCAAATTAAAGCTGAACCCGAAAAAGTGTCGTTTATTCAGGAATAAGGTCAATTATCTCGGCCATGTTATCTCCAGTGATGGAATCCAGACAGACCCGGAAAAACTGGAAGCAGTTCAAAAATGGCCTACCCCTAAGGACAAAACCGAAGTGCGGGCATTCCTCGGCCTATGCTCATACTACAGGCGTTTTGTTAAGGGATTCTCAGAGATAGCCAAGCCATTACATCGGCTGACAGAAGATAAACGACAATTTAGTTGGGATGAGACTTGTGAAGATTCCTTTCGGAAACTGAAGAGACATCTGTGTGAAACACCAATCCTGGGATATCCACAAACTGAAGGTCAGTTTATAGTCGACACGGATGCAAGCAACACGGCTATTGGAGGGGTGTTATCTCAAAAACAGGGTGAAAGAGAAGTTGTTATTGCATATTTCAGCAAATCTTTATCCAAGCCAGAGAGAAACTACTGTGTAACAAGGAGAGAACTCTTGGCTGTTGTAAAGACGCTACAACATTTCAACAAATATCTCATCGGCAGACAGTTTTTACTGCGAACTGATCACGCAGCCTTGAAGTGGTTACTGCAATTCAAGAACCCCGAAGGGCAAGTAGCTCGATGGATTGAACAGCTTCAGGAGTATGACTTCAAGACGGAACACCGCAGCGGAAATATGCATGGGAACGCTGACGCACTCTCACGAAGGCCGTGTTCGGAAGACTGCAAACATTGTGTTAAGCAGGAATCTAATGAAGTAACATTAAAGCTAACGAGAACATGTCCTTTGGGTCTCTGGGAGAATGATGCTATGAGGGAGGCTCAAGAAAGAGATGACGACCTTCGGCACATCATCACATGGAAGAAACGGGGTGAAGTAAAACCAATCTGGAGTGAGGTTGCACCCACTGGCGCTGTCACTAAGGCGTACTGGGCGCAATGGGACAGTCTGATACTTCAAAACGGAATACTCTACCGGAAATGGGAGAAGACTAACGGTAGAGAGTTCCATCTTCAGATAATTGTCCCAAGAGCGAGAGTACCAGATGTTCTCCGTGAAGTACATGATGGCGTATCAGGAGGTCATCTAGGTGTCAAGAGGACTTTAACAAAAGTGCGAGAACGATTCTACTGGTTGCATTGTCGAGATGATGTACAGGATTGGTGCCGCAAATGTACTACTTGCGCTGCTGTAAAAGGACCACAGACCAGGAGCCGTGGGAAGCTGCGGCTGTATAACGTCGGTGCACCGTGGGAACGAATTGCAGTTGACGTAGCTGGGCCATTTCCGGTAACGGAATCGGGGAACAAGTATTTTATGGTCGTCATTGACTACTTCACCAAATGGCCCGAAGTGTTCGCCATACCGAACCAAGAAGCTACAACAGTCGCTTCTAAGCTAGTCGAAGAAGTGATATGTCGCTTTGGTGTGCCTCTAGAAATCCATTCTGATCAGGGCAGGAACTTCGAATCGCAAGTGTTCCAGGAAGTGTGCAGAATTTTGGGCATGCATAAGACGAGGACCACCGCGTACCATCCACAGTCCGATGGAATGGTTGAGAGATTTAACCAGACCCTTGAGAGACATTTGGCGAAATTGGTAGACAACAAACAAAAGGATTGGGACAAGTATATACCACTCTTTCTTCTGTCGTACCGAACCGCCGAGCATGAGAGCATAAAAGCTACCCCGGCGTATGTCAATTACGGTAGAGAACTACGAATACCAGTAGACCTATTGACAGGAGGGTCACCGGAGGGACCAGAGACCGTACAAGACTATGTCAGCAATTTAAGGGAAAAAATGCGCTACATACACGCCTTGGTCCGGGAAAATGGGTTACAGTCAAGCGAGAACATGAAAACCAGATATGACCGGATATCGAACACAAGAGGCTTCGAGGAAGGGTCACTAGTGTGGCTGCATAACCCAACCCGCCGGAAAGGGAAATCTCCAAAGTTGCAGACCAAGTGGGACGGTCCATACAAAGTGGTTACCCGAATGAATGATGTGACTTATAGAATTCAAAAGCAACCAAGAGGGACATTCAAAGTGGTACACATAGACCGTCTGGCGCGTTACCATGGCAGTAACAACGATGCTCGGGACGAGCATCTCTAAGAGGGGAGTAGTGTTACGAGTACACAAAAAAAAAGGGAGCTTGCGCCATCTAGCGGGGAGCGAAGGAACCACGTTGTGTGCTGTACAAACCACTTTGTTACAAAGACAACGTGAAACATCCACTCAATACTAGATGGCGCTAGAGGACATATAGGTGAATGAACTCAGGGTCGAGTACACGCACGAACGTTCTAGAACTGTCTGGGTGTAGGCTCGGCCCGGTATAAAAAGGCCGATTGAGGCCGAGCGGAGTCAGTTCAGTTTGACCTAACGACGAAGCGACTTCGAAGTGAAGACTAGAAGTGATACCAGCGGAAACCTACGACATTGGCTACGACCTCGGACATTGTTAGTGCTTAGTGAAGTGTACCTAGTGATAAGTGAGTGTACCTTGTACTTAGTGCTTGTATTTAGTGCGTAGTATTTGTACCTAGTGCTTGTGTCGGACCTAGTGCTAGTGAATAAAGTCTCGAAAAGAGTCAGCAGGTCTTTCTCTCCAAATCGTTCGAACCCTAACACGTAACAATAGTTTATGCACTATATGTAATCTAGTGCATAAACTACTATTACAACTGATTTTTTTTTGTACATAGCTTAGACGTTGTTTGCACTAAATATGATTTAATTTGATGTCTGTTTTTTATCTTAATATATTATACAATGTTGATAAGAAATAAATATAAGCACTTCTAATATGATACGTACACATTTCCAGGGTTTCGAGAAATACGCCAAAGTGCAAAACGGCTATACATCCTTAGCGAATGTGAAATCCGAAAAGCCGGTACTAAGGGATATGATGGAATCATTCTTCTTATCGGAAACCCTCAAGTACTTATATTTGCTGTTCAGCGATGACAGATTTGTAATAGACTTAAGTAAATACGTAATGAACTCAGAGGCACATCCCTTACCGATACACAAAAATTAATACCGCTATGTAAACTACAGTTGAAATTTACAGAATTTCACAGAATACAACAAGCGTTAATTATATTTAAATTAATGTTTAAACTTTAAATAAAATAAAGGAACCATTATTTTAATTATAATTACAATTTTAGTTGCCTATCTAATATTAAATTTATTTTTTAATAAATATATTAATCGATTTTTATTAGATTGTGTTTTAAATTTTGAAAATATTGAAATAACTTTTTGTCGTGTAAATTAGATTATTATATACATGTACAATGTACATGTTTGATGTCAATCAGTAATCTCAATAGCTCAAAAGGGTGTATTCTGTGGACAGATGGTAAATATCTTTATATCCTGAATATTTTGATGTCGATGCTTTAATAGCCCTATTACAATAATAACTTCAACCATTTTAATAGAATTTGATATTTCGTTGTTTTAATGAAAAGAAATATAATATTTATTATTTGATTAAAAAATACGAACAGTATCTATTATTGACAATATTGTTTTTTTTTTGTCTTGTTAATTAAACGTTTTTATTTTTTTTTGCTTTTTGCCATTCAATGCTTATTTTCTTCTATTTACGTGTAAATATTCTATTAAAATGGTTAATATTATGATTATTAACAAACATTGTGGTACATTTAAATTTATTTATACCTTTTTTGTAAATATAGTTATATATGACAACAATAATATTTTCTCTTCATTAAACAGTTACGTTACGTATAATTTTATTAACAGTGCCAGTACTATTTTTCACAAATTTTCTTAGGAAATTCTTATATAGCTGGCGTTTTAGAAATAAATGTCTAAAATCTAGTGAAATTTTGGAAATTTTGATAAAATAAATGCGTACTGTAATATTTCTAAACAAATTTAGACGCCTGGAAATTATTTATTTTTTTGTATATAAAAACTTCATATAGGTACTACGAGTACTGTATGTATTCATTATTGAAATCGTTTTATGAAAGGACTTAACTTGATTTCTTTTGTAATTTTTTCCAGTTACATATTTGTATTATTGTAATATATATAGTGAATAATAAATTATTATTTATTTATCTAATTAAATATTAACTTCAATACTTTAAAATTAAATTTTAAATTAGTTTATTAAAACATAAAACGAATGTATACATTTTAAACTGTACTTTATTAATAAGAGATACGATCTCGAAATATGCCACCCATTAATGAGCTTAGCTTACTTTAAAATAAATAACATGTTAATATATGTTCCTAGTAACTTTATAATAAACGGCAACTAAACGTAACTTTCATATTCATGCGTTTATAAAGCACGCACAGACTTATAATTGTTAACTTGTAATAAATCGGTGTCTATTTATCTTTCAAATAATATTTGTGTACTTGATATTGGTATTTCTGATATGTATCAAATATTAAAAATGTTCAGAAGACTTTAGAGTAAATGAAATAAATTTAAAAAATAACCAAAAGTAATTTTCAAATGATGTTTGTAAGTAAACTCGTTGGTAATAGACTATTTCTGAAAATCTCGATACTTCTATAGAATCGTTGTGTTTTGAAACTGGAAACGATAGAATAGCGAAAAGAACGAGCTTGAACGTGGCGAAGTGATAATAAAATATTCGCGATCTCGGCAGACTTTTTAATGAAGCATAATAATGAAGATATAAAATAATGTACTACTAGAAAAATATACAATATATGTAATTATAAAACAAACGTGCACGTTACAAATGTAATATCGAACTAATAAAAATTGTAAAAATATATAAATTGTCAAGAAGAATGTTAAAATTAAATTCTTTGACAGCTGCTATAAAAATGTTTTTTTATATGAAACACAAATATATAGGAGACAATGAGATAGAATACATTATTAGTACTTATAACGCGTTAGAGACGCGTTTTGCATGGCGCTTATGACCTTTTTCCCGAGACCGTGATTATCGTCGATAGAAGAAAACGCAAAGGCCTACCTTCCCACAACTTTTCAGAAGTATCACTTCTAGCGTGGATGAATTGCACTTTTTTTAAAGAATTTACATTAAATTGGTTTTAAACACATACACAGGTGTCTGGAAAATCTTGTTAAAATTTTTTGATTTTACTAAATATACGGTGTATGAAAATAGCATTGAAATTGGAATTAAATACGATAGTAACAATTTAATTATATTTGAACATTTTTAATATTTGTATTTAACATGTAGTAACAGTAATAAAGTTGTGTAAACAGGTAATTATATTTTATAAGTCAAATTACATAATTCATGTATAAAAAATCTTATATACTACATAACAGTTAATGTTATAGAAAATCGATGTTAATCTTATTGTCATAGTTTTGTTTGAAGTTATTTCTTAGATAGTTCATTATATAAAAATTGTTTTTTTTTTTTGTATATTTCGTTCGTGCAATATATATTGTGTATTTAAATTTGCATTTTTGTGTTGTAAATATTGCATTTAGTTTTATTGCATAATTGATATTTTAGTTAGATTTTTTTTGATACATTGCATAATTTTACGCACCAATATTATACCAAAAAATGGATATATTAATTTTTATAAGTATATATACGACTATTATTGGCCTAAGTCTAACATATAACGTTTAGGTATATTATTAACAAAAGGAGATAATTTAATAATAAGTTACCAAAAAAATCTAGTTCGATTAAATTTATTAAGTATAATCTTCTGAGATCGATATTAAATACCTAATTGATGTGGATATTATTATTATATTATGAGTATGTGGTTGTAATGTTTTGATACTTTGGGGCTACAATATCATAAAAATATAGGTTTTCTTTAAGTATGCCTGTATGTGTCTTTAATTGTATTGCAATTTGCATATGTTTTAAATGAGGTCAGGTTTCAATTATGTGACTAAAGTATTGTATGTCTTGTATAAAATCCTATTTCTATAATATATACAGTCAAACCTGGATAAGTGAGAACTGGATAAGTGAGAAAACTCTATAAGTGAGAGTAATAGCCAGGACCCGTCATTTTAAGCTCCCAAAACCTCTATTAGCGAGAAACAGAAACCTCTGTAAGAGAGAGTCGTTTTTCCCTCATGGACCTCCGTAAGTGAGACTGCTACTTATCTATACCTCTATAAGCGACAGTCGAGCTTTATTTATTTATATTATTTAGGAAGAACTGTAGCTACAATAAAAAATACATACAGTAATAAATGACGAAACCAATTACAAATTTAACATCTGCTATTTTATGACTCATTCTTAACTTTCATGAATCTTTCCTACCATTGTTTTTGTATTGTTTTCTCGTCAATATTGTACCTATTCTATTTCGTGGGACTAAATAACATTCTTATTTATCGCATTCTTTCCCTTTCTTTCCATTCTTTTCGAATGGACACGTGTGCATGTGTACTGTCCTGTTTGTCGGACTTACTCAGTTTCGATTTCGAAGGAAAGTTCTGTTCTGCATCGCGTTAAAACGGAAAATTAAAGTACAAATATAAATGTACATAATATATTATGTTGTGCATATCATGCACATAATTTTATCATATTACATAATTACTACATTCGTACTTGCTGTGACTTGTCATTGCTGCGTACCTCTATAAGAGAGAAACGCTACCCATGTACCTGCATAAGCGAGAAACTCGGGTTAGTGAGAAACCTCTATAAGCGAGAATTATATTGTGCTCCCTTGAACTCTCGCTTATCCAGGTTTGACTGTATTCATAAAATTAGTTTGTTAACGTTTAGCACATCATTGCGTTTATTTAAAATACTTGTTAAATATAACATGTTGACATACATGATGTAACATGTTGAAAGATTTGGTTAGGTAAAAATGTAGAGTAAGCTATTTTAGATAGTCGAAATAATATGCCCAACTAGAATAACATACTACTTATAACATAATAATACAAAGTCACTCAAGTATATGTTGTAAATTCGCGTTTTAATAATGGTCATAAAGTCAAAGAAGTGTAAAAATATGAAAAATTTAGCATTTTTAATAAATAGTAATGACTATTAAAATATATTTAAGCCCCATAGTATTGATATATCTTGTATTGTTAACTTTACCAATCATTTTATTAGTGAATTTTGTTTGTGTAAATTTGGTAATATTAAGTAAACTTTAGGAAAGGGTTTTAAATATGATGAACAAAGACAGTAAATACTTATTGACAAAAATCAAAAAAAAATTAAATTAAAAAGTTTAAATTTAAAAAAAATAAAAATTGAAATGAAACGTATATATTTAAAAATAATGATGTCCTACATGATTATCCGTTGCTAGAACTAATTCTAAGTTACTTTGTTACAGTACAATTAAATTTAATTTAAATGTGTGAACAAATGAAAAATATTTTCAGAAATTATTCTATGTACTTAAACATGGTTGTTTTTACAATAGTTTATAATTCACATATGTTCATTTTCTTTTACATGTAATAAATTTATTTTCTGATATCTTTGACAATTAATAGTAATATCTCTGGTACTGATTAATTAATTCTCACTGTAAAAGCAAAATTCAGTTAAAGGTATTTTTTTTTCATGTATTGTAATCAATTAATACATTAAAAACTATTTCTAAGGTACATGTGACTAATTATATAATGTATTCTAAATTAATAAATATAATTCTAATCTCTAGAAAAGTAATGAATATAGAAAAATTTGTAAATATTCAGTCACAGGTGCCAATTATATTAACACTTGGAAATTATACTTTAATGTAAACTAATATCTGAATTGATAGAACACTTCTTTAACTGCATATAATAATTATTAAATAATTTATTAACTAAACTATTAAAAGTATATAATATAATTTGATCTTTAAAAAATCATATCATCTCATGTTAGTGATTAATGTGCGTTGTGTGAGATAATAAAACTATGTTTGTATTTAATCTTTTATACTATTGTGTATTAACCTTCTTTTCTTTTAATTTCCTTGATATTGGCCTACTGGTGACCAGTGATATTGTGTTATTTACCTTTTTTTAATCAATAGATTTTTTAATCTGTCACTTTTGTCTAAATAAAAATTGTTTACTGAATGATGTTTTTTTTTATTTAATTTTTAGTGTTGTAAATAAAAACAGGCAAGTATTTATCATACATTTATTAATAGGTACAAAATGTGTACATCTTTAAAAATATATAATAGTAAATTTCTTACCAAGGGACAGACTCCTATTCTGGACGGAGACTGGAGTGATTCAATTTCTTTATGGTAACATACATAATATAAGAAAACCAATACATACACAATGTATGAGATATAAAGTAATTGAGTAACAAAGCCTCAGCACCTTACACTGAAACATTTTTCAGTCCAATTTAGGATAGACAAATCTATCGCTAATATCTAGATAAAGTTTAATATAAAATATATATAATTCTTATCACAAAATTGAGGTTCTCATTGGAATGTTGTCAGCGATCAAATGTTAAAGCAGTAAAATTTTTGCGTTAAATAAAATTAGTAGAAAAATAGAACTATAAATCTCTAAATTAATAAAAATTCAAAGTTAAATATATATGGGTCTTACATTAATTACATGGTGTTATTAGCAACTTTTTGACCCCCTATATTCAAAAATCACGTGTATTTTTGTGCAAGTAAATTGATTTTTTCGAAATATTATCTTTAAATACAGGTATAATATTAAATTTTGAAAAATTAAGCATCTTAATACAAATTTCTAGACAGGCATGAAGGTTGCAGGGTGATTGTTGGTTATTTTTTGGTTTAGAAATCGCGCAATCAACGAAAAATAAATACACATAATATATCAATATAATAATATATGCCTCCCTCTTTATAGTCTTTATAGCCTCAAGTGATTACTGAATAACCCCATATCCAAAACAGTATAATTAATTTGTGCCCCAATAGCATATTGATATGTCATGTCATTCATTATATAATTCAAAAATAATTAATAGAATCATTTTAATAATAAGAGAGGAGCTGCAGAACGAATTGTTTCCATTTTAGTTAACAGTGTCCCTGTATTTGTCAAACTTAATTTTAGTATAATAAGTAATGAGTTATATGTAATAATCTAATAACTAATAAGTTATAAGTAATAACTTAACCTACATCACTGGAGGTCTCACGAAATGAACAAAGGGTATATTATGATAACAATGTTAGTCCTAAAAATAATCAGATCTGACAATTTTAATGAGATAATTTTTCAATAAATTGTTTTATATATGTAATATTAATGTTATGTTTATTAAAATCCAATAACTGTCTCATGAGAATGGAATTATTTTCATTTTATAGTGAATACAATATGTATGCATTATGACAGTGTTCCGCAAAGGGTGTACCGCGGCACACTGGTGTGCCGTGGTCGTTTATTGGTGTGCCTTGGAAAAATACTTAAAATTTACGTTTATTGATTAATAATAAATATTGTTTCAATGATTGATAAATAAATGTTGGTTAATGTTACTTAAAAAATGATTTTTCATTTGTGGTGTATCTCAAAAATATTTTCCTATTCCTAGGTGTACCTTGAACACAAAAAGTTTGCGAAACACTGCATTATGATACTCTGTTTTATAATTGTATAAAGTTATTTATATTGAAAACTCGATTAACAAAGATATGACATGTTAACAGATCAAAGTTAAATAAAATATTTGTATAATACTAGCTGACCCGGCAAACTTCGTACCACCTAACAGTCCAATTCTTTACTTTTTTATTTTTTTCCACTAACACAAGCTTTATGCTATGGTATTAAAGTTCAAATTGACTTTTAAGTATTATTACGAATCTTGTATGGGAATATAGAAAAGTGTTGTTTTTAGACTTTTTAGGTAGTTTTTTAAATTTTTCTCTCCGTAACAACCATCCTCGTGCTTCAAGGAATATTATAAAAAAAGAATTAGCGAAATCGGTTCAGCTACTCTCGAGATTTGCGCTTAGCAACACATTTAGCGATTCATTTTTATATATATAGAGATAGAGATCATATATATGAGGCATGTGTAAAATGGTTGCTTAATAATTATTTGCAATCATACACAATGATTATGAAAAAATAATGAATTAAAAATGTGCATTGATATTTAAATTTGAACAAATTTATTTAATTATAGTGCCTACAATATACCCTTTATTCCTTAAACATGTGAGAAATGGCTAACGTATGGCAGCTTACATGAGAACGCAATCGCAACATTGCAATGTATAGTAAAGGCATTTAATACCACAGTCTTCTTCCTCAACGGTGGAAGCAGTCGACCTGGTTTTATGAGGCGGCTGAGACCTTAGGAACACACTATCAACATTATCTGTTAATTTTTCCTTTTCTGTCTTATTATTTGAAGATTCTTTTTCTCTTCCATCATTTTCAAGGTAATCCTTGTCAGATTTTTTATCATTACCATTATCATCGTTATCACTGTCTTTTGTATCACCAGCTGCCTCCTGGAAAATTTTAACATTCATATATATATTTTCATAAATGAACAAGACATGTATTAAAGAATATTTTAACATAATTATAAATGAAAATTAACTACCTTGCTGTCTTCATCGTCCTGCTTAATAAAGTCTTGCTTTTCTTCGGGTTTTGCGTTCACTACTTCTGGAGGCTCTGATGCAGCTATAACACCTGCTCCTGTAATGGCTACTGGAATGTGACCACTATGCTGAGGTACCAATAGGTCAGATTCATCTTCTTTCTTCTTCAAAATTGACTGGCTTGATGAATCTCCCGACATACTTAAAAATTAAAATAATTAAATATGAAATTCAATAAACTTGTAAGGCGTGTTGTTAAACGTGTAATGGCATTATTCAAAGCTCAATTCTTTGACAGTAAGTCTTGCGAGCAGATTAAATTTCGCCTCGTAAGTGGTGACTGGACAATAAAAGTATGTAAACAAAAACCACTAATGATACAATATCAGTTTTCGTATTATTGCATCGTTGTTTCACCTTGCATACGCCACCGATTCTTTTTGTTCAGTTTGTTCCGCAACAGATAAACGACGCCATTTATTTATGATTGTTTGAAAGTTGTTGTCTTCTTCCATTTTTGTTCGTAACAAACATAAACTCACTAAAAAGTTTCTATTTTGTAATTGCAAATGAAAACTAAAGTTAGTTAAAGTTTGATAACTGAATGAACATACAGAATTTTAAAATTTAGAAAGTAAACAAACACTACTTTTATTTTGTAAGATTTATTTCTAAACAAATAAAGAAACTACATCGAAACTTTTATTTGGTCGTATCTATGTCGTACCTATTTCTTACTTCTTTCAATTTAACTTATATTTGACTTGACTTATATTTTGTCTTTCAAACAAGCTGCCACAAACACCGTCATTCTATATTTCAAGTTGCCAGTTTTTTGAATACTCACTCCCTAAATCCTACATTTATTAATTTAATAAATAAAAAATCTTAAAGTGAGCGATATAATTTTCATTCTATTGGATAAAATATTTATGAAGTTCATAAAAAGTATTGTTATTGAAAAGTTTTGAATAGAGAAATATAAGATATTCATTAAAAAAAATTAACTTTAACCGTATTTTACCTTAATATTTATCTATTGATTTATTGGCTTTCAGTTATGCTTGTGCCCATGGACGTAATCGGTAATAATATAGTATACTAGCTTCTGCGCGCAACTTCGTCGGCGTGGACTCCGCTCCTATTGGTCTTTGCGTGATTATACATAGCCTATAGCCTTCCTCGATAAATGGGCTATCTAGTACTGAAAGAATTTTTCAAATCGGCCCAGTAGTTCCAGAGATTACCGCGTTCAAACAAACAAACAAACAAACTGTTCAGCTTTTTATATTAGTATATATTACGTCCATGGTTGTGCCTGGTTGTGCCAGTGGGGCACGGTTGATTCCGCCAGTGTCACGTAGACTGATATTTGTCATTCAAATGATGAAAAATGAAAAAGATTTATTATATTATGCTGGCAATCCTATTCAAATGTTTACATAATATCGTGGTTTATTATGCACTTATTACACCTTCCTAAATTCAGGCACTGAATTTAGAAAGCCATTTAGAAGCTAGTTAGAAGCTTCTGATCACACCTTCCTAAATTCAGTTGCTAAATCACCCAGTTACGAGAGAGCGACGAAGTCGGCCGTATCTATCGAATTAGGTAGTAGTCTAGGCAACAAGTTCAAAAACGTGTTAAATAGAAATAAAGCTCCTTAAAATAATAAAATATTTGCGATAGCTCATTCGATTTGGAATGACGTCTAGAAAAATGTTTTTAAGGTTTTTATTAAAAAGAGATTAATGAATAGAACAATGCGGCCCGGTGTTGTCAACTTTTGAAAAAACATTTTCTCTAAATATTTTAACATAAGTCCCCAAATTAAAATTATTTAAAAATAAGTCAGGTTTTTTTTAATTTGTTTTTATTTTTCAGTTAAAAAATAGAAAATAAATTATTTTGTATACTTTGCTTTAGTAATAATATGTTACATGTTCATTGAACGTGTTCTTTTGAAAATTGATGATTGAGGAATTATTATTTTTAATAGTTTTTTATAAGAGATTAATGAATAGAACAATGCGGCCAGTGTTGTAAACTTTTGAAAAAACATTTTCTCTAAATATTTTAACATAAGTCCCCAAATTAAAATTATTTAAAAATAAGTCAGGTTTTTTTTAATTTGTTTTTATTTTTCAGTTAAAAAATAGAAAATAAATTATTTTGTATACTTTGCTTTAGTAATAATATGTTCATTGAACGTGTTCTTTTGAAAATTGATGATTGAGGAATTATTATTTTTAATAGTTTTTTATATTAAAATATATTACGTCCTGACGAATTAAAAATTCCAAAAAAAACCCTAAAAAAATGTATCCCCTAAAACTTTCCCGTTATTTGCAAGATATCCCTAAATTTAGCGGAAAATCCCCAAAGTTGGCAACACTGACTGTCAGAAACCATCCTTGCTTCTGAATAATTCAGAACACTAAATGAATGCGATTACATTTGCCAAAAATATATAAATATATATTTGGTCACAGCACTGGAAAAATATATATTTGGTCACAGCACTGGAATGCGATTGGCTGTTACGCGGGCGGTTGCAGGTTCGATTCCCGCACACGACAACATTTGTATTGGCCATACAGATGTTTGCCGTGGTCTGGGTGTTTGTGCAGTCCTTGTGGGTCTCCCCACCGTGCCTCGGAGAGCACGTTAAGCCGTCGGTCCCGGTTGTTATCATGTACACCTGATAGCGATCGTTACTCATAGTAGGGAATATATCCGCCAACCCGCATTGGAGCAGCGTGGTGGATTAAGCTCCGATCCTTCTCCCTACATGGAGAAGAGGCCTATGCCCAACAGTGGGATATTACAGGCCGAATCGTGATCGTCGACATTTGCCAAGTTCTGAATTTAGAACTTCTGACTTTAGGAAGGTGAAATAAGTGCATTAGATGGTTTACATCATGGACGTAATATAGGTACTAATGATACCTACTAACATTACGTCCATGGTTTACATACGGATTTTCTTTGTGACAAGTGACAACTTGACAACCCAATAGCCAATAGCCATTTGCTATTGCATTTGCATAGCATATTTTCTTGTCTTGAAGACAATTCATACAATTTGAGCACTTTATAATATAACGCAAAACAACTAATTTACATTAATATACACTATATTATAATAATTAAGTTTATAAAAGGCAATAACTTTAAGATAAATAGAAAGTTAACAACTTACGAAAAGAAGTAGTAGTAGTACTTACAAATTATACATAGATGGCGCTCGATCAACAACTCGTTTGTTTTGATACGTCTTATACACCGATTCTTTGTGTTTATTTCTGTTTCTACCAGGTATCCATATTATGCCAAATGTTGACGATTTATTATTTCGTGTAGGCGTATAAGAAGATGATGCATAGCTTTTGCCAGGAACAGATGATATAGTAGGTAATTTACCACCAGCGGGAAAAGTAGAACCTACTTTTGGTGTGCTTTTTCCGAAAACGCCAGTTGGCCCATTCTTGCCAGTGGGTACGCTACCCACTTTTTTCATTACTG
Organism: Melitaea athalia; assembly: GCA_905220545.2. Lineage (NCBI taxonomy): Eukaryota > Metazoa > Arthropoda > Insecta > Lepidoptera > Nymphalidae > Melitaea > Melitaea athalia. Next base: position 19,582,188 of record HG992176.1, read on the forward strand.
GCGCCAGAGTGAGGAATTATCTAAAAACAGTAATGTTTTGGGTTTAATAATTAAATCACCTTTCATAAAGTTGCAGCACTGGCCAGGGGTGGCTCTATCCCATTTAGGAAGCGCCCTGGTGCAATTAATACCGTACCACCCCTGCACTCTATATAATAGTTTATTACATTAAAAATATAATTATTATATATTATTAGACTAGCCCGTTGGCGCAGTTTGTAGTGACCCTGCTATCTGTTCCGGGGGTTGTGGGTTCGATTCCCACCTTGAGTCTGGGTGTTATATACATATTTATTTATATATTTATATATGTATTATTTATAAGTATGTTTATCGAAAAAAAATGTAGCTAGACCAGTCGGCGGTTACCTATAACACAAGCATTAAGTTGCTTACTTTAGGAACAGACGAGCGTGTGTGTATTGTGTATATATTTATTTATTTATTATTATTTATTAGGACTAGCTGTGTGAAGTGTTTCTTTCTTTAATTTGATTGTTGGGAATAAAGGAACCTATGTATTTTCCTATATCTCCAGCTCTACGTAGGTATTACCTACGTTTTATTTCAATCAACTTAATAAATTTTCCACAAAAGACTTTCAAACATCCTTTCAAAAATTTGCACGACCACAGAGCATTTATAAATTTTATAATAATGCTAGGAAATAATATAAAGATACACTTATCCAAAATTATTAAAGAATCTCCAAAATCTAGGTACCCTATTAACTATATTAGAAGCGCATCACCTTCGAACGACAGCATCAGATATTTATCTTGTTTCCGTTATTCTCAGGACAAGATTTGTGTACATAATGAAACAAAAAACGATTTAGGTAGGTATTCACGAAAAATTATACTTATGTGGTAGAGAGAGTTCACCGTATCACCTAGTTTTGAATACCTAAACAAACAAAGTAGGTTTTAATATGGAGGTACAGAAATGAAGATTTACTTTAAGTCTACGTATCTATACATATAATAAAATGGTAGGAAAGTCAAAACTGTACATTAAATATTTTTTTAAAAGAATACTTGGGGTGTGATCTACAATCGATACCGAAGCCAAAAATATAGTTTTTAGAACTTTTATCTGTTTGTCTGTTTGTCTGTATGTATGTCCGGGATAAACTCAGAAAGTACTGTATGGATTTACTTCAAATTTGGCACGATCGGGTCAGAACATAGGCTACATATTATCACGCTATCACCTATGGGGAACGAGCAGTGAACCTTTATTGCTTCAAATGTATGTCCGGGATAAACTCAAAAAGTACTGCATGGATTTACTTCAAATTTGGCACGAATATTATTAAGAAGTCGGGTCAAAACATAGGCTACATATTATCACGCTATCACCTACGGGGAACGAGCAGTGAACCTTTATTTCTTCAAATGTATGTCCGGGATAAACTCAAAAAGTACTGCATGGATTTACTTCAAATTTGGCACGAATATTATTAAGAAGTCGCGCCAACATATAGGCTACATATTATCTCGCTATCACCTACGGGGAACGAGCAGTGAACCTTTATTTCTTCAAATATACGAGTATGTTCGGGATAAACTCAAAAAGTACTGCATGGATTCACTTCAAATTTGTCACGAATATTATTAAGAAGTCGCGCCAACATATAGGCTACATATTATCTCGCTATCACCTACGGGGAACGAGCAGTGAACCTTTATTTCTTCAAATATACGAGTATGTTCGGGATAAACTCAAAAAGTACTGCATGGATTCACTTCAAATTTGTCACGAATATTATTAAGAAGTCGCGTCAACATATAGGCTACATATTATCACGCTATCACCTACGGGGAACAAGGAGTGAAGCTTTATTACTTAACGAATTCTGTAACAACGTGTAATCTAACGACGCATATTTGAATGTTGTTATTATGTTAACTAGCTGCTGCCCGCGACGTCGTCTGCGTGCGTTCACTGCTCGTTCCCCGTAGGTGATAGCGTGACACGGAAAGTCAATGTATGTCCAGGATAAACTCAGAAAGTACTGCATGGATTTACTTCGGCACGAATATTATTATGAAGTCGGGTCAGAACATAGGCTACATATTATCACGCTATCACCTACGGGGAACGAGCAGTGAACGCACGCAGACGACGTCGCGGGTAGCAGCTAGTTAACAATACGTAACGTACGTACGTGGTAGTCATACTCTGTTAAAGAACAGGTTTTTAAAGAATTATAGCTATGTGCCATATGAGTTATAAGTTTTTTTCTATGTGTTTATCATAAACAACATAATATACTCCGTGGTGTTTATCTTAGAAGAACAACGAAGTGTAAAATAATCGTGACTAAACTATTATCGATAATACAAATTACCTGTCTCTTATATTAACTGTCTCAACCTTATAGCAGAGGAGACGGATATTTTTACTTGTACACTGAGTGAATTCACAAGGATAGCGTTATATGTTATTTGTTATATATGTATAAGTTAAATTATGTGTGCTTTACTATCGAATTAGGTTATACCACCTGTAATGATAGTAGTAAGCTATGATTAAAAAATAAATAAATAAATAAATAAAATAAATAAATGTTTTTATGAGAATGAAATATATACTAAAATAATTATAAAGTTGATATGTTTTTTATTTGTTTTGTTTAAACGTTCTAATCTCAGGAATAAAATAAAAATCAATCAGAATTAAAATCAGGATTATTCTGCTGTGCTGTGTGGCTACGGCAGTAAAGAATATAGCAACCCCCTCTCTTCTCGTGGGTGTCGTAAGAAGCAACTAAGGGATAACACAGTACCACTACCACCTTGAAACTTATGAAACCGACCGATGACGGGATAACCATCCAACTGCTGGCTTTGAAATACACAGGCTGAAGACGGGCAGCAGCGTCTTCGGGGCGATAAAGCCAGCCCTGCGGTTACCAACCCGCCTGCCCAGCGTGGAGACTATGTGCAACATACATAAGTTCACGCCATTTTTGGCGCGAACTTGTGTCCAGAAGTGGACTGCGATAGGTTGAAGTGAGTATATTATTTCTGATAATTATATCGATGGGCGCGATGCGTAGGTACTACCTGTTTTATTGATTTTAGTAAGCTTGTGATCTAGATGAAATCGAAAAGCATTCTAGCTCCTGGGCAGCCAGACATTAGACTGATGGACGTTGACAAATCAGGCTAACAATGAGTTTATTTTACTATATACAGAGTGGATCTAATCGAGGTGCATAAAATTAAAAAAGAAAAATTAAGTAACACAAACACACTCGTTACGCCACGAGCTACAGTTCTCTACGTGGCTTCTGGATACTCTGGCGGCTTGGCGACGTTGCCACTATAATGTACACGGTAAACTGCACCTCGCTCACTCAGTCGCCAGTCAGCCGCCATTTTAGTTTGGACGCTCGCTCGAAATATAGTACCTAGTTGATGTTGTAAATAATGAGTTTCGATACTGAAAAATTTATAATAGAAATTCAAAACCGTCCTTATAATTATATGGGATAGTTTCGTCAAAAGATGCTATTGACATTCTCGTGTAATTGAAAAATTTTACAGGATATTTTCGTAAATCTCCATACAGTTTAAAAAAAATACCACTTCGGCTTCGATCTGATATAAAAGGATGAACCCATAGTTTCTTTTTTTTTTTCTATTTTTCTACGACGTAGATAACAAAAAGTGCGATTTCTTCTACGTCCATTCCTGACGACGTAAACGAACTGACTGTTGAGACGCCATGGCCACTCGACTTGGCGACCTTCGGATGCCAGAAGTAGCCAGGCCTGCGCTGCTGGCGACGTCGCCATGGCGTCTTAATGAGGCAGAGCACTTAGTGTTCATTTTCGTAAATACAAATTTTCAGAGTACTCTGTCCTGTTAGTAGGTATTAAGTCCATGTTACTACCTTTTTTTTATTTTACGTGGGGAAAATATATCATGGATACTCTCCGGCGCGGGGGCACCAGAGGGTTATGTCAGACTCCTACTGACTAAAAACCGCCACGTGTGAGCCGTCGTCCGCCTGGGTGGGGCGACCTAACTCAAGACAGGAACACGACACTACTTTTGAACGGTATTATTTGTCTATTATTTTCTGTAAGATTGAAGCACCATACACCAGTGGACGACTTCAGATTTTGAGTTCGATATTTCCCGCCGTGATTCTGCCTTAATAAGATCTCAGAAAGTTTCTATTCAGTTGTACTACAGGGTTTAAATACAAATTATTATTATTTTACTAGCGACCCGCCCCGGCTTTGCACGGTTGCAATGCTAATAGTAAATATAAAATAAATATTTGCAATGTAAGCGCAAAAAAATGTAAATTAATTTACGACATCACATTAGAAACCTCTAAAACTATCAGTGATCCTCTTCTATATTATGCATGCATTATACATAACGTGACCAGACGTCTTGAACGGGACCGTCCCGTTTTTCGGTCGTGTGTCCCGGTGTCCCCGAAGATAGCCCTGGGACGCAAAATTGTCCCGTTTTCTTGAAATGGAGTGAAAATTTTGTGTATTTAGTCGGATAAATTTAGAGTACAGCGCAATAAACATTACTAAACATAACTTTAAAACTATTCGACTCGACAGGTAACAGCTTTCGATTAAAAAAGAACCGTCAAATTGGTACACCCAGTAAAAAGTAAAGGGGTAACAAACAAAAAAGAGTCGAATTGAGAACCCCCTCCTTTTTTTGAAGTCGGTTGATAATGAAATAAATCTGATAAATTAAAAAGGCCGATGTCCCGTTTTGAGTCGAAACAAAAATGGTCACGTTAATTATACATATAACTTGCTCTGGGATCACTCTATTTTCTAAAGAAAACTGCATTAAAATCTGTTGCGTAGTTTTAAAGATCTAAGTATACAGAAGCGACCATAGATTATACACTTATAATTATACTAGGTAGGGATCCCTAGTACATTTTTTTCACCTGATCAGTAACAAGCTAATTTTTTGGGAGTGGTACGCCAAATTGCGTGGTACGTTATCCCGGTCCTACGCTCACTGCTGCTTTACCTCCTGCTATCTCTGTTAGCTACCACAATCGAGAGTTTTCGAAGAGGAATTTTTTGTTCGCCTCATCAAAATGTAGCCACTCCCAAAAAATTAGCTTGTTACTGATCAGGTGAGAAAAATGTACTAGGGATCCCTACCTATACGGAAGCGACTTTGTTTTATAATATTACTAGCTGACCCCGCAAACGTTGTTTTACCATATATGTTATTAACCCCCGCAACCCCCTCTTGTGGGTGGAATTTCGCAAAATCCGTTCTTAGCTGACCTCTACTCGGCGAAAGGAATATTCCTACCAAATTTCAAGTCTCTACGCCTTATGGTTCCAGAGATATCGTGATGAGTCAATGGGTGGAAAGCTCCTTTATATATATAGATGTACCTAATGATGATTGATGGCAAGCCAATAATACACTGTCTACACGTTGGTATTGGCCTTCACTCGCCGACGCTCGGTCAACGTGTATTGCAGGCTAAACAAACAGTATGAAAATGAAATATCCTTTGCGAAATGAATTAAGAGTTTTGAGCTTATACAATTTCGTGTCAAATCCACGTTGGTAGAGCATCAGGCGTTGCATTTCTATATCTACCGAGATTATAAACGTAAGTTAGTAATAATATCTCAATGTAACTAACGCAATATTTTTGGATTTATTAAATCGTATTATAACTCATTACAAATCTTTTTATTTAAAAATGAGCCAACAATATGTATGAACGCGCTTAATAACAAATTAGAAATTCTTCTTTTATAATGTTAGAACGTTTCTATAAAAGAACATTTAAAAAGTGTGTGAGCGCAATTCATTCACGGAAGAAGTGAAACTTCTGATACGTAGCCTACGAGAGATTTTTTTTTCACCGAGAATATAAAAACTGTGTAAGGTACTCTATCTCATTCTCTCCTATATACATTTATGTGTTTGTTTCTTTATCGTGAAGCATTTTCGTTTCATCAAGTTTCAAATCACAACGACTAAAGAAGTTTCACTTAAAAAATATCAATATATTCACGAAAAAAATGGCAATACTGAGTTTGCCGGGTCAGCTACTTTTTAAAAAATAGGAATTTGTTTGTTCAGTTGTGCACTGCCTTTATGTCAATACTAGCTGCTGCCCGCGACGTCGTCTGCGTGCGTTCACTGCTCGTTCCCCGTAGGTGATAGCGTGATAATATGTAGCCTATATTCTGACCCGACTTCTTAATAATATTCGTGCCAAATTTGAAGTAAATCCATGCAGTACTTCCATGTAGTCATCAACTTGATGACCTCGTAAGGTCATCAAAAATTATTACTAACCGCTGATTTTTTTTCTTTTAGTTAGTGATTATCTATATAATTTAAAAGTAATAATGTCCTCCAAATTGCGTGATACGTTATCCCGGTCCTACGCTCACTGCTGCTCTACCTCCTGCTATCTCTGTTAGCTACCACAATCGAGAGTTTTCGAAGAGGAATTTTTTGTTCGCCTCATCAAAATGTAGCCACTCCCAAAAAATTAGCTTGTTACTGATCAGGTGAGAAAAATGTACTAGGGATCCCTACCTATACGGAAGCGACTTTGTTTTATAATATTACTAGCTGACCCCGCAAACGTTGTTTTACCATATATGTTATTAACCCCCGCAACCCCCTCTTGTGGGTGGAATTTCGCAAAACCCGTTCTTAGCTGACCTCTACTCGGCGAAAGGAATATTCCTACCAAATTTCAAGTCTCTACGCCTTATGGTTCCAGAGATATCGTGATGAGTCAATGGGTGGAAAGCTCCTTTATATATATAGATGTACCTAATGATGATTGACAACTAAAAGTCTAAAAGCAGACCATTGTTTGCAATCGATGCCCCTGAAGTTATTGTGTTAAAGGCAGTATCGACAGGTGCGCATTTTCCCTCGAGTTAAGTGATTCTTTAAAAGGCTTCATACTTTATGGCTTCTGAAGTAAATTTGAGGGTACGAATTGCTGCTAATATAGCATTATTGAGTTAAAAATATTAAGATACTGAATGTATAACATGACTTGTAAATGTTTTGAAAAGATAACCTTCGAATAAGTATTTATGTCAATTTAATTGGAATAAATTGACGTAAATTACATAGGCGTTTGTTGATTGTCGATGCGTTGGCATAGTCTTCCAACTTGGTTGATATTCAATAACCTTTAAATACTTTTAATAATATTTAAGACTAATCTATACATATAATAAAATGGTAGAAAAGTCAAAACTGTACATTGAATATTTTTTTAAAAGAATACTTGGGGTGTGATCTACAATCGATACCGAAGCCAAAAATATAGTTTTTAGAATTTTTGTCTGTTTGTCTGTTTATCTGTTTGTCTGTTTGTCTGTATGTATGTCCGGGATAAACTCAGAAAGTACTGCATGGATTTACTTCAAATTTGGCACGAATATTGTTAAGAAGTCGGGTCAGAACATAGGCTATATATTATCACGCTATCACCTACGGGGAACGAGCAGTGAACCTTTATTTCTTCAAATGTATGTCCGGGATAAACTCAAAAAGTACTGCATGGATTTACTTCAAATTTGGCACGAATATTATTAAGAAGTCGGGTCAGAATATAGGCTACATATTATCACGCTATCACCTACGGGGAACGAGCAGTGAACGCACGCAGACGACGTCGCGGGCAGCAGCTAGTATTGACATAAAGGCAGTGCACAACTGAACAAACAAATTCCTATTTTTTAAAAAGTAGCTGACCCGGCAAACTCAGTATTGCCATTTTTTTCGTGAATATATTGATATTTTTTAAGTGAAACTTCTTTAGTCGTTGTGATTTGAAACTTGATGAAACGAAAATGCTTTACGATAAAGAAACAAACACATAAATGTATATAGGAGAGAATGAGATAGAGTACCTTACACAGTTTTTATATTCTCGGTGAAAAAAAAATCTCTCGTAGGCTACGTATCAGAAGTTTCACTTCTTCCGTGAATGAATTGCGCTCACACACTTTTTAAATGTTCTTTTATAGAAACGTTCTAACATTATAAAAGAAGAATTTCTAATTTGTTATTAAGCGCGTTCATACATATTGTTGGCTCATTTTTAAATAAAAAGATTTGTAATGAGTTATAATACGATTTAATAAATCCAAAAATATTGCGTTAGTTACATTGAGATATTATTACTAACTTACGTTTATAATCTCGGTAGATATAGAAATGCAACGCCTGATGCTCTACCAACGTGGATTTGACACGAAATTGTATAAGCTCAAAACTCTTAATTCATTTCGCAAAGGATATTTCATTTTCATACTGTTTGTTTAGCCTGCAATACACGTTGACCGAGCGTCGGCGAGTGAAGGCCAATACCAACGTGTAGACAGTGTATTATTGGCTTGCCATCGCTCGTTGTCGCTCGGTGTCACTCACCTAGTTGCCCGCCATAGTAAAGCGCCAACGTCAACAAGTGTTCACCAACGTGTATAGGACTCATTTGGCGTAGCTTGTGATAACTCGCGTTCACTCGCGTCCACTTGCCTCACTTCGGAACGCTGTCGGTTTTTCTGCACAAATCAAAGGCGCTCGCGCGCACTCGGCCAATATAGTATCCACAATTCCACATGTTGATGTTTATTAGGATGTTAGCATCAGGCGTTGCATTCATAAACGACGAAGCTATCCGCGAACACACATTAAAAATATAATATATATATATATATATATACACGGTCGAATTGAGAAACCTCCTTTTTTAAAGTCGGTTAAAAATGGAGTTTTTTGTATAATCTCGATACGTTCCCGGTATCACATCGTCATAATAAATTTACTTACATTCTTCCGACAGCTTTTATCCACTCTTCTCTTTTTTTTCCCAATTCCGTCTCGACAAAAGAGTAAAAAGTCAATTCACGATTCCGAGATAACTTTGAAAGGAGTGAATTCAATTAAAAATGTTACCTACTAAAATTTAGAGTTTTAAATTTCCTTTGAAAAAAGTATTTTGAACCATAAAAATATTGATATTTCTGGTATATAGTTACAAAAATTCAAAATCGAAACGCAAAATTGAAAAAATACATCAATGTCTAAGGCACAATTACAAGTAATCGGCTTGTTTTACATTATTTAAAGAAAGCCTTTTCTAGGAAATTTAATTTACTTTAAGAATAAGCATCGTTCAAAAAATTTTCAGAACGATGATTGACGAGTTTTGAGTAAAATAATGCGATTGCTTTTAAAAAATCTATACGTGTGGACATCTCTTCAAAATTCGTCTCATTGGCCATTTGCATTGACTGGCCCAACGTGTGAACAGCACTTGCCTTGTATTAGTTTGCCTGCGCTTGCCTGGTTGCCTACGCTCGCGTTGGCCTTAGCTCGGCCAACATGTATTGCAGGTTTTTTGAACTAGATCTCTATAAATGGTATAATTTATTCGGTTCTAATATAATGCTATTGTAGCTTCAGCGTACAGTACTATGAACGATGATTGACGAGTTTTGAGTAAAATAATGCGATTGCTTTTAAAAAACCTATACGTGTGGACATCTCTTCAAAATTCGTCTCATTGGCCATTTGCATTGACTGGCCCAACGTGTGAACAGCACTTGCCTTGTATTAGTCTGCCTGCGCTTGCCTAGTTGCCTACGCTCGCCTACGCTCGCGTTGGCTTAAGCTCAGCCAACATGTATTGCAGGTTTTTTGAACTAGATCTCTATAAATGGTATAATTTAATCGGTTCTAATATAAGGCTATTGTAGCTTCAGCGTACAGTACTATTTCTGTTCATATCAAACATCTATATTTTATAAAGATTTATAATATGTTTACGCACACGTTTTCGTTGGTACATGTTTGGAGATAATTACGTTATTTTATACATTTTCCATATTTGTTTGCGCCTTGCGAAGTGAGATCAGTCTGTATTTCTTCAAAAAAGACTATACATAATTACATATATATCGTTCTCTCGAAGAAAAGCACTATAACTACTGGACCTCTATCTAAATAATTAGAGCAGATGATTTCTTTTTTAATTTTTATGTTATGTAGTGCACATTACGTTAGAAGCAGTGTAATCGTTGTAGTCTTGTAGTTAAAATTGTTTTTATTTTGCTTGCTTTTTAGGGTTCCGTACCCGAAGGCCGAAGGGTAAAAACGGAACCCTATTACTAAGACTTCGCTCGTCCGTCTGTCACCAGGCTGTATCTCAAGAACGGCGATAGCTAGACACTTAAAATTTTCGCTTATGTATTTCTGTTGCCGCTATACTAAAATACTAAAAACAAAATAAAATAAATATTTAAGGGGGGCTGCCATACAAAAAACGCGATTTTGTTGCCCTTTCTTGCTCGCTATCAATAATGGCAACAGGTAGGCACTTGAAATATTCACAGAATACTCAGTTGTATTTTTACTTTAATAATAAATAATTAAATTTAGATAAAATAAATGTTTAAGTGGGGCTCCCATACAAAAACGCTATTTATTGCCTATTTTTGCTCGATATCAATAAATGGTAACATTTAGGCACTTGAAATATTCACAAAATACGTAATTGTATATTTACTTTAATTATAAATAATAAAATAAAAAAAATATTTAGGGGGCTCATACAAAAAAGTGACATTTATGCCGCTTTTTGCCCGATATTAAAATCAATGTACCTCCTGTTGTGTACCTAGTCAATAAAATAGTAAATTAGTGCGCGAGTCCGACTCGCACTTGGCCGGGCTGTTTCTCTTAATTTGAGCTGTTTTCTAATAATTTTACATCTTGATTATGTTTACAATAATTTAAAACTGTAAACCTATCTATAAATGCTCAGATCGAAGAATATAAAAACTAACATTCGTCATTCGCAAAAATTGCAAAAACAAAAATAAGTAACAATAAGAGACAATACCACAAATTTTATCGACATTTTAAGCTAGAGACTTTTTAGTACTTGGAATTCGCTTGCTTTCACATAAATGTGACATAGCTATCTATGGACCAGTGATAATACTATTTAAATGTTATTACTTACGTTTTTATTATTAAATTGGTATGCCAACTTAGCGGTTCACGCTATTCTAACTCTAACGGTAAATCACTTCACATACGTATGCATTTTAAATCCAACATGCGTACGCGGCGATTCGCGCTCAAACATAAACTGGTAAAATTGCTTGTACAAAGTCAACTATCGATTATTATAGAATATAGTTCAAGCGAAGATAGTCTTTAACTAATGGCGAATAGAGATGTATTCTGCGTGCATTATTTTGTAACACTAAAAGTTTTGACTTATGAACATATGTATTCACATGAAAAAAAATATATTTATATTTATTTTAAACTTACAGCTGTTTAAATGATTTTTAAATTTCAATTGACATGTATAGGAATTAATATTTTATTTTTACAAATAATGTCTATAAATTAATATTATTTAGTTACTATGTATATATTTTATAGACAGTCTTTGATACCTAAGTATAGTAACTAAACATACGGTGACACATACCAAAAAGCTTAACGCCCGGTTTCCCAAAGGCTGATCAACGCAAAAATTAACTAATCATCTGTCAAATAGTCCGGGTTCCCTCAAATTTGATGGAACCTCGTAATGTCATCAAAAATTGATTTTTTTTCTTTTTTTTTTTCTTTTAGTTAGTTAATATTTATATAATTTAATAGTAATATTGTCCTACAAATTGCGTGGTACGTTATCCCGGTCCTACGCTCACTGCTGCTCTATCCCCTGCTACCTCTGTTAGCTACCACAATCGAGAGTTTTCGTAGAGGAAATGTTTGCTCGTCTCATCAACGCTCAGAAAGTAGCTTGATAGTAATCAAGTGAAAAAAATGTACTAGGCAACCCGGGCTATTTGACAGATGATTAGTTAATTTTTGCGTTGATTAGCCTTTGGGAAACCGGGTGTTAGTCAGTTAAATCAACTCCTTCATTTTGTTGTTGCAATAAAAAATTTTAATTTAAGAATAGCCTCTTGGCTCTTCCCCATCTTATTGCCTCCACTTGGTGACAAGAGGACTGGTGCTTTTGCCCAGAGATGCTGCCAGCATTCTTGGCACCATACCACGCGGACATGGTTTGTACCATATCTGTAAATATTTAGTTCTTAAGTTATGAATTGTAAATAGACTAATAATATGTATAATATATCAATGAAAAAAAAATGGTAACACCATTTAAGTATTTATACAAAATGAAACACAAAAGTATTATTGTTCATTTATGCACAATGTGCAATGTGCCCTCTGACGGATATTTACTAATATGGGGTGACTTCGCAATCAACATTCGTATTAATTTTGTACCGTGCAAGGCATTACGTCATCTTGCAAGTCAGACGGACTTTATTATGACTACTATACCTATAGTATAATTACCTACTTACAAAACTAGTTATTCCTTCGATGTTGCAATGTTATTACAAATAATAATAAAATATATTTATTTTCAAGAATATCTAAATTTAAATACCTACGAATAACAAACTACAAATTAGATCATTAATACCTACCTACATTAAAAACAAGAAAATAAATCATTATTTCAAAGAAAAATTAAAAAAAATGTTAATGTTTTTAAAATTTAGTTTGGTAAAATGTTATTACATACTTAATTATAAATACTAAATTACTAATAGAGAAGGAAATAGAGAGGTTTAATTTTATTAGTTTTCATTCACAATTAAAATCGAACAATAATAATACGCTTCGTTACTATTAGGATGTTTTGTTAATAAAATTTATTGTACCGCTTTGGATATAAATCCGTATCATTCAAACGGAAAGAATTGTTTAAATTTATTCACATTTAGGAAAATTCGCATCTGGCGGAATAAATTGAAAAAGGAAAAGATTTAGTCAGTTTTTTTCCGTGGGCCTTAAGAAACACACAAAAAAAAAAATAGCCGAATTGATTGAGCCATTCTGAAGTAATGCGCTTAGCAATACCTACGTAAAATAAAAATACTACACCTAGCAACCTCTAAATGTATAATTTAATATCTATTAAAACTGTAATGAGAATTTATTTGAAACAGGTACCTATATAATAAACGTACAAACTTTAATATAACACAGTTTGAAATTAACTAACATTACGTTCTACAATGTTCTAGATTGCGAACAAGCGCTCCGTAAAGGACATGCAGTGATTAATCAGGAACTTTATCTCGATGACCCGACTTGGGCCTTATAAGTTATTACTAGGAATGTTAATGTTATTTCGACATCAATAAATGAACGGAAATAGAATTGTTTCGAATATAATACTTAACTTATGTCATAAGATATGGCAGACCGGAGATTGGCCATCTGATTGGGTACACTCCTCTATTCTTCCTCTTCACAAAAAAGGATCGGTACGGAACTGCAATAACTACAGAACCATTGCACTGATATTCCATGCCAGTAAAATTCTGCTTTACATCATTAACGCGAGACTAAGATCTTACCTGGACTGGCAAATTCCCCAGGAACAAGCCGGTTTTGTAAAAGAGAGGGGCACCAGAGAGCAAATCCTAAGCCTTCGGCTTATAATAGAAAAGTGCTATGAATATAACACCCCAACTTTCATGTGTTTTGTGGATTACCAAAAGGCCTTCGACTGCCTTTAGTGGGAGAGACTCAGGAAAGTTCTTTCCGAGACAGGTGTACCAGGCCACCTCGTAATGCTAGTTCGCAAGCTGTATGAGTCGGGATACGGCACTGTGACTGTAGGAGATTTAACATCAGGCCGTTTCAAATTCCTTAAGGGTGTTCGCCAAGGATACATGATATCTCCCATCCTCTTTAACATCTATGGAAAACACATAATGCGACAAACTCTGGATGGCTGGGAAGGTGGCATAAAGATAGGCGGAGAAGAGATATCAAATCTCAGGTACGCGGACGATACCACCCTCTTCGCATCATCGGAAAATGAAATGGCGGAGTTGCTTCACAAACTGGAAACCATCAGTATGGAAATGGGGCTTGTTATTAATAAATCCAAGACCAAGCTCATGATCATTGACCGTTTCATAGCTATCCAACGCAACAATCTCCTACATGACTATGAAACCGTAACCCAGTTCCAATACCTTGGCTCATTGATTACCAACAAAGGGAGCAGCGAACCTGAAATACGGAGACAGATTGGCATGGCAAAATCTGCAATAACCCAACCGAGTAAAATTTGGAAAGACCGTAATATTACCCACCGGACTAAAATACATATGGTCCGCACCCTTGTCTTCTCCATTGCTCTATACAGTCCAGAGACGTGGACATTCAAAGCCACAGATAGACAGAGAATAGACGCTTTTGAGATGTGGTACTGGCGACGTATGCTACGAATACCATGGACGGCCCACCGCACCAACATCTCTGTTCTCAAGCAGCTAAAACTAGAAAAGACTCAACGTCTGTCCACAACCTGCCTACAAAGAATATTGCGGTATTTTGGTCATGTGGCACACAGGAATACCAACAGTTTGGAACGCCTTATGGTGACCGGTAAAATCGAGGAAAAAAGGCCCAGGGGTAGAAGTCCCAAACGATGGTCAGACCAAATAACGGAGGAACTGAAGATGCCTGTCAGCGATGCACTCCACCAAGCTACAGAACGGGATCGATAGAGACAGCTGGTTGACGGAATCAAGCGGAGTCACGATCCACAGAAATTAAAGTATTTATAATACCAAAAATATCTTGAGAAGCTATTGCCATGATTATGGCCGCTGGAAGCCGTACTGGGAACTATATTTAAACGGTGCACGGTGGTCCCAAGAACTTTATTTGTTTATATTACTGTGTCGAAATCAGTAAGTATGATGTGATTCCAAATAGAAATATACCTATATCATCAGTATCAAGTGTCGGAAGCTGATAAAATACTATATTGGTCCTTGCTCAGAGTGCCAAGTAGATAAGAGGGTCTTAAGAGTGCGCATAATGCAAAATTACCATCTTCTATTTGTTTTGACATGAAAAGTTCCAGACCAAATCTTAAAATAAAAATATATGACAAACTACGTGATATTTGCAAGGGTTGACCCATATCAAAAACATAAAATAAGGAAATTTCCTCGATAAAATATAATCACGAAGTAACCTCTAATTTTTATATTTTTTCTATTTATACTCGATATGGTTATGACCATTAAGACAAAAATTTGATAATTAATTACATTTAAATATGAGTAAAGGCTATGCCAAGGCATTTAATGTAATTACTTTTAGTTTCGGAATTATATACAAAATAACATATTTGTCGTTTTTTACATTCGTAATGCGCTCAAAACTATATCGTCTATCGCACTCTGACACGAGGCTTTGTGTATATTTTGTTTCATCGGGCGCGCGGGTGAAATCTGATTTTTTGCTCGCCTTATGCACGCTCTTAAGTATTGTGACAGACTAACCAACGAACGGTCGAACGGACGGAGTATAAGTACATAATTGGCTATTTGGTTCTGGATGCGGAATTGTACAAACTAAACAGATTAGACATGAATATAGACTTATGAAGTTTGGTAACGCCAGATTAGCCGCCTTGGGATAAATTTTATCCAAATGTTTGTATTAAAAATAAGTAAATCTTACATCGGAATTCAATTTACGCGTAAAGCATAGAATATAAAAATAAAATAAATAAAATAAAATAAAAATATCACACATTAATATTTAGGTAATAAGTCAAGAGTTTTCCACTGGGTACAGTAAAGGTGATGATTAATTTTGGCTCGAATTGAATTGAAATTGCGATTCAACCAAGGAATTTCTATCCCATTCTTGTCAACATTCCTCCAAAACTTGACCTGTATAGTAATTGTCTTGTAAACTTCGGAATTGTAAATAGTTTTACCTACATACTTATTTGTCTCATGTGAGTATGTAAATAATGTAAGATCTCCATTAAGTAAATTTATATTAAAATAGTAATATGAAAGTGTATTTCATTAAGCTATCGAAAAACCAATAAATGTAAGTTTGATACATTGTACACGCTTCAGCCTGTAATATCCGGAATATCCCACTGCCAGGAATAGGCCTCTTTCCCCTTGTAGGAGAAGGATCAGAGCTTAATCTACCATGCTGTTCCATGCGGGTTGGCGGATATATTCCCTACTATGAATAACGATCGCTATCAAGTGTACATGATAACAACCGGGACAGCTTAACGTGCTCTCCGAGGCATGGTGGAGAAACCCACAAGGACTAAGAACCAGACCGGAAATAAACATTTGTATAAACCCAAATATCCACTCCGAGCGGGAATCGAAACCGCGACAGTCGGTGTTTAGACGTCGCCGACTTGGCACACGCACCATTAGGTAAACCAGATAACTTACATTGCACGCAACTCATAGATATCATAATTATTATGATTAAAATTTATAATGAAATAGATTAGAAATTTTAAAGCGGGAGTAAATGGCTAAAAAATTTTTTTCTCCATGCGTGGGAGGCTGCAACTACCAGTCCCACCCACTGAGTCGCAGCTGACGGTCTAAATAATATCATTAAAAATAATGGAATAGATAATTTCATTAAAACTGTCTATCGGATTACATATGAAAAGTTAACGTATTTTTGTTAGTTACTCTTATAGTTATCGTTAAAGTACGGATTCTTATAATACACACCCGTGTATGTATGTATACGAGTATATTGTTCAATTTACTGTCAATGGTGAATAGCTTCTAATTAAGCATTCACGGCTTCGAAACCAACAAATTGTCTTCCCTAAACGTATCTTTAAACTAATTGTCAACTATTGAAGGACACGAGCGTACATAGAGTATTTTAAAATTAATAGTCCTATAACAATAGACATAGGGGCTAAATTTCTATAACAAATCCGTAATTACCACTGTCCAAAGCCATTGTGCCATAAATCACTCCAATTATTGCCAGTGTCCACTTTATTCTTGGAACTATATCAAAATGTCCTTCATCTCTAATTATAAATTATGAAATAATAATAAATTACGAAATTAAACAGTGGGTTAGTTGAAACAGTAACTGTAATAAATTGAGATGGATTAAAAAAAACAACACTATTTTTAAATGTTTCTACGTCATGGCAATAATTTTTCGCCTCGACTATGTTTGTTTAAACTAACTTGTCTATTAACAAATTATTTGTCTTTAATTTGTCTAGACGTCCAACGCTGTTTCAGTTTCGAAGTTTTATGATTACACTATATGTATTATGAGTCGTTACTTATGTTTTAGTCTAATACTTCTGGATAACGGATTTTACTAGTAGTTACGTAATTAATAAAAACAGTAATTTCAGATCAGAATATTTTTTAAAACAGAAAATGTCAAGTTAAACATCCAGAAATGAGTTTTAAACTGCATCTTACTTTAGTGCGTACTGGAGCAAACGCACAAACAAAAAAAAGCATGCAAAATTAATGAAAACAATAGGTACGATTTTCCCAATTTTTTATTCCAGTCAGAGTAGGTCCAGCCGTCCTTAAGTTACCGATCGCATCAGAATCGAAATTCCCTTCCGATTACGCACAATTTCAAAGTTGTACAACTAAATTGGAAACGTACCCAATTTAGTTGTTCGATAGTTGGCCAATTCACAATTGTATGTCTGCGGGGTCTCTAAATGTATTTCACAACTAGCTTATGAGCGCGACTTCGTCCCCGTGGAATAGGACCAATTCTGTCATACACGATTTGTGCGAAACTTTAACCGTCTACGCAGCGGAAGCTCACGAAAGGAAAAAAAAACTCCGATTTTGAAACATTCTTCATTGGTGTTACGCTCCTGTTGGTCTTAGCGTCCTGTAGCCTTCCTCGATAAATGGGGCTATCTAACGCTGAAAGAATTGTTCAAAACGGACCATTATATCTTGAGATTAGCGCGTTCAAACAAACAAACAAACTCTTATCAGCCTTATTATATTAGTATAGATGACTACCAGTAGGTACTGGACTACTGGTACTACCATTTTGAGCAAATTACATTTTTCATTCGTTGTTTCATTGTATGTTGTAAATTGTAATTAACATTTTTTTCTTGACTTTACGGTAGCTTTTGTATGATATGACGTATATAATATTTTAGGCCTCATTTACTACATCTGTGTCAAGAATAACTACTAAAAGTCGAAGGTCAAGGAAGTCCAGTGGTATTGGAATGCATTTAAAACTCAATTATGAGAAATATACCATCCTTGAAGGTCTTATTCTACTGTACTAAAGTGTATAGGGTAACTTCCTAACGCTTTCATTACAAGAAAAATAAAACTGTAGACGCTGTATCGAGATCAACATAATATATCAGATTTCAAGTTTAACTTCTAGGATCACAACTGTAAAAACCGCATTTAATTTCATGTAGCTAAATTTTGTGTAACAAAAATAAACATATAGACAGTCAGTAAAAAAAAAACTAATAAAAATAAAGGACGAAGTCGCGGGCACAGCTAGTAACTATATAAATCATTGTTCCTAAGTATCTCTCATGCATGTACAGACATCGTTCAGTTACGATATTACTATATGTTATTTTATTGCAAAATTTTATCAAAATTAGGTAAACAATGAAACTTTATGAAAATATAATTTTGATGTAGATTAAATCCGGTACCCGTTCAACTTTTGTAGATTCTGTCAAGCTTCGCCTTCAAAACGGATTAGACGGCAATTTCGTACAAACAACGCTTCCATGTAATATGATAAGGATGATCGATAGATTTAATTTTTAACAGACTTTCAAAAAGGAGGAGGTACCTACTCAATTCGACTGTATTTTTTTTAATGTATAGCTCATACTTTATATGTAGATACACATACCTCAGAACTTTTACTAGGTGAACCGATTATGATATTTTTTTTAATCGAAAGATATTGCGTATCATGACTGTAGTCCCATTTAAAATTATGTATATTATCTAACAAGCACCTACTTTTTGAGTTATATCTAATAATGCGTATTTAATTGTCATTTTTTTTTCGACCTTCACATTATTATATATATATATATATATATATATATCCCGGAGTTGATATTACGTCCTACATGGCGTTTTTTACCGATGATGTTGCGTCCGACTGACTTATTGCATCCTGTATACGGACGCAAGATTGACCAACTCTCAAATTCAGCCAGAAGTAGTGTTAAGGTTAGTACAATGGCTGGGTAAAATATTGGCATGGACGTTGTTTTGTCACCGGAATGTTTTTCGGTGTATTTCTTAGTTCCGCTGTTTGGCGCGCGAATTTTGGAGGTCGCTCCTGTGCGCCGTATATCAGTGGCGTATATTCGATATTTTGTTTACGTATAACACGCCGATATTGTTGCTTCTGTATATAATAAAAGTTTTTATCAATTCTAATGTGTGATTTAATTACGTCACACAAAACGACATCATCCCAGCAGAGGAGACGTGGGGCCCGTGGGGGTGACAGAGGTGAGGGGGCGGAGTTCGCTCTCGCGGCATATTTTTATTTATATTTTTTGCCGGCCAGCGCGGACGTAATGACGCTTGTGGTTTATATCGACACCAGCAATTAAGCTAACTCATAAAAGTGAACTTTACAGTAGAGGCTTAAAAAGAAAAACGTGATAACTTTTATATTAATTAAGATTTTATATTATTTGAAATTTGATATAGGTACTTAATAGTTAATTTATTCATTACAATTTCTCATATTTATATTTTTTTATATTATTTTTTCTTAATTGTTTATATTTTTTGATTTAGCGCATACACGTAATTCCTCAAAAAGATTTTACATAATTACTAGCTGACCTGGCGAACTTCGTACCGCCTTTTTTTCTTCTTAAATATAATAATTACATATACCAAAATAAAATATAGCCTATCTTTCAAGTTGGATCAAACTGCACACGGTGTGCAAATTTGATTAAAATCGGTTAAGTGGTTTAGGAGTCCATTGAGGACAAACATTGTGACACGAGATTTATATATGTATATTAAGATAAGATTAAACACGTCTAAGTAATGTTAGCGTAGTGTTTTATGGGAGACCATATTACTAAAGAAGTGTTTTATTTATTGCATTGCAATAATAATTTTAAAATATATTATGGATTAATAAATTATAACCTTAGGTTTTTATATATATTAAAAAGATATATTATTAAAAATTCTTATGCTAAATAACAAGTTTTTAAAATTAGCTTTATTTAACCTGTAGATACATGCTTCACTGGCGGATATCGTATTAAAAGCCACCAAATTACATATAGCGTACTAACATCGATCTATACCATTTTTATTTTTTTTTTTGATATCGCAGGGTAACCCATTTACGGGTGATATCCAGGACACCCGGGTAGGCAGTCCTAGACCGTATGTCGGACTCAGCACTTGGGGGTGCCACTACCACACTAAACCCCCTGCGGGAGCCTTCAGCCGCTTTAATTGGAGGATCCCGGATCTGCAGGCAACATGATCCCTCCAGCGACAGGCTGGCCTCGGCAAAAAGGCCAGGCTTCTCCTCCATGGGGACTGTCCGGCTCGCCTCTTAACAGTCCCGACGACGCCGTGTTTAGCAGGAGCGGGTTCCCATCCCGGCCCGACAGGGGCGTTACTGGAAGCGCATTAAGTAGCACCTCTTACGCACCCCCATTCGTCGCCCACGGGTGGAAGCCACGTCGGCGGCCCCCTCTCTCACCCGCTCGTCAGCCTCCTTCTGGGACATAACTGTCTCGCAGAAGGAGACCATCGCCTTCCAGGACTCGTCGTTGCCGAGCATCGCGGTGATGACGCTCGGGGGTGACACGTCCCCTCCGAGGACTGCCGTCAGATCGCGACGCAGTACCGCCCATCTCGGGCACACCTCGAGGGTATGCTGGGCAGAGTCCACCGCCGCACCACAATCGTGAGATTCAGTCGTCGGCTCCCTTTGGGCTGTCCGACACAGGTAGTCACCAAAGCAACCGTGCCCGGTGAGAACCTGCGTCAGACGGAAGGTGAGGGGCTTGCGTTTTCGACGCATCCACCGCTCAAGGACCGGGCGCAGAGCAGCCGTTACGCGTGTGCCATACGGCTCCTGCATCTCTCTCACGAGGTCGAGTCGGACCTCGGCCAGCCACGCCGCCTCCTTGAAGTCACGTCCCCGGGAGTACACGAGGGTGTCATCCGCGTAGCAGATGACACCCATCCCGGGGCGGAGACGGCCTCGGTCGTACCCGATGTCCCACAGGATCTGTCCCAGAACCGATCCCTGCGGGACACCACAGCCGACTTGCCGCCATTCCACGGACCCCGACCGGTTCTCGTAGCCTACCCTCCGATCGGAGAGGTACGCCCCCAAGAGCCTCCTTAGATACGGGGACACTCCAAAGTATTTCAGTGCCTCCCGTATCACTGCGTGCGGGAGACTATTGAAGGCGTTCGCGATGTCCAGGGACACCGCGACAACCACCTCCCTCCTGTGTTCCGCCTAACCCGTCACTGCCTTTAGGCGTTTGAGGGCATCGATGGTCGACCGGCGTGCCCGAATTGGGACTCTGAAAGTCCGGGTCCCGAGCCCCCATCTAGGTACTGAACGAGCCGGGCGGCTACCATTGATTCCTTCCATCGAGGATGGAAGGAATTTCTCAAGCTGCTGAAGACATTAACTCTCGAGGGTATGCCCGGCTAATAAGTAGATCTTTTTTAAGAAATGTAGGGCGTGTATTGATGAGGTGATGGTAAACAATTTGAACATTTATTGTAATAAAAAATGTTATTTCCCTATCTGACTTTTACTCCAATAAACCTAAAACTAAACCAGGTCAAATTTTTCATTATTTTATTAATTTTATTTACTTTTGTTGACTTTTGTAAAAATGGCGTCATTATCTGTCTCGCTCGCTCATGGTAAACATGTCCACTATCCACCTCTTTCATCATTTTGCCGTAAAATTAAGAACCTACCAAGAGCTTGTGCGAATAAAAAACACATGAACTGAGTAAAATGGGTTAGCAAAAATCGGGTTACTTATATACATACAATATAAATCACGCCTCTTTCCCGTAGGGGTAGGCAGAGACCACTTCTTTCCACTTGCTACGATCCTTACATACTTGTTTTGCTTCATCCACTTTCATTATTACTTTCATACAAGCTCTTCGGTTTAGGGTACTCTTGACCTGGCCTTTTTTCAGGACGTCCCTAATTTGATCTTGTAACGTCCGCCTAGGTCTACCCCTTCCAACACTTCCATTCACACTCGCCTCATACACTTTTTTCGTCAATCGTTCTTCACTTATTCTCTCGACATGGCCGAACCATCTCAGCATACCTTTCTCAATTTTTGTCACTACATCTTCTTTCAGACCACAACGTTTCCTTATCTCACTATTTCTTATCCTGTCACTCAGTTTAACTCCTATCATACTTCTTAACGCTCTCATCTCAACTGCATTTATTCTGCTTTCATGTTTCTTCTGCCATACCCAACTTTAACTTCCATACATGAGTGTCGGAACCAACGACACTCATGTATGGAATGTGGCCCTATGCACAGCCAAACGAGCCTTGTTAGACACCTTCCGACTGCTCATAAAGGAGTACAAAGCTCCATTCACCATGTTTCCTGCATTAACTCTTCTTTCAATATCACTCTCACACTTTCCATCTCTTGTAAACTTTAAACCCTGATATACAAACTCATTCACCTGTTCTATTTGTTTATCCCCAATCACGATATTGCAATCTGTCACTGCCTCATCTCTTTCAAACATCATCACTTTCGTCTTCTTTACATTCATCTTCATTCCCTTTCTAACAAAAGCTCCATTCATAGCAGTTACCATCTCCTGTAACTCCTCGGCCGAGGACGCAAGTAATACTTGGTCATGAGCATAGTGAAGACATTTGACGAGTAACTCATTCATTCTCAACCCACTTTCACTCTCTTTTATCTCTGCCAAGCAATTGTCCATGAACATATTAAACAGCCACGGTGACGCTACATATCCCTGTCTAACACCTTTTTCGATATTAAACCATTCAGTGTACGCCCCGTTTATCCTTACACAAGCACAAGAATTCCTATAAAGAGATTGCAATGCTCGTATGAGGATACTGCTCACACCGTACCAGGACAATGCTGACCACAATATTCATTCCTCAACACTCTATCATAGGCCTTTTCTAGATCTACGAATGTGCAATAGACCTTCTTGTTTTTAGCCAAGAACTTTTAGGCTATGCACCCCAAAGAAAATACCTGATCCGTACAACCCATTCCCTTCCTAAATCCCGCTTGCGCATGTCATACTTTTTTGTCTGTTTCATTCACAACCCTTTTAATCAACACTTTCGCATACAATTTACCGACAACGCTGAGAAGGCTTATACCGCGGTAATTTATGCAGTCCTGCCGTGACCCTTTTCCCTTATATAATGGTACGATTACGGCTTTGCACCAGTCTCCCGGTACTTGCCCATTTCGCCAGCACAGATTGATGAGGCGGTACAACTGGCTAGCCACTATGCCCTGTCCGGCCCTCAGCATCTCGACGGTAATCCTGTCATACCCTGCAGCCTAACCTAATCTCATACTATTCAACGCTTTCACTATTTCATCCATGCTTATCTCACTTTCATCAGCATTTACACTAGTTTCCATGGAAGGCACCGGATGTTGTACCTGCACTTCCTCTCTTTCAAACAAACTTTTAAAATACTCTTTTCATCTCTTTAACACAGATTCTTCTACTTTTATAATCCTCCTGACTCCTGAGCTCCGAGGTAGAAGTTTTTCCTCTGGCTGTTTTGATGGATTTCCAGAAAAACTTGATGTTTGACTGGAAATCTTCAGTGAGCGTCTTATCAAAATCATCCTTTCGTTCTTCTTTCTTTCTAGACACCACTTTTTTCGCTGCTGATTTCAGTCTTTTATACTTCGTTCTCGCTTAATTTACCTCGTCATCCGTGTCCTTAATAATTAAATAAATGCGCAAACTTTTAATAGCACTTACCAAGGCACTTAAGTACATTGTTTTTAAAGGAGGGCCTTTCAAAGTCGACATATTTTGAAAATTTTAAATTCATTTTTTAACAAATAGTCTTAATTCGAGAAAACTTGGGGCATTGTGTCATTATTTTTGACTGTGGTTCTAGAAATGTTATTTAGGGTTACGGTTCCAAAGTTTAAATGAACAAAAATAATAAAAATTAACCACAATAACCGAAAAATGGTTATATTTTGACCAAATTTCTAATCTATCTTATCTAATCTTCTTAACCATAACTTTCGAACTGCATGGGATAGATACTTTTTTTTTTATTTTTCTCATGATGGTTACAACCAACCCTGTCACCCGGTTTCGGCTTGATGTTGAGTTTTGGGACATCCTGTATAGGTACCTATGTATGTATCGATATAACATAAGGTTAGGAGGAAGCAACAAACTTAACAGTTTATGGCGTACATACAAAAATAATATACGGTACCGATATAATCTCAAATATAGTAAGGAGTCATTTAATTAGTAGAATACATGGAATTAATATAGTAATTGTACTGTATACGGTATCAATATATCCATACATTTAGATGGATGCAGGAAAAACGTTAGGTTAGGAGGAAGCAACAAACTTAACAGTTTATGGCGTATATATACAAAAATAATATACGGTACCGATATAATCTCAAATATAGTAAGAAGTCATTTAAATAGTAGAATGCATGGAATTAATATAGTACAATATACGGTATCAATATATCCATACATTTAGATGGATGTAGGAAAAACGATTAAATGCATGGAACGAATACAAAAATATACAATGTGTCACATGATTTCCATCGAGAACGGACGCAAAAAACCAGCGAGAATTATTTCAAATTGAATATCTAATTTTCGTACCTAAACAAAATTTCTCGTCGACAACAGAATTCACATGACACCAAAGTAACTATATTCGCACGAATAACAATTAAAAAGTCATTGGAAATGGTAGACGCCATAGGGTTCGACTTTGAAAAGACGCAACAAGTCTTCGGCGATTTAAATATATATATATGTATATATATATATATATATATATATATATATATTTATATATATGTAGTATATTTAGTAATAACTTCTCAGTTCGCTTAACTTCGGTTATCTTCGTGGTATCCGTTGTTCCTCGAATGTTCTCGTATGTGGTTGCGAGGTGGGGGACATGTGGGTAGGACTGCTGGCAGCCGACCGCTTAGGCATAGGCTGGTTGCAGACCGACAACTAAGCTATTTCAAAGCTAAACAAAGCCAACCTAGCTAAGCTAAGATAAATTAAAAAGATGTCCCGTGCACACCAAGAACTAAACGAAAGCTTAGTCAGTGTTGCGAAGTTCAGTCCGTCGCTCACCATGAATAAGTATAATCAATGAAGAAAGCCTATTATTATTAAAATAAGGCATTCCAGACCTTGGATATGTCCATTATATTCTTCTCGTATTTGTCGTCATCTATATAGCTTCTAGAAGCCTCTGAAAAATAAAAATGAACCGAACAAGTTTTCCCGAAGGAATCGTGGAAATGACCGATCGTAGTTTTAAGAGTAAAATTAGATGTTGTTTATCCACAACCACCAGACATTTTCGTGGACTATCAGGAACGTCTGGACCGGGGAGTTTTAGGATTCGAATAAAATCGACGAGAATACAACGTCCATAATAAGAAAAACAATGAAAATACATAAACATATAAATTATTTATAGATATTTTTTATTTATCTTTCAGCATTTTTGATATACCAACAGTTTTATAAACATTTAAATTTATTTAAAAAAAAGCATTATTAAATTATAACACATGAGTTCACGCCATTTTTGGTGCGAACTTGGGGAGGCCTATGTCCAGCAGTGGACTGCGATAGGCTGAAGTGATGAGTGACGTTACCGCAATATAATAAAACAACAGCTTTATAAATATTACTAAAAAAATCTTGTGAAAATCATATACGTAAGTACTTTATAATTTACTAGCTGACCCCGCAAATGTTATTTTGCCATATATGTTATTAACCCCCGCAACCCCCTCTTGTGGGTGGAATTTCGTAAAACCCGTTCTTAGCTGACCTCTACTCGGTGAAAGGAATATTCCTATGAAATTTCAAGTCTCTACGCCTTATGGTTCCAGAGATATCGTGATGAGTCAATGGGTGGAAATCTCTTTTATATATATATATATATATATATATATATATATATATATATATATATATATATACTAGATCGTTCAATAAGTCCCGAGACTAACCTGGAAATGGCACATATATTAAAAACTCTTTTGATTATTAAAAAGTACTGGCTATCAATACAAGAATATGTGTCAAATTTTTAAAAATGGAACAATAAAATTATTGATTTTGAAACATTTAAGTGACGCTACGGTTGTAATTTCGATACAATGGAAAAAAACGAGTTTCGCGTGTTGATAAAACATTGTTTTTTAATGGGAAAAAATACCGTTGAAGCACAGCAATGGCTTATAAAATGTTATGCAGGATCAGCTCCCTCTAAAGCAACCATTTGTCGGTGGTGTGCCGACTTCAAACGCGGTCGCATAGACACCAATGATGGGGAACGCTCAGGTCGTCCAAATGAAGCAGTGACTCAACAAAATATTAACCAAGTCCTCAAAATCGTATTGGAAGATCGGAAGGTAAAAGTGCGAGAGATAGCCGAGATAGTGAAGATTTCAGCTGGTAGTGTTTTCACTATTTTACATAAAAATTTGGCCATGAAAAAGCTTTTTTCTAAGTGGGTGCCGCGTTTGCTTACAACTGATCAAAAGGAACAACGTATCAATGATTCAGAACGATGTTTGGCGCTGATGAATCATAATAAAAAGGATTTTTTACGTCGGTATGTAACAATGGATGAAACCTGGATATACCATTTCACTCCGGAATCCAATCGGCAGGCAGCGGAGTGGAGAGCGGCTGGTGAAAGCCGCCCGAAGCGTCCAAAGACTCAGAAATCGGCCGGTAAGGTTATGGCGTCTATATTTTGGGATGCGCATGGAATACTTTTCATCGACTACCTTGAAAAGGGGCAAAATATAAATAGTGACTATTACATGTGCTTATTGGAGCGATTGAAGTACGAAATTGCGGATAAACGGCCTCACATGAACAAAAAGAAAGTGGTGTTTCACCAGGACAACGCGCCTTGTCACAAGTCCGTGAGAACGATGGCCAAAATTAACGAATTGGGCTTCGAATTGCTTCCTCATCCCCCTTATTCACCAGACTTGGCCCCCAGCGATTACTGGCTGTTTGCAGACCTCAAAAAATGCTTCAGGGTAAGAAATTTGACTCAAATAGTGAAGTTATCGCAGCAACGGAGGCTTATTTTGAAGCCAAAGACAAATCGTTCTACACACATGGGATAGAAAAGTTAGAAAAGCGTTGGAGGGACTGTATCGCTCTTGGAGGAGACTATGTTGATGAATAAAAATTAATTTTATAAAAAAGACCTTTTTTTAGTACTTAGTCTCGGGACTTATTGAACCACGTGTTAATATAGATTCATACGCATCACAAACATCATGTGCCCACTATCGAGACACCTCAAACTGATTGAGTAATGAGACAGGTGGTACACATACAATTGATATTGATGTGAAATGAGACCTCACACGTTTCGTCTTCATCAATATCAATTGTATGTGTACATGTAATGGAAAATTATGAAAAATCTTTAGAAATTCGAAACTGTAGACGGTTTTTCGACAGCTTAATACAGATGCATTATTTAGTATCTACATTAATCTCATCTCGTCTTAAATAATGATCAACAGTGAATCACGGCGTGCGTAGACATCAAAAATCTTCAAAATTCGCGTTACGTAATACTAGAACGCCCCCAAAGGACAGTTGTTGTAAGTGTTGTAGAATAAATAAAATAAAACCGACGATCTAAGTATAACTCCATCAACTTAACTTGACACCTGGCCAGAACGACGGTACTGACAGCATAAAAAATTAAAATATTATATGTACCCGTAAGTATAAAAAAACATAAATTTTTTAACATATTTTTTATTATTAAATTAAAAAGAATCATCACTGCTAAGGTCCATAGGTTCCACCCCAGACATATAAATATTATATAAATATATAAATAAAATTATTATAAATTTATATAAATTATATTATATAAATAACATTTTACATAAATAACAATCAGTCGTACACAGATACAAGCAATCGCCAACAGCAGTATAACAAAACCTGAAATATTCAAAAACTCGAAAGTCAAATGAATCACGCATATATTGCTAACGCTACTGAAAGGGCGATGGCGGAGTGAGGTATGGGGAACGGAAGGAAGGGTCAAATTTCGAGCCAGGTGTCTAGTTAAGTTGACCGAGTTGTATGTAAAATTATCAGTGTATGCTGGATGAGGATTGCGAAAACCGGGATGTCTGGCGCAAACTTGGGGAGGCCTATGTCCAGCAGTGGACTGCAATAGGCTGAAGTGATGAGTGATGATGATGAACTAAAATATAAAAAGTAAAAGTTAAACATTATACATATTTACAAGTCACAACTTAAGACACTAAATATTTACAGATAGTTTTGATACAAATCATGTCCGCGTGGAATTGTGCCAAGAATGATGGCAGCATTTCCCCGTTGAATCGCTATGCCGATTCTCTGGGCAAAAAATGCACCAGCCCTCTTGTCACCAGTGGAGGCAATAAGGCGAGGAGTTATCTCATTTAAGATTTTTTTTGCACTGCTACTCCAAGGTCCAAGTGTTTCGACTGCAAACGGCACAAAGATGTAATTTGGAATTAGTGACGAATATTTGTGCCGTTTCGTCGTTTCAGCTTTTTTCGCCGCGGCACCCGCTTTTAAGGCTGTTTCCCTGACATGAGACGGAGCAAGTGTGTCAACGCAGGTTGCGTCCCACAAAAGCGCCCGTCCCCTTTCCCAGGGAACCAACGTCAGTCCATCAGGTCTCTTGCCATCATCGCGACTAATTCCAGTAGGCTCGATAAGAGCAGGAACGTCGATGGTGGCAAGAGCTCTTTTTATGGTATCATTTAGGGAACCGTGGCGGAAAAACCTACCCGAACTCTTGTTGCAGGAAAGGCCGTGTAGTCCGAAAGAAATAAAAAAGTAAAAGTGTGTTTCAGTGATATTTACTTTATATGGGTAATTGGGTATCCTCTTATAGAGATCCTCTTATTGCCTAACAATGGGAGTATAAAGGAGGCCTTTTAGGTAGACCACTCCATCCTTTGTAATCGTTTCCTAAAAACCCTATTTTTGTACTCTTATTCAAGCGCTAGCACGTAATCATCTTGATATTAAAAAACTATTAAAAGTGCATATGAAAAATAAATTTTTGGCAGGTGATTTTTTAAAATTACTCAGACAATTTTCACATTTTATTTTATTCCATATCATTACATAGTATAAAACTAAGTCGCTTCCCGTTGTCTGCATGCTTAGATCTTTAAAACTACGCAACGGATTTTGATGCAGTTTTCTTTAGTAAATAGAGTGATTCCAGAGGAAGGTTTATATGTATAATACATGCATAATATAGTAGAGGAACACTGATAGTTTTTGCAACAGGGCGAAGCCGGGGTGGGTCGCCAGTTATATACATATATGTATAAACAAGACAGTTTTGTCTGTACGGCATGCTAGATTTCTAAACATACAATTATACTTCAATATAAACTTAAAACTTCAGTGTTTGAACATTGTTGTAATTATGTTAGCTTGAAAATTGACAAAAATCAAGTCTTGTTTATTTATTTTACCGCTATTGAAAGCTATTATTCCAAATGAATGAATGAATCTAAAGGAGATATTAGAAGAAAATAAAACAAAATAGATCCGAATCAAATATATTTATACCTCGCTACATTCTTACATAATATCAAAGAACACAAAAAATATCATTTTAATATGTTATATAATCAGTCAATTGAAACAATCACTCAATTTAAAAATTACTTAATGTAGTTTAATTAATGATAAAAGATTAGAAACAATTGAATAGTAAATCTTACTATAATTGTTAAAAATATACCATCGATGTTGTTACGCATGATATGTTTTTAGACTTAACTAATAAAGGAAATGTTTGTTAAATTATTGCTATTGTATTAGAATTCATTGAGATCTAAGAAAATAATATTCTTAAGTGTTTTGAAAGCAAATAATTATGTGGCTAAACAAAACTGTCAATATAACCGACCTCAGTTAAGTGCTCAATAAAAATTGTTGATTTTCAAATGTTTGTAAAATGCAATGAAACATACAATATTGCAACACCTTTATAATGATAATCCAACCAATACCAATATAATGATAATAAGAAATTGAAAATCTGTTGAAAGACTTAGTTTCGAAATACGAAACTTTAATCGTAAACAATTATTTCAACCATTGTAAATATTAGTTACTTTTTCAAGAGGTATCAAAGTTAACTGAAGACGGCTTTACTTGTATTTCTTCACTAAAACTGTGACAACGATCAAGTTCTGTGTAATCTTAGTGTAATGAGGTATAGTTGCTACTGTATGGACTGCTTAGGAATAATTGAAAACGATATATTCAGCACCGAATTTTTGTTAAATGCAATATGGCACCGTTTTTGAAGTGAAACTTCTTTAGAATCGTTGCGATTTCAAACCGGATGCAACGGCAAAAAGACAGGGAAGGACGAGCCGCGCTGCAAGCCGCTAATTTTAAATTAGTTTTTTTTTATTAGTTTGCCATAGAAGTTTCACTTCTATCGTGTGTGAATCGCACACACACCTTTTTTTAATTAGTCGATCACACGTTGAAGTTTTTTTTTTTAAATAACTAAAATATTAGTAATTAATAATTATTAAAATTAGTAAAATGTTTCAGTTATGCAATATTATGTCATCACGAGATGTTATATTTTGATCTTGATTTAAATTTGATCATCTGTTACATAAAAATACTGGATTGATAATAAATAAATAATTAATGACGTCTCAAATCGGAGACATAATATACCTACTGATATTTCTTTTACTGATTCAGGATGTCATTAGTAACGGTCAGGATTTTCGATTACATCCCAGAATTTTCGAATGTCTAACGATAAAATGAAAGAAATAAGATTGTTCAACTCAGCAAATGTCAGTCTCGTGTGACCGGTGATTTAAGAGTAAGCTTACCAACGTTTGCGTTAATCTAGATTTTTTTTTGTAGAATTACTACACTTTAAAGATTTTTATAAAAATTAAAAAAAAGACTGGAATTTATTTCGCCATGGTTCTCTACGATATTAGCGGATTGAATACGTTCATATCTTGATTTTTTAACACGGTCTTTTGTTCACATTGTTCACAGTTTTATATCGTCTAATCAGGATATAAATTTTTCTGAACTCAAAACTTCTCGATGGAAATTCACGTATTGTATTTATAATTATGTTCACTAGGTGTTGATACGTTTCCTTAAACTTACTCTCAATTAGTTATTTAATTATTACTTTTATTTATTTCGTTAATCTTAGCAAGTATGTCAGTATTACTTAAAACAATTAGATTTGACAATTTCTTTTAAAATATTTGGTCGCTGTATGCCATATATCTTAAAGTACTCTTATAATTCTAATTATTTATAATATAACCTAGTAAATGTAATTCTAAAAATGCATTTTTCACTTGGGCCGTGAATTTTAGATTAAGAATCTGCTGACCCAGCAGATGACTGAACTGTCATCGACATCATACACGTGAAGATTAAATAGTCGTTAACTTTTCTTGTAATTTTCAAATTTTTTGCGCAATTCTCTTTAATTTTCATTTCATAAGAACCTTCTATAAAGTATTAGGAAATTAAAAAAAAAAAAAAAATGAAGGTAATCAGTAAAGTCGTTCTCAAGCAGGGATTCATTTTTAGATTAGTCAATAAAGCCGAAGAAATTAAATTAAATTTTATTATAAACTATAAACTTACAATGAACTATTGGAATACTTAATGTATGAAATATTAACTTAAAGTGTAACAAATAACTTCGTTTCTTATTCGGCAGTAAAGAGTTTTAATGTTACAATACGGAATGTAAAATAAAGCTTAATTACTAAAATATTATAGTGTATTAAATTATTGTTAACCGATTTATGGTTATTTTAAGGTTCAGAAATTTTTTAACAATACTTCCTACTTAAAATAATGAAGAGTTATCTGTGACATAATTTTCACTGTGTTTCACTGTATATTATGTATTTAGGTATTTCAAACATTTTCTTACTACTTGGTACTTGTGTTTACAGAATTATCTTTAAATATCTAATACAATTAATTATTAAAATATTAGAAACTACAAAATTATATTGCAATATTAATAATAATAATCATACATTATTTTAGTTTTGATATGATTATTGGAGCTATTATATTTTGGAAACATGCGAAAACAAAACATGTATATCTTGTTCATTTAAAAATATCTTGCAAAGTAATAATATAATTTTTGTCAACCAATTTCAAACAGTCTTTTCCACTTTCTAGTTGTATTAAAATACGTCAAACAATTGCGAACACTTTCCGGTCGTAATATACAATAAAGTACGTTAAAGTACATCAAGCAGTTCCGAACATTATCTGGTCGTAACATTAAAGTACTTTAAATATTTCAAACAATTTCGAACACTTTCTGGTCGTATTATTAAAATACTTTCTAGTACATCAAACAAATTGAACACTTTCTGGTTGTAATACTAAAATACATTAAAAACGTCAAAAAGTTTCAAATACTTTCTAGACGTAATATCAAAGTAGTTCAATCACGTCAAACAATTTCGATCACATTCTCGTCGTAATATTAAAGTACTTTAAAGTACGTCAAACAGTTCCAAACATGTTGCAATGATAATATTAAAGCAATGTATGCCTATTGACTAAAATCTTCCTCCGCGTAAAGCGCGGTATGAATCGACGTTTTTTCTTTACTCCTAATTGAAGAAGAAGACTCTTCGCCTCAGCCAGCGCTGTATCCGCGCCGTCTTCTACTCCGGAGACAAAACCGCTCTCGGGTCTGGATAGAGTTGGAGCGTGAGGCAACAAAGAGAACCATCTGTCGATTTTCGCAGTCGAAGACAACTGGAAAAAAATATCGAGGTACATAAAAAATTGTTTATTATTTATGAATACCTATATTTTTTCTTGCAGATTTGCTAACAACTTTTTTCTTTATATTGGTCGTTTGACATTCTTTTTTAGAATATAGCAATGTACAAACTTTCCACTTGGATTATATGATTTTGTCTGTTCTATTGTCTCCCGTTAAAATAGAGCCTACTACAACTAGCTAAAATATATTCTACTGGTAAAAGAGTTTTTAAAATTGGTCAAGTATTTTTTGAGTTTATCCATTAAAAATACTCCAAAAAAGATAAACACAATCGTGCATAGATCATCTTGTCGAAGGATGGTGTTTGAAAGTCTACTATACACACTCACACACACACTACAGCCTATCACAGTCCACTGTTGGACATAGGCCTCCACAAGTTCGCGCCCGACATTATGACGCGAGCGATTAGCCTTGACCACTTTTCGATAGGCAAGTTATCATAGGCATATTTGTTTATACATTTTATTTGATAAAAAATATGTCTCATCGAGTTATCAGATCAGATCGGCGAAGGTCGCACTTCCACGTCTCTTAAACCATAGAGACCCACAAGCTCGGTTAACGTATAAGTTTGGAAATACAACGGAATGAACTGCTAATGATTTTGTGGCTTTATGTCGATGCTGTGGATTTAATGTCTTAGGATTTTCTGCATGATTCTGTTTTCTATTGTCAATATTATCATATTTACAGTTAGCGTGTTCGGTGCGACAAATCCAGCACTGCGGTCACAAACCCGCCTGCCCAGCGTGGTGACTATGGGCAAAACGCGAACTTGGCGAGGCCTATGTCCAGCAGTGGACTGCATTAGGCTGAAGTGGTTACAGTTATCAAAAAAATAAAAACAAATTCCTGATTCTTATCATTTAAAATTTATTGCACCAGCAATAACTTCATATTATGATAGTAATATATTTAATATATATTACTTGACGCCGCGTTGGCGCACCGGTCACAGCACTGGTTTGTGGCTGTTGCGCGGGCGGTTGCGGGTTCGATCCCCGCACACGACAACATTTGTATTGGCCATACAGATGTTTAACCGGGCCGCACATGCCCACACTCGCACTGGTTCACGATACTGCGCCAATGTGGCACTGACATTGGTGGACACGGTGGTGTCCGCATTTGCTTTCACGAATCCTTGCATCAGTGGACGCCTCAGTGGCATTTGTCGCCGGGAATCAAGTAAGAAAGACGCAATTGATTTAAGTTCAGAATCCGACGATGATAACGAGTTTTTATATAGATTATTGTTAATAAGGGAAGCGTCCGGAAAAAAAATTGGAAGAGCATATATTCATTTAATCGGGGTGGGGTCGAATATTCATGTAATCGGGGCGTTTTGTGTCATATAAACATTTTTCGCTTCGCACAGCTTCAATTAATTTCTCCATCTTGCAAAACACTCGCGACACTGCCACTCGAAATTAGTGTCTCGATCACCTAGCCGGCACGCGCGTACACGCTCATGTACGTGCCTGCGTCAACGCGTGCGAGCAAATGCGGAGTTCGGTACTGTGTCATAGGTTACAAAAACTGCCACTCGCACGCGGCTCGTGGAGACCAATGCGAGTGTGGGCATGTGCGGCGGGGCTTACCGTGGTCTGGGTGTTTGTGCAGTCCTTGTGGGTCTTCCCACCGTGCCTCGGCGAGCACGTCAAGCAGTCGGTCCCGGTTGTTAGTATGTAAACCTGATAGCGATCGTTACCTACTCATAGTAGGTAATATATCCGCCAACCCGCATTGGAGCAGCGTGGTGGATTAAGCTCTGATCCTTCTCCTACATGGTGAAAGAGGCCTGTGACCAACAGTGGGATATTACAGGCTGAAGCATAATTATATTTACTATGATATGTAAATATTTTCACATTGGAAATTCAATGTTACTTCTAAATTCTAAAATTTATCAACTCTTGGTGGTCAGAAATTACCTATACAGTGCCAGGTCGTGGTCAAAGTAATGACTGATGTGATTAACAATTAGCTGGACAGGTAGTTTTTTGATTGTCCTATATATCGGAAACAGATTGCTATCATCAATAATATCGATTTTTTCCTAGCCTCATTTTTTTCCTTTCCCTTTAGCTCAGACACGTGGCAGTAATATAATTCCGATACTATCTAGTACATGGTGTTGACACATGGTGTTTACAAGGCGAAGAAGCTGCTCCCCTCGCAGAGCCGAAGACTTAATAAATATAGTTTAAAAAAAATTTCTTCATCAATGGAATCTTAGCATAATTTATACCAAATCTCTTTTTATGTACTAATTATCACATTCTAATTTTCGTAGTCTTCAAGAATATGACTTATTATAAAAATTCTATTTATATCAAAGTACCTTTTGCACTAAAATACCTTTTGTATAAAATATACTAAAATCTGTTCCATTTCAAGTTCAAACTAAGATGTATATTATTTATTTTTAAGTTTTCATAGCACTAACGCTATTATTTATATGTAAAATTAAGCCTGGTAACTGTCCCGACTAAAATACATTTATAGAAGATTTTCAAAGTACTTTTATATTTTCACTACTAACTTATAAAGTGAGCCATATAAGTTCTCTTCTTGTCAGATAAAACTTTATTATCATGGTCTAAGATCCGAGAAGCTAAATCTTCCCTCATCTGTTAATTAGATGAAACAATTTTTTATAGGCTTATTTCAATATTGTGAATTTATAAAAACAACCTCTGCTGCAATTTTTTTTTATCTTTTCCCTCCTCCTTCCTTCATTTTAGTACTGTAATATTTGAGTCAAAACAAAGAATAGAAGCTTTATTTATTTATTTATTGTCATCATTAATTTAATCTGACATTTAAAAAAAATAATTAAAAGGGAAAATAATAAAGGAGACAATATACCGCCTGAAGCATCACTAGGAACTACGTCGTACAAATCTGGTTTACCCTCAACTGTACAAATAGACTGCCCACGAAGTTATGAAGATAACCACTTAATCGAAGGAGTTGGTGTAAGTATAAGGCAATAACGCCAGTAATAGATTGTAGTCGATAGGTATTAAGTGTATTAATAAAATCTAATAAGACAAATAAGTTCATAATAATTGTTACTAATAAAAAAAAATAGGGAAAGCTGACGGTGTGACGGTTCAATAATTTTGGATAAATAAAGTAATATAAGGTTGCGGGTTCGATCCCCGCACACGACATTTGTATTGGCCATACAGATGTTTGACGTAGTCTGGGTGTTTGTGCAGTCCTTGTGGGTCTCCCCACCGTGCCTCGGAGAGCACGTTAAGCCGTCGGTCCCGGTTGTTATCATGTACACCTGATAGCGATCGTTACTCATAGTAGATCATAGGGATATTACAGGCTGAATCGAATCGTGAAAGTAATATAAAAGAGATTTCCATCCATATATTGACTCATCACGATATCTCTGGAACCATAAGGCGTACAGACTTGAAATTTGGTACGAATATTCTTTTCGCCGAGTAGAGGTCAGCTGAGAACGGATTTTACGAAATTCCACCCACAAGAGTTTGCAGGGTCAGCTAATAAAAATATAAATTTCTAAAACAATGTCTGCGTTTTCAAACCAACACGATTTTTTTTTCATTATTATTTCAGAATATAGAAAAACACATCATAAAAATGTTGTATGTTTATATGAGACGTTATGATTTGTTGGCAGTAAAGATCTATTGGGGTTTAGGAGGGTACCAGGCGACTGTGTAAAGAAATAAAGCGAATATCAACACATTTAAAGCTTCAGTATATATTTTAAGCGGGTATATTGCTATTCAAGGGACAGTCCTGCGATAAAGTACTAGACCAACCATTCATGAGTTTTGTTGGCTTTAGCCGTTTTATATGCCTTCCTTTTAAGCCTTATTCAGAATATAAACTATCATTTTTAGGGTTCCGTACCTCAAAAGGAAAACACGAAACGTATAGGTGATCCTATAAGGGTTCCGTTTTTTCCTTTGTTGTCCGTTTGTCTGTCAAGACCCATTTTCTCAGGAACGCGGTGGAGGTATCAAGTTAAAAAAAATTGTACGGAACCCTCGGTGCGCGAGTCCGCGTTTTTTATTAAGTAGTAATAAAATTGCAGAAAAACGTTTGCCGGATCAATTAGTAATACTTTTTTTTTATATCGCAGGGTAACCCATTTACGGGTGATATCCAGGACGCCCGGGTAGGCAGTCCTAGACCGTATGTCGGACTCAGCACTTGGGGGTGCCACTACCGCACTAAACCCCCTGCGGGAGCCTTCAGCCGCTTTAATTGGAGGGTCCCGGATCTGCAGGCAACAGGATCCCTCCAGCGACAGGCTGGCCTCGGCGAAAAGGCCAGGCTTCTCCTCCATGGGGACTGTCCGGCTCACCTCTGAACAGTCCCGACGACGCCGTGTCTAACAGGACCGGGTTCAATCAATTAGTAATCTATACTAATATATAAAGCTGAAGAGTTTGTTTGATTGTTTGTTTGTTTGTTTGTTTGAACGCGGTAATCTCTGGTTCTACTGGGCCGATTTGAGAAATTCTTTCAGTGTTAGATAGCCCATTTATCGAGGAAGGCTATAGGCTATGAATCATCACGCTAAGACCAATAGGAGCGGAGTCCACGCCGACGAAGTCGCGCGCATAAGCTAGTACTACAATAAACATGTTTTTAACGAATTTATTTATTTCTCAAAAATTTTATAAGGGCATTTTAACGTTTTTCTAAAAGTGTAAACGTAGTATGTTTTGATAAAAGTTTTAAATGAAAGAACTTAATAAGAACGTATTTATACTCTAATAGAAAATAATTGTCTTCTATTTTATTCTAGAGACTTAAAATTAATTCCGTTATGTTTCAAATTACAAGGAAAATGATTTTAAGAATCTAATATTATGCTTTATAGACCAGGAAGCCCAGGAGGGCCAGACCTTCGTCATTTTATAAAAGCTGAAAATTTCTCAGTGCATGCTCCAAACACCGATAGAAGTAATAGCCAAATATGAAATTTAACTGATGGTTACTTTGGCAGACACCAGGTATCAAAGGCGTATAAAAATACTTCGTACTCGCACGTGGGTGCGAGTACGAAGAGAGATGGGGCCAACCTGTATTTTTGTCTAGGTCGGGATTGGAGTTACCGAAATTGACCAGCAACTGAAGAAAAATTTTCTAATGGGTACCCAAGTGACACGTATGAAGTTCAGTTTTATACTATGACGTAATTTTAGTTACAAAAGTTTGCGGCTCTGGTTAACGTGATATCTAAGGGTGGGTTTAGACCAAACGAACAAAGAGCTAGAGCTAGAACAACATTCTTTCTTGATATTTATGTGTAAACGAAAACTCGTATTCATATACAGGTGTCCCGCGATAAAGTGCAACCCCGAATGGTGGTGAAACTAGACCATAAATTTTCGACAAAAAACATAGAAAAAACTTTTTGAAAAAAATATTTTATTTCTTATTGACGAATTAAGATTTTTATATCTTACGTAGACTCTATCTACAAAAAATGATGATTTCTTCCAATGTAGTAGGTCGATTACTTTAAAATAAAATAAAATATTACGCCACGAACTTGGCGGTAAGGATAAAATAAAAATTAGCTCGCAAAAAAGTGGCATTATGTCTTTAACTATGCTTCTTGTAAAAAAAAATCCATTTTTATGACTGTTTTTTTCAATGATCTCTAATTTTCTCAGAATTATGCCCCCAATACCAGGAAATTTTATGATTTATTATTATTTCTTACCATATTGCCATTCAAATAAAAAAAAATTTACGCCTGTATCCCAAAAAACACGTACAAAAATCATCATTTTTTGTACAAAGAGGCTACGTAAGCTATATAAAAATCTTAATTCGACAATAAAAAAAAGATTTTTTTTTCTGGTTTTTGTCGATAATTTATGGTCTAGTTTCACCCTCTTTCGGGGTTGCACTTTATCGAGGGACACCCTGTATATAACAACGAAAGAATGCTCTACGCCTGTTTACACTAAAAGAATTTGATATAGTGGGGATAGAATGAGCATTTGCTCTTCTGATGTAAATCGACCTTAATATTACTTCGAACAGAATATTAAAAAATTACGCATTAAGAAATGACGTTAGTTAGTTGCCACTTTGTACGCCTTTGATACCTGGTATCTGCCAAAGTAACCATCAGTTAAACTTCATATTTGGCCATTGCTTCTATCGGTGTTGAGAGCATGCACTGAGAAACTTTCAGCTTTTATAAAATGACGAAGGTCTGGCCCTCACGGGCTCTTGGACTATTATAAAAAGACAAAGGTCTTTTAAATAAATAAATAACAAATTTACAACATTATCTGTTAATTAAATGAAATAAAAATATAGTGATTGTGTATGTATGCTTTCGTTATTTTAAATCAATATTAATTGAAATAAATTTCTACTAAATATTACTCTATACTGTCCCAATACGTATTCATATCTTTTAGTTGACCTCTTTTGAAACGTAGAAGCGTATATTTTATATAATACCTATGTTTTAAAAAAAATTTGAAGCGTGTTACTGAATATATTACAATAAAATATCTATTTGGCGCTATTACCTATACTAATATAATAAAGCTGAAGAGTTTGTTTGTTTGATTGTTTGTTTGTTTGTTTGTTTGTTTGTTTGTTGGTTTGTTTGAACGCGCTAATCTCAGGATCTACTGGTCCGATTTGAAAAATTCTTTCAGTGTTAGATAGCCCATTTATTGAGGAAGGCTATAGGCTATAATTATATCATCACGCTAAGACCAATAGGATCGAAGTCCACGCCGACGAAGTCGCGCGCAGAAGTTAGTAGTTAATATACTTGTACATACACTTACATCCGTTGAAGTAGTAGGGGGGTAGTTAATTTGATCAAGTTTTGATTAATTTTATGGCGTTAAGCTTACGTTACTCTATTTCTGTGGTCTGTGGTTACTGTCGTCTCTTTAAGCGAAAGTATAGTCCACGTCAATTAATGATATTATTGTCTAACCTTTTATTAGTCAATACTCAATACCCGAAAAGGGCACCGCTAGAAAGTTATGCTTACTTAGCAATAATAATTATTATCTATAAATAACCGTAAGGTCAATATTACCTATTATCCTAATGTACCAAGGGCCCCCATTAGTCTATATGTGCCCGAGGCATTCAATGAGATAAATATGGCTGTGCCTGTTTGTACTCAATAATCTCTTCTATATTAAATGGATAGTCTGAAATTTAATATTGGCCATTTCTGACATTTACTTGTAACTTGTAAGTTATACGTGATCTTAGCGTAACGTGATTACGTTACTAAGACTTTAAGTTCAAAATGCTCATACGTTTTCTTATGAAATAGGTCTTGCTATTTTCTTTCATCATTTACGAATAAATTATGTGTATATTTAAGTTTCAAGGAACTTACATTTCCGATCTATTACGAAGTATTCAAATTTAGTGATTTAAATATATAATTATTTAATTGTTCTAATGTACGTTTAATAACTCACAATGACTTCAAGTCTCTATATTAGGTCCTTTGAAAATAAAATTAAACGAAAAAAAAAGGTACCACAATAAACATCACATGTCTATTTTTATTTATTTTTTTAATATCCATTTATATGTTTGCTGTAACATTTCGACTAAAACATTTATATTATTTGATTGATGATTGACATTTATATGATTTGATGTATCTGATATTATT
The DNA here is from genome assembly GCA_905220545.2 of Melitaea athalia. Classification (NCBI taxonomy): domain Eukaryota; kingdom Metazoa; phylum Arthropoda; class Insecta; order Lepidoptera; family Nymphalidae; genus Melitaea; species Melitaea athalia. The sequence continues at coordinate 19,622,994 of HG992176.1, forward strand.
TTTTGACACAATAATATTTATGTGAGCGTACATTTATGTGAATTTTTATAGATATTAACAGTTTTACAAATAAAACTTTTACATCTTACAACTTTATTAGTTAGGTATACAGCTCGAGTCTACATTAACAAATTTATACTTTATATTGTAATTCTGAAAATTACATTAACAAAGGAATCTTAAGCGTATTTCCGGATATTTTAATATTGTGACTTCAAGAATACAAGAAAATTTATATAATTTAATATGTACAATTAACATGACATATATTATGATTATACTCTTATATAATAATCCCTATTTGTACCGACACACTGAATGATGACATAGTTGTTTAATGTGCTATGAAAGTGGTTTGAAGTTTTTAAATGGTTTTAAAAATATTGCTCATACCTTTATAAACCGACTATTGTGTACAAGATTAGTATAATACCAAATTGATCGACTAAGTTTACTATTAAGGAAAGCTCAAATCAAATCAGTTCGTGAGGCGTTTTATAAAAAAAATTGTAAGCCTTTACAGTCCAAGACGCGAAAACTGTTAAGACTGATTTCTATATATCATCTATTTGATTTTTTATATACAAGAGATACAAATATGATAAAAACTCAGTCAAGATTATACCACTAATAAACACAAAACCGCAGATAGATATAATATTGAAATTGGCCATTAATCATTCAATGGTCCATCCATCATTTGAAATTTATTCTCAAGTAATACGAATCAGTAATCAAAAGATTTTTAGATTTTGCGGTTTTATTCTAAAAGTTTCGCATTTTCGAAATCCACCCTTCAAGAAGACTTAGATTTGAGCTCGCCTTCTCGGTAACATTAAATTCTATTTCTATATAATTTAATGTGTAATTATTTGATCAACATCGACTACTGAAAGATATATTGGGATGTATTTATGTTACATAAAGACACGTAAATTAATCTACATACTGATATTATGATTGATCAACATAGTTCGAAAGATTTATTAAGATGTTGGTTGTCAATTTTATGAAATCTTAGGATGATTGATAAATATGAAGTATAGTATCTTCTAAAATAGTTTATTTTTTTTATTCGATACGAAGATATATTTGTAAAAGTTTTATAAAACTTTGGCACATTTTTTTAAAGTAACGGCAATAAGTGTCTTATTACCATCCATCATTGGCGAGGAAAAATTACTACATTGGTTAAATTCTTCTTTTACTAATAAATTCTATGATAACACTATATTTATTTTGAAATTAAGATAGCTTTCGCAGGGTTCAATTTCAAAAAATAATACTTGATTTTTACGTTAAAAATAGGATAACACTTAGCAGTTTAAAACTGAGAGTATTGTCTTTCTTAAAGACTCATTGGTTAATATTAAATATTTTACAGCCTCGTAAAAAATAAATATCGACGTGGCTCCAATAATATTCTAAATAACATTGCTCATAAAAAATAAGTTATATTTGAATTCGATATGATGAAGATATGTAATGGATACAAGTGTATTCAAATAAGATTTGGACTAGATTAAATTTGATATGTAAACTGGGTTACAATCTGTTCTTACGTACGACCACGAAGATATTATGTGTGCTGTGTGGTGTATTCGTAATTTTGAGCTTAATAAACAAAATAATAGAATAATAAGTTGACAACCTTAAGATAACTTAAAATTAGCGTTGGTAACTGGAATTTGCTAAAATAATATGTCTACTTGGTGGTATGCCGCGTCCATTGAGATCGCAAGGCCGTCATCATTTCACTCCTGTTTGGTACTTTTTCGCTGGTCGAACGGGTGATCGGTGCTGTTGGTGCCAGAGACTGTTCCATTCCAGGCACCTTGAGAGTCGTTCCTAGATTTCCCTTAGTTTCGTTCTGAGGCTCTCCGAAATCCGATGTACTGCCTGACGGGCTCACAGGCACGATGAGCCTCACGCGGCCATCATTTCCTGTTGCAGTCAGTGTTCCATTATGCGAAAGTGGCATTATGAATGGAATACCATCATCAGAACTCGTGCCGTCAGGAGAAGAGTCTTTAGACGTTGTATGGCTATATAATGAATTCTGGGATTGTCCGATACTCATAGCTTGAGCTATAGCTCCCATTTCGTCGCTGGAACTAAATTTGTCATTGTAAGCCTGGTGATTTAATAGGCTCCCCAGATCAGAGTTACTATAATGGTTAGTCAGCGGTGGTATGTGAGGAAATGCATTAGAATTCTGGTAAAATTGTTTGCCGTGATTCGTTTTCGTTTCAGTACCGTTAGTGAAGGCCATATCTTGAAATTTCGATATCAAGTAATTCTGAATCTGATCATTAGTCATGCTACCAAAGTTTGGGGCCGAGTTGGGCCCATTTGGCTTGTCCGCTGCGGTCGGGGTGAGACAGAAAGGTGATAGATTTACGTTGTTATTTTCAACATTCTGAGTTCTTTTGTTATTTTGAGTGAAGAAATTGATCAGAGCGTCGTTACTATATGGCTGGCAGTTTCCATTACACATGGCTGAATTCATCGCCTCGTTGCCTCCAGATTTCTGCGTGTATTGTTAAAATTAATTTTTCTTTAAATTATTTAACTGCTCATATTGTATAAGAAATTAACAATCTCAATACGACACAACAAAAAAATACATGCCAAAATAAAAAAAGTACAAAACAACATCGAAAAAGCTGTAACATGACATATTAGCAGATTATAAGTTCTCATGAGTTTGTAATTGTTATAATTTACAGAAACAACCCTAGACTCTGGTTTTTCTATGTATATTTTATCAGTAATAATGTCAATTGTGTTACAGTATAATTAAAAAAAAAATGTTACGGCTAAAAGTACAAGCTGATGAGATTTTTAAATTTATATAACAAAAATAAAAATAGAACGATACCGTTAAATCGATTAAAAATAAATTAAAAGTTTTATATATCAAAGTGAAATAGGTAGATATATATCAAATTAATATTAACGGTCTTAATGGATTTAATAGTATCATTTCTGTTAAATAATTATATCTGTCTAAAATAAATACGCAAACAATGAAATAAATTAGAGCATATAAAACAACATCAATTACGTTAGCAAAACAAAAGTTATATAAGCAAACACATAAATGAAAAATAAACATCGACTGTCCATCAAAGTTATTCATTAAAATTAATTGTATTTTCAAATATACGTTTATTTTAAAAAAAGAACTTGCGAGACAAAGATCTATTATAAATATTTTTTGATGAACATAGAAAAGAGAAAAAGTTGCATTACTGGTCAATGCGGCGCAGAGTTTCGTAGTTGCCTAAAAATATGCTTTGGTCAGTTTAATCGTCCAAATACATACAGGGTGTCCCGCGATAAAGTGCAACCACGAAAGAGGGTGAAACTAGACCATAAATTATCGACAAAAAACAGAAAAAATTAAAAAAATTAAAAAAAAAAAATAATTTTTTTTATTGGCGAATTAAGATTTTTACATAGCTTACGTAGCCTCTTTGTAAAAAAAATGATGATTTTTGTACGTGCTTTTTTGGGATACAGGCGTAAAATTTTTTTTATTTGAATGGCAATATGGTAAGAAATAATAATAAATCATAAAACTTCCTGGTATTGGGGGCATAATTCTGAGAAAATTAGAGATCATTGAAAAAAACAGTAGTTAAAGACATAATGCCACTTTTTTGCGAGCTAATTTTTATTTTATCCTTACCGCCAAGTACGTGGCGTAATATTTTATTTTATTTTAAAGTAATCGACCTACTACATTGGAAGAAATCATCATTTTTTGTACATAGGGTCTACGTAAGATATAAAAATCTTAATTCGTCAATAAGAAATAAAACATTTTTTTCAAAAGTTTTTTCTATGTTTTTTGTCGATAATTTATGGTCTAGTTTCACCCCCATTCGGGGTTGCACTTTATCGCGGGACATCCTGTATATTCGTACCTCGATACTCGTTAAATTGTTAGCCTACCTAGTCGTGAAAGTTTTTCTGTGATTTCGTTCTAATACCTTGTATATTTTATATTTTCTATTAAGCATTAAGTAAAAATATTCTTACTAAATTTGTACATAAGAATATGTCGTGATCCTAAAAATATTTTTAGGATGTCGTTTCACCATTTTGTGGATGTGATTAATATTGCAAATGATTGCAAGTATATCTCACTGAAAAGCTTATTATTTTGTTATCCTAGATAAAAATAACTAAAATAAAATAAACGAAAAAATGTGTAGGACATAAATAGTAAAGATGTTTTATTATGTTATCGTCATACAAGTTTTAAGTTTTTAGCAGAATGTACCTAAAATGAAACAGCTGCGTGCAACGAACATGCAACTAAAAGGTTAAAATAAACTCCATAAATGTAATTTCATATAACAAAAAGAAAACGTTTACGAGTCTGTACGCACCTGCGGCAAAAGTGTCAGTTGTTGAGCGCTGATTGGCCGACTGCTACCCTTCTCTTTCTCTTGCAAGTGAGCGACGAGTGCGGCGATATGTTCCAACAGTTCTTTGTTGTGAACCAATAGTTGGTGAGTACGGGCCTGGAAAACAATTTTTCATTGTTTACGTTTAATATTTGAAGGTACTCGATTAAAGTAATAATCATTTTTATCGTGAAAAACTTAAAACTTGTCAATATAGAGGAATTCTAACACATTTTTAGGGTTCCGTAACCAAAGGGTAAAAACGGGACCCTGTTACTAAGACTTCGCTGTCTGTCCGTCCGTCCGTCCGCCCGTCCGTCTGTCTGTCTGTCACCAGGCTGAATCTCAAGAACCGCGACAGCTAGAGGGTTAAAATTTTCACCAATTATGTATTTCTGTTGCCGCTATAACAACAAATACTAAAAACAAAATGAAATAAATATTTAAGGGGGGCTCCCATAGAAAAAACGCCATTTTTTGCCTATTTTTGCTCGGTACTAAACTGTAACAGTTAGGGAAGAGAAAGTAAAAAAAGTTATAATATGTTTGTGTTCCTACTGTTGTTTACCTAGTCAATGGTACGGAACCCTACGTGCACGAGTACGACTGATGAATGAAGGAACGATGAATGATTAACAGTTAACTTTTTTTTTTGTAACTAGGTTGGCAAATAAGCGTACGGCTCACCTGATGGTAAGACCGTAGCCTATAGACGCCTGCAACACCAGAAGCATCGCAAGCGCGTTGCCGACCCTATCCCCCAATCCCCCCCCCAGGAGGTGGTCAACTTAATCACCAATAGGAACACAATACTGCTTGAAAACAGTATTATTTAGCTGTGGTCTTCTATAAGGTCGAGGTACTACCCCAGTCGGGCTGCTCCATATTTTGAGCAGGAAATTCCCTGCTGTGCCCTACCTCAGTTAAAAGTTAACTGTTTAAAAGTTAAGAAAGAAAAAGAAAGTGAAAATATCCAAAAGAAGAAAAGACAGCCACACTATCCAGAACTAAGCTGGTTGCAAAATAGCAGATAACAAATCATTTTTATCGTATGGTTTGTTTTGCGCTGTATATGAATACGGCAAAAGCACATTTCTGTGGTCTGTGTGCAAAAGTAAAAGATATCGAACGTAAAGACGTATTTTACTTTTTCTACCTTTGAAAGAATTAAAAACTATATGTATTAGGTATTGGATTTGTTCGTTTATTCTATTGTTTCTATTTCAAAGTAATCTTACACTTAAATCCTTTGTCTTGTTCTCATTTTTATGACGTACATTAAACCAACGAATTAGTTCAGTTGTCACGCAAAGTAGCAGTTGGTACTAATGTTGGTTTCACAGAATAGCATTTTCTTTAACGTACACATTAATATTTAAGGTTATTTGCGCAGTTTGTAAGTATAATAATACAAAATTTAGTCGTCGGTCCCGGTTGTTATCATACGTACACCTGATAGTTATATCGTTACTCATAGTAGGGAATATATCCGCCAACCAGCATTGGAGCAGCGTGGTGGGTTAAATTCTGATCCTTCTCCTACATGGGGTAAGTGGCCTATTATAGCATACTATAGCAGTGGAATATTACAGGCTGAAGCGATATCCTAAATGCGTTTGATCCCTTTTTTTATAAACCACATATTGTTTTGGTTAGTAAACTCTATTAGACAGAATAGAAAATCCGTGTTTATTACTGTTTTCTTTAAAATATGTGTTTAATTATTTATCCTTACGTAGATTACATATGGAAATATGTCTTATTACGGAGGCTTGTCTTTTTATTCCAATTAACGTTATGCATCCATCCCTTTACATAGAGACAAATAAGAACTGGAAGAAAAGAAATAAGAACGTGGATATACTCACTTGGGCCTCGCAACGCGCTGCTTGTTCCGCGGCGAGCTGGTCACGCAACAGAAGCAGTTGCGCGACCGCTGCCCGTGTCTGTTGTGCTTGTTGCTCGAGCCGCTCGCGCAGGAGCTGCAACTGATGTTGTGCGCTGAGTGGTGTTGCAACATCTCCCTCCGGAACACTTGCCATTTCCACTTTCGTTACGCATTCAGGTAAGTCCGGTAGATTGATACTCGGCACTGGAGTTGAGTGCTGAAACAAATATTATTTTATAGATTTATCTATGCAATACAAACTATTACAAATTCACAGGTCTTTTTATGACCGTACCGTGTTCCGTTTTAAAATTTTCTTAAAAATATATTATACTAGCTTCTGCGCGCGACTTCGTCGGCGTGGACTCCACTCCTGTTCGTCTTAGCGTGATGATATATAGCCTATAGCCTTCCTCGATAAATGGGCTATCTAACACTGAAAGAATTTTTCAAATCGGACCAGTAGATCCTGAGATTAGCGCGTTCAAACAAACAAACAAACAAACAAACAATCAAACAAACTCTTCAGCTTTATTATATTAGTATAGATATAGTTGGAAATTGAGCTTGAAAGCACGTTCAAGCTTCAGGAAATTTAAATTTAAAGTTTTATTATTTGGTTTATAATTTTAAATAAGCTGTTTGTAGAGAAGTACTTTTAATGTCCTGGAGGTGTGTGTCACTGTCATATATTTATAAAAATAAGAAGTCGCATGCACTTAAAGGTTATAGATAATTAAGGTTAAAAACATTTATATATTTAAATTAGTTAGCTGTATAAAATAACATACACTCGTAATAAAATAATACATGATTTCGCCGTTGCGTTCTTCATTCGATTTTTTAATCGAAGCTCATTCAACACACACGAACGAACTATATTTCGTAAAATCATTCAAAGTCAAAAAGCGTTTGAGAGAAATCTCTGTTTCAGCTAATCCGCTTACTCGGACATGGTTCTAGCTTTACTGACGTCCGTGTCGCAATCGCTTCAGCTACGAGTACACTTTGTTGCTTAGATATTCGTACCTATGTTGTAGAACCTAAAGCCTAATATCGAATTAAACTTTATGTTCCTTTGCAAAGTATATAATGTTTATAAAAATGCCATTAATTTAATGTATAAGAAAAAGTCTAGTCTAATTGAGTATAAATACAGTACATTTCCGATTTACCGACGCAATGCAATAAAATACGAGAAATTCATAAAATATTTCAGTTTTAGAATTACGAGGTGATATTTAATATGATAATTATAACATAGAAAAAAAAAACATGGATTACATTTAATTTACTTTCAAAAAACGTATGGTATGTCTGCAAGTACCTAAATTTTTAATAAAACTAATTAGAAACAGTTACAAAATATATACTCGTACTAGCTGACCTGGCGAATAATAATTACATAATATACCAAAATAAAATATAGCCTATCTTTCAAGCTGGATCAAACTGCACACGGTGTGCAAATTTGATTAAAATCGGTTAAGTGGTTTAGGAGTCCATTGAGGACAAACATTGTGACACGAGATTTATATATAATAAGATTATATATATTTTTCGCTTCTACTTTACTAACTTAATTGCAAATCACCTAGCTGTGTATTGTCAGAAAGTTTTCTTTGGTGAAGTCACGACAGTGGAACTGTTTCTGTAGTTTGATAGTTTTATGCATAGTTTTTAATTTAATGCATGTGTAAGTGTAACAGGCATTACAGTTGAATACAGTTCGGGTATCATACGCGATTGAAATGGATGCTCGAATGACACGAGTAATATGGGTATTATTAGTTCATAATACGTTGTAATCATGTTTTAATAATGATATAACGTTAGTTTAACATTACCAGTTATTATTATTTATACATAATTTAGAGAATCTTAATTAAACCATTTCATTTCCAAATATAAATTATGTAAGAAATTATAGAATAACGATAGGTCCATTCCCAAACATGTAATATATTCTTTTTTCGTTTTAAAGCTTTCATGGTCACTATACATAGGATCTAAAACATGATGTATACTATGTTTGTCGTTAATTGTGCTAACTTGCTGATATGTACCTGTATCTTCGGCACTACAAGTGCTGCAGATACAGGTAGTGCAGGTAGTGTGAATTTTTGTGTGTGCGTGTTTCAATCTCTGTGTGTATATGTATATGCTTATTTGTGAGAATTTCAAAGCAAATTTCACAACATTAGAAAATCAGATTCCAAATTTCGTTTTGATTGAAAATTTACCATAATATCAATTTCAGCGAAGTCACTATTCTATTGACTACTACAACATACGTCAATAATGCGTCAAGAACTCAAGAGTAAGAGCACGTAGTATTATTACCGTGTCGATGATATTATTATAGTTTTGATTTATCTTCACGATTCTCGGATTCGATGTGGATGAGAGATCATTACGAGTATTCTATTTCCACAAACGATATTGTCTCTATTTTTATTCTATTTTGCATCATGTTGTAACTTTTGCGTGTAGTACTCGTATTGGTAGCGGCAATTTAAAACTTTTGAATAGATTATTATCTAACTATACATAATTTTCCTTTTTATATTATTCGTCTAATAAATAAGAGAAGTTTTGTATTGTTCTATTTTATAAGCCCTATGCGAAAAATCTAGATTAAATCAAAAAAGTCTTATTCTAGAGACGAATAATTGGGACACATAAATAGACAAAACAATACCAACAAAAATTTTATTCTATATACTCGTATTACTCTCTATTTTTCTATAAATCATTTATTATTTGATAAAAATACTCAAAATAATACACAGCTAATACCAAGTTCATTATTTGGAAAATTTATAGTTAGAGACACAAGCTCCTCGCCCCAAACGAAGTCCAATTTTCCGTCCTAATCAGTAGCAAAAGTTTAACAAATAGGAGGAAGAGAGGAGAAAATGAAAGTGGCTTTATCATTATTTTCTACGGAATATCGCTACACTTTTTTCTGAAAAAATATGGAGAAAATGAGGAACTGTTTATTAAATGAATACGATCAGGCTCATTGATTGCTTTTATCATTTATCTATGTATATAAAAAGTTGTCTACGCGATATGTCAACAAATTACGTACAAGTATGGACAGTTACAGACTTAAGTGCCATTAGTATCCATCCATTGGAAATCACCATGACAATGGCGATGTAACGAAGAATTTAATGGAATTAATGCCATAATACTCCTCTAATGAAGAACAAAACTGTATTGATAACTTCGGAACTTAAATAAAGAGCACAATATTTTTGTAGTATAGGTACTGGTATATACATATCCGTGTGAAACGAAGAAAAAAATACTAGCAGCATTTTATCTCGAGTGGCAATTATATGTATTACGATCCTGAGTTAAAAATGAACCGCTCCTGCTGTCATAGAGGTGACAGTGAGAGGTGACGATAATATATCACGTTGGAATTTCAGTAGCGCTTCAGTAACACTGCTACTATCACATATGTATATGAACATATCCCATATAATAACTAGTTAAACCTTAAGTATATACTTTTTGTTTAGACTACCAGGTGAAATGGGAAAGAATTCCATTAGACAATTAAGTGCACATTTTGTTCCAACTGTTCCTTTTTTGTAAATTGTTGGTCAAATAAAGAGTTTAAATAAGTATGTAAATATGTACATGTATTTCAGAATCCAGGCCTTACCGGTTATTAAAATAGCCGTTCCGTAAATGACATTAATTTTCGTGAATGCTTCACTTACTCCTTTTAACCATTATATAGTTGCAAATATGTCGCTTAGGTAGTTTTCTCTTTTCAACGTGAAAATGTATCGTTTTGCGACAGTATCGTAAAATTAAAACATCTTTTGCAAGTTCATTAATAAACGTGAGTGTCGGTATCTTAACTCATTCGTATGTTAGGTGATGATTTCATGAATGTTTTTGGATTTGTTGTTTGTTGATATTATTAAAAAATTATATTTAATATCTTTTTGTATATTTTATTATTTATTTTATAAATTAAATGAAACAGAATACTAACTAAACTTCTACCATGTGTTCAATAAACAGATACAATAAAATTATTAAAATTACGGTAGGTAAAGATTAAAAACAAACATAAACATGTAATGGTACATCGTTGTTTGTTAGAGTATAATTTCGGGATCTTCCAATTAATTAATATGCCTATAATAAAACATGTAATTAATACTTTATATAACTTAGTACATTAATATATAAAACGTCTTAAACGATCCATAACAAGTAAACGGTTTTAAAAACAAAAAAAGAGTGTGTTACTTTACGTATCGCTTTGTGTACTACAAAGTTCAAAAGATAATTTAATGATCGATTTCTTTTGTTCTCCAACAAACTTACGAATTGATTTCAATAAATATAAAGTTCTTAAATAAACTATTCAATATATTAAGACGATATTTTTTTTTTGTATCTTAGGGCCTATGCAAACCACGTTTTTTAAGCGCGCCGTCGAAGCTTTGCATCGCGTCTGTATCGCGACACACGCGCGTTTGCATCGCGTCTGTATCGCGTGACACGCGCGTCGACGGCGCGTTTTTATCCTACAGAGCAGTTTGTTGGCGTTTGTATCGATTCAAACGCGCGTCGACGGCGCGTTTGTATCGATACACACGCGCGTTTGCATCGCGTTTGTATCGCGACACACGCGCATTTGCGTCGCGTCTGTATCGCGTGACACGCGTGTCGACGGCGCGTTTTTATCCTACAGAGCAGTTTATTGGTGTTTGTATCGATTCAAACGCACGTCGACGGCGCGTTTGTATCGATACACACGCGCGTTTGCATCGCGTTTGTATCGCGATACACGCGCGTTTGCATCGCGTCTGACTCGCGTGTGTATCGCGTTTGTATCGATACAAACGCGCGTCGACGGCGCGTAAAAAAACGTGGTTTGCATAGGCCCTAAAAAAGTAATAGACACGTACGTTATACGTTATATTAAATGAATTTGTTTATTTTATGTGGTAATCAAATTACGTCACACTTGCCTCTGTTATACGTTCTGAGAACCATATAAACACACTTAACAGTCTACTAAAGATAACTTAGTTTGTATTGATTTATGACTTAAAATATGATCGACTACAATTTAATTTCGTGATATTTTAATATGCATTTTTCCCTGGAGATACGTTTTTATTATGAAATCAAGAAATTTGCTACTACAACACTATCTACGCGCGATCACCCAGTATTTTAAACAATATTAGGAGCAAACATAATACGCATTATACCATATCCGCCAACCCGCATTGGAGCAGCGTGTTGGATTAAGCTCTGATCCTTCTCCTACATGGGGAAAGAGACCTATGCCCAGCAGTGGGATATTACAGGTTGAAGCAACATATATGATACCATAATTACCATATTAAGTGAAATCCTTTTATAATTTTTCTGTACTTACATAAAAATCTTATGTATTTTTTTATATATTACTAGCCGACCCGTGCCCACTTCGTTGGGCGTTATAATCCATTTCACATAAGAAGGGTACGGTGAAATTTGATATGTTCCAATACACTCTCACTATTTTCAACAAATCAGATAAATATATATGTCGGAGAGTCAATGCAGATAGTTATTAATGTCGGTACCTGCATTATTATCAATATTCAACTACCCTCATTCTATTATTAGCGTCATTCCTTCGTGCATAAAAGACCGATGCGGCCGCAGCTAGGGCAGTCTTGGCTCTGGCGTGGCGCGGTGCACTTGTGTATCCTGCTAGTAGCTTAACCTCGACTCTTGTAAGGGTTAGTTTGTGTACACGAATCAATTGTTACATTCTATTGTGGGCAACTCGGACAGTGAAGGCGAGCGTTAATGCGCATTTTAAAGGCGGCGCCGCCTTAAACCTAGACTCGGGTCGCAACTCCCGGGCACTGACTGAGTTGTCCCTCTGCCACGCGATAGATCCGGTACCCGCTCGGTGAGTCCATTGAATACTAAATAGTTAGAACTATCTTGGGTTAAATTACATTGTTAATAAACCAGTTCGGTCATCCGTCCGTTCTTCTCCTACCTACTTCTGATCTGCGACATATAAATGTTTTAAAATCACCAATTAATTTCTAAGGCAAAAAATAATGCTTGATTAGATTGAATTGTTGACACGGCACGTCAGAGGGCGCAGGTTCAAATCCTGCTGATTTAAAATCTTTGTATATTTTTATCTTTTTCCTTTTATCTTGTCACTCCTGAATAGTGTAGCTTTCTGTTAGCGAAATAATTTTCATGATCGGATCAGTATTTGCGAAGATTACCCCGTACATACAAACAAAGTTATAAACTTTACCTCTTTATAATATTAGTATAGATAACAAAAGATAAACTTATTGACTTTGGACATAGGAAAATAGGATATAGGAAAAGGATGACTGTGTATGTTTGTTATATGTAGGTATTTATTTTAATATAATTTTGTATCGCGTTAATCATGGTTTTAGTGAACATTAGGGCATAATTATTAGTGTTTGAATATAAAACAATATCTACCGAACATTATAATTATGTATTTAGTTACACATTGTCGAACAACTCAACGTAAGGTGGCATACTGACACTTAAAGGGGTTCGATTACAACGGGATTGAATGTTAATTAGCACTGGATATATTGATCTTTAAATACTATGCCTTTGTTCTAAGAATCCACGTGAGAGGAATAGTGTATCAGTTCACGTTTTCTTTCTAGACCATATTACTTTTTTATATATATTATGTACTTCAAGGTTGACAAACAATTAGTGTACGGCTCAACTGATGGTAAGCGGTTGCGTAGCCTATGTACGCCCGCAACAACAAAAGTATCGCAAATGCGTTGCCAACCCTACCTGCCCGATCCTCCTATGAGTTCTGACTACCTTACTCACCACAGGAATGTATCACTATTTGAGAGTCGTATTATTTAGCTGTAATCTTCTGTAAGGTTGTGGTATAGTACCCGGCCATAAATATTGCACATCGACCTTTGGAAAGAGACAATCGGCTAATTTCGACTTCGTAGAGCGTTATAGTCCAAGAACCCAGACCCCAGACTTCCTTGTTTCGGATTGACAAAACATTACAGTATACATCGTAGTATAAAGAGTTGCTAAAATATTTTCTACAGGTTTTAAAATATAGTAATATAATTAGTGTCTGGCGATAAATACTAAAATAGCTGGTTAATAACATTTTTACGTATATAAAGCAGCCAAATTTAAAAAAATTGTTAAAGAACGTTTGTGTACTAAAGGATATTATTCAATTAACGATTTTATAGAAGACAGTACGCCTTGGGAATGATGTGATCGCCGCCAGGCTATTTCAACCTATAAAATTATTGTAAATTTCAATCTGCTTTGGAAAAAAAAACATGATTAAAAAAAAATGATATTAGTCCCGCTGGGTTTCTTTCGCCAGTTCTTCTCAGGTCAGACGCTTTTTCTTTCCGAACTGGTAGTAGACTCATGACGTTCAGTAAGAAATTGTAATAATTTTATGCAGAATAAAATATTTTGATTTTGAATTTAATATATTTTGTCCTTCAAAAAAATATGACAGGTGATCTGGGAACTGGGTTCTTACACTATTAGATCTGTCATATGAAATACTGACAGTCCGATTAGGGATGTGACATTCATGTAAAAAAATCGATTAAATAAAAATCGATTTTTCTTGATAACATATTAATCGATTTCTCAAAAATCGATTTATAGTAAAAATAATAATCGATTTTTGCGAAAAAAATCGATTTTTTTTCTATTATTCAAAAATCTACGTGCTTTTCATATTCCAATAAAATTCATAGATTATAAATCAAATAAAAATTATTATTAAAAAAATATAACCAATTCAAAACTAAAAATCAGAGTGAAAGTTCCTTTAAACTTTCAAGGTAAGGAATAAGGTAACCAACAGGGCCGCGCCGACCTCCCCCAGCGCCTGTGTGCGAAACCTATGAAGCGCCCCTTTTTTCTCGAATTTTCGTTTCAACATATATTTTTTTCACTTCAGTCCATCTCAGTCCACTGCTAGACATAGGCCTCTCCAAGTTCATGCCAAAAATGGCATGAACTCATGTGTTTTGCCCATAACCACTACACTGGGCAGGCGGGTAGGTGGTTGGTTTGTTATCGGCCTGTGTATTTCAAAGCCAATGGTTCGCCATCGCTCGGCTTTTTAAGTTCCAGTTCTCAGTCGCCTCTTACGGCATCCACGGGAAGAGAGGGGGTGGTTATATTCTTTTTGCTGCTGTAATTACACAGCAATTTTTTTTACATTTTTTTTTTGATTATTCGTTAATTTTGACCGAAATAAATGTTATCCATTTTTATATAACTTAGAATCTTAGATAATATTTTCCTAAATAGCTAAAACCAGTTCGCTTCCGTGGTCTTCGCGTTTCTAATCAAAACTCTTTGGAGTCTTACGACGTCTGAGGGGTCTGGATTTCGAAGTTTCAAATTTAGACTCGACATCAAACTTTTTAGCAATTTTCATAGCAATATACCTCATTTACGATTTTCTCAAGCGTGGGTTCAAATTTTTATCACAAACTTCTATAATTGCGTTGAAGCATCTAAAGCAACTTGCATGTGCATATTCATATCAATGGACTGCAGAATTTTGCTCACAAAATTTACTTTTTTCAATATCATATGCCATATATTTTTTTTTACGGTTGACTGGTAGATAAGGCTGTACGGCCTTAAGTTCGCATTTTGCGCAACCTGTTATCTCGAAGTGTTGTTATGTTGTTTTTTTTTATTTATTTTTCTGAGTTGTGTAATAAAGTTTAAATAAAATAAAATAAAATATATTTAGTGAACAAATTAATGAAAAGGAGCATTTTTTTTCTGCTAGACATTTAGCGTCATATTTTGGCTTCTGATCATAATATGATTATACCATTTGATATTTCATATAAGGCATCAGAAATTTCTGGTAAATTTGTAAACAGCGGTATGATAGCATCTATTCTGCTTCACCATCTTATTTCAGACAATGGTTTTAAGGTCAGATTTATGACATATTCTTTAATAAATCCCATCTTTTGGTAGAGGACGAAAAATATGTATGTAATTCTTAACATTACTAAAAAAACCCAGTCGTATGATGATTGAGAGTGGCTAGCTATGGCTAGCGCATGGTACATAGAAAGCGCGAGGATTTAGATCCAGCCTTAGAGATCCAGCAATCTTTTGAAGACCATCATTCTTACCGCGCATATTTGATCCATTATCATAGCCCTGTCCCCTTAAGTTGTTTATATCAATGTCCACATTAATTTTATCTAGTTTTTCTATTATAAAGGACGTTAATCCAGCGCCAATTGTATCGATAATTGTGGACAGAAAGCTAGGTCAATTTTATAATAAGTAGTAATTTGCTCTACATGTGAAACGCAGGATTAAGGCCTCGTTTACGGAGACGCGGGGCGTAGTGCGTAGCGTGTGGCGTAGCTTCTCGCGTGTGTCAAAATGACTGTATGAAAATGAACGCGTGTAAAATCGCTTCTCCGTAAACGCACTCATACAACGCCCTACGTTTGAATTTAGTGCGTTCCGCCACGCCACGCACTACGCCCCGCGTCTCCGTAAACGAGGCCTAAGTATTATTGAAAAATATTTATTGTTGAAAAAAAGAATATGTTGTTGAGTTAGTGTAACAAAAATAATTTTGATGGCGGCGCCCCTATTGTCTTGGCGCCTGTGTGCGCCGCACACATCGCACACAGGGGCGGCTCGGCCCTGGTAACCAAATATCATTATTAATACAAATTTTCAGTACTATTAAAAGTTTTACTGTAATAAAAATAAAACGATGAGCATCCCAACAAAATGACAACATTATCGTCTCGAAAACTAAAATAAAAATCAAATAAAAATATATAAAAATTGCATGCGTACAAAGTACACAATATGTCTGAAGTGAAACTTCTTTGGCAAACTAATTTTAAAAAATAATAATAATAAAAAAACTAATTAAAAAAAAGTAGTTGAAAAAAAAAAGAATAAGCGAACGTCACGCGGTTTTCCCAGTGGTTTTGCCACGTTACCGGTCACTCAAATTTTACCCCTCATGCGCCTAAGGAAGTTTCACATCACAAAAAATTGGCATAAATATTTTTTAAAATAAAAAAAAAAATAAAACGAAACGATAATTAAATAAAATTGCGTGCGTACAAAGTACACATGTCAGAAGTGAAACTTCTTTGGCAAAGTAATTTAAAAAAATAATTAAAAAGAAAACAGTTAAAAAACTAATTAAAAAGTAAAACGTAAAACAAAAAAAAAACTAGTTGAAAAAAAAAACAGGTGGTCACCCATTCAAGTACTGAACGTCATGACGCTGCCGCGTTACTGGTTGCTCAAATTTTACCCCTTATGCACCTAAAGAAGTTTCACTTCAAAAACTAACCGACTACGCTGTGGTCTCAAAGACTAAAATATAAAACAAATCTTTCGTTAATCTTTCAGTTTTAACAATAAAAATGTTTATAGGTGTTTTACGGTTAGAAGACATTTTTATTGTTTATAGCGCTGTATATAAAATTGAAACTTTCTTTGCTCTTTTTTTCATCCATCGCATAGATGGCACTGTTTATAAAAATCGATTTAAACGCGTAATTTATATAATCGATTTATTAAAAATCGATTAATATTAATACAAAAATCGATTATTAAAAATCGATTTTTAGAAAAAAATAATCGATTTAAATAAAAATCGATTATTTTTTCACATCCCTAAGTCCGATACGTCTCATAGGTAATGTGCGTCAGAGATAACGCTCTACAAAGTTCAAATTAGCTGATTGTCTCTTTCTAAAAGTCGATGTGCATTATTTACGGCCGTGTACTATACCTACTATCCTAGTTGGGCAGCTCCAAATTTTGACCAGAATATTCCCTGCTGTTATCCTACTTAAATAAATTTTGTGCTACGCAATATAAATTATACCTTATCTGGTGTTTTTAAAAGTATATATATTAATTTTAAAAAATACTATCTAACTACTGTAGTATCTATCAAACTTATTTACAGAAGTTGAAAGACGTTTACGAAGTAAAACTTCTTTACGTACGCTTGACTTGGGGAGTAAGTTGGTGAATACGTGACGAGAGCGTTACGAAAAGCGTGATCTGGCGAGGCGAACGGAAGGTGAGAGGGAGATACGAGTTAGATGGAGCTAAAAAAGTTTTAGATCAGTCTTGTGGTCTAAAGGTCACTCGATTTTTTACTTCTTGAGTATTTAGAAGGTTTAGAATTTTAACAAACACTAAAACTTCGTTTTTTTTTTATTCTACTTCTATATCGCCTTAGAAGTTGTTAAAAAAACTCGCTTTGTATTCAGTATTAAAAACATGTCAAACACTAATTTAGTTTGATTAATAATGAAAACATCATTAATCCTTCTGAAATTTCATGCATATGCTTAAAACGAGTAATATAATATTATCTATTAATATAATCATATAATGACATGGCAGATAAATCAGAAGAAAGCAACAGCAATGCATTACCTGAGATGTACGTTTCCCCTCCTTTCTGGGCGGCGGTGGCAGGAGATCCAAGTGATTTGGTCTATTCTGAGCAGCCTTCGGCTCCTCCTTGGACGTGGAAGCAGCACCTGACTCCGATGCGCCACATTCTGAGACCGGCTCTGATGATCAGATAGCACTTACATCGAATAAATTATTTATCCGTTTCATAACCCTTTTAAGGTTATAGTGTAAAATTTTTGTAGTGATAAATGCTGAACTTTAATATGTGGTAACGGATCTAAAACATTTTACACCAATTATTTATTATGTAATAAATAAATATCTATACAATACACACACGGTCGTCTGTTCCTAAAGTAAGCAACATAATGCTTGTTTTATTAGGTAACAGCCGACTGATCTAGCTACATTTTTTTTGATAAACATACTTATAAATAATAATATTATTAAACCCAAACTCGGGGTGGGAATCGAAACCACAACCCCGGAGCAGAAAGCAGGGTCACTACAAACTGCGCCAAGGGGCTAGTGATACGGGCTAACGGTGAGTCAACGGGCTAGTATTTAAAATAAATTATTAAATTGAATAAAAGTTGTGCTGATTGCATGAGATAAAACAGACTTTTTTGACGAGACTATATTACACAGAAATAAAAATATATTTTAATACTCAACAAGGCTTTTCAGTTGTTAATATACGAGTACCTCAACAAAGTTATTGATGCCAACTCCATTATTGGCTATAATGTGAACTAGAAAGTAGAAGTTGCTTTTAACTACGATATTACTCTTTCCTCTACTTATAAAAAAATCGTATTCTATGAAGCTAAATAAATATTGCTTTAACTTTTTATTTAATACTGGCTTTGTAGGACTCTTATTTTCTGTCTCTATCTTGGAAAAGTTATCCAAAATATTAAGATAAAAAAGGAGAAAATCTCATTTACAACATTATGTTTATGAATAATAAATTAAATCTTCGTAAAACTAAACTTTTAAAATAAACAAATTTTAATATTATAAAGTACTTTTAAAAATAGGATACACTTATTAAAATATCGAAAGCGAAGTACTTCGCAAATGTTTCTATTTCTCGGAGATTTTGATATTCAAGTGGTTATAGACATTGTGGTCACAATAACATGTCATCATGCGCTAATTTATTATAATTGTGTTTGCTCGCAAACGAAAAAAAACCGACTTCAATTACATCGACAAGTAATACAACGTAATAAGACGAAAAAATAGTCAAGTAAATACGCGCTATTAAAGATTACTCAAAAAGTTGTAATCAGTTTTCGATCTAATTTGAACAAGACTACAAGACAAGTATTAGCTTTCGATTAAAGTAAGAATCATCGAAATCGGTACACCGAATAAAAAGTTATGCGGTATAATATAACGTAGGTCGACGAAAAAGTAGTCTCGTAAATACGTATCTATACTAATATATAAAGCTGAAGAGTTTGTTTGGTTGATTGTTTGTTTGTTTGTTTGTTTGTTTGTTTGTTTGTTTGAACGCGGTAATCTCTGGAACTACTGAGCCGATTTGAAAAATTCTTTCAGTGTTAGATAGCCCATTTATCGAGGAAGGCTATAGGCTATATATCATCACGCTAAGACCAATAGGAGCGAAGTCCACGCCGAAGAAGTCGCGCGCAGAAGCTAGTTATTAGATATAACTCTAAAAGTACTTGTCAGATCTCAATTAAATTAAAATGGAACCACATGACACGCAACACCTTTCAATTAAAACAAAATTGATCGAAATCGGTCCACCCAGCCTAAAGGTCTGAGCTAACATACATAAAAAAAAACATACGTGTCGAATTGAGAACCTCCTCCTTTTTTGGAAGTCGGTTAAAAATGGTTTTTTCTTTGACAGAAAACTTTACTATATTAATAGATATCAGCCGCCAATTGTTTTTAATTGCTATTTTTAATTTAAACTTTAATGCAATGCTTTTTGTTTGTATATTTTTGGTTACTGCTTTTTATGACCCAGCTCAACTTTGATTTAAATCGTAGTTAAGCATTTACGTCTCTTGATCTGTTAAATACTATTATAATATTGTTTTTATGAAAAAAAACCTGCATCATTAAGGTATTTTACTATTTTTAGAAAACTATTGACCTCAACTTAAATTAAAGCTAAGTGATAAAAGCACCAAAAGACGTCCTTGTATGTTCGTTAAATTACATTACTTCCTCCAAACGAATAAAATGGCACAAACGGGAATGACATAAAAGTTGCACTTTGCAAGAATTCCTTTGACCGTCAAGAAATAAATTCGTGTTACATACGTGACCAATTGGTAGTCTAAGTTAGTCCTAAAGCGAAATATGAATGAAAGGATTTTTGTTTTAAAAACAAGAATTCCTCTAAAATACCTTATAAAATGGGAAAGTTGCACTTTTAATATTATAGAACACTGTAGCTGTTTAATGAATAGGCAAAAACTGTGTGTATTGTAGTAAAAAATTTTGGATCTTCGCCGAAATGTCTGTACGCATATATGCGTATATGCTCTAAATTTTTTTTTTTTTGGTAAATCGGGTATATTTTATCACGCTTTCAAGACGATTTTCGAGCGCACACAAAGCTTATGGTCTAAGATCCGAGAAGGTAAATCTTCCCTCATCTGTTAAGTAGATGAAACAATTTTTTATAGGCTTATTTCAATATTGTGAATTTATAAAAACAACCTCTGCCACCATAAGCCTGCTGCAATTTTTTTTTTATCTTTTCCCTCTCATGTTAATTACATGTAGTAAGCTAAATCCGTTAATATGTTACATTATATACCTGACTATAGTAGGCAGCCATCTCTATGATTGCTGCACTTACCTGCAGCCAGGTCAGTAACCTCAGTCAGAGTAACCTGGCTGCAGGTAAGTGTAGCAATCATAGAGATGGCTGAGGGATGTGACATTCATGTAAAAAAATCGATTAAATAAAAATCGATTTTTCTTGATTACATATTAATCGATTTCTCAAAAATCGATTTTTAGTGAAAATAATAATCGATTTTTGCGAAAAAATCGATTTTTTTCTATTATTCAAAAATCTACGTGCTTTTCATATTCCAATAAAATTCATATCAGATTAAAAATCAAATAAAAAGTATTATTAAAAAAATAACCAATTCAAAACTAAAAATCCGAGTGAAAGTTCCTTTAAACTTTCAAGGTAAGGAATAAGGTAACCAAATATCATTATTAATACAAATTTTCAGTACCATTAAAACGTTGTACTGTAATAACAATAAAACGATGAGCATCCCAACAAAATGACAACCTTATTGTGTCAAACACCGACACAATAAGGTTGACGCCGCGTTGGCGCAGCGGTCACAGCGCTGGATTGTGCTTGGCTGTTGCGCGAGCGGTTGCGGGTTCGATCCCCGCGCACGACAACATTTGTATTGGCCATACAGATGTTTGCCGTGGTCTGGGTGTTTGTGCAGTCCTTGTGGGTCTCCCCACCGTGCCTCGGAGAGCACGTTAAGCCGTCGGTCCCGGTTGTTATCATGTACACCTGATAGCGATCGTTACTCATAGTAGGGAATATATCTGCCAACCCGCATTGGAGCAGCGTGGTGGATTAAGCTCCGATCCTTCTCCTACATGGGGAAGAGGCCTATGCCCAACAGTGGGATATTACAGGCTGAATCGTGATCGTGATCGTGATCATGATAGTGTCAAAAACTAAAAATAAAATAAAAATATAAAAAAAATTGCATGCGTACAAAGTACACGTCTGAAGTGAAACTTCTTTGGCAAACTAATTTAAAAAAATTATAATAATAATAAAACGAATTAAAAAAAAGGAGTTAAAAAAAGAAAAAGCTAACGTCACGCGGTTTTCCCAGTGGTTTTGCAATGTTACCGGTCGCTCAAAATTTACCCCTAATGCGCCTAAGGAAGTTTCACTTCAAAAAAATTGGCATGAATATTAAAAAAAAAAATTAAAACTAAACGATAATTAAATAAAATTGCGTGCGTACAAAGTACACATGTCAGAAGTGAAACTTCTTTGGCAAACTAATTAAAAAAATAATTAAAAAGAAAACAGTTAAAAAACTAATTAAAAAGTAAACGAACTTAAAATACAAAAAAAACTAGTTGGAAAAAAAAATAAAACAGGTGGTCACCCATTCAAGTACTGAACGTCATGACGCTGTCGCGTTACTGGTAGCTCAAATTTTACCCCTTATGCGCCTAAAGAAGTTTCACTTCAAAAACTAAACGACTACGCTGTGGTCTCAAAAACTAAAATATAAAACAAATCTTTCGTTAATCTTTCAGTTTTAACAATAAAAATTTTTATAGGTGTTTTACGGTTAGAAGACATTTATAATGTTTAATTGTTTACAAACAACTATATAATATTATCTTATTCGCTACACTAAAAGTACTGAAACTACTTTACACGTATAGGTATGTACATACATAGAAAGAATTGGCACCGTTTTAAGTAAAAATTAATTTACTTTGAGTTGTTCCATCCGCCGCATAGATAGCGCTGTATATAAAATTGAAACTTTCTTCGATCTTTTTTTCATCCATCGCATAGATGGCACTGTTTATAAAAATCGATTTAAACGCGTAATTTATATAATCGATTTTTTAAAAATCGATTAATATTAATACAAAAATCGATTATTAAAAATCGATTTTTAGAAAAAAATAATCGATTTAAATAAAAATCGATTATTTTTTCACATCCCTAGGCTGCCTACTATAGTCAGGTATATAATGTAACATATTAACGGATTTAGCTTACTACATGTAATTAACATGAGAGGGAAAAGATTTTTTAGAAGAAAATTTTTTTATTTATTTATTATTATTTGCAGCAGGCTTATGGTGGCAGAGGTTGTTTTTATAAATTCACAATATTGAAATCAACCTATAAAAAATTGTTTCATCTAATTAACAGATGAGGGAAGATTTTGTTATATTCCGGATCTTAGACCATTACGCTGCCTGAATATTAAGGGTACCTATATATAGAAAAAATGTATATGCTAATTTCTTGTGTATAATTAAAAAGCCTACAAAATGTTGGTAAAATTGACGCAAAATTTCAGTTTTTAAATATTATATAATTATTTGCAGTAGTTTTTGTTACTCTACTAAGATTTTACCGTATGATGTAACAATGTTTTAATTACGCGTATTAAAAATGATAGTCACATATCGATTTGAAATTTATCACAAACACTTTTCAATAAAGAGATATACATAATTATGTTGTTTTTACTAAACTCCATCCGATTAATATATACAGTAAAGCGGGTAATACAGCGTGGGTAGGCTAGTAATATTATAAAAAAAGTTTCAAAACTAACTGTCTCTTCTGATTTAAAACGTGGTTAAAACTTTGTACTCAATACAGACTTTTTTTCTGCACTGCAGTATGAATAAATTGAATTTTACATACATGACGTCACGGCGTCTTTGAATATTTCATATGGCATTGTAAATATTTGCAGACCATTATTTTGGAAATCGAAACAAAATCTCTATCCAAGTGTACTTAGCAGTGAATAGAGTTGAAAAGTTAGTCCTTCTTTGTATTTTATAATTTTTATTATACACTGCGTGCAGAATATTTGTATGGAATGATCAAATACATGTTACGAAATTATTACTTATTTTAATTTTAATGTATCTCAGTTTATTTGAGCATTTATTTTCATAGCCATTTGTTTTCCTTTCAGTAAAAAAAAAATGAACCACATATTAATACGAGTAACATAGCTAAAAATATTTATAAGTCATGAATACATGCGTTTTATATTTTAATTTCTATAATTGGCAATTACGTATCTTCGTTCTAAAAGGGAAATATAATCCCAGCGTACGTGCTCTACCTGCATCGACTCGGGTGCATAATTTAACTGCACCTAGAGATATAGAGAAACAAAAACACACTATTAATATTAGTATATGCTATAAACATATGTGGTTTTTATTATACTGTATTTATTGTGTTTTTTACTGATAGATAATAAATAAATAAATAAAAAATTTACTACTTGATATCGTAAAATTTGCTACATGTAGTAAGTATAGTAATACGCTCTTATTCTTATTTTGTAGTAGCATTGTTAATAAACTTTCTAAGTGAGGTAAGGTATAGCAGCATATATCCTGATCAAAACCTGGAACAGCCCGACTGGGGAAGTACTAGATCGTTCAATAAGTCCCGAGACTAACCTGGAAATGGCGCATATATTAAAAACTCTTTTGATTTTTAAAAAGTACTGGCTATCAATACAAGAATATGTGTCAAATTTTTAAAAATGGAACAATAAAATTATTGATTTTGAAACATTTAAGTGACGCTACGGTTGTAATTTCGATACAATGGAAAAAAACGAGTTTCGCGTGTTGATAAAACATTGTTTTTTAATGGGAAAAAATACCGTTGAAGCACAGCAATGGCTTATAAAATGTTATGCAGGATCAGCTCCCTCTAAGGCAACTATTTGTCGGTGGTATGCCGACTTCAAACGCGGTCGCATGGACACCAATGATGGGGAACGCTCAGGTCGTCCAAATGAAGCAGTGACTCAACAAAATATTAACCAAGTCCTCAAAATCGTATTGGAAGATCGAAAGGTAAAAGTGCGAGAGATAGCCGAGATAGTGAAGATTTCAGCTGGTAGTGTTTTCACTATTTTACATAAAAATTTGGCCATGAAAAAGCTTTTTTCTAAGTGGGTGCCGCGTTTGCTTACAACTGATCAAAAGGAACAACGTATCAATGATTCAGAGCGTTTGGCGCTGATGAATCATAATAAAAAGTATTTTTTACGTCGGTATGTAACAATGGATGAAACCTGGATATACCATTTCACTCCGGAATCCAATCGGCAGGCAGCGGAGTGGAGAGCGGCTGGTGAAAGCCGCCCGAAGCGTCCAAAGACTCAGAAATCGGCCGGTAAGGTTATGGCGTCTATATTTTGGGATGCGCATGGAATACTTTTCATCGACTACCTTGAAAAGGGGCAAAATATAAATAGTGACTATTACATGTACTTATTGGAGCGATTGAAGTACGAAATTGCGGATAAACGGCCTCACATGAACAAAAAGAAAGTGGTGTTTCACCAGGACAACGCGCCTTGTCACAAGTCCGTGAGAACGATGGCCAAAATTAACGAATTGGGCTTCGAATTGCTTCCTCATCCCCCTTATTCGCCAGACTTGGCCCCCAGCGATTACTGGCTGTTTGCAAACCTCAAAAAAATGCTTCAGGGTAAGAAATTTGACTCAAATAGTGAAGTTATCGTAGCAACGGAGGCTTATTTTGAAGCCAAAGACAAATCGTTCTACACACATGGGATAGAAAAGTTAGAAAAGCGTTAGAGGGACTGTATCGCTCTTGGAGAAGACTATGTTGATGAATAAAAATTAATTTTATAAAAAGACCTTTTTTTAGTACTTAGTCTCGGGACTTATTGAACCACGTGTTACTTCGATCTTACATAAGATCACAGCTAAATAATCCTACTTTCAAGCAGTGTTGACTGTTGTGTTCCTATGGTGAGTAAGGTGACCAGAGCTCCTGGGGAGGATTAGGGGTTAGGTCGGCAACACGCTTGTGGTGCTTGTAGTATTGCAGGCGTCTAGAGACTACGGTAATCGCTTACCATCAGGTGAGCCTTACACTTGTTTACCAACATAGTTATTTAAAAAAATCTATGGTAATAAGTTACATCCCTATCAGTTTGTTGTTTTTTATCTTCGAAAGAGTAATATAAATATGTAGTACACATCTTCTATTGTTTTCATTGAAATGTTAGCGTATATTTAAAGCATATGACTGTGATAATAACATTAAAGATTCTCTACCTGGCTTTAAAATTATGACGTTCGTCACACCAGCTGTTATATTCACGTCGGATGTAATAAAACAGGACGTAAAACTAATTATAACACGCCCACGTGTGTAAAAGAATAGATCTTAGTTAAGATGCGGGTTTTATGTAAACAATAGCTCAGGTGTTGGAAACCGCTGTGAATGTTTTTTAGTGTTTCGTATATTGATGCGGAATAATTAAGAACCCCCCCCAACACACTCACACACCTACACACACATACGCGCGCACACACACACACACACACACACACACACACACACACACACACACACACACACACACACACGCACACATGCGCGCATGCACGCACTGTCACACACAGACTCATAAAATTATTTAACACGATTCCTATACAAACAAATAAAAAAGTTGACAGAAGCTGCATTGAAAATAATATTATTGTAAAAATACTAACACTATCACTAACTGTATCTCTGCCTCACATGACTTCATCAGTTTTAATGTTCACACTTCATTATTTAATAAGCACTTCACAAAAATATACTATTAATACAATTCCCCGCGAAATAAATTTGTATGTAACATCTGGCAGGAAATTTTCTTTTTCAAATGTAACATGCCGTATTTGTGCAAATGTCACTGAATACTGTGTAATCTCCTCAGTACAATGGCCTGTCAACAGAATGAGAATATACGGAGAAAATTTTCGGAGTAACATCATAATAAATTATCTCGTATTTACAAGTATGACTATTTAGATGAAAACTGTCACATTTCAAGAAATAATATTGAGAATACAATTGTTTTTTTTATTCAAGACATTATATTATTACGTATGTCAAAATATGGAATCGTTAAACGTAAATAATATAATACATTATTAAGTTTGACTCTTGTTATTTTACAGGTTACAGGTTAGCCTATAATCATTACAACACATTAATAGAGAATGAATGTTGTGTTTGTGTGTTTTATATTTATAATATTAAATAAAATCTGCCACAACTAGACAGGCATATAATTATTTCCAGTTGTGACAGATTTAAGAGCGTCTGGACAAAGACGTCATGCAACACACAACGCGTGGGCTTCAACCAAATTAATTTACGTATCTAGTTCTTTTTTTTTGTCTTACAACAAAGAAAAATGTTAATTCAATTTGTATTCGTTTTTATTATCTGTTCCTAAAATAAAATTTGATATGCTTGAGGCAAAGCGTCATTTCAGCAAGTTTGACTCGTATCATACGAAATATTTGTACGCGAAGACATTAACATTTGTCTTGGTTACAGCCTGTAAAAATGTTCACGCCTTAAACTATTTTTGCACAGAACGAGTTATGTGGAAGTAACTGTCTACCTGAAATTTCTGAAGCATAAAATAATTAAATAATTCATGTGCAATCGCTGTATGTTTTGTAAACAGAGTCATGTCCGCCTGCTTTATCTCATAATGTCTGAATTTTTTTTTCAGAAATGAATACTTTTTATAATCTTATAATACAAATTACTACTAATATAAATTAGACTTATTTATAACTAATTTTTATACCAGTGGATATGAAATCATAACTTTGACGTAAATAAATGAATGAAAAAAAAAAACAAAAAAAAAACAAATCTCTCATAAAGTCAGCATTGATCACAGCAACGAAGATATTTTAATGAAATATTAAACGAGCATTGACCAATAAACTCACGAAGAATTAAACTAACATCGCACTTGATGATGTCTTTCCATAATTACATTTGAATACTTGGCACAAATAAGTATCGGTTTTATGACGGTACGCTCATTGACCTGCATACGAGTGTGCGGTGTGAAAACGCTAAAAGGAGCTTCACACATTGAAAGCGATGCAGGCCACGGTTATGACCGTTTGCCTAAGATCTTGAACAAGTCCAATATTAAACCTGGAAGTCAATCGCTGCGATTGCCAAGTAGCTTTCTCTGTGTGTTGCTCTTTAGAGCGAATCGCTGAAAAACTGTGTGTACGTAAAATTCGTGAACAGCAATGTAGTTGTGTTCTTAAGAAGTATTGAGTTTCTTTATTATTGTAACTATGCCGAGCAAAGTCAATCGCGAATTTTGTATACAACTTGATGTCTCACTTTTATATTTTTCATGCCTTCATTTTGTGCTAATATTTCTATGTTTCGCGTACATGTCGTTAAACCGAGCATTATCTGTCCTAAACAGCACATGTTACACAAACAATATGTCAAATTCAATATGTCGTTAAAAACTGTCGCAGTGGCGTTTATGTAAGCGGCGCAGCGGATGTACACATATCGCTTCTGAAATTCACAACGCAGATACATATATCTTATAAATGAATTTTTACCGCTAGCTCACAAATTGAATTGGATTAACCGTTAATAGATCTGAATGACAGTAGACTGCAGACGAAATGACAAGGCAGTAATTGGAGTGTCTACTGGACGGTATGTTGTCAACGTTTCGAGGGGGAATAAATTCGGATCTATTTCTCCTTGAAACGAGAACATTTAAAAATATTGTTCAATATTGGAACTTTATGATCATTCTTTTCACTAGTTTGCTGAAATATCGCTAGCATTTGTTTTAAAATTCTTTTAACATAGAAAATATAAACAAATAATATAAACACATGGAATTATTTGTCATTTACAAACAGACCTTTAGAAGCCGGGACTTCGCTAGTGTGTTCAACATGTACAACTTCAGCTGCGGAGGAGGTAGAAGGTACAGGATTATCCGGAGTGTTTGTCTGCATCTTGTGGCAAACTTCGAAAGCTTGACCGACTGTGCGCACAATCCTCATCGCTTGACTCTGAAAAATAAATAAACAATGATTATGGGAATACCAAGAGTATTGTGTATTTTTATTTGATCTTTACCATCTGTGAAGTGACATTTATTATTCAATATTTCAAAAAGTATTGATTGGTGGATTGGGTGATAAAATCGGAAAATCTCTAGCAGCATAAAACAGATAACCCCACGATGTCATACGACCGGCGCCACTTCACTTTCTTGAACGACGTACACAACGTTTAGCCTTGCTGCTTGTCAAGTTGGCTGATATTTGCTATGAACGGGACAAATAAACCTCCGTTGACATATTGTGTTGTTGTACAAAACTTGAAAATTCTGTATAAACGTTTATTCCATATATCCAAACTTTGTGTTCTTTCGAACGACATTACTTTTCTGATTATTATATATTTATTTCTCACTTCAAATTTTTTTTTTTGATGAAACTGCAGGCTATTAGTTGGAGGGACTAACATTACTAACACAATTACTTTATTATCAAGCTCACCCATAAGCTGAATAAACTATAACTCGTCTGAGATTTAATGGAAGCTTTAACGAATTACTATTTAGCAGTGATAATATTAACAATTAGATTTGTATGTGTTTATTATTAGTACCTGGGTGATCGAACTTAGCTCGGTATTTATACGAAATTACGAATTACATTATTGATAAAATATGATTAATATTTTTCAATTTTACCGAGATAATAATAAAAAATATGAACATATTATTTAAATAAAAAATCACGAGAGAAAATCGATCTCAAGACTGGGATTTGAACCGTGGTTTTATCGGTCAATCCCGGCCGTCCGATTTCCCACCTGAGCTATTACAACTTTAATGACCATTGCGAAATTTACCTTCATATTCTAACGATATTGTAGCGATTTTCATTGTCTAAAAACAGGGATAAAACGAAATTTTCTAAAAATGAATCCTAGCTAGATCGATTTTTCGCCCCCGAAATCCCCTCCATACTACATTTCATGAAAATCGTTGGAGCCGATTCCGAGATTCAGATTCTATATATATATATATATATATATATATATATATATATATATATAATTCTTGTATATATATATATATACAAGAATTGCTCGTTTAATAGTATTAGATTATGCACATCAATATCTAACCACTCAACTTTCTTGAAGAAGTAAAGTTGCTTCCGAATTATCAAAAATTTGGAAAAGTATTTTACACAATAGCAATAAATATAAAGAAACTGATCATATTATTATTTTGGCATAAAATTAGCGTAGGTGGGTTATGCGATCACTTCCATGATGTCTAGAATGAGTAATAAATACGTCGGTTATGAAACATGGTAATTATATTACTAAATATAGATTTAATGTCTTTCCGCCTAATGTAATACATGAATGCTATATTATTCAAGAAACAGTGCACGTTCAAATAGCAGTACTATTTGTGATAGTGATTTTTTCAGTCTTAAAGAATTTATTTGATATTTTTATAGAATTCTGGGTTAGTGTCCGCTTATGATGTCAACATTTGAGTATGAGTTCAATGAACATTCAAATCCAGTTCATTTTACTACATACAATTTTTTGCAAGTATTTGTATTATAAGCATTGTGGTTACGGCAGTAAATAATATAGCCACCCCCTCTCTTCCCGTGGGTGTCGTAAGAGGCGACTAAGGGATAACACAGTTCCACTACCACCTTGGAACTTCAAAAACCGACCGATGGAGGGATAACCATCCAACTGCTGGCTTTGAAATACAGGCCGAAGAAGGGCAGCAGCGTTTTCAGCGACAAAGCCAGCTCTGCGGTCACCAACCCGCCTGTCCAGCGTGGTGACTATGGGCAAAACACACGGGTTCACGCCGTTTTTGGCAAGAACTTGTGGAGGCCTATGTCTAGCAGTGGACTGCGATAGGTTGAAGTGATTTCTGTTATAACTATTTAACTTTAATTTCACGTGTAATATAATGACTTGTATCTATGCTTTTAGGGACATTATGTCAGCGTCCGTGCTTCGTCAAAGCTAGTAAAACCACGGTGATTTTAAAACACGAGTTAAAACAACAAATGACATCTAATACAGGGGTCAGAATCAAGGTTTATTAGATTTCGAGCTTGACAGGTTTAATTTATATCCTCGTTTCCACCTGACAGTTTTCTAATTTAAAATACGTACGAAATAGTTTATATATCTAATTTATATTTAGATGAAGTGGTCGAGTGTATTTGTTCGACGCAATCTTTTCTATATATATCTAAAGAATCATTTTTTTTCTATATGGTATTATTCATTATTTATTATTTAGTCAGTATACCTGGATGACTGAGCTTTGCTCAGTTTTTTTGGTACCTAAATCGCGTTTTTTTGGAAATTTTTATTTAAATACGAATTACATAATGATGAAATAATTATGAATAATATTTTTTGATCTTACCGAATCACCGACATAATCTTAAAAAATATGAACTGGTTATTTAAATAAGCAGTATATTTATTTGCAATTCAATTAGAAAATAAGAAAAAAAATCGATCTGGAGACATGTGGATTTGAACCGAGTTCATCTCGTTTTGCGACCGTCCGATTGCCAATATGAGCTGCTATAACTTTATAGATAGCGGCGAATTACTTTCATATTATTGTAATGATGTTGTAGCAATAAATTAGCTAGATCGATTTATCGCCTCCTAAAGCCCCTGCATACAAAATTTCATGAAAATCGTTAGAGCCGTTTGCGCGATTCGGATTATATATATGTATATCATCTAACTATATGTAGGTACATAGGCTAAAATTAGTAAAATTAGTAATAGTAATATAATACTTATAGTTTGACACAGAAAGAGACGATGCTCAGTCTAATCGGATTTAAAAAGCATTATTATTTTTTTTTAGTTTTCAGCCTCCTAGAATTGTAAGGTTATGATATTTTGTACATAATTTTACGTTAATGTATTGTCATTTACGAGTATAATATAAAAACATGTATACAATTTGTATTTGGAGCATAAGCTTCGGGGACAATAAGAATTATTTTAACATTTGAAAGGTATCTTGTTCAAGATAAATACAAATAAAATATTAGTCACATATAAATGATATAAATACAAACAGCCACATATTTATACACATACGTACACGCATTCACTTAAAAACCACGAGGAATATACGAGTTAATTAAATAGAAAATAGAAGTATACAGTCATACATATGGGTAACTACTTTCTTTTTTATCGTGGTAATATCACTTATAAATCAAATTTAAAATTATTTAACTAATTGAATTATTAAAAACTAACAATACCATACAGGCTATTTTGTTCCGTATATGAGATCGAAAGTTACGTAGAACTTAGAAGTGAAATGCTGCGAAATCTACTTTAGTTCTTTGCGATACTGCAAAACATTGTAGTCAACTAATCCCACAAAAACTCCTTCCGATCGAAGTGGCAATACTAAGAAAGAGAAATTTAAAAAATAGAACAAAGTTTAGAATTACAAATTTGAGTACAACCGTAGTTGCAAAGTTCGCTATTTTTCGTTTCCGCGTTTCTTCGTACGACAGATTCGATATTCTATACAATTTTCATTACAAATATGGTATTGTATAAGATTTATTACACGAATTCTTGTAATTCCTTTTACGTAAAAAGTATTTTACCTTTTAGTAAAATTTTATATATATCTAAGTATTTTGTGATGTAATCTAGATGTTGGTATGAATATTTTGGATGAATATTTAGTTACAATAGATATATGTATATGTAATATGTAGTCGCGAGTTTATACAGTATTATACTTAAGTTATTTTGTTTTGATAAGTATTATTTTAACTTTTACGTAATGAATTTTATTTGATCGTTTTATTTCAATTGTTTGTATTTACTTTCTAATTTAAATTTCTTGTTTTACTAGTATACACATATATATAACACGCTAATTGCTAAGGATGCTCTAATTCCCTATTATTACATGAAAAATTAAACAATTATCGCAATTAAATGTATCTTATGTTGACGAATAAATATAGAAATAGAATATTTTATAGGTATATTTGTGTGATATATGAAATATTTAAACTGAACGTCATGATCAGCTTTGTAGAGCGTATTCGGTTCGTTATAAAAATCTATTCGTTACCCAAAAAATATTTCAAAATGATTTAGCATTTAGTATCTAATCATATGATTAACACGTAATATTTTAAAGATTTCGTATTATATTTTAAAACTTATATGTTTATAAATTATAACAATAAAGCAATTGTTGCATACAAAAGGGGATGTGTTCAATACGATCCGTCATCCATAACTTATTCAATAGAGAGGTCTTCTGTAAGCACAATGTTTTAATTGGACAAAAGCATTCAAGTTTAAAAGAGAGTTAACGATGCTACATCGATTTTTCGTTCAGCTAAATTAAACACTATTTATTTATTTCATTACAATTATTTAAATTTTATTGAATTGAATTGTCTTTATGCGTGTTGTTTTAATTGGGAGTCGAATGATTCTTAGTTTTCGCTAATTTATTAATTTTGAAATCTTCTTCTATATATTAATACGTAAAGCGAAAAGTTTGTACGCCTATTTACGAAAATTGCGCGGACAGAGGAGTATGAAATTTCGTACACTTACAGTTTAGATAGAGAAGGAGTGCAGAATGCTAATTTTTTTCAAACTTATGTATAAAAATACATTAAATCAATAAAAAAACATTACACACAGTACTATGTATTTGACACACACACACACACGCATATACCTATACTCTTTGTAATCGTAATTGTATGTAACTCGTTACTCTTTTGTTCATTATTATAGAAATATCGTCTTTGAAAATATAGCCTTAATCATGTTCAAACTTATAATTTAAATTAATTATAGTCGAATTTTGGCAACTCGGCGACCACTAGTTTAATGTTGGTACACAAAGCATATTTGTATTGTATAATAATGACTTCGTTAATATTGCCACGTTTTTTTTCCAACAACATATATATATATATATATATACTGGGTGTATTTGGAACGCATTGAAAAACGAAGAGGTATGATAGTGTTGGCATAACCTGACATGATACAAGTGAAAAAAACGCGAAAAAAAATTTTTTTTTCTTGCCTGTTTTCATAACCTTTTTTGGTATAATCCGGTTTGGGAAAAATAATGAAACAGAAATTTGAAGATAATGCTTTAAAATAATCGTGTTTGGAACAAACTGTCAATGTAATGCAAACCGTTCATACGCGCCATCAGCTGACAGAGGTCATCGGCACGAGGTAAACGTACTCGCACCCGCGCCGCCGCGCCCCGCGCGTTCGCGGTCTACGAGTAATTCACAATGTGTATGATACATTGCTGCCTCACATAATACACAAGTCCTAAAATCTTCTTAAAAAAACGTTTCTGAGATAAATGGTTATATGCATTATATAGTATATAAATAGTATATGACTTGGTTTAAATCTTTCAAGGCGTTCCAAATACACCCAGTATATATATATATATATATATATAATTCTTGTATATATATATATATATACAAGAATTGCTCGTTTAATAGTATTAGATTATGCACATCAATATCTAACCACTCAACTTTCTTGAAGAAGTAAAGTTGCTTCCGAATTATCAAAAATTTGGAAAAGTATTTTACACAATAGCAATAAATATAAAGAAACTGATCATATTATTATTTTGGCATAAAATTAGCGTAGGTGGGTTATGCGATCACTTCCATGATGTCTAGAATGAGTAATAAATACGTCGGTTATGAAACATGGTAATTATATTACTAAATATAGATTTAATGTCTTTCCGCCTAATGTAATACATGAATGCTATATTATTCAAGAAACAGTGCACGTTCAAATAGCAGTACTATTTGTGATAGTGATTTTTTCAGTCTTAAAGAATTTATTTGATATTTTTATAGAATTCTGGGTTAGTGTCCGCTTATGATGTCAACATTTGAGTATGAGTTCAATGAACATTCAAATCCAGTTCATTTTACTACATACAATTTTTTGCAAGTATTTGTATTATAAGCATTGTGGTTACGGCAGTAAATAATATAGCCACCCCCTCTCTTCCCGTGGGTGTCGTAAGAGGCGACTAAGGGATAACACAGTTCCACTACCACCTTGGAACTTCAAAAACCGACCGATGGAGGGATAACCATCCAACTGCTGGCTTTGAAATACAGGCCGAAGAAGGGCAGCAGCGTTTTCAGCGACAAAGCCAGCTCTGCGGTCACCAACCCGCCTGTCCAGCGTGGTGACTATGGGCAAAACACACGGGTTCACGCCGTTTTTGGCAAGAACTTGTGGAGGCCTATGTCTAGCAGTGGACTGCGATAGGTTGAAGTGATTTCTGTTATAACTATTTAACTTTAATTTCACGTGTAATATAATGACTTGTATCTATGCTTTTAGGGACATTATGTCAGCGTCCGTGCTTCGTCAAAGCTAGTAAAACCACGGTGATTTTAAAACACGAGTTAAAACAACAAATGACATCTAATACAGGGGTCAGAATCAAGGTTTATTAGATTTCGAGCTTGACAGGTTTAATTTATATCCTCGTTTCCACCTGACAGTTTTCTAATTTAAAATACGTACGAAATAGTTTATATATCTAATTTATATTTAGATGAAGTGGTCGAGTGTATTTGTTCGACGCAATCTTTTCTATACATATCTAAAGAATCATTTTTTTTCTATATGGTATTATTCATTATTTATTATTTAGTCAGTATACCTGGATGACTGAGCTTTGCTCAGTTTTTTTGGTACCTAAATCGCGTTTTTTTGGAAATTTTTATTTAAATACGAATTACATAATGATGAAATAATTATGAATAATATTTTTTGATCTTACCGAGTTACCGACATAATCTTAAAAAATATGAACTGGTTATTTAAATAATCATTTATTTAAATAACCAGTTAATTTTTTTGCAATGCAATTAGAAAAAAAGAAAAAAAAATCGATCTGGAGACATGTGGATCTGAACCGAGTTCATCTTGTTTTGCGACCGTCCGATTGCCAATATGAGCTGCTATAACTTTATAGATAGCGGCGAATTGCTTTCATATTCTAATGATGTTGTAGCAATGAATCCTAGCTAGATCGATTTATCGCCTCCTAAACCCCCTGCATACTAAATTTCATTAAAATCGTTAGAGCAGTTTGCGCGATTCGGATTATATATATCATCTAACTATATGTAGGTACATAGGCTA
Source organism: Melitaea athalia (assembly GCA_905220545.2). NCBI lineage: Eukaryota > Metazoa > Arthropoda > Insecta > Lepidoptera > Nymphalidae > Melitaea > Melitaea athalia. Next base: position 19,658,698 of record HG992176.1, read on the forward strand.
AAATTAGTAATAGTAATATAATACTTAAAAAAGTTTGACCCAGAAAGAGACAATGCTCAGTCTAATCGGATTTAAAAAGCATTATTATTTTTTTATAGTTTTCATCCTCCTAGAATTGTAAGGTTATGATATTTTGTACATAATTTTACGTTAATGTATTGTCATTTACGAGTATAATATAAAAACATGTATACAATTTGTATTTGGAGCATAAGCTTCGGGGACAATAAGAATTATTTTAATATTTGAAAGGTATCTTGTTCAAGATAAATACAAATAAAATATTAGTCACATATACATGATATAAATACAAACAGCCACATATTTATACACATACGTAACACGCATTCACTCAAAAACCATGAGGAATATACGAGTTAATTAAATAGAAAATAGAAGTATACAGTCATACATATGGGTAACTACTTTCTTTTTTATCGTGGTAATATCACTTATAAATAAAATTTAAAATTATTTAACCAATTGAATTATTAAAAACTAACAATACCATACAGGCTATTTTGTTCCGAAATTTATATGAGATCGAAAGTTACGTAGAACTTAGAAGTGAAATGCTGCGAAATCTACTTTAGTTCTTTGCGATACTGCAAAACATTGTAGTCAACTAATCCCACAAAAACTCCTTCCGATTGAAGTGGCAATACTAAGAAAGAGAAATTTAAAAAATAGAACAAAGTTTTGAATTACAAATTTGAGTACAACCGCAGTTGCAAAGTTCGCTATTTTACGTTTCCGCGTTTCTTCGTACGACAGATTCGATATTCTATACAATTTTCATCACAAATATGGTATTGTATAAGATTTATTACACGAATCTTTTATTACACGATATTTTATACACGATATTAATAGATATTCTTGTAATTCCGTTTACGTAAAAAGTATTTTACCTTTTAGTAAAATTTTATATATATCTAAGTATTTTGTGATGTAATCTAGATGTTGGTATGAATAAATTTGGATGAATATTTAGTTACAATAGATATATGTATATGTAATATTATGTAGTCGCGAGTTATTTTGTTTTGATAAGTATTATTTTAACTTTTACGTAATGCATTTTATTTGATCGTTTTATTTCAATTGTTTGTAATTACTTTCTAATTTCAATTTCTTGTTTTACTAGTATACATATATCTATATATATATATATATATAACACGCTAATTGCTAAGGATGCTTGCTCTAATTCCCTATTATTACATGAAAAATTAAACAATTTTCACAATTAAATTTCTATTGTAGAATTAAGGTGCTGTATCTTATGCTGACGAATAAATATAGAAATAGAATATTTTATAGGTACATTTGTGTGATATATATAATTATGAAATATTTAAACTGAACGACCTGATCAGCTTTGTAGAGCGTATTCGGTTCGTTATATAAATCTATTCGTTACCCAAAAAAGATTTCAGAATGACTAGCATTTAGTATCTAATCATATGATTAACAGGTAATATTTTAAAGATTTCGTACTATATTTTAAAACTTATATGTTTATAAATTATAGCAATAAAGCAATTGTTGCATACAAAAGGGGATGTGTTCAATAGGATCCGTCACCATAACTTATTCAATAGAGAGGTCTTCTGTAAGCACAATGTTTTAATTGGACAAAAGCATTCAAGTTTAAAAGAGAGTTAACGATGCTACATCGATTATTCGTTCAGCTAAATTAAAGACTATTTATTTATTTCATTACAATTATTTAAATTTTATTGAATTGAATTGTCTTTATGCGTGTTGTTTTAATTGGGAGTCGAATGATTCTTAGTTTTCGCTAATTTATTAATTTTGAAATCTTCTTCTATATATTAATACGTAAAGCGAAAAGTTTGTACGCCTATTTACGAAAATTGCGCGGACAGAGGAGTATGAAATTTCGTACACTTACAGTTTAGATAGAGAAGGAGTGCAGTATGCTAATTTTTTTCAAACTTATGTATAAAAATACATTAAATCAATAAAAAAACATTACACACAGTACCATGTATTTGACACACACACACGCATATACCTATACTCTTTGTAATCTCGTTACTCTTTTGTTTATTATTATAGAAATATCGTCTTTGAAAATATAGCCTTAATCATGTTCAAACTTATAATTTAAATTAATTATAGTCGAATTTTGGCAACTCGGCGACCACTAGTTTAATGTTGGTACACAAAGCATATTTGTATTGTATAATAATGACTTCGTTAATATTGCCACGTTTTTTTTCCAACAACATATTTCAGGTTTGTCCAAAATTTGTTTAATTATTTATTTTTGTATTTATAATATGTTACCGATACTTTCTATATAAACAGAATTTGTCTATAAGATTTTATTATATTTATCATCATTTTTAACGCGCACGGCCAAGGACTGGAACTCCCTGCCGGCGTCTGTATATTTTCCGAGTACATATAACCCGAACTTGTTTAAAGCGCGAGTGAACAGGCTTCTTCTGGGCGAGCTCGCTCCATCTTCGACCTCGTTTCTGCTCCTGAGCTAGACTGGGGTCAAGAGTAAGCCCATAGTATAATAGTATAATAAGAAATGACTATTATTAATAAGAGAACCTCTGCACACTGTATATTACACTCGTTCCTTTTTACTATTATATACTTCAAGCAGAAAACTCAAGAAAAGAAAGTATTAAATAAATAAATAATTATTAAAAAGTCGTCAATTTTTAAAAATCAACATTAGTCATACAGTGTGTTTAGTGTTAGCTTCGATCCTTTATATCTCTCATAGGATTAACATGGGAAAACGTTACCATTTACTGGTAATAATCACGATCGATCACGATTCAGCCTGTAATATCCCACTGTTGGGCATAGGCATCTTCCCTATGTAGGAGAAGGATCGGAGCTTAATCCACCACGCTGCTCCAATGCGGGTTGGCGGATATTCCCTACTATGAGTAACGATCGCTATCAGATGTACATGATAACAATCGGGACCGACGGCCTCCGAGGCACAGTGGGCAGACCCACAAGGACAACACAAACACCCAGACCACGGCAAACATCTGTATGGCCAATACAAATGTTGTCGTGTGCGGGGATCGAACCCGCAACCGCTCGCGCAACAATCAATCACAATCCAGTGCTGTAACCGCTGCGCCAACGCGGCGTAATAATAATTTACGTTAATTACTTCCGGAAGTTTCTAGTATAAAAAAGTAATTTGAAAGTCATGTTGTAATTAATTATTAAAAATTAATTACAGACACGGAAATTAGAAAAAGTTAACAACGGCGTTTGGAGAATACAAGTCTTGGTACCTATATATTTTGGTATTTTGTTTAGTATTCGTACAGTTTCTTTATTATTCGTTGTACACATAAGATTTTCATTATTTTTTATTTACTTTTCTTTTAGTATTGTGATATAACAAAAAGCTTGATTTGAAATACACAAATACACACGCACGCAAAACCACTAACACACATCAACACTCACACACACTCGCTGAGTGTTTACATCGAATAGATACACGAAAAGTGCCATAAACATAAGGACAAATCTTTAAAAAGTGTTATAGAGAGGACATCGTAAAATAAACACGTACAGTGACCCGCACTTTTGGCTACTCCATTCTAAAACATTTCCTTTACTATAGAGTATAGAAGGATAAAAGCATTCGTACGTTGGGGAGGTTCGATAAAAGCGCAGGCGTGTTTACGATCTGCACTTCGTGTAATAAATTAAACTATACATAAAGGAAATAGCTTTGAAATCTTTACATCAAAAAGGTGTTCAACGAAGTGATGAAAAATGTCCAGATATGTTGATAAAAGATCAAGTATTAGTCATAACAATATTTAAGATATCTTTGCATTCTTTCTTTACGATATTGCAAAGGAATATCGAACTTCATAATATGGTAAATGAAGTATTTTCAGAAAAGCAAAAAAAAGCAAAAATCGCACGTAAATCATAATAAACGTTTTTGCGTTTGTTATGTACTCGTATAAAATACAGAATAGGTATATTCTGTTTAACGTTGAGACAATAAGTACGCATCGATGTAATTGTATATTTTCAGAAGTTCAAATCGGATACATAACAGCTGCATATTGTAAACGAATTACACACGCCGTTCTCAGTTCTATAATACAAATCCGCGCACGTTTGATTAGTATCAAAAATAAATACGACGATAGCCGATTATAATCGATAGCCTTCGTCGAATAAAATATTATTCTTAAGAACTTACGCCTCTATTTTATACGTATTTCAAGATTTTAAAACAGGTGGAGTCTTTAAGAGAGGGTGAATAATGTAAGAATCATGAATAAGCGATTTAAAACTCGATCGAAAGCACGGAATGCTAGTGAATATTCGTTACAGAGCATCTGTTTATTTAGTTAAGAACGAACAATTGACTTACGAAACAGTTATAAAATAAATTAAATATGGTACAAAACAACGTGTTATGTTATAATTATAATACGCAGTTACACAGTGATCGCTATCAGGTGTACATGATAACAACCAGGACCGACGGCTTAACGTGCTCTCCGAGGCACGGTGGGAAGACCCACAAGGACTGCACAAGCACCCAGATCACGGCAAACATCTGTATGGCCAATACAAATGGCCAATACAAATATCACTTAATATAAAAACCGTATATTGTCATGGGACACCAGATAGGTACGAAGTTCCTTATTATAAAATATTAATTTCAAGTTATATTCGAGGTATAAAGAAAATTATTATTCGTGAATAAATTTTTACAATGTTTTTATCGATAAAAATATAAAAACTATTTTACAAAATTATCTTAACACCTTTGTTTTATTTCCAATGATTTATAAAAATATATAATAAAAAAATGATTATCGAATGATATAATAATAAATAATAATAGCAAACTGCAATAATAATAACAGTCATCACGTAGACTATACATTAGACACTATATAGCCATTATACATAAAAATGTTACGATTTTTTTTAACGTTACGGGTGTTTTTTACCGGCTAGCTGCGTTTCAAAATTAAAGCCCATTATACTTCACTGCGGTAGGGGTCTTTTCGCCTATCAAGGCGAACTGTCACTCAGTAAAAACAGAATTTAATTATTTCACATTTAAATAACATTCAGTATTTATGACATTTAAAATTGAAATCGAGTCGTTTATTATCCAGTAGTTAAGCGTTAGAAGGGTACATTTAATTTTGACAATTTTTGTAGTCCGTGCCCGAAGGCCGCAAACGGAAGTTTAATTTTAAGATTCTATCTTTCTGTCATTTCAACGTTATGTTCCTCTCATGACGTCCGTTAGTTAGTACACCATTATACCTGTCGCAAATATCTTAGGAACCAAAATAGGTAAATATGCTAAAATTTACACAAGAGTCCAAATTACAAAATAAATGTATTTCTCATCCAAGAAACACTTCATTTTTTGCATTTTTATGCGATATAAAAAATCAAGGAGATAGTATTAGACGCTGTATCATTGTACGAAAAGTTTGGTTTAGTCTGATGCTAATCAGGTAGCTTACAATTGAGGAACTAGCTCACCCTCTATATTTATCTATCTATAGTCTATACTAATAAATAGAGAGCCGGTATTTGTTCGGCCATACTGCGAAAACTACTGACCCGATCGGAATAATACTTATACCATAAGATGCAGCGTGTTTCGGAGAAGGTTTGAATATATTGGACGATTATTACTTATTGTGACAACGACGGTGAATACTTATCGTGTAAAAAAATACGGACGGACCGTGGTCGCTAGTTTTAGATGATTACTTTACAGCAATTAGTCACATGCTGTCAATATACTGCTTACAATGAAATTTATTGTTATTTAAAAATATTAAGTAATGACAATAATTTGACATAAACATGTAGTGACGGTAAAATATATTCCCACATAAAAATAAGCTCACCAGAATATATTGACATGTTAAATACATCCATAAATTGTATTTTAATATTTAAGGGAAGCGTTCTACACGAGTATATTACAGTGTGTCAAGATTGCCTGTTTAGTTTCCGAGGCTACACTTCGTACATATATAATCCACATCTGCGCCGAAAGTTTGGAAAATAAAAATATTTTATGCCGAAAAATATATATTTTACGTACCTACATACAAGTTCATACAAGATCTAAAATATTCACATCCACAAAAAATCTAGTTATGCACGCGGAATATAATTTTACTACGAAAGATGATGTTATTAAAATTATATCGCTATTATAATATAAAATGACGTAATTATTTATTATAAGTATTGAGTTATATTATGCAGGTAATAAATATACTAGATAAATACAGAAAATAACATATCTAATACATAGTAATATTTTACTGCGTTATGAAATATTTCATGCATTATTTTGATTTTACTTTTAAATCATCAATTCATGAAATAAATTTCTGTGTTAAAGAAAATTTAATATAGCCTCGACGTCTTTACTTTTATATTTACAACATTAATTAAATATGTTAAGATATGATATGTTAAGTTCGATGTTACGCTTTGGAGACTGACAAACATCATCGTCTTATCATGAAAGTGTGCTTAAATATAAAGGTGATGCCAATTTTTTGTCAATCTTCTAGAAAATATGTTTGTATATCATAAATACACGATTACACACATTAACGAATCCTACGGTTTCATCCAGTATTTGACAGAAACATTCCTTGCAAATTGGTCTTTCTTCATTACAAATTTGTAATTTGTAAACACAATAGAAATCTCTTTTTTTTTTTAAATGACTCGCAGTGGTTTGGGTTTTTTTCGGTAATATTGTTACAGACTTCGATACAAACGCGGCTCGTTTCTCCCTTTTCCCTAAATTCTAATAGTTTTAAAAACGTTCCTTTATCTCATCTACCGATAATCTTTCTGCACATTTTAATCTACATGAACTCTTCAGGTCTTTGATTTTTCTTTCAGGGATCACTGAACCTGTTACCGAGATGTAACTTTTCCCAGTATTCCTAAGTTCTTTTGATTCTTTTCTCTCTTTTCTAGTTTCTTCTTTTTTTTGTTGTTTGCTTTTTGTTGTGTCAGTTTCGGTATTAATGGCACTTGAATTTTGATTTTCTTTGTCTGCATTCTCAATATAAGTATGTTCTTTATTTATATCAACAATAACATTTTGTATTTCGTCTTCCCGAATCGAATCTTCGTTATTATTATCTAGAGTACTATAGAGAGCGTCTTGTGCATTCTCATACACTAAGCTCGTAACATCATCATGTAGTTCTACGACTACTAGATACTAGATAACTACTAGATAAATCGAAATATACGTTTAAAGAAATTTGAATTTAGGACATAAGTCTTGTGCTTTAGTTTTGTTCAGTCTTTACTGGCGACTTATAAAATTATTCCGACTTATAGAAAATTGTATCCATTGGAAAAAGGTTGGCAATAACTTAATATCTAATTATATCAACTTATGATTTACTGTATTCACCAAGCTGTAAAAGTATAAATTGACATATGAAGTTACGTTCGTTTTAGCGGTAGTTGAATATAAGTATGTAGATAAACCGATATATTCGTTTGTTAACGTATTAGTGTGTTAGTAGTCACTTTGATATCTTGTTTTATCAATTTACGTACGCTAGGTCGGTTTTTAAGTATAAGTTGTAATAATAATAATAATTATAAGGATATATTACGCTAAATTATATATTTTTTGTGACTCATCGTGTAGATATCTCGTTTTGTAAAATAAAATACGCAAAATATGGAAATAGTCAAATACTGTCACAGACAATATCTTAAAAAGTAACGTAGATATCGATTTGTAAATTTTTTTCCTACAAAAGCAATGCCGTAGGAAGCCATTGCGGCGATTTAAAAAAAAAACACGTAATTGGAGTTATCAAGTTCGTCACGCCGGGTACGGATTATATTATGCTTACAACGTAACAAGAATTATGGAACATATCTTTAAGTAATAATTGTCCGTATTTATGCAAAATGGAACCACACGACAAATTTCGGTTTTTACTTTTTTTTAAGAATACTCATTTAAAAGTGGTCTAAATTATTATACAATAAAGAACCACATGATTTTTCCCTTGAAAACAAGGTATACAAAAAGCAGAAAGGAACCAAAAGCAACAAACATTACATGAGAAGCAAAACCGAACCACAGCACCACGGGACTCTGTTGTTCAAACAAATAAATAATATTACTATCATGTTATTTTATACAAAACGGATACACACATACTTGGTACCATTATACATTATACATATTTTCTATTCATAACAATTATTTTTAATACACAAAATGGAACCAGGTTTCTGTGGTATGGTTATGCGTAAATTAAATACGTAATTAAATATTGTCTTTTTTGAAACCACAAGCATTTGGTTCTATCATGTATAAATAAATATTGTAACACAGCAGAACCACTTACTTGAGTGAGTGCTTTGTTTGGATCGAAGGAATGGCTGGCAAAGGTGCCCAAGCAGTCGGTTCCTGTCTTTTAAAATACTTAGTTGAGCATATTTCTGATGATATCGAGGAACTAATATTATGGAGCGATTCTTCAATCCATATTACATCTCATTCCACAAGATGCACAGAGCTTTTATAATGGTCTCATTAGTGATGACTGATGATGCAATAGACGTAGATGGACTAGATACGGTGGATTTCGAAATCCAGTTTGATGATAACGTCGAATAAACATCTATATGTATTGTTTTATAATTTTTTTGGGTAATTAAAGCTATATTACGATATTATAAATAATTGTTTCCATTTGTATTAGTAAATCCCTGGGGTGTGGTTCTTTTTTGTATATGAGAAAAGCTATCAACTTGTAAATGTTAAAAGGAACCACTTGCAGATTTTCTTAATTATCTAGAAAGTTTAAGAGTATTCAAACCTAATTTGTATACACATACTTTAATTAGTAATTTATCAATCAATTTAAATAAAATAAATATTAATTTTACTTCATCTAACAGAGCTGCACATGTTTTTGCAAATCCTTTGATATCTCAAAAGTGCATGTTTGCTGGGTGGTTCCTTTTTGCATAAATACGGACAATTAGTCTTCACAATAGACGCACTAAATCGAATTACTCTGACGGCAGTTATTGTAATTGTAATCGACATGCGCGAAGTAGCACGCGAGAGGGCGCTACTCGCAGTCGTCCCAGTTCATAATAAAACTCTACCTATATATACAGAAAATCATATTATGCTTGATGCTTCATTTCACTCCATTAGCACTTGTGTGTTGATCGGATCGTAAACTAAACTCCGAGTGAATAATGATAGCACGTCTCGATTTCAATGGTCACTCAGTACGTAATTCACACGTTGGCCGTTCCAAAATACCTCGGAAACATTATCGGCAAAGTTTTCTAAATAACAAATGGTTTCGGCGACGGAGAGGCATTGCCCTTGACGTAAGACTATCACGAGTCAAAATAGTACGTAGAAATGTCATAGTTGATTTATAAAACATTTCCGCGTTTAAAATTAAATTACCGTGAATCGTTTTGATTCGGATTGGAGTTAGAACTATCGCAAAAACTTAACAGTTTACTCTTTACAAAATTATTTATTTTTTGTGAATGGGTACTTTATTTTGACATATAAAGCATAAAACAGTTTGTCACGAAAAAAAAATAATTACAAATTTACCTACAGTAGATAAATTTTTAATAAATAAAAAAAATTGTTTGTTTGCGAATAAGTAAGAGACAAATAAATAATCAAATTCTTATTAATTCTGAATTGAAGTACTTCAGATGCTGCTCGCGAGCAATAAAAAAATCAGCGTGAGGAGTCCATGAACCCCCGGTCGGAACGAAGTTCCTTTCGCTTTGCCGTTTGCTGTACAGTCATAATTTGTATTGTAAAATATCAAGTTAACAGACTTAAATTGAAAAATTTGTAATAATATAATAATTATAAATATATTTATTTCTATATCATATAAAAAGCACAAAGTAGGAACATGGACTAAAATAAAAATAAATATCAATGATAAATCAAGCCTGAATGATGGAGGATAATTAAGTTAATAAAAATTTAGGATCCGTATAAAATAAATTTTATTAATTATAATTTTTTAATTTTTGAAAAAACATTAATTATTTATTATAAAATAAATAAAACTTAAGATGTATTTAATAACCATTTTCAATCACAGTAATAATTGGTTTCTAGTAACTAAAATATGACACATGTTTGTGTATTAAAGCAAGAAGTGTCGAGAAAAAGTCTTGTTACGCTTTTTTCGATCTCGCTCACATCCCACTAAAGTGCGTGTGCCGCGCGATAACTTCGTTCTAAAAGAATACGAAAGAAATATTGTATTTATCCATTATCATGAATATTTGTACAATTAAAATTTGAGTACCTACTAATACATGTATTTAAAAATTATATGAACTTCAATGAAAAAGTTTTATATTAAAATGACTTCGTGAAACGTCTCCTGTTCAAGACATAAAATAACATTTTTTAAGTATATTTCGTAGTTAAAACAATATATAAAAACACAACAGTTCTACAGAAACAAATCGAACGCAGTTTACACACTCACATGAGGCAAATTGCCAAGGAAACTGAGCTGCTCTGTCAGCCACTAATAAGCTGCCAGGTGCGATATCCTCTTATATTTTACTAGCTGACCCCGCAAACTTTATTTTGCCACATATGATATTAACCCCCACAACCCCCTCTTGTGGGTGGAATTTTGTAAAATCCGTTCTTAGCTGACCTCTACTTGGCAAAAGGAATATTCCTACCAAATTTCAAGTCTCTAGGTCTTAGGGTTCCAGAAATATCGTGATGAGTCAATGGGTGGAAATCTCTTTTATATATATAGATAAAGGGTTTTATATAAACACACACACATACAATAACACAAATAATAATACATACACAAAGAATATTTTTTCTGCAGGTGCAAGCATGAGAAGAGCAAGAATCGCGGAAATAATAAATAAAAAGAATAGTTGTTTTATCTATTGAAGAAAAAATATGGATGTTTCGTTTTCAAGGTTCGTATCAATTTACTTTTATTGTTATTATCAATCGATAGGATGAAAACTATATATTTTGTTATTAGGTACAAGAAAGCTGCGTCTATGATATAGGTATGTAGAAAATTACACAAATACACTTTTTATAATTATTTTTGTTAATACCATTCAGCCATTAAAAGTTTTATATCATAGTTTTAGTATATGCAACGAATTAATGATCACAAATAATTAAAAAGTGATTTTATTGTATTAGTATTTGCCAGGCATATGAATATTTAAGAATGAAAAATACTTCATCAACAATTTTATGGACATAAACTTTATTTAGGAGATAACTTATGTAAAAAAAATCAACATGAACAAAGCCGTGCAGCGTCCATCTGTTAGTCGCCAGAGTTGTACAATAATTATATTAATGGTTTAAAAATATTTTAGTACGTTTTTTCCTCAAATTAACGCGGGTGAAACCGTGAAGCACAGCTAGTATTAGTATATTTTGTCAATCCCAAAATTCACCTCAAAATTAACATATTTTTAACTCCTTTTATAAGAATGTTTACTATAAATCTTAAGAAGATTACGGCTTTTGTCTAGCTTTTCGCTGAGTATGAAGCGTTTATTTATTTATTTAGTTTCGCAATTCACGGTAAAGTGAATACAACATAAAATCCTAATGTCTTTCTGGTCATAACTATAATAAAACAAGAAGTTACATAAATTTTAGGTAACAGAAAATGTTGACGTAATACGTGTATTTGCTTTTCATATATGTAATTTTTCTGTCAACACCAGTTCTTATTAACGCGAGATACTATTTGACAGTAATGAAAATTAACGATATCGCCTAGGTCATATTTTCGTCCAAGTTATTTGTTTCGTTTCAAATATACGAAAATATTATTATTTTTAAAGTGAAACTTTTATTCTATCGGGCCTAAATTTTTGGTTCATGACTATCGCATGTCGCATGTCGCAAATGTTTCGCGTTATTTGTGTGTTTTGATTTGTGTATTACTCGTAATGTAAATGTTTTTATTCACTAAAGTTTCACTTGCATCGTGGTTTCATAAAACCACACAATTTTTTTTCTATAAGGTTTAATCTATATCTATACTAGTCAAAATCAAAATCATATCTATATCTATTCTATTAAATAAAATTGGAGTGTCTGTTTTCAATATTAAAATAAACGCTTTTTACTAAATGCATAACTATGGATGTATACACGGTACATATACCAAAATAACATTTTTTACAATTTTTGTCTGTCTGTCTGTCTGTTTGTTCCGGCTAATTTCTGAAACGGCTGGACCGATTTTGACGGGACTTTCACTGGAAGATAGCTGGTGTAATAAGGCGTAACTTATTCTACTTTTATTTTAGAAATTTATTTATTTTAATTTATAATTATTACGAAATGTAAAGAATCTCTGAAAGAGAAGTTTATAGAAATCAACATCCTGACCTTTGCATCGCAGTATATTTATGAAAATATAATGTACATACGGAAAAATAGGCATTTATTTGTTAGTCGTAACGATATTTCCTAAATGCCGACGCAAGAAAAAAAGTAGTTCATTTATAGGAATATCTATCTTAATATATAATAAGATTCCGGCTGCGTTTCAATCTCTGCCTTTACTGAAGTTTAAAAAAATTACTAAGCGAACTTTATGTAGTAAAGCCTACTATACCATCAATGAATACCTTGACCTATGACCCGCTCTGTAAATTAGATAGTTACAAATATTGTGAGCAGGTGGCATGTGGTGGTCTCGGCACGCACGATTGGCTGTCTCGTGTTTGTCCTGATCATTTCATGGTCCACTATTGGGTTTTTATCTTGTATCTGACTTTGAATTTTTTAAAGAGTACCGAGAGTTTTTTTTTTCCGCCGGCTTTTTTCTCTCGGCCTACACTAGGGACATTATGTTATTTATTGTAATATTTAATAAAGCCGAGGATAAAGTAGGTACGTAATGTTCAAAAAATAAAAGTGTGTGGCAGCTCCGACGCACGACTGGTGTTTACTTCTTCAGATCGACTGTCTAATATAATATGCACAAAAGAGGCTTTATTGTCTAAGAAAAAGATTAACACCAAATGAAATCGTAACCGATACCGTCGTAAACGTCGTAGGCCGTAGCTGCTACTGTCGTAAACATTGTAGCAGATAGATAGCGCACAAAAACGTAACGAGGTCATTCGTTCAGTAGATTTTACTCCTCATATTTTTTTTCATACCGGGGGCCTTATATGAAAATCGATTCTTAACGAGTAAACTCCAATAAATTAATGAACAGAGTTATTTCTTTTTACTCATGGTTTGAAATTAAATTCCAAGATTTCGACTTAATTCCTTGCAAATAATCAATCTTGAAGTCATAGATACTATTTTTATTTCCAAATTAGTTTGCCAAAGAAGTTTCACTTCTGACATGACGTATACTATGTACGCAATTTTTTTTTAAATTTTAATGTAACTAATTAGTTAAATATTAACTAAATATAACTATTTCGTTCTAACAGTACGATTACATCTCCAAAAACTTACATCTAATTACTGCTAAAAGTAAGTCTTAAAAATTTAACAAAAACAAAATAGTTTAAAACTAATTTGTAAACCGTCTTTTATGTTATTATTTATTAATGAATATATTATTATATATCAATATATGTATATATTTCAATGTTCTTCTTTTAATTGAAAATAATTTGGCACTACTTTAGATGTCTCTATACTTACAAACATCTTAAAATCTAAAACACTTAAACTAAATAATAGCTCACGTCTTGTCTATTCGCATCACCCAAATGTGAAAATATCAAGACGTACCTTTTTCAAGGCTCACATATTTTTTTAAAATAAAATCGACAGGCAAACGTTAAAAAAAATGACCAAAAAGGTTCTAATTTTTTTATTATTTTTTAAGTATAAAAACATTTTCCATTCCTAATTTCACAAAATTAATATTACTCTATAATTAATTTGTTACACTTAATGTAATGTACCAAATACCAATCTAAAATGTAGATTCTGTTGAGAATAACCGGCGCGGAAACGGTGAACACATTGCTCAAGCATTATAAATTCAGTCATATTATGTCCTGCATGAAAGCCAGCGTTACAAATCCGAACATCTTAAAAAATTTAAGAGACGCGACGACTTGCATCTTCCTATACTAACGTTCTGTCTAGAATACAGTGAGAAATTTTGAGCAGCATTAAATGAAAACTCAAGAATCAAATTATACTTTGCTTTTATTGAAAATTAATAAAACTTTTCTATAAAAGCAAGTAAAAAAACTTTTTAGTTTTGTTTTTTGTTTGCTCTTAGTGGAAGTTTATGAAACAAAATTAACTTGTGTCATACGTAATTCACAAAATGTTTTTGTAGCAAAACTTCTTTACGCACGCTTGACTTGGGAAGTAAGCTGGTGAATGCGTGACGAGAGCGCTACGAAAAATGTGATCGGGCGAGGCGAACGGAAGTTGAGAGGGAGATATAAGTTACTGAAGATAGAAAGAGAGAGAGTTACGTTTCGTATATTACTGTGGGAGCTTAAGAAGTTTTACTTCAGTCGTGTGGTCTAAAACACACTAGTTTTTTATAATAATTTTTATAATTATGGAAATTATGGATATATACAACAATTAAATAGAATATGTATTAGTTATCTTTTTATAACTTTTCCTTAACATACTTGTAATAAGAGAGATATTTGTCAGGTGTAGAACTATTTCCAGTTGATCAAGTTCTGATATACCTAGAAATATAATTTGGTTTAGTATAAATATATAAAAAATAAACACGTATGAAATATTTTTATAACGTTGTAATTTATGAAAACGCATACACCTTATCGAATTCACTCAAAAGTAGATTTTGTCATGTGCATCAAGTGATTTTGGTAGTATTAGGCTTAGTTAAATACTGTATTTACAAAAAAATATAGGTATAGCTTTTTGTAATATTTTAATCGTTACATTTAGATGTTTAAATAAATCAAACAATAACTTCAACGTCAACGATATGTCACGCTCGAGCAGTATTTATTTTATTATTATTATTATATTTTTAGCGAGAAATACGTTTAGGTAAACACAATGTATTTTATTATATTATTAACTTTGGAGCTAAAGTGATATATTGTTGCAAACTCTTCTACATTACTCAATAAAATATAATTACTCACCTCGAGATCAGAATCCAAACCGTCCAAGCTCGAATGTGTATCGGATCGTAGCGACATTCTATTAGGTCTTCTCGTAAGACTATTAACACCCATTAGTTTACTAGAACGACCTAACGTTGCGCTGCCACCACCAATTATTTCAGGTTCACGAAAGGAAAGTTTTTTACGTGGTCTTTCATTAACATCTTGCATATGAACATCTTGGCCAAATCTTTCGATAATCGGAATCACAAGTCGCGATTGCACACATACGTCATCTGTAGAATCGAATTGCCGTGCTAAAGGTGCGTCTTTTGGGAAACTTCCACAGTGAAATTCCACGTCGTCTTCGTAGCGTTTCATCGCCCCCACGGAGAGTGGTCTGGGTCTCGTCCCCACGTACTCGCGGGGGAGATCATCGATGCGACTCCTGTGCTTAACTTTACGAATGTCGCCGAACTCCGGCTCCGACCTGCAGCTCTTTAATCGCTCCTGATTTTTCTTACTCTTCGCTTCTTGCTTCGGATGTTTTCTTTGCGGCTCCTGCCTAGACTTCAGGGCACCACCGATCGCGAAAAGAGTACTTCGCGCCCTTAACAAGACCTCGGACGGTAAACTTTTCGATTTATGCTTATCGTGATCCTTACTATTAGACATGTTCGAATATTTATCAAGTACATGTGATTTATTATCCGTTCGATCGTTTCGCGTTGTAAATGAAATCGGCTAATATTTGACGCGCTCTTCCGCACACGTACCCACGAAACAACTGAAGTAGCAGCGGCATGGTCGGCGCGTGCGTCGCGCGTCGCTACAAGCACCGCAAATAAACACATTCACGTTTTCCGACCGGCTCTCGCCGTAGCGTACCTATATGCAGCGGACAAGATATAATTATATTACATTGCATAATATTAGCGATATACGACTAAAAATTTTTCGAAAGATTAAGTACTAAAACTTACGATTCGCATCTAAAACGAATTTATTGGGTACAAATATTCGCACACATTAAATGTTACCCGTAAAGGTCTCTCCGCGTTAACAGTTACGAGGTGCGAGGAAGAGGCGTCAAGTGCAGTCATTAATCCTAGCGTGGCGTAGCGGGCGTTGAGGTTTTTTACGACCGAATGAATCTTTTCGAATGAAATGAAAGTCGAAATAAATTTATTCCTGATCACACAATGGAGTCGATATAACAATTGCTATATAATTATTATTGCCTCACTGGTTATCAATAGAGACATCTATAGACAGAAATATAACCATTCGTAAACAACACTACTGATTTCTCCGAAGAGTAACTTGAGCTTCAAGCACTTAATTAAAGTGCAAGATTTCTGTTGAAATGTTTCTACCGAGAAAACTGTGAAGCAAAGCGAAGTTGTCTACTTCTCAGTGATACATTACTTATCTTTCGTATAGTCTATATTTTATCTTATTATTAAAAATACACTGCAGCGCACTAATAGGTCGTTGGCAGCGCATCACTTTAAAACAGTTCAAAAATTATTATCATTACACAAAATTGCCTCGTTTTTATACGTGCCTTTTTTGAATTTTCTTTTTAATGTATGTATTCAAATCTTTCTAACTTCTTCCTAATAATATCTATTACAAAAATATGATAGGCAGACTATTCAAGTATCATGTAAGCAAGGTAGAGTAAGTAAAATCGACAATCTGTCACGTATAATACTGTATTGTACAGATTGAGTACATTGCTTTATTTTAATTTTTTTATATCTCTAGAAAAATTTGGTGAGATCTAGTTTTGTATATTCGTAAGTTTATCAATACTTGCAGTAAAAGAATCTCTAACATAAATTTTAAACTAGTAACTAAATGAGTGTATCCAGTGTTTCTAATAATTTTCAGGTGCGATAATTAAATTACAACAAACGAGTCAATACATAACACAACTCCTTGAAACATTTATACCGTAACCATTTACGAGTGATCGTAATAGTAATTGATTATAAAAGTCGAGTAGGTAGCGAAATACTAGATTTATAATGTGCGTAAACGCGGAGTTCGTCGGTACACCCCGACAGCCAGCGACTCCAGCTGACAGATTTAGAACAAAACTATAAACAAACGCCTCCAATGGATGACTTTTAAATATCTATCGTTCGTATTATTTACGATTCTCGTTAACCGCTGTTGGCATTTTTATATCGACCTATTATCCAACTACAAAGCTGTCTCTAAACGATATTTCTCGCTTTAGTATTCTTAAGATATATTTTTATTAACTACAATTTCGAACTATTAAAAAGTGATAATTTTCTTTAATATTTCTAATTTAGTATATTTAATTATTGCTAAAATATTTGTTTCCTGTATCCATATTAAAATATAAAGATACTCATATTTTATAGGTATGAGTTCATTTGCACCCAAGCCTGAGACTCGGGACACCGAAGATCCACGTGCACCATTGTTGCGCCATTTTTCGGAAGACATCCTGGATATCGAAGTCGACGAGATTAGTGCGGCGCTCGAGCAGCTTAAACACGGAAGGGCCCCGTAGGACGACCGAGTTACGACTGAGCTCCTTAAGGCCGAAGGGCGTCCTGACCTAAAAGCCTTGGCGAGACTGTTTAACGCCGTTATACACTGGCATTCGATGGGATGATGAGAGGCCGAAGAGGCGATAAGTCTCTCTAGAAGAATTACAGAGTGACATTACTTCTGACTCACGTCTATAAACTGTTTTTGAGGATTGTTACAAATCGTCTTACCACAAGACTCGACGAATTCCAACCACCAGAGCAGGCTGGGTTTCAAAATGGCTACAGCAACGTAGACCATATCCATACTTTTCGGCAGATTAGGGTAGGGTCACCTAAGATTGCGCACTTAACATTTGACTTGCTGTAAGTCAAGAATAAAATAAGTTAGCATAATCATCTTTATTTATTTTCAAACATACATTAATATACTTTGTTAACAAACGACTTAATCAAATATATGGTAAATTTTTTTGGAATAATTGAGCAATATATGAAAAATGGTAAATGCGCAGTCTTAGGACTCTGGGTGGGTAAGACTGCGCAATAGGATCGCTAAGACTGCGCATGGAGAACAGAAGCTTTTAAGGTAATACTAAATTAACTTAAGCCCTATTAATACTAAATTAACCCATTTAGGTACAAATGTCAAACTTGAAGTGTCCAAAGCCAATGTCCGCTGTGCATTTTTCATGCCACTGATGCCACCATTCAGAACTTACAGAACTACCAATCCAATCTTCTGTAATCGATATAGGTACCTATTTTTTTGATTAGGCATCCTGTAATTAAATAAATTTAATTGTGATAATCAATAAAAACAAAGAAAAATAAATAAATAAACAAATAAATATCTTATAACATACACACACGGTCGTCTGTTCCTAACGGTAAGCGACTTAATGCTTGTGTTATAGGTAGCTGATATAGCTAAATACTTATAATATAATACATAGAAACATTACATATCTAAATCCAAATATTACACCCAGACTCAGGCGGGAATCGAACCCGCAACCCGCGGAACAGAAAGCAAGGCCACTACAAACTGCGCCAACGGGTTAGTCAATTATCTACCGTAATAATTTAAAAAATGTCTACTTCACAAATTTAATCGTAAGGAACCTATTACATGACAATAGTAAATAATGTTTATACCATATTGTTAGAAGTGTAGAAAATGAAAAATAGTAAAGTAGGGAAAATGTGTATGTCGGTACCTGCGCTGTTGTCGATATTCACCTACCCTCACTCATTCTATTATTCGAGTCATTCTGTCATGCATAAAACGAACGCTGCAACCGCGTCTCAGGCAGTCTTGGCTCTGGCTTGGCATGATGCACTCGTTGTATCCTGCTAGTAGCTTAAACTCGACTCTTTCGATAATTAATTTGTGCAAACGGATTAATTCTCACATTCTGTATTACGATCTAGCAACGTTATTCTGTCCGTTAGATTTTGGTTATCTTTACTTTTAGTTTAATTTTGGTTTGTTAAATTTAATTGTTTTCAAAGTAGATACATCTTTGTAAATTGCATTCTTGAGGGTAGAAATAAATATTGTTTTTTAAAAAATAACTTCTGGTGTTATTTCCAACAATATATATACTAGAAGGCAGGGCTACTACAAACTGCGTCAAAGAGCTAGTTATCAAAAATGATGTTTAAATTAGGGGGAGGTAAGTCTGCGCGCGCAGTTTTAAGGACCCTGGCTCTGCGCAGTCTTAGGGAATCGTTTAATATGCAAATAAATGACTATCCATGCCATCTCTTGAGTAGATGCGTAAAATATGTAACCGGGCAGCGTTGTAGGTGGAATTCGTTTTTAAAAACGATAACTAGATTTATTGTAATATAGCTTAATCAGACATGACCACAGTTTCAAAATGACTAAAATTAACATCAGTTACAAGAATTATCTTTAAACTTACCTAGCAGATCCGATATCCCACTGTTTTCAATTTTTTTGTCGCAGCAAAACCACTCATATGTACGCATCAAAATACGACTGAAGTTAGGCACAGATGTCGTTTATGTTTTGAAATATTAGCATTGCGCAGTCTTACCTCCCGCGCAATCTTAGGTGACCCTACCCTATACAAAAGACTGAATATAATCAGCCAATGTGTATGGTATTTGTGGATTATGAAAAAGCTTCTGACTCTATTGAGACCTGGGCTATTCTGGATTCACCACAGAGATGTCATCGACTGGTGATAAATCGAGGTACTGAGGTACTACGTACATACATACGTACAACGCGGCGACAATGACCATCCATATGCAAGACCAGCGAACGCGACCCATTTTGCCTTGGTTGCGAGGTAAGACAGGGGGGTGTAATGCCGTGGAAACTTTTTGTCATTGTGCTGGAGGATGTCTTTAAGACGTTGAATTGGGAGGGACGAAGCATCAACGTCAACGGCGAATACATCTCGCACCTTCTTTTCGCCGATGATATCGTCTTCTTTGCAGAGACGTTGGATGAGCTCGGCTAAATGTTGGGCGGCCTACGTAAAATTGTCGAGGTAGGCTGGATGAGGATTGCACAAAACCAGGATGTCTGGCACGAACTTGAGGAGGCCTATGTCCACCAATGGACTGAAATAGGCTAACTGACTAAGTTCATTTGAGTTCAATAATACAAAAACGATTGATGATGTAAATAAAAATGAAATACGTCAAAATATAAAACAAAGTAAAAGGCAGAGAAACATTAAAGAGATGAATGTACCGTGTTCACAGAGTCATACATAAGTCCGTGTAATTTATGTGTATCTATAAAAACGTTTCACCGATCCGTAAGCAGGTTGTGTGTAGAGATTGTCCAATTTAAATCACGCCGTCATATCCCTTTGATCCATACTTTATTATCTTCCACGTGTCTAGTAAATAAATATATACTCGTACGATCCTTTACACGTAAGCGTCATTGACGTTTGATGATGAAAAATTATGATGCAATAACCTTCCGCGCACTTTAATTAGAAAAACACACGTTTGTCCAAGACGTTTACGATTTGTGATTGAAACTTCTGCTAACTAATTAAGGTATTATAAATAAATAATCTATATACTAATATATAAAGCTGAAGAGTTTGTTTGTTTGGTTGTTTGTTTGTTTGTTTGTTTGAACGCGGTAATCTCTGGAACTACTGGGCCGATTTGAAAAATTCTTTCAGTGTTAGATAGCCCATTTATCGAGGAAGGCTATAGGCTATGTGTCATCACGCTAAGACCAATAGGAGCGGAGTCCACGCCGACGAAGTAGCGCGCAGAAGCTAGTAACTAATAAACTTATTACGTAAAACCAAACTTCAGAGAGATTAATAATTGAGACAGTACAATTTTACAAATAATCATTAGTAAGTTGATATGTTTAAACTAATGTAAAATATATCGCTGGCAAGGCCTTTGCTCAAGATGCTAAGGGCAGGCGTGGGGTCCAGGTCTATGAAATAGTGACACCAGTGCGGCGTTTGGTGTACAAAGAAAGTAAAAACAAGAATGTAACAAAGAAAGTAAAATGACCTGTAGGTGGGGGACGGGTATGTATGTGAATATGGATAGATAATTATATAGGTGTATATGTGTAAGTATGTAATGAAATGTATATGTGCATGTGTGTGTGTGTGAGTGTGTGAGTGTGTATATACATTAAAAAAAACCGTCAGCGTCGGACCACGTCCAAGCTTTACTAGGCAGTCACAGGACTGTCGATTTGTAGTTCTAATGATACATCCCCTGTGGTATTACAATGCATGTTTAACAATAGGCATGGGCATTTTGAGCCCGTGGATGTCAATATAAAATTTAAAAAAAAACTGATGTAATATGTTTAATATATTATGTAATATGTACTCATATAATATGCAAAAATGATGAGATTACATCTAAAATATTGTTGTGAAATTGTCTATATTTTAAGGAGCCTCACTGGGCGGTACACTTACCAAACGCTGAAATTCGAAAACTTTCCTTTTCGCTGTTTAGTTTTTGTAATCAAACCTTTTTTTTCCTCTTTTATTTCATGGTGATTACGTAGGAAAAAAAATTAACGAAAATTTTACTCGTGCAAATTCTTACCTTTTCATTTCTCATGTCCTATCTATTGGTGTTTTTTTTTTTAAATTATCCGAATGAATAAACTTAAAGTGATAATAATTAAACAAATCAACTCAACCCAAAATATAATATCATTTTCAATGCTGGTGAAGTTATTACTCTCAGTAAACTAAAGTTCGAATAAGAAAAAAAATATAGGGTACTAGTCACCACTTAGATTTACAATCTTAGATTTCCCAAAACTGCTAAATGTGCCATTATGACGTCAATGATCTAGAATCGCAATACAATTCCAATAGTACATTCTGTGTCGTTTGGGAAAAATTCAAATATATTCGTTACAATATTATTTTTTTTTTGTATTTCTTCGTTATTCTCTTTGTGACGAAGTTGGCGAGTTAAAAACGAAGCACTAATTCAAACCTTGGTCACATTCAAACTATTATATTTTTCAACGAAACGTTATCTAATTTTAAAATTCTATTTTAGTTGAGTAAATTATTTTATGCTACGTTTTGATGATTACCTGAAATCGAGCGTCGCGTTTTTGTCGACCGTGATAACTTCCGTAGTTAAGATGGCATCGCAATCTTAGAAGACGACTGACGCATACTCGTATTAAATTTTTTAATTTATTTCAATATATTCTGGTGGCTCGTAATACAATAACTACTTTTTTCCATTAATTATGCTCAATGTTTACTGTTTAGCTCCCATTTATCGTAGCCCATAAACCTTCATCGATAAACATGTTCCTCTAATGCGACAACAATTTCTAAAATCGGATCGTTGCGGTTCGTCAGTCTTTAGCTCGTTTAAACAAACAAACAAACTCAACCTCCATAACAAACCGTACCTAAGTATAGTGTATAAAGTTTAGGAGTCAAAATTTATATACATAAATACATAAATTCGATAGTAAAGTATATTTAGTTTAAAAAGAGAACAATTTTTTTCTTTATATTACAAAAGCCGATGTACGTTTTATTTTAAAATAGATCAGATATCTTTTAATACGAATGTTACGATAAACAAATGTCGCGTCAAATAATTTATTTTATCGCATATATGATTGTCACAGCGTTAACGTTTATTATTATTTTTCCTCGAAAAATGTTTTTGATATTCGAATACTGAAATGTTTTTCCGGAAAATTTTATTTTTGTTTTCTTTTTGTGATTTTTTGGAACGTTGAACTATGATTCAGGAAACGGAGAAATTAAAACAGGAATTCGATTTATCGTCACTATTTTAACATATTATTTTTGAATTTGAATATTCTATTTTGATAAAGTTTAGTTGTATTTTAGTTTTAATTTTACTCAACTGCTGTAGTAGCTGCCTAAGCATGAATAATGTATACATTTTCTTACAGATCTTGGGACGCTCTGTGGGCGTTCTGTATTTTGACGGATTTCGCAAAACGTGAGTGACATATTATGATACGTAGAGTCGAGTTTAAAAATATACATTTTAAAGAGTACATGATACCTATTTAATATTTTATTATTTTATTTTATTTATCAAACGATGACTACAAAAAATCTTTCCCTTTTTGATGTAGCTCAAATAATTATTTCGCTAAACTAACAAGTTTAGGAAATACCAATAAATATCAACTCAAAATGCTACAAATAAGACTTAAAAATACTGATTTAAGAAAAAAAAAAACCTTAGCGAAACTTTTAACAATATCCATTTTGTGAATCCCATCAACCATTTTATTTACCTTTATACTATTTATACGTGTATGTGTGGTATGGGTGGGATCTAAAAATAGAAAGTAGGATATTACTGCATTATCTCTGGTGACCTATATTATGATCCGGCGACCGATGTGAGGTGAGGAGAATTTTTTATTATCCGCTTAACATGTGCTTTGAATGATTCCTATATATGTATGTTACAAGTCTTTAGAGAAAATATTAAAAAATATAATTATATCTATTATTTCTATAAGTACTCTACAAAAATAAAAAATAACAAATATCAACATGTAACAAAATATAATACAAAATGGGTTTATTTATAACACACACGTAATTGAATTATACGTATAATAAAAATATTATGTACATTATATCTTTTTACAAGAAAAACTGTAGAAAAATTATCAACGCATAATTTTTTCTATAATAAAATAATAAAAATAAATACTAATTGGTCGACAGCAAACTGGATTTAAATCAGTTTTTATATTCTACAGGAAAATGTAGCACACTGTAGTGGCAAAAGTCACGTACTGAAATCAACAGAATTTTATACCAAGAAATACTCGCCAGATCGGAAAAATCGGACGCAAAAAAGTTTTTTGCTCTTTTCACTTTAAATCAATGATTTTTTTATGATAAACTCACAGACGAACATAAAAAGAATCAGAACAAAAATTACTGCGTAATAATTTAATTGATTGAGTGCTCGTACCCACACCTGGGTTTAGGCCTATTTCATCATGTAGGAACAGTCGGAGCTTAATCCACCAAAGTTTGTATTGTAATCACACTTTCAAACGGAAATTGATAAAAGAGTTCGACGTATCAAACTTTTATATTTTTTAATGCATTACAAATATAAACAACTAGCCGACCCGTGCCCACTTCGTTGGGCGTTATAATCCATTTCACATAAGAAGGGTACGGTGAAATTTGATATGTTCCAATACAGTCTCACTATTTTCAGCAAATCAGATAAATATAAATGTTTTAAAATCACCAATTAATTTCTAAGGCAAATAATAATGCTTGATTAGATTGAATTGTTGACACGGCACGTCAGAGGGCGCAGGTTCAAATCCTGCTGATTTAAAATCTTTATATATTTTTATCTTTTTCCTTTTATCTTGTCACTCCTGAATAGTGTAGCTTTCTGTTAGCGAAAGAATTTTCATGATCGGATCAGTATTTGCGAAGATTACCCCGTATATACAAAGTTATAAATTTTACCTCTTTATAATATTAGTATAGATTATGGATATTGTATACACAAGTATAAGGAGTATAAAAAATATATTCAACTAAGTTGGTATATAATTTACTCTCTGGATGTCTTTTGTAATCACACGAATATTCTACACACAGATTTGTTTACTAAATTCTATCTAAGCGCATTTTCCTTTAGAAAAACGTCAACCTTTTGTCTTGCCCTTGGAACACGTCAAGGAAAAATGTGATTAAAACCTCTTTGAATCCTATTTTCTAAAAACATGTCTTAAACAGATGAACGGTTATATTTGAGTGAAATATGTACAGAAATATCGTGAATATGTTTTTATGAAAAAAATCTTATTAGCAAGAGAAGAATAGCAAATTTTTGGTGTGTTCATATTTATAAAAATAGGTGGTTTTCGAAGTACGTAAAAAAAAAACGTTTTTAAAATGGAGTGATCTAATTTTCCGCTAAGTGCTTCATTAAAATGAATTGAAAGATGAGGATCGCACCTAATTATGAAATAAAATTATTCTGTGCTATTTCTTGCATTAGCGCTAATAATTTCTAAAATAA
Organism: Melitaea athalia; assembly: GCA_905220545.2. Classification (NCBI taxonomy): domain Eukaryota; kingdom Metazoa; phylum Arthropoda; class Insecta; order Lepidoptera; family Nymphalidae; genus Melitaea; species Melitaea athalia. Next base: position 19,683,978 of record HG992176.1, read on the forward strand.
AATGAAAAAAAAAACGTCTACCGACTCATAGCGTCCTATTGTGTCTGGAGGCCTGGTATATTTTTTGTTTATTAAAATATAAGTACAATACTTAATGATGATACTCAGCCCATCTTTATTAATTACTAGCTGTGCCTGCGACTTCGTCCGCGTGGAATTTGATAAAAAAGTTATTGTTCAGTTCGCTGAGATATAAAATAAATAAATTTCTAAAATAAAACAAGCCTAAATTACTCCTTTTTATATCAGCTATCTGCCAGTGAATATCCCGTCAAAATCCGTTCAACCGTTTCAGAAATTAGTCGGAACAAACAGACATACAGACAGACAGACAAAAAATGTAAAAAATGTTATTTTGGTATATGTACCGTGTATACATCCATATGCATTTAGTAAAAAGCGGTTATTTTAATAGTACAAACAGACACTCTAATTTTATTTATTTGTGTAGAATTTACCTATAGATGTATCAACACTAGGTGTTGAATATTTAGCAATATCGCAGCGTAAGTTATTGGCAAGTAATGAAAATGATGTCATGTATTACAGTTTTGGAAATAATAATAATGATAATGATGATAGAATAATAATGATGTCATATGTAGTTTTGGAAATAGGAAAGTCGTGCGTCATTTTTATTTAAATATCTGCCAGATGATCAAGCGATTCGTGTTTTAGTGCTGGAATTGTTTTAAATCTAATTTTCCTTTACTATGTAACTAACAGAGTAGTGCAGCGTCAGATAAGCAATATTTGTATGCTTTGACGTCCGAAATTACGCACTCTATTTAATCAAGGTGCAAGGGATTTATGTTGGCAGCAAATTGTATAACATTTCAGTTACAAACACTTCTATTGTTTACTGGACGCCAAATATCTCTAACGGAAAAATGATGATAGCGTGCAGATTATCAAACCAATTAATGCAGAAAGCTTTCCGGTTCATGTGGCTCTTTGCCGGAAGCCACAAATCTTAGGTTACTTGGATGAGCTTAAAATTCAATGGAAGATTTATTTATTTGATTTTAACATCATTAAATATATATTAAGAGTGTTCAAATTTTATACTAAACTTACTGTACTATAGTTAGTAAAAAAATCAAACAAAATAATACAACATACCTTGCGGCTGCTCTTGAAAACGTTGCACTTGAAAACGTTAGTGGCGCCATCTCTTGCGATGTAAGAGAAAATCTTCAGGTCGGAACTATCGTGAGAAACGTAGAATATGCGGTAAATCGGGTGGTGCATAATTTCGATGCACTCGTTAGTCGTGTTTCTGTTGCGGCTGAAGAATTTCGAACCCTTCTGTGAAAGATAAATACTATCAATTTCGATAAAGACTTGTCTTGACTTTACAGGTTTAAATAATCTTATAGTTTACAGGGTGACTGTAGTAAACGAACCTATGTATGCTCACACACAAGACACAAGCATAAACCCCCAGAGCACGACCAACATCTATATGGCCAATAGAAATGTTTGTCATGTGCGAGGATCGAACCCGCGGCCTCAAGCGCAACAGCCAGTGCTGTGACCGCTGCACCAACGCGTTGTCATGTAATTTGTTGACGTATATTCATGTATCAAAAATAATATGTAACAAAGGCGTACATGCATTCGTAGTCTCAAGTAGTCGTAGGTACTCTGTCGTGTAAACGACTACATAATATGACTGCAGGTAACAAAAAAATATCTATCTATCTGCTATCATATCTAATATATATCGATCTACGTAAGATTGCCGGTGTAGGCTGGATGAGGATTGCGGAAAACCGGGATGTCTGGCGCGAGCTTGGGGAGGCCTATGTCCAGCAGTGGACTGCAAATACATAATTTAACCGAGGTAGGGCACAGCAGGAAATTTTCTGCTCAAAAAATGGGGCAGCCCGACTGGGGTAGTACCTCGACCTTACAGAAGACCACAGCTAAATAATACTACTTTCAAGCAGTGTTGTGTTCCTGTTGGTGAGTAAGGTGACCAGAGCTCCTGGGGGAATTGGAGATAGGGTCGGCAACGCGCGTTGTTAAGTTGCTAATTGTAAATATATAGTTATAATATTGTAAATTAATTTTTTTCATTACATATATTTCAATTTGAACGTTTATGCTAGGTTTTACATAGCCAAACTTTTTGTTGTCTAATAAGGTTCTTCTTATTTATAGCCTCCAAATATATTAATTATAAACCACCATGAGATATTTTACGATATATAATGGACTAAAATTAAAATTTTATTACTTATGTTGGTATAACTGAAAAAAAAAAAACAAATTTGAATATGACAGTGAAAAAGAGGCTTAGTGACCTAGTAAACCACCTTTTTCAACTAAAAGGTTATTTGGGTTAAATCAAGGGTGGCACACGAGTGGAAGAACGTTGTAGATTAAGCCTTGACATATACATGTGATATGTCATGAAGGATCAGGAACCTCGTGCAAAGTAAAGAAGAGATTGTTATCCTAAAAATGTTCCCCATATAAATATATATATATATATATATATATATATATAATTTTTTTTCATTATATACATGATTATGTGATCCGCCTGTAATGTATATTCAGAATAAAAAAATATTTTGAATTGTTCCTATCGGTTTGATTGTCAATTAAAATTACTCAATCGTTATTCTTACTTATCGTTATCTCGTTAAAATGTCCGTTCAATAAAATATCCATATATATAAGTTTATTTCCTTAACCTCTCTTTATATATAAATAATGTTTATGCACTGTCTGTCCAATAGTTTTTAATTTTGAATTACTTAAACTGAATAAATCTTACTCATTGTAATTAACAACCAGTAATCCAATGCATACTTATAGTTTTTGTTTTTTACTATTATATCTACTAAATTTTGTCCTATAAATTTTACTTTGTATTTATTACGATAACACTTTTTTATTTAACACTAGCTGACCCAGCGAACTTCGTACCGCTTAACAGTCAATTCTTTCATTTTTAATTATTTTTATACTTATCCTTCCCGGAACCCCACTCCACGAACACTTAAACTTTATGGTATGGTATTAAAGTTCAAATTGACTTTTAAGTATTATTACGAATCTTTTGTATGGGAATACAGAAAAGTGTTGTTTTTAGACTTTTTCAGGCAATTTTTAAAATTTTTCTCTCCGTAAGAACTATCCTCGTACTTCAAGGAATATTATAAAAAAGAATTACCGAAATCGGTTCAGCCGCACTCGAGATTTGCGCTTAACAACACATTTAGCGATTCATTTTTATATATATAAAAGATATTTCAGTTTTAATATAAGACAACCTTATGCTGTAATGTTCTGGGCATGTGCAAAATGAATAAAAAACAGATGTTAACACACAGAAATTTATTACTACTTAATAAAAATAATAAATTTGAATAAAAAATTGTAGCTTTTTTTATTACTTGATTTTATTTAATTTTAATGACTTTTAAAATTTCGGGTCGTATCATTCCATTATAAGCTAGATTATAAATAACTATATTCAGTTTTTTTACTCTATGAACTTCTTGTCAAATATATGGAGTACGTTTGTGTGACTCTATGTATTTAATCATTAAATGTAATGCGTTCGATTTTCAAATACGCAATTTAATACAGAGTAGACAACAGTTAATTATCGCTGTACGGCGAATTCGATTACATCGTTTAAAATTCGAAATTCGACTGCTTTGACGTAGTAAAACTAACCGCTAAATTTTAATCAGGATCAGGTTAATTAGAATTCAAATACATTTCAATTAAATATCACAAATTAACTTTTTTTTTTTATACCACGACGGTAGCAATCAAGCATACGGCCCGCCTGATGGTAAGCGGCTACCGTAGCCTATGGACGCCTGCAACACCAGGGGACAAAGACAACAACAACAAATATTGTTCACTTTATGTTGAAGTATGCATATAGATATTTTTATATATGAAAGTACTTATACATCGCGGCTTCATTTTGCAAGTCCCTAGGAAAGTCAGGATAAAAAGTAGATCTCGAATACCAAGTTACATTACAATGCATCCTCATTCCTCATAATCATAAACTTTCACTTTTATAATAGTAGTAGAATTATTAGGTCATCCACGTGCTCTAGTTCCAGTGCCTTTGTAATAACGCACATTTTTCTTTTAAATTTACATTTAAATTAATTCTACGATCGTTCTGGTGAAGCGAAAGCTGGAGCAAATATTTTTATTTGTACAAATATTTGTCTATGGTCTGGGCCTTTACTTTGTGATTGCGGATAGCACTTGAGTTATTAGTTTTGTAGAGTACGTAAGGTCGTTGTTCCCTTTCATTATCATAAAGCATCTGATAAGGATCTTTACTTTTAGTAGGTAAAATATCCACCACAGAGACATAAAGATTAAGGCAACACTTTATTTAACAAAATGTGTTTTATTTCAAGGCGTTATAACATAGTTCAAATATTATAATGTTGAGATTAACGCAATCGAATAAAAATATAATCTTTAATTTTTACTTACTAAAAAGTTCGTGACTTTGTTAGTTTAACCGCGCTAATTTCAGGAACTTTTAATCTTTTTTTTTTTTTTTGGATAGCCCATTTATCGAGTAAGGCTATTTTTTTCCTCAAATTAACCTGGGTGAAACCACGGAGCTCAACTGGCATAGTTTTTTATTTAGTATGATATCTTTTATTTTAGGAATTAAACTGTCACGCAGTTTGGTGGGTTAAGAGTGTTTGGTCCAAGAAATAATTTAATAATTTTTTATTTGATTTTATTTAGCCTTTTTTTGATCACGATTCAGTCTGTAATATCCCACTGTTGGGCATAGGCCTCTTCCCCATGTAGGAGAAGGATCGGAGCTTAATCCACCACGCTGCTCCAATGCGGGTTGGCGAATAGCCTTTTTTTGATATGAAACTGAAATTTTACCAATTTATGGAAATTTTATGTTTGTTACATTTTAAAACTAACATATTCAACCGCTTGGAAAAAAACATATCAAAGGTAGTTTGAAACTAAATTTGCCTAATCATAACATAACACGTGGTTCAATAAGTCCCGAGACTAAGTACTAAAAAAAGGTCTTTTTTATAAAATTAATTTTTATTCATCAACATAGTCTCCTCCAAGAGCGATACAGTCCCTCCAACGCTTTTCTAACTTTTCTATCCCATGTGTGTAGAACGATTTGTCTTTGGCTTCAAAATTAGCCTCCGTTGCTGCCATAACTTCACTATTTGAGTCAAATTTCTTACCCTGAAGCATTTTTTTGAGGTCTGCAAACAGCCAGTAATCGCTGGGGGCCAAGTCTGGCGAATAAGGGTGATGAGGAAGCAATTCGAGGCCCAATTCGTTAATTTTGGCCATCGTTCTCACGGACTTGTGACAAGGCGCGTTGTCCTGGTGAAACACCACTTTCTTTTTGTTCATGTGAGGCCGTTTATCCGCAATTTCGTACTTCAATCGCTCCAATAAGCACATGTAATAGTCACTATTTATATTTTGCCCCTTTTCAAGGTAGTCGATGAAAAGTATTCCATGCGCATCCCAAAATATAGACGCCATAACCTTACCGGCCGATTTCTGAGTCTTTGGACGCTTCGGGCGGCTTTCACCAGCCGCTCTCCACTCCGCTGCCTGCCGATTGGATTCCGGAGTGTAATGGTATATCCAGGTTTCATCCATTGCTACATACCGATGTAAAAAATCCTTTTTATTATGATTCATCAGCGCCAAACATCGCTCTGAATCATTGATACGTTGTTCCTTTTGATCAGTTGTAAGCAAACGCGGCACCCACTTAGAAAAAAGCTCTTTCATGGCCAAATTTTTATGTAAAATAGTGAAAACACTACCAGCTGAAATCTTCACTATCTCGGCTATCTCTCGCACTTTTACCTTCCGATCTTCCAATACGATTTTGAGGACTTGGTTAATATTTTGTTGAGTCACTGCTTCATTTGGACGACCTGAGCGTTCCCCATCATTAGTGTCCATGCGACCGCGTTTGAAGTCGGCATACCACCGACAAACGGTTGCATAACATTTTATAAGCCATTGCTGTGCTTTAACGGTATTTTTTCACATTAAAAAACAATATTTTATCAACACGCGAAACTCGTTTTTTTCCATTGTATCGAAATTACAACCGTAGCGTCACTTAAATGTTTCAAAATCAATAATTTTATTGTTCCATTTTTAAAAATTTAAAACATATTCTTGTATTGATAGCCAGTACTTTTTAAAAATCAAAAGAGTTTTTAATATATGCGCCATTTCCAGGTTAGTCTCTGGACTTATTGAACGATCTAGTAAGTTGATTTTCCACTCGGAATAGTCATAAAAAATGTACTTTATATTAAAACTATGACAAAAAATAACAAATCCCTTTGTTATTAAGTAATTAAATTAAGTTCATAAAGGAGACTTAATTCTATCTTTTTAATTATAAATCTTATTCTAGCAAGCGTTATCAGGAAGAGGACATCGTAAATAAGGGAGACTTACCCTCGCAAAGATAGCAGCTTTCTATCTACGTAATTTCAAGATCTTCAACGTATTTTGAATAATTTATTCATGATGTACTTATATAAACTTTGATTTTATAAAGCAAATTAAAATTTTGTAATCTATAACATTTTTTAATGGGTGAATTGAAGCTCCCGCATTAGGAATATATATATAAATATAAATGTTCTGAGGATCACCGACAAGACGCTACCTTACTCTTTTAAAATTGTTTATACACCATTTAATAAAACTATACAAGTCTAATATGTCTGTAATGAAAGTCATAGCCACAAGACGCACATACTCAGTATTTATGATCTAAAATCAATGACACCATATGACATAATATAATTTTACTAGCCGACCCGTGCCCACTTCGTTGGGCGTTAATTATTTTTGTGATGCAAATAATATACTTATACATAAGTTTTCATCTCGCTCACATATAACTACCACCCCCTGTTTTCTGTTTGATTTCTAAAAATACATTATTAGTACACCTCCACACCATCTATAGAGCATACATTTTGAATTTCAAGTCTCTTACTTCAAAAACATAAGACTTTCATACAAACTTCCAACCCCCGTTTTACCCTCTTAGGGGTGGAATTTCGTAAAACCTGTTCTTAGCGGATGTCTACTCCCTATATGGAACCTACTTGCCAAATTTCAAGTTTGTAGGTGTTATAGTTTCTGAGATTTCGTGATGAGTCAGTGACCTTTCGCTTTTATATATATAGATTAATGATTAATGATTTAAAAAAATACATCTATATGCTATACCCGGTATGAACCAGATACATAAAAGTACATATTTTCATTTTTATTACCTTAAATAAATAAATAAAACTTTCTTACTTTTCGTAATCAAGTAGCTGTCTACTGTGAAGTTGTGCGACCGCTCGTAGCAAAGGTTAAAAGGTTAAACATTTTTATATAATAAATAAACAATCAGAAAACGCTTTTTTGGTATTGTATTTATTTTACCGAAATTCTCTCGTATTGGAGTTACGTAATTTTAGTATAGATTTTTTTATCGTTAAACGTTCTTGGCGCTTGCACGAAATATTTACTCCGTTGAACAAATCAGATGAAAAGTTTAGTAAAGGCTATTCGTACTAATCTTACTAAGAACTAACTATGCCCCGCGGTTACACATAATTTTCAAACAAAACTACACCTTTACGATTGGACTATAATTGTTTGTATATTAATTTGTAGAGTAAACTTCGTGTTAATACGGTGTATCAATAATGAAATCTCAACCATGCTTCACATTAGACCAACAAGAACAGTTCCTAAAACTATTTTTTTCACTTATGTTCTCCTAAAAAATGCTTAAATATGATTTACATACAGCTCATGTATTAAATATATCAATTGATTTGTTTTTACTGTACAATGCTTTGCGAAATACGTTACTGTTGTAAATGAAAAGTTATTCACGTACTAGCTTTTGCGCGCGACTTCGTCGGCGTGGACTCCGCTCCTATTGGTCTTAGCGTGATGACACATAGCCTATAAGCCTTCCTCGATATATGGGCTATCTAAAACTGAAAGAATTTTTCAAATCGGCCCAGTAGTTCCAGAGATTACCGCGTTCAAACAAACAAACAAACAACCAAACAAACAAACTCTTCAGCTTTATATATTAAGTATAGATATGAAAAATAAGAGACTTAATTTAATTTAAAAATTATAAATTTACACTCACATCGAGTGGACCTCATTCATATTAACAACCTAGTAGTGATTATTCAATGAACATCACAACAAATTATACACATCTCACTCACTCGCTTCAATGCAGATTATAAAAATCTTTCGATTTTGAGTTTTAAATATAATAACATAAGGTTTAAAATACAAAATAGATAATTTTAACACCTGCAAACTTTATTCTGCTCATATGGGTCAATCTCACCGTGTAACTCATGAAACTATTTCCAATACGACACATTGCATATATTGGTTATGCGAAAACTCGATTTGTAGAGACAGGATTTTTAAAACTATAGAAGTTCAGAATACTACTTCAAAAATATCTTTTTATTCGTTGAATAATGTCTTGCAAAAATATTATTTAGCGTGTTGCCACTACAACAGTAATTTCAATCTGGATTTAAGAAGTGAAGCGCATAAAGGTCCAATCTTTATCCAAAATACAAAAAAGTCGATGTTCGGTAGTGGACTTTTTTGACACTTAACTTTGAATTTTTTGCAAGATAATTTTAAAAATATTTTTTTTCGTAACAAATTAAGAATTATAAAAAGTAGGATATAATATTTGTTTTATTTAAGTACTTATTATTACATTTCGTGCGTTAGTCAAAAAAACATTCGAAATATGAAACAAAGACAATCCAAATCGTAATAATATAATATGTATTTAACTCGTATTATGTTGTGTATCTTTGGAAATAAGAACAGTTAAACTTTTTGATGTAGTTACAGAGAAAATCGTCAGTCCGGGGATACTTTTGCTACAAACTTTGGTCAAACTATAACAGATATGAAAACTTTGAGATGAGAACTTCCAGTTGAAAAAGTCTGCAAAATCTCATAAGTCACCGTAACCACTTTGAAGTTAAAAAAACACGTTGAAAAGTTATAGTTATTCGAGTTCTTTTATTTTACACGTGATTTGCCAATACCAAAACAAATTCATGTGATTTTTCACATGACTTTTTATTTTTATAGTATTTGTGCTCTTTGTTTTTATTGTATTGTGTATGTTGTGTGTCTGGAAGCAGTGTATGTGTCTCAAATAAATATCTTACTTACTTACTTGATTTAAAACCTTTTTGTTAAACGAAGTTATGAGACTTATAAGTAGTTTATTTGAAAACAATCCGAGTTTAAGAATGACAATTGCACAAATAACGTATCATAATTATATTAGTATCATTGACTACCAGAGTCAGGCAGAGGACGTAGAAATATCTATTCCGCATATTATAACATTTTTTTCAAATGTTTACTGACTAGTATGTCAAAGCTCAAGTTAAGTTCCTGCCTATTAATTTTTTTATGCAAATAAAATGAACTAGAAAATAGAAAAAGAAATAAAAAGAACACTATATAACTAATATTTTACAAAAAGATTAATATCTTGGTCAAGCAGACCACAATCAACCTCTTTTTTTAAAGTATCAGCTCGATCACCTAGAATACTAAAGCTAGAATAATAAACAGATCCTGGCAAAAACCGGGAAAGTTAAAGGTAGAGTGGAAAGTTACAGGAAAGCTAACGAGTTTAATGGATTTCAACTGCTATCTATCAACTTCCTATTGTTTTATTTATTTATTTTTTATCATTTGCCCATGTACGAAAAATGTTTTTAAAAGGAAACACTGGCCCACAAATAAAAACAAAATCTGACGATGACTTACTATAAAAAATAATATTAAATTAAACGGTTTTTGAAGTGAAACTTCTTTATATCCATAGCACGTTGAATACACCAGTTCTCGTCCGAGCACCGAAGCTATGCAACGTCGGGCGCGGTCAGTACTAGGATGGGTGATCGCCTGGGAACACCGTGTGACGTTGGCTTTTTGTTTTTTTTTTTTCAATTCGTTTTTTTTATTAGTTTTTTAAATTAGTTTGCCAAAGAAGTTTCACTTCTGACATGTGTACTTTGTACGCACGCGTTTTTTTTTGTAATTTTAACATGCTTACCTTATTCTTGGTGTGTTTGGTACGCGTGGTTACGCGCACGCCATCTATCGATACATCAACTGTAACTTTGCGCTTCTTAACTCCTTTCGCCTTAAATTCATACTGAAACAAAAATGTAATATTTATACATTATACTTTGACCTTAGTTCGTGTATATAATACTAAGTTTTTTTTTTCAATTATTGCTTTTGCTTTTATTGCTGTTATAAATATATAATATTACTGTTTGTTTTTATTACTAGTTACGATTTTATTATTCATATGGAAGTACTTTATATACATAACCTAAATATAATAAGGTTAACATAACATTGAAGCATCAGCGAATTTGATAAATTCACTTGTTGATCTGGTAAACGTCAAAAAGTTCAGACTAAAAACGGAAATTAACGTAAATAAATAATTAGTGAAGAATTAAGTAGAGATAAGATACGTGTAAGTCCGATGGATTTCTATACTTAACGGCAAATTACGTAATAATTGTTTATCAAAATAGCAATTTTTAGGAGCTGTGATTTTTTTTATTAAAGCAAAAACGTATACTTTTTTAATAAATGTTGTTAATGTTAGTAAATTAAAAAAATTAACTGTTAAAGCTAAATTAACTACACCACTATACCCTCTCGATGAAGGAATTATTAGAACATACGTCTAGACCTGAAACAGATACTTGTTTCAAACACAAATATTCCCACGAGGGCAGTTTTAAATAAAACTTCTGTCACCATTTTTCCCGAACGATCGTCAAAATGTAAGAAGGAGTAAGTACGACGTACAAGAGCTCCTTGAAATCGCAAGAATTTAAAAGACTGCGAACTTTGTTGACGAGGTTCTTAAACCGCTTTGGAATTTCTTTTTAGTATGTTATAAATCGCGAGTTCATTTAACCGAATAAATAAATGTCAATAATACATTATTGTTAGCCCCCGAGCGATAGCTATTCATTTACATTTCTTCAACAACGGCATGAGAATCACATTCATTTGACGACGCGTTAGCGCGGCTGGTTTGTGGCTGTTGCGCTGGCGGTTGCGGGTTCGATCCCCGCACATGACAAACATTTGAACTGACCATAATTATAAATGTTTGGCATGGTCATGGTGGTGTTGGAGTCCGGACCCCCGACACAGGAGAAAATCCTACTGGGTTATTGGGTGTGAAGTGTTTATTTTTATATTTTAATGTAACGAGATTCGTTACATCTCGGCTGTAATAAAATATACTAATATAAAATAATATCGTTTTTATAGACAATGATAAAACAAGCTAGCTGAAAATCTATATATTAATACGTGAAGCAAAAACTTTGTACCCCTTTTTACGAAAATTGTGCGGACGGAGGAGTATGATATTTCGCACACTTATAGTTTATACGTGGTTTATACAGAGAAGGAGTGCGGAATGCTAATAATTTTTCAAAATTATACATAAAATATACATTAAATTAATAAAAAAGCACTACACACACTAACACACGCACACACGCATATTATACTATTTTGTTGATTGTCAGTCTGTAGTCAAAATAAAAAGGTATTTAAAAGAAGGTTCTATATTGTCATAATTATTTGGTTTTCTTTGATTTTAAAATTTTAATTATGGTCGAATTTCGACCTCTGGGCGACCACTAATATTTGATTAAGACGTTTAAACAAACAAACAATCTTTTTAACTTTATTATATTAGTATAGATCTTTGTTAATAGTAAAACAATTAATTGCAGTGGCAAAACAAGTGATTTGAGAATGATTGGATTATTTAAACAAAACCGATCTCTAGGTATGCTTGTAATTTATATAAGGAGCTTTGTAATAAGAAAAATAGAAACGCTGTCTAAAAAGTTGAATAATTCTTTTAAATCAGTACTAACTACTAAGGTAAGCGCGTTCTTTTCTAAACAATGTTTTGCAAAAACAATTTTTTCCTTATCAAGACAAGGTAACAATTCAACAAGAGTTGTGAGTATTTTGATAGTAAGGAAGAGAAATGTAGTAATGGAATTGAGAATAGAATATATAATTAATTACATGTATAAAAACTAAAGTCTAAAAATGTATTTTAAACAGATTAAAATGTATAATAACGATATACATTTTCTTCTAATTAGATTATCGCTCTTAGCGATAAGACCGCCTTTGTACATCTTTCTTTGTATTTATCACCTTTTGTAATGTTTCTTTATGGTGTACAATAAAGAGTATTTATTATTATTATTATTATTATCGACATCTACACGATTTAGTTTTACAAATACCTACTTTATTAGTTGCTTAAAAATTCTTTATAATGTAAAGTCGAGAATCGATTTTAGTAGAAAAAACGTTGTTTGCCAAAGCGTTTAATTTGATGTGACGTAAATATAAAAGATTATTTTCGATTTGAGTACAGTAGAAATCAAGGGATCATTTTGTATAAGCAAGTTCAATCAAGTCTCAAAGTTCAAAAGCTCAAATTATTTTTTTAAGGTAACAAATCTTGATAGTAATGCTATTAATTAATTCGCGCGTTAATTTTATTCATGTAACTACATTTCGAGCGTCAACATAATGCTATTAGTGCCCCATTATCAAATCGCGTTATATTAATGAAGCGACGCCCTGCAAATTTGTCTGGAGGAGATAAAAAAAAATTTTGTTGATTAGGCTTAGTAGGTATTTACTTCTGAGTAGCGATCTCGCAGGGTTTCAGCTATTTTGATAGTTCTATTCACTGATCTGCTTTTACGGTTCAGAAAGTGATCAAAAACTGTTTTAAACAAAAAAGTATAACACATAAAACGTCTATTTTTTGATAATCTACAACTTCAATAGAAACATTTTCTCTAAGATCCTACCTAGGCAAACAAAATTATCAATTCATTGCGTAATGTGAATGTATGTATAAATTAAGTTGATGACAAGTGGAATGAAATTTAGTATGAAATATGCACGCTACTAAGAATAGAAGTTGACGTGTCGTCAAACTGATTCATTGCAGATTGGTGAATATTGCTATTAAGTAACTTAAAACTATGTAATATTTGAGAATCAAGCCGTACAATTACGAGATAGTTGAATTTTAAAATCGTGCAGTCTAGCAGTTTTCGATTACTTCCACAGCGTATTATAATAAATTTTCTTTTTATAAAATTGTATCTAAAGTATGAAACCCAGTTAAGACCAGACGCGGATTAAATAATTTTTCTGACATTCGCATATAAAACGTTTGCGGTGTATTGTAGACTTGTAGTATGTAATGTAGTAGAATTAAACTGGAGTTGTTGAAACACTTACACGAACGCGGCGCATTGCAGCTACAATTTCGACTCGGCTGGTTGGGCGAGGCACATCCATGGTCCCGATGTACTGTAAACAAAAAAACAGATACTGAAAAGAAAACAGTTTTGGCAAAAAATAAATGCAAATTACTTGTCTTAGCCAAAGATTAACAAATATTGTCTTTGTAACGAAAACAAACTGGAATTCGAAAGGAATAAAAAAAATAACGTTTTAATTCCTGATCACTTAGGAAATCCTGTTAAAATTTTGATAGCGAGTTTATTTATATGCAAACGTGTTCATTTTTTGCTATTTAAACCGAACGCGTTATTATTCAAAGCATTTATTCGTAAACAAGCAATAAAAATAAAATTATTTTATTAATACAAATTAAGTTGAAAAAAAAATATTTCAACGTAATATATTCTTCGTATGTATTCTTCCAATATTCAAGATTCGCCTGACTACCCATGAATATATCAAAACAAAAACTAAAAAAGAGAGTGCACTCATAAAAGAATATTATTATTATTTATTTTTATGGTAATTTATAACATCTACCTATCAAGTTTAAGACGTTTGAGAAAATGATTGAGAGATTTATATGTACGTAATTCCTGATTTGTGACTGCTAAAATTTGATACCGTACATCATATTTTTATAACGATTTAATATTTATTTATATACTAAACAAAAATATTGATACTTTTAATTACATTTTGTTTAAAAAAGATTAAAGATTTAAGACCGCTGGGCACAGAGACAATATTAATAAAATTATAGTCTGTTCTTTAAGATTTTTTTAAACGTTAATTATTAGCATAATATGAGTGACTTTGTGTTGTCTTCTTAAAATTACAAGGAATTTATTATGCAGTTACAGTATATCTGGTGCCTTACTTAGGTACACGAGATAGTGCACAATAGGTCTCGAAACTTGAGCACCGACCGTATTGCATTAATGCTCAGATTTTTGCTCGTACTTTTGTAACATAAACCTTTTTTATATGTTGTTGAATTTTATATAAATTATACTTAAGATAATGCTTATGCAATTATTATTATTTGTCCAATAGAAAACTCGACGTTAATAAAAATGCGATTAGTCAGTAAAAGTAACACCTATAAATTACTTTATTTGAGACTAATTTTCGCTCTAATTAGATAATTTTCCTTTATTATTATTAATTTGTTTATAAAGATCAGTTTTCTAGATTGTAACACAACCTAAGCCCAGATACCAGATAAATTATTATTCTTCTAAAAAAAATTAACGAATGTATAATATATATTTTTAAACCAGTTACCTAAAAGTTTTAATTTAGGTAGTTTTTTTTTGAGTTTTTGAGGTCTTACCAATAATCTGAACTTAATCAAAACTAGTAATGATAGACGTAAGGTACTGTACATTTCCGATAATTTGGCCGACCTATCGGTCGAATAATCGATCTTTTTATATGTTGTATTTTATTTAGAGAAATTAGTACTTATTATCATAGTTGAAGTCGACAGCCATTGATGATGAACTACTTTTAAACGTAGGTATACCATATTATGCAGTGGCACATCTATACTATTAAGGTTGCCATTCCAGCATCCTGCCATTACATCCTCGTGAACCATTGAGCTATATCGTTTTATCTTTGGATTTACTCATTTATTACATTTGGTCGCATAAATTCCTTATTACGTTAAGTGATATATCGTGACACATCTTATCGAAGCTTGCCGACCTATTCATGTGACAGCTAATTCATCCACATGGATAACTCCCGTAAGGATATATTGTTATATCTATTGAAGGTTAGTCAGTGATAATAATTCGATGTTTATTTCGTATGAAAATAAATTTCTACGTTTCATATTGTGAATTGTGTTAAATTTAATCAAATTCAATGAATCCAATAAATATTTGCACGATCACGTAAATTTTAAAGGGAAAAATATTTGTGAATATTAAAAAGTAAATATAACAAAAGATGAAAAACATAGGTTACCGCTTTCAATAACAATTTCAGTAAACTCAAATGCGCTTTTTCATTTAAAATATATTTTTTTAGTTGAACCATATTGCACTTATTTGTTTTAGAAGACGTATCTTCAAAACACATCAAACGTTACGAAACTTGGCCAATTTGATAGACGTTAACATTCTTGTTGTGGTCTTGAGAGTCAAAACTTTGATTTTTAAAACTCAGTTCTTCATGCTTTCTCCTAGTTGCGCCAGCAGTAATATTTATTGCATTTAAACTGTATAACTGTCAAATATATATTAATGGTCAATTTTTTAAATTTAAGACTTAAATTATGGTAAGATAATTACTAAAATAGTTTTAGTAGTATTATTATTTGTTATAAGCCAAAAAAAAGTTGTAACATTAACATTAACATAACATAATAACATAATAAGGTTGTCTGGTAGAAATCGCTTACCTAGCGATAAGACCGCCTTTGTGCATATTATTTTGTATGTTTTATTTTTTGTATACCTGTATGTAAACTTGTATGCACAATAAAGTATATTTATCTTATCTTATAATATCCCACAAATCAACTGACAAAGACCATAAAGTTAACTTTTTTTATGTAATAGTAATAAGTTTTATTTCACTACGGAAACTGGCTACGTTAAAACATGAATCGTGCTAAGGTATTTGCTAAAGTATAAGGTAAATTGATTAATTTTTGCGTGTATTTTCTATCTTACATATACAAAAGAAAATGAATCACAAAATTGTATGTATGAGCAAAACTTCTGAACGATTGTACCAAATTGCATAATTCTTTTTTTGTGTTCCTTTTTTTTTATTTTTATATCACTAAGTCGGCAAAAAAGCGTACGGCTCACCTGATAGTAAGCAATTACCGTAGCCTATAGACGCCAGCAACACCGCGTTTCCTGCTGTGCCTTACCTCAGTTTTTTGTCGGAACAAGGTTTAATATTATAAAAGAAAATGATAGAATCGATATATTTACGAAGAAAAGTGTACCAGTACGCTGTTGAATGAGTAAGCTAGATTTATTTTTATATTTGGAAGATTGTGTATGGAATATTGGACATTTTATTGAGCTTAATAAAGCCTGTTCAAACAGTATAACCTTTGCAGTAATGATTTGCTGGTATTCTATGGAATTGTTTCTGGGCGCTTTTTGGCCTATCACGTTTTATATACCTTTGCAGAAGCTAGCTATGCAAACAATTAGAGAATGATTCGTGGGTAAGTATACTTTGTTATATAAAAAGCTATATAGCTTTTTTTAGTATATGATTGTTTCAGGGAAACTGTTTATTGAGTAAGGCTTTAAAAATAAAGCTAAAATAATAAAAAGAAGGTATAATAAGTGGCTTATGTGATAATTGAATAATTGATAACACAAGGAGAGTTGAACCGAGGGAGAAACTTCATGAATTTAAAATATACAATTTTTAAATACCACAGGTTTAAATAAATTTAAATTATTTTTATTTCATTTTTAATATATAAGTTAGGCACTAGTATATTTCGTATTATATGCGTATAAATTTAAAAGACATTATACCCCGTCCGGCCATTATACCCCGTCCGGCGACTAATGATCTTTTTGACACTTCATGAAATTTTGACATTAGTGACTGCCTCACACGTTATTTATTCGATTCGAAATAATAATCGATTTTATTCAAGAAGAACTTTCAATCGATTTCATTAAATACATTTAGTTTAAAAATATTTTTTATTTATGCGTTTATTAGTTTTTTTTAATTATAAATGAAATATATAAATAATAAATTAAATGAATTAACAGAGTTATTGCTCTTTATTCTTGGTTTGCAATTAAATTTCAAGATTTCGACTTAATTCCTTGCAAGTAATCAATCTTGGGGTCATACATACTATTTTTATTTCCTTTTTTGTATAAAATTTATAGAAACAATAATCACATGGCGTAAAATTATTTTTATCATAATTATGATCGATTTATTATCGATTTATTATTTCAAGAACTGTTTCATAGTATGTGGTTGTTTGTTATGCACAGGGTACTTCACTCAATCAATCAAATCGTCAATAAAGTATGACATTACTGTAAAATTTTTAGTACGTTATTCCGAAAAAAAAAACTGTAATTTATAGGCGTGAGCTGTCAAAAAGATAATAAGTGGCCGGACGAGGTATAGAAAAAATGTTATTAAGATTTTAAAGACAATATTTTCTTTATTATTCTAAAAAAGAAATAAGAACTAGAAATTTTTTAAGTAAATACATTCCAATGATTAAACCTTTTTAATTCACGCGTTTACTATAAATCTAAAAGTATCTATACTATTTTTATATTTATATCATAAAGCTAAAGTTCTAAGTATTGAGTTTGAAGCATAAGCCTTAGGAGTTACAAGAGTGATTTAAATAATGTTTTTTTTTTTGAATTGGAAGCCTGCTTGTTGAAGAATGTTACAAGCAATAAGACACAAACTTACAGACAACAAAAGTAGCAAGAAACAACCGTCGATTTAGAAATTATTGACATTATATCTACGCAACCGCATTTATGAGTAAATGTGTGACTGTGTTCGCGAGTGATCAAATTTTTTATTGAAACCCGGCCTATATGGTTATATATTTTAAAAATAAAATTTTCTGTACTTAGCCGATATCCATTAAAAAGATAACCTTGTTTTTCTCTTAAAAATACTTAAATTTTTCCGATTTCTGGAACAAATGACCTTATTTTCGTGTCCTTTATTTGTAAGTCTCCTTTCTAAAGCGATACATCTAATATTGCCAATGTACTATTACTTCTTGGAATGGATATCGGTTTTCTTTGAATATCGTTCGTGAAGAGAATTTTTAAAAATATCTTCTAAAATGTTTTTATGGAACGTATTGATGTTATATTTGAGGACATTTTGAGTTATTACTTTTAATATAAAATTTGTAGAGTTAACAAAATGTCAATAAAGCTATTACCGCATATATACGAATAACATAATGCAGGAAAGTTATGAAACTTTTTGTATCAAAATAAATGGCTTAAAATAAAATTACAAAAACACATTAAGTTTTGATGTTTAAAAGTAATTTCAAAACAAATTTACAAATCTTTGCATATTTTAATTCCCTATCAGATGTATTTGCGGTATTTTTGTGTCTATTTTTTTATCTACTTTTTCACTGGATTTTTATATTTTACCTGAGTTACTTCTAAACTTGTGCTTTTTTATTGTAATATTTCATTTGATCAAATCACGATTCACGATTCAGCCCGTAATATCCCACTGTTGGGCATAGGCCTCTTCCCTATGTAGGAGAAGGATCGGAGCTTAATCCACCACGCTGCTCCAATGCGGGTAGGCGGATATTCCCTACTATGAGTAACGATCGCTATCAGATGTACATGATAACAACCGGGACCGACGGCTTAACGTGCTCTCCGAGGCACGGTGGGGAGACCCACAAGGACTGCACAAACACCCAGACCACGGCAAACATCTGTATGGCCAATACAAATGTTGTCGTGTGCGGGGATCGAACCCGCAACCGCCCGCGCAACAGTCAATCGCAATCCAGTGCTGTAACCGCTGCGCCAACGCGGCGTCTATCGGATCAAATCAGTTACCTAAAAGTTCTTTCACAAATATTAAATATATTCTAACGGAAAAATTAATGTTTGTTAAAGCTAACTCATAATATTAATATGGATATAAAAGAATACTGTTCTTTTATTGTCTCAGTCATCTAAATATATACATAAAGATATCGTAAACGTATGAAAAACTGAGTTTATCCAATATTATTTTTTACTTTATCTATCTTTTTATTATGCTTTGAACATCTGAAAAAATACTGATTGCCTCAGTGCTATACGGGAATTTAAACGGCGAAAATTGGTAGGTCTCTTTTTAAAACTAAATGTAAAATTCGAATTTATATTTTATAACTACTATCTGGCCCCGCAAACGTTGTTTTGCCATATATGTTATTAACCCCCTTAATCCCCCCTTATAACTTAGGGGTATGAAAAATAGACGTTTAAATAGCAACAAAAAACGTTAATTTAAATAAAAGGGAAAACTAATACGCGACCAAAAGCAAATGCAACATTTATATAAATATTCAGTGCTTCCGACTTGATTTTAATACTTATTTATTTTATTTTTATTTAACAATTTTTGTACACTAGAAAGTAATATACAACAAATATCACAAAACATTGCTGGTAGAAAGGCACTACTTATCCCATGATGGAATCTCTTCCAGTAGTCCTGCCACAGGAAAATTATAAAATAATCGCAAAATTAGCGTGTACAATAAAAATAAAGAAAAAAAAAATACTAAAAAATACTAAATATAAATATATATGATAAATACATTATTCTACTATTTAAAAGCATACATACAAAAAAAAAAGTATACACACATAGATACAAATAATATAATACATACAATAATATATTCTAATACGCATAAAGACACTTAATTAAATTGATTTGAGGTTATGATTGATTTAGATAGAATTCTCTCACTCTTTTCTTAAATAGTGATAATGTTTCACAATCGCGAATTTCGTATGGTAGGGAATTCCAAAGTCTAACGGAATGTGCAGTAAAGGAGTAGGAATAAAAATCGGTACGGTGAGTGGGTATCTGAAGAAGAGAACGTTTATGAGATCTACACGGAGAATCATTAGCGTGAGAGAAAGAGAAGCGGTCCCGTAGATACGAAGGAGAACAAGGATCAAAAAGAGTCTTAAAAAGGAAACAAAGTATTCTATAGTTTCTACGATGGCGGATAGGTAGCCATTGGAGCTGCTTACGAAAGTGACTTACATGATCATATTTTTTTAAGCCGAAAATGAAACGCAAGCATGAATTTTGTAGTCGCTCAAGTCTGTTAAGTAATTCTTCGGTGACATCTAAACAAGTAACATCAGCGTAATCAATGATCGGATGTATGAGAGTTTGCACGAGAGAAACTTTGGTCTTGAAGGGTAAAAAATTTTGTAGGGCCTTTAGAGAATGGAGCGAAAAATATACCTTACGACTGATCTCATTGATATAGGCATTCCAGTTAAGATTGGAATCTAAAACAACGCCTAAGTTCTTAGCCGAGTCGGAAAAAGTAATAGGAACGTCGTCGACGATAATAGGGGGTAGGTCAGCTATATCAAGTTGAGAGCGAATGCGTTTACTACCTATGACTAACGCTTTAGTTTTTCCCGGGTTAACAGTAAGACCGAAACTATCAGCCCATTCAGTAATACGCCTTAGATCATCATTGATAGAGGCAATGGCAGACGTGACATCATGTAACTTAAAATGGCGATATATCTGCAAATCGTCAGCATATAAGTGGTATTTGGAAGATATGACCTTAGTGATCGAGTTAATAAAAACAGAGAAAAGAAGAGGGGAAAGTACGCCACCTTGGGGAACTCCCACAGTAAGATTGCACCAGTTGGAATAAGATGTATTTACTTGAACACGCTGTGAGCGATTCCGAAGATAAGATTCAAACCACGCTAACGCGGAGGAAGAAGTATTGATAGATTTTAGTACGCCAAGAAGGATGTCGAAGTCGATAGAATTGAAAGCATTACTAAAATCAATTAGTATCAGGATAGTTAATGATTTATTCTCCATGGCTAAGCGAATGTCGTCAGTTACGTTGATAAGAGCAGAAGTTGTGCTATGGCCTGGGCGAAAACCAGATTGATATGAATTAAGAAGATCATTAGAATATAAAAAGAAAGAGAACTGCTTGTGGACAATGCATTCAAAAACTTTAGATAGAGTAGGCAATATGGAAATAGGGCGGAAATTAGCTAAAGACGAAGGATTATTAACTTTAGGCAAAGGAATAACATTTGCTAGTTTCCAGGCTTTCGGAAAGGTACTTGTGGTAAGAGAGTGGTTAAAAATATGGCTAAGAATCGGTAATAGGAAAGGAAGAATCAGCGTAATCATTTTCAAACATAACTTGTCATAGCCAGCGGCTTGCGATGAAATTGAAAGGACTGCAGTTTTAATATCTGAATCAGTTATAGGTGTAAATGAGAATGGAGTATTGGGTATTGGTAATTCTGATAGATATTTTAGAGTGCCTTTTTTGACGTTAGAACACAGTCTCGTAGGAGAGTGTGAGAAAAAATTGTTGAGAGCGTCTAAGTCAAAATCGCTAGGTGAAAGGATGGGTGATTTACCAATTCCTACGGACTTAAGAAATTTCCAAACATCTGCAGTATAGTATACTTTGACTTACGAAAGCTTTTATTAAGATTTTTAAGACTGCTCTTTTTAATTACATAAACTACCTCGAACACCATATTTTGTCCGGTCAAAAATTCATTTAAAACTTACTTAAAATATTTGGCCATAAAAATTAACGAAATGAAACGAAACGAAAGCAGGTAAGTAACCTTTAGGGTTAGTCCATAGTCATCATATTCATACAACAATATACATTTTAAGTTTAGATATAAAATAACAGATCTTGAATAAAATTTTAACTAAAGATATAGTTATAATTGAATAGCTCACCTATTCTTGGCTAACTATAATATATGTTGTATAACTAATAATATATGTTTTATAACTAATAATATAATCATAATTTACAGATATTAATTAGGTACACAACATTATTAATTGAATCTAAATCCTAATTAGTTAGGTAGGTACTTTAATATACCTAGTTGTTTCGTCAAGCAATCAGAGTTGTATAAATAAGTCGTTCAAAGTTGATAACAACTTCGCTCCTTGTGTCAGAGTTAAGTTCCCTTGAATTATTTTAGACTGATGTAGCAAGCAGATGACGCCACCAGCTGAGGTACGTCATCAAATTCATTAAGGGTGGGAACTGTTGTTTTGACGGTACTATTAGGTACTGTTTTGCTGTGTATTGCGTTGTAACAGCACGTCTTATTGTTTATCCTTTCGTTACTCTACACAATGCTGGGTTTATTACAAAGAAGACGAACTGTACGGTTCTGCCTGTAATATATTTTGACAATTTTATTTATTAGTTTAGTAAATTCAATCTAGGGTTTGATCATATAGTTACATTGTTGTAGTTGTATTTGTACGTATTTTATAGGTTTATTTTCATAAAAATTTAATTGAAAAAGTTTTTATAAGAACGTAGGAATAGCATACCTATTTATAGCTTCCATTGGTTTATAGGTCTTCTAAAACGCTTTGCAATAAAGTTTATTTGATTACAAAAAAAAATGTAAATCGCAAGTCTAGTATTCTATATTTCATGAAATCATAAATAAAATAAATATTATTTCAATACAACGTGGTGCGAAATCAAATGGAATAAAAGCTTTGAAAGGAGAAGGCTAAGCTGCGTCAAGGACGCGACGCGCTGTGGTTAAAGCGAGTAACGTTTGAATTGTACCTCACCAGGTATAACTATAACAAACATATGCACACGAGTATGTGTATGTATACAGAAGCAATATTTTATGGTTCACTACTTTAAAATTGAGCTGCGAATTTTGCACAAGATGCAAGTATGATTTTAGTATTCCCTTAAATTCTGATTTTATTATGTTTAAATAACTAAATAAAAGTCTTTGTTATCAATCAATTAGTAAAAGATCAGGTAAACTACGATTAAATATTATTCTGAAGTTTTTCGTCAGCTTTTATTTTATTTTCTAAATATAACCTTTTTTGTCCAAGTAAAAAGACTAATTCCAAAATTTGAAACACAAATTATAATTTCATATTTAAGATGTTACATTTAATAAGCCAACAAAAAGATGGTTGTTGGCTCTTATAATAAATTAAAAAAAAAAAACTTTAAAACAACAGTCGACGCATATATACATTGATATAAAAACATTATGCAAGTATATTTCCGTTTAAATTTACAAATACGACGCAAATCGTCACTGGAAAAGACATAACTAAACGATTTAAATAAATTTTATCCCACTGTGTAGCCATATTTCCCTATCATCCTAATTTTAGCTCATTATATAAGATAAATGCTGACCGTGACACCAACATAAAATGTATACAAACGGGATAAGTGTCAAAGCGTGACAATTTTACCACATTTGAGAGTTATGATACAATTTTTTCCTATCATCGAAATATTTATCACTTTAAACTTTAATACGTCATTTGTCCAAAATACGAGTAAACGATTCGTTTTTTAACTGTCTTACTTTTCAATTTTGTGCGCAACAGTTTTATAATGTTCGATTATTTATTTTAAAATTTTAATTGATTTGATTACTAACTAAAGTATCTTTACTTTACTATTTTACTTTACTAATGAAAAAGTTTTGAAGAATTCCAGTCCTCTGTTTATATATTGCTAGATTTACTAAATTTCGTATACTTACAGTAAATTAAATTTTAAATTTTTATTTTTCAATTAATTTTTTTTTTACTTTAGTATAGTTCATACTTATTTTTTGTTTACATATTTATAAGGTTTTGTATAATTGTGGACATAATGCTTTTTTTTGTATAGTTAGAGGAGGAAATGTGAGAAATGCATTTTGTGGTACGACTTTGTGTCGATGCTGTAATATATTAGGATGTTAAACCCTTTACGTAGCAGCATCGAATGTTTAATTAAGGTGTAGGAAAATTAACAAAATTTTCGAAGTGGGCGTATACTCGCATACACAAAAATTTAATTTTTTTCCCAGCGGCGAAATAAGTTTTACGGGAGTGTGCCAACGTGGTGAAAAAGAAGACATTAATCATAATTGAGCAAACTTATTCAAATTTTGTTTTGAAGATTGATGCCGTTAAAAATTAACTTGTAAATAATCTAGTTTAAATGTAGAAACTTTATAATGTATATAACTAACCATTTATAATAAAATGTTATTTCTAACTTACTGTTTTCTTGTTTTCCAAACGTTAAAGTTTAAATCTGTAAGTCAGAATATAGTTTTACTTAATCTGGAACAACCAATCAACATAAAACAAAGTATAAACCAAAAACTTATAAGTCGTAATCTATAATAGTATTAGAATCATCAATAAATTTATCCAATACTTAAATAATAATAACAGAAAATAATACTCCACAAAAAAAAAAGTGGAAAATGAAATTCAATTTGTTCATAATGAGAGATCAAACCAACGAATAAAACTTTTATATTGTACTAAGTAAGTAAGTAACAGATAACGGTACAATAATTCATTTGTAAATAAAACACGATTACGTTAATTTTTGTTCATAAAAACTGATTTGTAAATCAAATAACGGATTTGTAATTTCCTGCATTTGACTTCCACTAAGCAAATTTATTGCTCACAGATCCTCATTTTTATTTTATTATTTTTGATAATTTAAATTCCAAAAAGTTAGTTCGCTGAAGGTAAAACAAATGTATAAAAATGTATTTCTACGTCTCTATTTTATATTTTATATTCTAATATGTATCTACATATATCAACTATTTACGTTTTTGATACTTGTTTAAAAAAAATAAAAAAAAAACATAGTGAAGCTATATATATAAAGTCGTTAGCTATATTAAAAGTCGTAGTAAAAAATATATACACCAGGGGGTGTAGAGTCTTCCCGTAGGTGTCGTAAGAGGCGACTAAGGCATAACACAGTTCCACTACTACCTTGGAACACTTCAGAACGTTTCGTATAAAAACGCGTCTTTTGTGATTTATGTGACAATTGTGATACATATTTTAAGTCTCAATATTCACCAAACTATGATATGACAACTAAACATTTTTAAAAGGTTATATTAAGAAACTTTATAGGTTCTAAACGGATGGAGAATCAATGCTAATTACTTATAAATAAATTTTACTTAATCTATACTAATATATAAAGCTGAAGAGTTTGTTTGTTTGATTGTTTGTTTGTTTGTTTGTTTGTTTGAACGCGGTAATCTCTGGAACTACTGGGCCGATTTGAAAAATTCTTTCAGTGTTGGATAGCCCATTTATCGAGGAAGGCTATAGGCTATGTATCATCACGCTAAGTCCAATAGGAGTGGAGGCCACGCCAACGAAGTCGCGCGCAGAAGCTAGTAACAAATAATTAATCTAGTCTTTGCACGATGCAACGAAAATAACTTTTTGCGTCTATACTTTCGACGATTTAGTACAAACATTTCAGCGTAAGTTTAACGCGATAAAGTATAATTCTATTTTCCTTTTTTATTTTTTATTTTTTTTAATATAGTTAAAAAATTGGCATGCCCACTTAAGTATTTTTTAATTCCTTATTCACCCATAATTTTCCAGCTTAAACAAATAGCAGCAACTGGCAAAATATTTTGCTAACTTTGAAATAGACAGTGAAATAAAAATGTATTAGCATTCAAAAGGTATCATGAAGTTTTGTGACGTCATTACTATAAAAGAATGTATTTCAGCGTGAACAAATGATTGCGGAAATACCATGTCATCGCCAAAAAACACCCACATTATAATAAATTTTAAAGGAATTATATAAATTATATAGAATTATTCAGACATTTTTTTGTCATCTGTCCAAATTTTCATGAATTTTTATACGTGATGAATATCCCGAAAGCGAAACTTTTATGACTGATGAACGAAAAGCTTAATATATAGGTACATACATGCAATAAAATTGTAGAAAGGACCATTCTGTGCATATATTTTTTTTTAACAAATGTTGCGCGTATTACTAGCGCTACATCAATCAAAAACAATAGTTGCAATATGGTTTGTTTGTAAGTTGTCTGAAATCTATAGAGGAGATGAGATCTATAGAAATTTTAGTACAAAAAAAATGTATACTCTACAGTAACACGTATTTGACTTCGTTATATTTTTATAAATTTCAAACAAATTAAGGGACAAAATCTGAATAAATAATATCTAGTCTAAAGTTTTAAAGACAATACACGATATCAAAGGCACGTTTCCGCTTTAGTAATTTAATTTTACAAATACCTAGAAACTGTCTCCAAGTCCGCTTCGAGACAAAAGATAAAACACAGTGTGACTATTTTTTATTAATTTTATATGTTAATCGCTATGTTTTAAAATCACGTTTAACCTAATGTATAGTATTTTGAATAATACTATTCAAGTATTCCTTAAAAAAATAAAAAAATAAAATTGTTTTCCACCAATACATTTTTAAAAGACTTACACTTTAAATTTATATGTATAGGTACATACCAATTTTACAATCAAACAAAAGATCATAGCCATCATGCTAGCTCTCGTTGTCATTAAATATGTTGTACTTATTTCTACATTAAAGTCTTATCGATCGTAATATAACAGTAACGTAGATATAGAATACTTTACGCTAACATAATCTACAGCCTTGTAATGCACGATACATGATCGAGGCATTAATACAACGTCCGTTAGTATCTAGCAATATTTTACGACACAACTCCAACGTGACAGATTTATGAGAACGACACGTATACAACGAGACGTGTCACGTTGAAAACATCCAAAGTCATTTTCCAGCGTACAAAGAGGGAATGTTGCATTAAAAATGCGTTAGTGTTTAGCTTTGACTACATAACGTTTGAACTATGAATCACTGACGATGTTTGACACACGGTTTAAGAATTTATATTCCATACAATAAAATCCTATGCTATGTATCACCGAATACGTATTATGTGTTCGTTTAGTTAAGCCTGTGAGTTAAGCGAACAGATGAGGAATATAATACTACAACGTCATGAGATGGTAAAGTATAGAACAGAAACATAATTATATTTTACCTGAAACATAGTTAGATGTTACTTCTCTTCATACATTTAATTTATCATTTGGACTTAACGAAGTAAATTTTTTTTAAATTAGTGGTTCTTAAAAATGCATAACTTTTTATACTTCGTTTTGTACAACGCTATATTGAGAAATATTTTCTTCAAACTTTTATAACATTAAATTTTTGGTTAATCTCGAATTAAATATTTGCATGAAATGGAAAACTAAGAATAAATGTCAACTGATCTTTTTTTTTTCTTGAGTGAGGACGATCCGCAAATTGCCGTTATTGTCAGTCAATGGACGTCCATTCTTGAACAAAGTACAGATTCATTCTTTTGGATTTCTAATGACCGTGTTCTAGCACGGACAGAAACCAGTTTCAAGTGACTTTTTAAAGGTTGTTCACCTCATCGATAGACTGCCAAAAATGGAAATTTTACCATTTTGAGGCCTGGACGACAAGCTATAGTAGCAATTTCAAGGCCAGAACAAAAGCAAGGTTGCCAAGGGTTCCTATGTCCGACATCGACTAGTGCCTACCTATATGAATTCGCAATCAACCTTATTAAGTAATCGGTTAGAAGCGCCACGAGGGAGGTTGACTTTTGTGACGATAAGAGACACGACGCATTAATTGCCAATTTTATCAAAACCAATGTAACGGCAAATTAAATGATCATATTTAAATTCATCACATCTCTAGTCACGATTACTTTCCTAAACCTAAATAATGTTAAATTTATTCAATGAGATTACTCACCGATTTACACCGCTTCATTCAAAAGAACCGGCACGTTACCTCAAAATGTTGCGATTAGAATAATAATAAACTGATAAAGTCGATAAAGCATATTTAAGGATATATTATTTAAAATGATTAATATATTGTTTTGGTGTTTTATCGCAAATTAAATTTTTAAGACAAATTTTCTGTCCAAAGTTAATTTTATTCATTTGACACAAAATTAAATATTTTTAATATTTTTATTTTTAACTGAATATACAAATTAAAATCAAACCAAACCGCATGCGAAAACATACCGAATTGAATGAAGTCTATATATATAAAAAACAATTGCTGTTCGTTAGTGCAGGCGCGCACCACGATTTTCAGTTTTGCGACACGATTTTAAAATCGCGCTATAAAAAATCGCAGAACGTACGGTACGCGCACTGCGATTAAAAAATCGCGATCTTTGCTCAGTTGCACCATGAACTTCGTACAAGTCGCTTGTCTTTATTTACTACTTCGGAGGATCAGAAGAAAAAAAAAACAAAATTCGCCAATACTGGATTCATCCTTTAACAGCGGATAGAATGATCAAAGTTTTCTTTTACAAGAAATACCATCAACTTCAGATGTATCCCATTCTTTGGCTATTATAGAATGAAAATTCAAACATTCAACAGATTACTGAGATACGAACACACAATATTTACAATAGCACGACGAACGTACGAAACATGAGAATTAATTTATTTACAATTATTACAGTATACTGTAGTACATCTCTCCCAGCAACCAAATTATTATTTAAATAAATTAAAAGTAAAAAACCTTTTTAAAAAACAAGCTTTTATTTGAATGTGCTAAAACGAAAAAAAAAATTTTACTTTTTTGATTTAAAAGCTTGTCCCGAGATATGAGTAGTCGTATTTCCTTATTTTGAAAATTTTAATAGTTAAAATCAATCACATCAATTTATTTAATTTACTTGTTTTCAAGCAAATCTCGCGACAAGCTTTTATTTGCAGGCGCTAACATGCTTACTCTTCGAAAGATGGAACACGAATGAGGCCCGAATGCGCGATTTTAAAATCGCAGAGCGCGCGGGATCATACAATTTCATACGCTGCATTTTATTTTCGCGATAATCGCGTCGCAAGTAGTCGCGAGAAAATGTGACAAATCACGATTTTAAAATCGCCGCGATTTTTCAGTCGCTGTGCGCGCACTGTCCTACTAACTCATACGTTGCATTTCTGCGATTAAATAATAGCGCGATTAAAAATCGTGGTGCGCACCTGCACTTAGTCTCGCTAATACTCGAGAATGGCTTGACCGATTTAGCTAATTTTGATCTTGAAATGTTTGAGGAAGTTCAGGGAAGGTTTAAACGAAAAGCTTTTGAGAAACATAAATAATAATATGTAATGGAAAATACTAAAAACGACGATTTCATTTTCCAATACACAATGTTCCTAGCGGGTAAGTTTAATGTATTTTGTCAAAAACGTTGTCAAATATTTATAGGTGCGTTCAGAAAGTGTTTTGTGTATATTTTACACAAATATGTGTAGGTGATACGAAGTTCACCGGGCCATCTAGTAGTAATATAAAAATAAATTTAAAAAATATAAGTGTTTTATGTACCTATTGTGTTTTTACAAACACTCTAGTAATTTTTGATTACAATTATTATATATAAATTGATTACAACACCTTCTCAGTTGTTTTGATCTTTATTTAAAAAAAGATAATCTACCAGTAAATCGTCCTTGACATAGAGAGAAAGAGAGAGAGTGAGAGTGTGTGGAAATTGAATTGATTCCCTCTATTTTCCCTTTTAGACTCCTTCTACTTCTCTATATTTCTTTTATTCAGAGTTAATTAGCCGTAAATTATCGTTTAACATCAACTTTACCATAAGTAACATTTATGTAACAATTATGAAAATGTTGTCGGGTTATATTACTAATAGTTATTTTTGTGAGATTACGGTTGTCTTATTCTGATCACCTTATGCCTTTATATTCGCAGATCGATTATGATCAAAGTATAAGATTCACTTTACTCTTAATGGTACTGTCATAAGTCATAAGTAATCTCACAATTTCAAATGCAGAAGATTTACGATAAACATTCATTGCTTCTTTGACTTTATTTTAAATTTATTAATAAAACGTATATTTCTGTAAGAAACGAGTACATATAGATATATTTGTTCTTGGTTAAAAACTACAATTAGGGTAAGATAAGGTAAGAAAAGTAAACTATTATAATTGTGTTTGCTAGCGAACGACAAAAGCGACTTCAATTACATCGACAAGTAATACAACGTAAGTAGGCGAAAAAAATTAACAAACGCATTAGTTGCCACTACGATTTTCCCCTACGGGGTTCCCCTATTCCTCAAGGATGCTATCATCAGATCCTGGTTTTCTTATTATGGTACCACCCTTAGGATATCTCCTTTACAACAAAAAAATAATCATCAAAATCGGTTCACAAACGACGAAGTTATCCGCGAACACACAGTCATAAAAAAAAGGTGAGCCGTCACGTGACGGCTAGCAGATGTGAAACATGTAATAAAAACTTATTTTCTTTACAAATTATACTTAAAAAATTAATTATAAAATTTCTTTAAAATCGTGACAACTCAATTATTATATACTCATAGTATAGTATAGTACATAATTATAGATGTAAGTATTCCATCATATAAAGCGCGGCGATGCGTCACCACGGCCTGTATCGCCACACCAACAATCCGGTTTACCCTCGCCTATACCTATAGATGTTTCACATCAAAAATATGTTTATATACACGGTCGAATTGAGAAACGTCCTCCTTTTTTGAAGTCGGTTAAAAAGACAATTTGCTAAATCACAAAAAAAAATTAAAACCTTTTTCGTTCTAAGTGTGATCATCATACTTTAAAAAAATATGATCACACAAATATGTATCAATGTGTTCTATAATTTTATTATTGTTCTTAACGAAAATTCAATGAATATGAAATCTTATTATCATTTGTAAAAAAGGGATTTATTAGAAACAAATAATTAAATTTCTCGTAAATAAAATCACGAGGTATACCTACTTTGTACAAGAAGTAATTGTTATAAAAAGTAATGTACTGTGATCGAATACGAAGTTTGACGCAAGTACTGTTCTTTAAGCAATCTTTGTGGACAGTTAGTTCTTAATGGATTGTGAAATATCAACTACATAACGCTTAATAGACTGGAAAATCTTTAATAATACGTATGTAGTCTATGACTATTTTTTATAATATAAATGCTCAAAAAATATAAAAATACTTTATTTTATAATTTGTAATAACAATGTACACTAAATCCAAGATTATGTTGTGGTGTATAAAACGGCTGATTTAGATCAAATTAACTACTTAAAGAGTAGGAGAGGTTTTGTCTCACCTGTGGAACATTGACAGTTACATTACATACCTACTATACTGCAATAAATCTTTAAATTAATGTATAAAAGAATACCTATGTACTTTTTGTGATACTCATCAACAGGACCAATAAATAGTCCTTTGTTTAGCAATAATTCTGAACATTACAAACATGTGTAGTGTATTTCAAAATAGTACAATATTCAAACATAATTAAAATAAGTTTAGTAAATTGTGGCTAAACTTTGAGCATTTTCAAACACAAACAATTATAATTTTCACTTTTCATTTTCATCTATATATATTAATTATATAAAATCGTTAGGCCAATGAATCATCACGAAATGACAAAACCGCTGGACGCATAAAGATGAAGCTTGGCAGGGAGATTTATTTATTATTTATTTTATTTTATTATTTATAATATAGGAACAAGACATATAGCGCCATCTTTTATGATCTGTTAAACGTTTGCCACTTTATTCAAATACCCACAACACTCGATTTAAACAGTTTTGCTAATGGAATAATTTTCTACAATTTTGAATAGCTGTTTATCAATACCGTTAAAATTTCATTTAGTTGATATTAAGTGCGAACAAAATGGAGTCTATACCTTCAGGTTAGTATATTTAAGAAATTTCTGCATAACTAAAACGCTTATATTACTTACGGTTTTATAGATATATTGTTTTGAATAGAATGCTATATTTAAGCAGTTAGTTTTTTTTTTTACGAAGTCAAAATGTTTATACTCAATCTCACTCAATCACCCTTTTTTACATATTTCGAAATAACACATCTATAGCTATCATATGACACTAAAATTAGCTGCGTCACCCTGCGTCACCTAAACAAAATGGTTCATTGGCTTTCTGGCGTTCTCTGGCTTTCATGGCTCAATTGATTGAAGATATCTGCTTCAAAATTGAGTTGCAAGATTTCACCCGAACAAACATACATACACACATATATTGCAAGTTAAATAAAAGCTTGTAATAATAATTTCTTTATCGTAACAATTTTTTTTTAATTTTCTTATTTTTAATATTAATAAAATTAAATATATCAATTAAACAAGAGTACAAATAAAGTTTTATTTTTCTGAAGCACCTTCAAACTATTGTTTTAGACTAACTACAGCAAATATGTATAGGCATAAACATACTTAATTTAATATTGGCCAACTTTTGAGTAAATTTCACCTGTGTGCGTCCGTTAAGAACAGATTTTTTGATAGAGGTTTGTATGAAAGTCCTGCCTCGTTTCCACTAGGGGACAAATGAGGAACATTTGTCCCTCAACAATGTTGCGGGACAGATGTTTCGAACATTGTGTAGGCCACACTAGGGGACAAATGCAGCAACATGTTCCTCATAGAGATAAAGAAACACCTCCATCATTTGTGAAGTTATTTTTATTTATTTATTTATTTAATTAAATTAATAATATGCTCATGAAAAATACGTCAAATGCCAATGAACTTGTTGGCACAATTTTTGTTGCAATACCTGCTGAATTAAACAGTATTTAGATCAACCAAATATTTCAAGGTCATTAAACGCACTAAAATTTTGGATTGATAGTAAATATTGAAATATTATCACTCAGGTGCTCTCAGAAATAGCTGTTAAATATTTGATTTCTTCTGTAGCATCTTAACGAATTGCTTCTGTAATCAATCTTTTAGTGCCTAATAATAGTAATAGTTGTTTGACAACTGAACATATAAAACAACGAATATTTTTAAAATCTTACTGAATATTGGTACGTATTATTGTTTTATTAAAATTGAACAATAATTACTGAGAACCTTACATTTTAATAAATCACTGATAATTTAATTTGTTTAACAAATATTATACTGAATTATAAACTGTGTAAATTATTTTTTAAATCGACACGATTGTTTTTTTAATTATCAAAATCGGACCACTCTGTAAAAAGTTATGCGTGGTCATACATAAAAAATATACGCGTCGAATACATAACCTCCTCCGTTTGTACATCGGTTGAAAAAAAGGCGATGAAATAAAATTGATAAATTGTGTTTGCTAGCAAACGAAAAAAACCGACTTCAATTACATCGACAAATAATACAACGTAAGTAGACGAAAAAAATTTAGTAACGCACTTGTCGTCACTACGACTCGAAGGTTCCCCTCGATTTTTCTGGGATTCCATCATCAGATCCTGGTTTCCTTATCATGGTACCACCCTTGGGATATCTCCTTTCCAACAAAAAAAAAAGAATGATCAAAATCGGTTCGTAAACGACGAAGTTATCCCCGAATATACATTAAAATCGAATTGAGTAATCTCCTCCTTTTTTGAAGTCGGTTAAAAAATATCGATATATAGATTTTTTTTTCGATATCTCTAACTCCGATATTGATTATGTATTTAAAAATATCGATACATCGAGAATCCGATATTTTAAAAAATATCAAAAGCCCTACCATGCGACATTGACGCGAAACAAATGTTTTCGATCTCGAAGCGGGAACAAGCAACATGTCCCTAAACACGTACACACTGTGGGACATGTTGCGGGACATGTTGCGGGACACTGTGCAACATGTGTGTGGACGTGTCCCCCAACATGTCGCGGGACAAAATGTTCCCTAGTGTAGACGGGGCTGACGCGGAACAATTGTCCCATGTTGCGGTAATGCCTCGTCTTCACTAGGGGAAATTTTGTCCCGCGACATGTCGCGGGACAAAATGTCCCCTAGTGGAAACGAGGCTTCCTTTATTTCTTGTGCTACAAGTT
Source organism: Melitaea athalia (assembly GCA_905220545.2). Classification (NCBI taxonomy): domain Eukaryota; kingdom Metazoa; phylum Arthropoda; class Insecta; order Lepidoptera; family Nymphalidae; genus Melitaea; species Melitaea athalia. The sequence goes on from HG992176.1 coordinate 19,718,011, forward strand.
TGAAAATTTGGCACAAATTGTTGACAATCAGTAAGAACTGATCGCGCGACTAGGGCTGCTAAGATCGAAGGGTAGTCGAAATTTTTTATAAAAGTCCGTAATTTTTGTGCTATGAACTTAAAATTTGACAAAGAGATAGTTTATTATTTGTAGACGTCCACCAATTACCGCCCACGACTAATGACAATTTTTATAAAATACTATATTTTTTGTGCCACAAGCTTGAAACTTAGCATAGCTCATCTGGTACTAGTGAAAGCAAAGAATGAAACCTAAAGAACGAAAGGGAATAAATAATCAAATGTAATTATTTTAGTCTTTCTGTAATTTTTAAGCATAAACAGGATGTCCCAAAATTCATCGATAAGCCGACACCGGAGGATAGACCTACCCATGACTACTTGGGAAAACAAAAGAAAAAAAATATCTTCATTTTTTTAAATTATAAGAAAAAAACGAAATTCTTATTATTAATAGATTTCCTGTCATATAAAAAGTGGAAATTTTAGACACATGAATTTTTATTTTTAAGGTTTTGATTTCATATAACATAAATAAGTATCCCAGCGTTTGAGGAAAGTCTGTATAGTAAACAAGGGGATTAGTTCGTATCACTGATATTACCTGAAAATGGGTAGAAACCTAAGTAAATCTTACGTACGAAAGGTGAACCATAAACGTGACACAAAGAGTTAATGAATTTTTGTAACATAATCGTTATACACTATTTTAGCCTCTCTATTTTTTTTTTCATATTTAAGAAATGTGTTAAATTAAAACATTTCGAATTATATTCATTCGCAAAGTTACACATAAACGTAAAGTAAAACGAAAACGTTAATTGAAAACTTCAACAGAAGAAATATTTGTAATCGTCTGGTTTTCCCACAGTTTTCCCAATTCAAAGCTATTTAATATATTTCTGATTAGCGGTGAGGTAAATAATGTATTTTATGAAATATATTTTTTTTCATTAACGTTATTTTCAATAGTTAATAATATTAAATATAGTTATCTACATAGTAAAAATGAATGTTGCTCAGCGCATAACTGGAGAGTGGCTCAATCAATTCGGCTAAAATTTTTTTTGTATTTTCCTTAAACCCTACGGTAGGTTTTTATACTCAAAAAAAATAAATATAAAAAAAAACCAAACCGACAGAACTAAGTCTGTCCGGGCAGCTAGTTAGTAATAAATATATTCAAAATGTAACAGTGTATAGAAATGATTTTCACTGTAGGGCTTAGCGACATGTCAGCACGTGTTATAAAACATTTGTAGTGAAGCAACGCAGCATCTGTATCAGCACTGACATTTCAGTAGCTCTAGCGCTGATTACTACTACGAGTATACACACTATCTTGTGGTAAATTCTTCATTGTCATAACTTTCGATTAGTTTTAGGGACAAAAACTGTCTTTATTTGTTATAGCAAAAACAAAGCAAATTCGCAAGCAACGAAAAACATAATACATAACATATAGCTTTAGTCCTAGGTAAGCAAAGTCATGCATTGTAACGAGAAAAACTTCAAGTGACATGAATTAACGCCATCATGCATTGTCACAAGAAAAACTTCAAGTGACATGAATTAACGCGATCATGCATTGTAACGAGAAAAACTTCAAGTGACATGAATTAACGCGATCATGCATTGTAACGAGAAAAACTTCAAGTGACATGAATTAACGCCATCATGCATTGTCACAAGAAAAACTTCAAGTTACATGAATTAACGCGATCATGCATTGTAACGAGAAAAACTTCAAGTGACATGAATTAAAGCGATAACTTAGAATAATAATGATTAGACATTATTGCGTCGAGTCGCGTCGCGTAGGGTTTGTTGCTCGCATAGGACAACGGGTAAGCGACGAAACGATAAGAAGCGACGACACAATACGACCAATTCATTACGTGACTTGATTTAAAACGACATAGGATAAATTATAATTCAACGATAACTCGATATGTTAATAGTGCAACTTGTTATCACATTTTTCACTCGCTTAGAATTACGATTATATTAAATATTCAAGATTTAAGTTATTAAAAAATTCTGTAAGGGTGCGTGTGCCGTGTAGGCACCTAAATGTCGGCGGTTGCGTGTTTGATTCCCTCTCGCGATGGATATTTGTATTTTTACAAATATTAAATTTTGTTTCCGGTCTGGGTATCTGTCCTTGTGGGTCTTCTACCCGTGCTTCGGAGAGCACGTGAATCTGTCGGTTCCGCTTGTTATCGTAGACGCCTGATAGCGATCACTACTCATGGTAGGGAATATAGCCACCAACAAGCAGTAGAACATCGTGATGGATTAAGTTTCAACCTAGAGAATGAGGCCTATGCCCCCAATGGGGTGATACAGTGTAAATGAAATCAAATATTTTTCACGATTTTCTATGCAATGAATAAGAAAATCGAAAACCAATATTGTTTTGTTGCTTTTCACAAAGCATAGCTCATTACTTAGCTTTTGAAAAACACGTTGGATAAAGAATTAAAATTTGTATTATCAATTTAACATTCGCAAGGCTGTTAGGTAAATTTTTAAGTGCGAAAATTTTTGTATATTGCGTTACCATAAAATTTAACGCTTTTATTTTATAATTCCCCAAAACAAAATTATCAAATATGAGCAATTATATTGTAACAGTTATTTACAATACTTTAAACGTACATTACTTACCAAGAAATCAAAAATATAAAAAATACTTGGATGAGTATTCACTAACACTAGGCTATTTTAAATTGCTCATTTGGAATTTTAACCGTTAAAATAAGTTAACTGAAAAGACGTAAAGCCATAAAGTAGGCATATGAATCGTCTTATTACAAGAAATGATACCTTTATAGTAATTGAAAAATTGTTCACGGGACATAAACTTTAATCGTCTATTAATAATTAATTATCTGAAGCCATTTCAATACATTGCTCCTTGAATACAAATGGCCACATTAAAACAAAAAATTAAACTTTATTTGATTGTAAAAATGTGATCTTAAGCCATGATAATATTATATAGTGTAGAAAATACACCCATCATTTTAACGTAAACTACAGCTAAATCACAAAAGAGGCACTTTTGCAATTAAGCGTTTTGTCAGTTGTCAAGTCAAATAATAGATGTAGTCAAATGGTAGGTAATAGAGTTAGCAGGGGATAGAGCAGCAGTAAGCGTAGGACCGGGATAATGTACCACACAATTTGTAGGACAATATTACTATTAAATTATATAAATATTTACTAACTAAAAGAAAAAAAATCAGCTGGTTAGTAATAATTTTTGATGACCTTACAAAATGTACTAGGGGTACCGGACTTACTACCGGTAAAGTTATAAAAAAGTAACTAAAAAGTTTATTTGCAAAAGTGCCCGTCTTTGAAAAGTTGTCGATCGATTATGAAAAAATAAAGCAATCTTCAGAGAAGAGAAAATCATCGAAAATGCTGTGAAATAAAGGATAGGCAACTATTTTGTATCAAATAAAAAAAGATTGAAAGCTGCAAAGCTATAAGTTTGTTTAGATAAATTGCAAACTAATGTGTTATAAAGAGTTGTGATGCTATGTGCATACGGTAAAAAAATTTTTTTTTTTTTACCTGATATTCACTGCTGATCTACTTTTTGAAATGGTAACGGTCACATCACTAGTTTGTGACTGTTACGCTGGCGGTTGCGGGTTCGATCCCCGCACATGACAAACATTTTTATTGGGCATACAGCTGTTTGCCGTGGTCTTGGAGTTTGTGCAATCCTTGTGGATCTCCCAACCGTACCTTGGAGAGCACGTTAAGCTGTCAGTCCCGGTCGTCATCATGTACACCTGATAACGATCGTCACTCATAGTAGTGAATATATCCGCCAACCCACATGGGAGCAGCGTGGTTTATTAAGCTTTGATCCTTCTCCTACATAGGGAAAGAGGTCTATGCCCAGCAGTGGGACATTAGGCGATATTATATGAAGCGTAGGTATAATGTTCAGTTACAAAGGGCATTTTTTTTGCTATTTTCTCAACAGGATTAAAACCTTTAAAAATTGACTACTAAAATGTAGCATTAATATACCGTCCTAGTGATATAAACATTTTTTATATCATTACCCTACAAAATTTTCAAATTTGGTTTAGGTCGTCCTGTAAAAATACATTTTTTGGATTGTGGCCCTTATTTGAATACATTCAAGGAGCGACATTTTAATGTCTGTTAATTTTGACTAGACACTAGACCAAGTCATACTAGTTGACCATAAAATATAGATGTTTGAAGTTTAAGACCCTACACCAGTGTTTTTCAACCTTTTTCACTATGCGACCCCCCTGGTATGAAAAAATATTTCACGACCCCCCGATCCTTCACTTTTTGAAATGAAACTTCTTTAGGCATGGCATGAGGGGTAAAATTTGAGCGACCGGTAACGCGGCAGCGTCATGACGGTCAGTACTCGGATGCGTGACCGCCTGGGAACACCGCGACGTTGGCTTTTTTTCAACTAGTTTTTTAGGGTTCCGTACCCAAAGGGTAAAAACGGGACCCTATTACTAAGACTTCGCTGTCCGTCCGTCCGCCCGTCCGTCTGTCACCAGGCTGTATCTCAAGAACGGCGATAGCTAGACAGTTGAAATTTTCACAAATTATGTATTTCTGTTGCCGCTATAACAACAAATACTAAAAACAAAATAAAATAAATATTTAAGGGGGGCTCCCATAAAACAAACGCGATTTTCTTGCCCTTTTTTGCTCGATATCAATAATGGCAAGAGGTAGGCACTGTAAATATTCACAAAATACTCAGTTGTACTTTTACTTTAGTAATAAATAATAAAATTAAAATTATATAAATATTTAAGGGAGGCTCCCATACAAAAACACGTCATTTTTGCCTATTTTTGCTCTCATACAACAAAAGTTATTTATAGCCGCTTTTTGTCTGATATTAAAGTCAATGTACCTAGTTATCTATTGTTGTTTACCTAGTCAATGGTACGGAACCCTTCGTGCGCGAGTTCGACTCGCACTTGGCAGATTTATTTTAAATTAGTTTGCCAAAGAACTTTCACTTCTGACATGTGTACTTTGTACGCACGCAATTTTTTTATCATGTAGGTATGTATGTGTATAAGGCGAGATGAAAATCTCATCCCTGCAGAAGACAAAATACATGGTTTTACAAAAAAAGTTGACTTGTGGTCGTCGTCTATAAATCAAAATAGCTTCGATTCATTTTCGTCGACACAATATTTTACTGAAGAAGTCGGATGTGAGATAAACATCAAGGCTTATATACCTGGTATGAAAATGGTGTTAGATAATTTGAAAGAAGAATTGTGTTATTACTTCTCAGTGCAAGAGACATCGGAGAACACTGGGCAGAGGTGGTTTTTCATAATGTAACTAGGTCGGCAATCAAGCGTACGGCTCACCTGATGGTAAGCGATTAGCGCAGCTTATAGACGCCTGCAACACCAGAAGCATCGCAAGCGCGTTGCCAACCCTACCCCCAATTAACCCCAGAAGCTCTGGTCACCTTACTCACCAACAGAAACACAACACTGCTTGGAAACAGTATTATTTAGCTGTGATCTTCTGTAAGGTCGAGGTACTACCCCAGTCAGACTGCTCCATTTTTTGAGCAGGAAATTTCCTGCTGTGCCCTAACTCAGTTTAAAAATCTTAAATTCGTTTTTAAATGCAACTATAAATGAGGCTAAATTGCCAACTAAGCTCAAAAAGAATCTGCTAGAATTATCTGCCGATGGGATGTTACGCTTGGAATTCAAGTCTGCTAATTTGGATACCTTTTGATTAAGAAGAAAAACAGAATACCCGGAATTGACAAATGAGGCTTTGAAGTGTTTGATTCCATTTGCCACCTCGTACTTATGCGAGTTAAATTTGGAAAACTATTTAATTGTATGTGTAGCAAATACAGATCCATGATGGGAGAAATTGGTTAATCAAAAACAAGCACAACCTTCGCAATAACATGAGTATTAGGATTTTATTTTTGTTAATTTGTTTGTACTAACATAAAAATGTTTGAGTATATCCTTTCGTTAAAATTCTCTTACTTAATAAATCAATCTTTTTAATCTTTATTGTTTTCTTACTAAAATTCTCTCGACCTCTGACGACCCCCCTACAGAAGCTTCACGACCCCCCAGGGGGTCGCGACCCACAGGTTGAAAAACACTGCCCTACACTAATACCTTTGTCTCGAAGAATTGTTACCTGAAAATAAAAACAGAAAAATAATTATTAAATGTTCATTAAAAAACGTAATATTACAGATGCAAAAATTTCTGTGATATAATTATGTAGATAAACCTTGTAATGGAGATTATCCAACAAATGAACATTAAAAAATATGTACATAATATATGTAGCGTTTAACAGATAAATTATATTCATGTTGAAAGCAAATCAGCTTTTTATATGTAGCGGCTTTTTATAAGTTTCTTTGACACATCAAGATTTAAAAAAAAAACTTTAAAATTTTAACTTTAGAGTTTACACATTTAATTTTATTACATATTCTTTGTTTTCAATTGAAGACACATTAAATTGACATTTTATATAAACAGTTTACTACTGCTGATAAGAAGTATACTGTCGAATGATTTAATAATTCTTGACAGTTCTCCTTTATCCAACCCATTTCAAATAAAGGGAAACGAAACGATTATGTCGTTACGCTACTAGGAGAATTCATTTTAATTGTCGTTTGTGCTCCAGGGTTAAATCCATTTATAAATGAACTGGGTATAGATACGGTAAGTAGTTTGTGTATTTGGTACTACTAAATTTTAACTTCATTTGGCAACACTCGCCAAAGGGATGGCCCACTGACCTGAGAGGCCGAATGCATAAACGGATTCTGACGTTCCCTACAGGCTCTTTAAGCAATTGTGAACTACGGACTCAATCAGTGACGTAGTCCCTTGCAACCTTATCGTACTGGAGCATATTTGGAGGATAACCCTTATAAGTAAGTTTCCTTGAATATTGATCACACGTGCCGAAGCAAAAGACTTGTAATATTTTTTCAATAACAATCAGAGTATATGTACATCACCACTTCAGCCCACTGTCACCACAGTCCACTGTTGGACATAGGCCTCCACATGTTCGCGCCCGAAATTACGACGCGAACTCATGTGTTTACATGTGTGTGTATATGTACATATTATTCATCAATACATTTGATCAGCTTGTACATATACGCGCTATCTCGATGTCATCATGAGTTTTTGTGTTTAGACTCAAACATTAATTATATCAATTATTTGAGTCTTATGGCAGGGGAGCCATACTGCGGATTTCGGTGGTTATTCGAGCGTGTCAGAATAACATAATAGGGGGAAACCTTGTACCTTGTGAAGTATTACAACCATACTTGAGCCCTTTATATATCGAACGTCTAGTGCAACCGATCGAATTACAAAAAAAAATTGATTGTCAGAAAAACTCGAGCGCGTCAGATTATTATAATTATTATAGAGACGCTTCGTCCTGATGTTCTTGTCGTATGGACCTAAACTCAGACAGTTATATGGAGGAAACCATAAGGATTTGAAGAAAAAAATTCAATCCCTCCGTACGATCACATCCACCACGCAAACCGGCAGATAAATATTTTTTCGTAGGTAATCGGAAACACGCTGGACGCATTAACTATTAATATTTGATTCGTTCAAATACTTTTTTTTTGTGATTGGCTAAAAGCTCTCTCTCAGCTCAAAGGACTTGTATCTAATAACCTTTTTTTTTTCTTTTTAACATCTAATCTTCATAATCCTGTACGTCCCCACGACGCTCTAGTAAATCGACATTAAGCATTCCGATTTTTTTTGGATGACTATTTTCAACCTTTTTTTAGGAATAATATTAATTATATATTGTTTAGGAGATCCTATTAGCCTACTAACAAGTACAAGATCACAAGATGCTACAAATTTTCAATTAATGTGTGCCCATACTAGGAGATCCTATAAACCCACCTAACAAGTACAAGATGCTACAAAATTTAGTTACTGAAAGCAGTAGAAAATCAAGAGCCGAAGATCGAGCTAAGTGGCATAGGATTGAATGGACAGACACAATAGCAATAGACGGGAACTGATTTCACGAATGGCAAAAATGAAATGCACTTGTATCAAAATAAAATAAGATTTTGGTGCCTTTTTTGGTGTAAACGACGGTTCCTCGATAGAATTTAATAGAATGTGTGCTATGGATACAAAGCCTTTTACTTAGTTTTCAAACAAAAACACAGTCAGTATTAAACCATATTCTATCCTCGAAATTTAATGAAGTCACATTCGATTTTTTTTACTATATACCACGAAAAATTTTAATACAGTTTATAACTCTTAAATCAATTTTTGTGTTAGCGAGGATTCCAAAATAAAGATATAGTAACACGTGAATATTCCTACATAAAGATAAATAAATTACCGAGGACTTCCAATAACTTTCAATAGGATGTTAACTAAGTGACAAAATGACGAAGGGTCGGGTCAGTGCCCCTCTTCCTTATCGAGATGTTTATATGTTGGGTTACTAAAATTTATGTACCTTCGTACATTTTTGTTAAATGTAAAGCTATTTTTAGTACAAGTTTTTACCGATTGAGCTATTTATAGGATGAAGTAATGATAGAATCTCCGATATCTCCACCGACTTTTTATTAAAGAAAAATAATAATATAAAACATGTTCACAAGTGTTGAATTCAAAACAACGTGCACATTGAAAAATATAGAGTTAATAAATTGTAAAACAAAAATTATCAAGATGAATTCGTAATACAAATTTTTGACACCTATCAAAAAATATTTTAATAAAAAAATATAAAAACATGAAATAAGTTTTCATTGTTATGGTGATATAAAAAGTTTGTTTATGTGTGGATACGCCACAAGTTCAAACTTGTTCTACTATTATAAATTATGCTGTCATTAATAATTGTGAGAATTTAATGTATTTAATCATAAAGAAAATTAGACTTAATACTACTAAACAAGCTGTACAAAGTATTACAAGTCAACAACAAAAGATAAGTCGAAACATCTACACATAAGAGCGTTCAATGTGTTTCATTATAATATATCTCTATAATTCATCTGTAAAAGGCAATAAATATGTAATTAAGGGCGCCTTCAAATTTGTCGCGCGACAGCAGCGCGGCGGCATCACGGCAACCGCGCGTTGTTATTTACATACATTTACATAGTCGCGCGGCAGCAGCGCTGCAGCCGCACTGCCGCCGCGCGGCAAATTTGAAGGCGCCCTAAGAGATACCTAGTAGTGTTTGTAATTTATAGTAAAGCTTGATAGTTTGCCGCATTAGGGAAGTCAATATCACTCTTAATAGTAAATAATACCCTAACTGAATACGGGTAAAGTCACAAAACATGTTTAATTTTTATTTCACAAAATAAGGAACTAGAAATTAGTCTACTTTTGCACATAATAGAATTTCAGGGAAAGTTTAATCATCACATCGCTGACCAAATTCTCACGAACACAAAAACCTTTAACAAAAACCCCAACGTTTCTTAAAGGTCTCACATTTTGCTTCATAGCCGGTAGCGATATTTTTTACAACCACTTTATCTAGACTTGCGACAAAGCTTCTAGAATTAATGGCGAGCTGTAAAACTTTTCTTAATTCACTTTTACGAAACGAGATTTTAAAGTTTTGCACTGTACAGAAAAGCAAAGTAGTACGTGGTGACTACTATGTCATAGTTTTGTATGTATTTTAATACAGAGTATACAGTTCTACAATTGGTAATAGGTACTAATTAGAGGTTATCTTTCCTCAGCAGAAAACAAAGATAGCCTTTGTCTATCAGCTGTTAATGCTTTCAAAAGTCGGAAGAAAAAGTACGGCTGATTTTAGAAATATATTTCTTTACAACATAGTACGTTGAATTTTAAGCGTTTATTTATTATTATTTATAATTGTTCAAATTTAATACAAAAACGCAGTGTTTTGTTTCCCATTATATTATACTATACATTCAATTATATCGAGAATGATATGCACTAATGTTTGCAGTGTACGTAATTGCAAGAATATCTTGCTAGTGACGTCAAAGGCATGATACTATTATCTAGAATACTATTATTATAATATTATCTGATAGTTTAAGTCAATATATCGATAACCTAATAGGAAATCAAACATAGTAGATTGATCAATAATAATTTCAATCTTGGTAATTAGTATAACATTAATTGTATAAAATTTATATTGATTTACGATAATTTTCTTCTTTATCTACAGTTAATAGTAGTTTGATTTACCCTTTTAATTATCTTGCTGCCAGGTTATAGGCCTCTTTCTCCACGTACGAGATGGTTGGAGTTTAATCAAATAAATAAAAGTTTTAAAGATATGTATCTGCTTCTTGTCAATTATTTAAACCTTCATTTGCATCTAGGCGGCCATTATTCTAGATTAGAAACAAAAAATAAACTTTCAATTATTAGTATCCGGAAACTCCGATGTTACAAGTTTAGAAATAACTGGGACCAATTTCAGAGAACGTTATATGAAACTATAAACAAATCTTATTTCGTAGTAAATTTATAAAACGGAACAGACGACTTACAACATTTCATAAACACAAGTGGTGAAAATATTATATAACAATATAACAAGTACTTTGCGCGATTAGGAGAGGGGAATTAATCTAAAAAAGTTTGTTACTTAGAGTATATAGTTTGTTACTTAGTTTATTAAGTAGATATTACTAATTCCTTTAACATTTGAAAGCTATACCGCGAGTAGTTTATACTGACAACTTTTCAGATTTAGTTGAGCAAAATAACCTTAAATTCCAGTGGGTTTAAATCCGACACCCATTTAATGTAAATATTTTGTACTTATAGAAACTTTTAGATGTACGAGTAGGTATAAACTTGTGAGTCTCTCTACCTTGTCATGGGTAAAATAAATAAAGGCTTGCTTGTGTGGCTTGTGTGATTAAACTACGAATCTTCTTCCTTCGAACTTTTACAGTCTTATTCAATTATTTTATAGTATTTTATGTAGTACATCACTACACCACTCATAGCGAGATAGTAACCATAAGATGGAAGATAAAACCGCAAAGGAAGCGAAATATACTGTGAAAGAAAAATGATTGAAAGGTGAAGAGATGTTCAATACGGTTTTACAACCGAGACCCGAGTGAATTTTTATGTTAAACTCGACGGCTCAATAAACTTTCGACCACCAAAGTAAGACCTTTGTATGTATCTTTAACTTTTCATTACATATATAGATGTGGAGCATTTTTTGAATTTTTCCGAAACTAACGTACAGTTTAATTTTTTTTTTCTTATATAGATTACTAAAAAAAGTATGAAATATGACAAAGGCGTCGGTACGGCATCAAGAAGCAGGATATAATCAATGTTATTTGTTGAAAATAGTGATATTTTGACTTGGAAATACACGTTAATTATTGGTAGACTCTATTCTCAGAACATTATATAAAGCATCATCGTTACTGTTATATAAAAAGAAACAAAAAATAAAACTTTATTTCTCTATTAAAACTTATTACTGTAACGAAATGTGTTGGGACCTTTTTTGTGAGTTTAGCAATACCCATGTCAGTTTAAATATCGAAGTTCGTACAATTGTTTCGGTACTTTGACAGTATTGCTGTAGAAATAAGCACAAAATTACAATGGGCTTTTCAAGAACGGTACTAATGGAAATGCTAAGAGCCTGTTAACCTATTTTTGCACGACATAAAGGTAGTAATTAAAACTTAAACATTAATTATGTATAGTAGTTTTGTTTAGTTATTATATTAGTAGATACTTATTATAAAGAAGTGTAAGGTTTTATGTGTCAATTCTATTAAGTTCACGCTATGAAATGTTAAGGTTTTTTACTGAAAATATATAACATGAGAATATTATTTTCATTTAAATTACATCGAATTCTAATAAAACTATTTATATTAAAGCATTAACCAAAAGGTATAATTACTATTGTTTAAGTAAGAAGAGCCATGTTTTACTCCACTAAATGAAAAAGCACAAAAATAATACAACCAAAATTTAAAGTGCATCTGTAATCTGAACTAGTAAAAAAACGTACCGTACTTCAAGAATTTCTCTAAGAAATTACTTAGATGCTATGTGAAACAACATTATCATAATATATTATATTTTTTGTATTGTATATATTGTAGTATTACTATTTACTATTGTAGCATTATTATTTGTATTTTATAATATAATATTATATTTATGTATATTGTATTATATATTTATGGTATTGTATTGTACTATTTGTATTATTATTATTATTTGTTTTTTTTTTTTGTTTTAGGGCGCCTTCAAATTAGCCGCGCGGCGGCAGCGCGTCTGCAGCGCTGCTGACGCGCGACGTTGTAAATGTATGTAAATAACAACGCGCCACAGCAGCGCGACAAATTTGAAGGCTACGCGCTGCTGTCGCGCGTTGTTATTTACATACATTTACAACGTCGCGCGTCAGCACTCAGCAGCGCTGCAGACGCGCTGCCGCCGCGCGGCTAATTTGAAGGCGCCCTTATTGTACACCTACACTACACACTATACTTTCTTGCATCATACCAAGGTTGGCTGGTAGAAAATGCATTAATTAGCGTTAGCCCGCCTTTTTAACCGACTTCCAAAAAAGGAGGAGGTTCTCAATTCGACACGTATGTTTTTTTTTATGTATGTTAGCTCAGAACTTTTGACTGGGTGGACCGATTTCGATCAATTTTGTTTTAATTGAAAGGTGTTGCGTGTCATGTGGTCCCATTTTAATTTAATTGAGATTGGACAAGCACTTTTAGAGTTCTATCTAATAATGCGTATTTACGTGACTACTTTTTCGTCGACCTACGTTATATTATACCGCATAACTTTTTACTCGGTGTACCGATTTCGATGATTCTTACTTTATTCGAAAGCTAATACTTGTCTTGTAGTCTTGTTTAAATAAGATCGAAAACTGATTACAACTTTTTGAGTAATCTTTAATAGCGCGTATTTACTTGACTATTTTTTCGTCTTATTACGTTGTATTACTTGTCGATGTAATTGAAGTCGGTTTTTTTTCGTTTGCGAGCAAACACAATTATGTACACACTCTTTTGTACAATAAAGAATTTTAAATAAATAAAAAATAAAAAATAATGAAATAAATGTTAAATTAGGTACTATATAGTATTAGCATGTATAGAAAAAAAAACCATTTATTGTCTAATCGTTAGGCATTCGTCTACTGTGTAAGAAAATTTTCAAAAGCATATAGATATGTTACAAACTAATTTATATTATACTTTCGACTTTAGCTGAAGCGAATTTGAAATTAATTTCTGATGATTTCATTGACAAAAACTGTTATTAGAAAACTTCTTATTTGAAGGACCTATAGGTACCTATAGGTAAGTGTTAAGGATAAAACTGAAGAAATCGAGCTTCCAAAATCACTGTCCATCACGCACGACTTGTCCTCTTAATTGTGCTCTTCCAAAAGCCTTTTTGTTCGAAGTTGATTCTCATCAATCAAACGACGAGAAGTTTTTTCAATGTACGACATGAAACCATTAGTCATTATTTCCTCTCTGTCGATGAAATGAGATATTTTATATGAAATAATTTTGCTTTTTAAACTTTTGAAAATCGTTTACATTGTCTTTTCTATACTTTTGCATTGAATTTATATAATATGTACTTGGTTATAGAATTTTAAAAACTAAAAAATAATATTCGCTTCAGCCTGTAATATCCCACTCCTGGACAAAGGCCTCTTTCCCCATGTAGGAGAAGGATCAGACAGAAAAAAATAATATTAAATACCCTTAACTGGACTCTGTAATAGAAAAAAAAAAACAAAAAAAAAAACAATTGACATATAAAGGCGGTCACATCGATAAAGAGAGGTATATTCTAGACTTTGGTAATATGAATCGACACAGAAAATACGGTAATTACTAATTATATATTCTAGCATTATCTTCGGCTTTGCTTTGATTAAAAGTAATATACAATATTTTAGTTCTTTAAAAAAATCCTTCTCCTAATATTGGCATTCACATGATACAAACGTTTTAGTCTCCGTCGAACATCGATGTTTTTCATATCGGTTTACGCTTACGCTTAATAATCCGATCATGTAAGCCGTAGCATAATGTTTTATGGTTTATAACATTTCCCAATACAAAGCTTTTTAACCGAATTTTTTTACACCAACTCTATATCTATACTAATATATAAAGCTGAAGAGTTTGTTTGTTTGATTGTTTGTTTGTTTGTTTGTTTGTTTGAACGCGGTAATCTCAGGAACTACTTTACCGATTTGAAAAATTCTTTCAGTGTTAGATAGCCCATTTATCGAGGAAGGCTATAGGCTATGTATCATCACGCTAAGTCCAATAGGAGCGGAGTCCACGCCGACGAAGTCGCGCGCAGAAGCTAGTAAGATATATGCGTCTCCTTATACAACCCAAGGACAATGACACATACACTACATAATGATTAAAAATATAACCAATACAGATTATTTTTTTAATATTTATTTTATTCGTGTATCATTTATAACTGACCATAACGAATTTATAAATAGAAACATCGTTTCTAATACTGGTTAATTGCTAATATAAAACGTGAACGTAATCCTGTACAAAATGATACTACAATAGCGTCAACGTTGGAATCGTAATTAAAATTTTCCGTGAGTACGCACATTTATCATGGGTTGGAACCGATCGGAAACGGCCATCCTACTTATAAAGGTGGTTTCATACTGATTGCGGTGTAGTGCGGTTCAAACGTACCTATTTGTATCTACACAACTCCACCTTGTAAATTGAAGTATGAATAATGCAATCATCAGTACAAATTAAACTATATTAATATTATTTTATTTGTTAACATACCAATGCAAGTTTTGGTTTCAAATTAATTATCCTTTACTACATTAATCGATATTTTATTTTATAAGACACGGTAAATGATAGATGAAAAGGTTGTATAAATTTTGAAAGTTGAGTAGGTATATATTTATAGACATGTACTATTTTTAATAAAACACATTAGATACAAGACGAGGCGATTTTCATATTACTTACATACCTATGTAGGTACATGTAAAAATTAACATAAAAAAAGCGTGTAAAATCGCACGACTTTGCATTCAGTGTCAAAAGTGCTAAATACCGACCGTCCAGGCACCCCGCATTTAAATATGTCGACAAGCATTCCCTGGCATTCCAATGTCCTCGATCGAACTGTTGTATGTTATACGTATTCACTAAATATTCATCCTAATTCCATTCGAATACTATATATTTTAGAATATTTTCAACTTTTGAGATTTTGTAAATATAAATATATTTTTGTCTATCTATTAGTTATTAAGACATTAAAAATGTGTTGCCAAAATAAAAATTTATAATATATTTAAAATGGCTTATAGGCCTTAAAAATGGAGTGTGACAAAAATAATTAATTTTAATTTAAATTATTATTTACTAAGTTATTCTAGCAAACAAATAAAGTGATTTACGGTTGTTGGGTTGTATATATTTATACGTATTTAAAGCTTAGTTAACTTAGTAGAAATGATATAGTTCTTGTTCTGTTTTCTTATTTATATTAATCCCACTAGGCTCTTACGAGAGGATAGTGAAAGAAGTCGATAAATACCCTAAGTTTGAGGATGTGGCAATATTATTTGTATGGAGCAAAAAAGAGCTAGATGCTGACCTCATTTCATTAACAGCCTTGTAATGAAAAGATCTTAATCCCGGGTTTTATATAAACATTTATTAAATTTTTATCAAGTATATTTAATAATTAATTAACATTAAAACAATATTTCCTTATATTATGAAACATAACTAAGTAAGCTTAATAATTAAATGAGCATAAACATTGTAAGGTCTTCGCTTCGTCATCATACTTTAAATATTAAATCGTAAATGTACTTGTATAAGAATATATTGTTATAACCGTATAACGTCTATTTGATAATAAACAGTTAATGTTCACGTATACATACTAGATAACCCACGCAGATTTGCACACGTTTACGGTTTCTGGCTAACTGTTATAGGTAATTATACGTAATTCCATAAAGGCACTCGAGACATATTAAACCATTGTTTCACACTTCTCACTCGGTCCTCTGCCGTATTGTCAATACATATAATACTCGGTATTCGAACCTAAACCTTTTCTACTTAAGAACGAATACGTCACTAAAGAATATAATCAAAAAGATGCATATTTCCTAGTAATAATAAAAACATTTAAAACAAGGACTAACATATTTATGCACATATCCGCACGAGTACACATTCGCCTTTCATTCACACACCTAATTGAATATAACCGTTTACTTGTTTAACATAATGCTTAAAACTAACTAGTTATGTAGTTCATAATAATCAATTTATTCATATCAGTGTAACCATATTTTGACAATATTCATACAATGTATTGTATTATATTATTGTATCATAACGTCATATAATAATATATACATTATCATTGCCTAGTAAAAATACAAAAAATGGTTGTCTCTAAAGTTGGTTTACGGACGATAGTTTAACGTGACAACGTCATAACAAAACATCTCCTCAGACGTATAGACCAATCAAGTGGCCTAGACTCTAGTCTAACACTGATTACAAAGGCTTGTGCCGCATCTATCTATATTCCGTATACTATCACTGAGCGTAACGCTACAAATTACAATCTATGAGCTAAACGCAACAATGAGCTTAACGCTACAATGAGCGTAACGCTACAATGAGTCATTCTTTTTCGTGCATGCCACCGGCGTTCATCGATTCATTAGACGATGGCACGTCAAAAAAAATTACACTTCTGAGAGTCGTATCGTATATTTTACAGTCCTAAATAACTATTCTTAATAAAGGCTTACTAATATACAAAAACTTATAAATGGACTGACTGCACAATTGATAAAACCAAAATTGGTTGAAACAGTTATGCGGAATAATTGAACAATAAATTGTTTTATGTATTCAATTACTAATATTCTCAAGCATCCGTATAAGGCGTTCTATGAACACTTTTACGAATATGCAGGTTGCAGGTGGCAATGTATCATTTAAGTATTTCCCATATTGGTCGGAAATATTTTATTACAACGTTATATTGTTTTCCTGCTGTCTTGTTTTATTGTCATTGGTTTTAAAGTGAAGCACTCTACCTTCTAGTGTTGCAGCGTTTATTTATTCGTTACTGTTGGTCTTAAGATCTTCTTGTAAAAATTATTTCTATATGTCTATCAAACTTTCAAGTATTAGATTTTGTCGTGAATAAAAAAAAACATGTAGTATGTCTCGTTTATTGTACTTACATGTGAATTAAATCAACTTTTTTAAATTAAAGACTAATTCAAGTAATTTTCATAAGCCGTAAATGTTTTAAAATATGAAAATAATAAATAGTAATGTCTTATCTTATTCAGACTGTTGTTACATCTACGAAGTTACATAACAAATAAATCCGTCATTTAGTTTTATAGCGTGTATAGTTATGTGTTCTGAAAGTAAATTTCTAGAAGTAAAGAAAGAACAAGAAACTAGTAGACTTGTTTATCACGTAAATCTCTTCCTTAACTGAAACAAACAACTATTTCGACTTTTTCCAACTTAGTTTTGCTTACGTGCCCTTTAAGGGATTTGTAAAAGAATTGCTTGACCTAAACTAAGTATATTTTATTGATTTGTTTGTATTGGATTATGATGTACGCCGGATCTGTAAAAATAAATAAAATTGAAGTGTCTGTCTTTGATTTCAAAATAACTGGGACTTTTTAAGTGCACATATTAGTTATTCACACGATACTAAAACACAAACAAAAGATTTTTTTTGTCTGTCTTTCTTTCTGTTTGTCCGGGCTAATCTTTGGAACAGCTAGACCGATTTCAATGTTACTTTCACAAGGAGATAGAAGATGTTGTGGAGCCACATTTATAGGCTATTTTTTATCTCGGATTTCCAGCAAAATCGTGATTTAACGGGAAAAACCGTGTTTACCGAGCCCGAGTATTTACCGCCCAGATAGATGTGAAATAAGCAAACGTTTTTTATTAAATACGCGATACAGTTCTTGCGAGAAAATCTATACATCTATACTAATACTATAAAGCATTATAATATGAAAAGTTTGGATTATAAATCATTGATCATACAATGATACATACATAGCGGTACGGTAATCATTAAAAACCACGTTGGTAGTGATCCATTGTAATAAAAAAGAAAACGCAAAAAACTTAGAGATTTAAATGAATCTAAATTATTAAATTATCAAAGTTAAATACATTTACTTTATATGTAACAGTAAAGTTTCTCAGCCCGATAAAGTCTCGAAAGTTTATTAAACAGAAGGATATGAAGCGTTAGTCGCTATCCTACTCCTGCTAAGTAGTTTGAGATAAACTTTAAGAATTGCCGCTTTCAATTTATAGTCATTTCATATTATAAATAATTAAGCATCAACTTGTTACAATCTAATTTATTCTTTTTTTTAAACTTCCTATCAAATAACCTTTAGTCAAAGGTATTTAATATACATTGATTACAAAATAAACACATAGTCATTGTAATTATGTTATGTATTTCTATTATTATAAAAAGTTATTAAAGTTTCTAAGCATTCCAGATAAAGTTTTGGGTATGATACGACCAACAAAACATTCGTATGAAAAACTTTTCGTATTACACACGCGAGCGACGTGTTTTGACGTCTAATTTTCTTTTTCAAATTCCAATCCACAAAAATGTCCCAGTCAATGTGAATACGAAAGATCTTTCTATACATATTAAACTTGAAACAACTTTTGTTATTCCGTACGAATAAATAAAAAGTATAATATATATTTTCAGTAAGTTCTGAGAGAGTAAGTTAAAGAGCTTCGGTTATTCGTGTCAAAAACAACTTTTTCCAGCTATTAGTATCAGGTATTATATTAAAATATGTCTTATATGTGTGGTCCATTAATTATAATAATATATCCATTAGATTTACAAACGTGAAATGCAGACCATAATTCTTTCAAGCAAATACGTATCAAAAAACTAATAAATGTAGTTTAACTGCGAGGTTGGAATGACAGTTGGCTTAATGAATGTCGATTAACAGGTAGATGCATATATTGGCAGTGTCGTGCAAGCTTCAATTCAATCTGGGATTAATTGCCAAGGTTGATGAATAAATCGAATCGATCCCGTGTTTCAAGTGTTAGGTTTCATTTATTGTTACTATATACATATAAACGGTAATATTATGTTTATATTTTGTTTTGTTAAGCTATTAATGGGATATAAAAATGATTTGTAAATTTGTAATCATAATTAAATTGGTAATATTACCTTAAACACCGGTTTTATACCAGGTAATAGTGTAAAGACTAGCCACATAGACCTTGTAAAGATTTGAAGGCTTAGATGAAGCTCAAATTCTAGTACTTCTCATAATAGTATCTTATCGTGGTAAAATATTTAATAGCATAGTCAGCAAATATTACTGATGTGTTTGTCTTTATCAGTATATTAAATAATGTAAGTGTACGTTTAATATGTGCTAAATCCTTTTGTCAGATATAGATAATGTTTTTATCTTATAGAAGTTTGATTTTCATGTGATATTAAAATATAATGATAACGTTATAATGTACGAAGCAAAATTTTCCTGCTGTTACTCTTTTGGCTTGTTAAAGCACTGTTTATTTTTGCAAAATATTCCTTTTAGAATGTACACGATAATACCAAAACATAAATAGTAAAGACACACAGGGGAGCTAAATTTCTAAGACCAAGTATTATGTTATATTTTTGCTTCTCCTTTTTCCAGTTTTATTGCAATTTTTATGGTAATATTTATTTGAATGTACAATTGTACCTACTAATAAAATTTATATGAAATTCAGATTTATTTATATTTAAGATGAGTTATGTAACAAAGAATTGGTCCGAAATTGTAAATAAAACAAAATCAAATAAAACATAATATTTTGGAAGAAAAACGACCTTTTTTTCAATATTCTTGATTTATTATACCTAATTATAAATTAACAATAAAAAATCAATATCTCAATCTTATATTTTTGATATGAGAGCTTTTAAAGTGCGCCCAGAATTTACTTCGTTTCGAATAACTCAATATGAGAGTATACTTTTATTAAATTCCCTAGATATTAGGTACAATTATATAGACCCTTATCAAAGCATGACCGCTCCGAGCAAAATATATGGTTTGACCCATACATAGATGTACATGAGTAACATAATGGAGGTCCCACATATAAAATATTGTCAATACCTAAAACGCTTATCGAAAAAAACTGTAATGATAGTAGTTTTGAAATACAATAATATCTTAGTTATTCGTATACGGTAGACTTAACCGAAAAAAAAAGATAGCAAGACGAAATACAGCACAATATTAGTATTTTTTTTTACATTATTTATTTTGTGTTCGAATGTAAGTGAATAACTCCTATACTTTATAAAGTACAGTTTATACTAAGTTGAATAACTACGTAACTTACAAAGGCAAACAGGAATCCTATATAAATAATGTTCATTGTTACTTTCCCCGACATATACATAAGACTCCCAAACAGAACACATATTTGTTTGTTGTATATATTTCAACGTTGTGCATGTGCAAAAAAAAACCAACAATAAGTGTGAACCTTTATCTTAGCAAATAATTTTAAAATTGTAACATCGTTGAAAGGTTAAATACATTCGTTAAACAAATTAAACTGTGGGCTGTCAAAGGGAACTCGTATATTTAAAGGTTTTGGGGTTCTTAATTATTATTTTAGCAGTGATGTTTTAACCTAAAATAGCTAATATTTTTGAAGGTAGAAAAATTATCATTAATTTTAGAGGCTGTTACTTCAGCCTATCGCAGTCCAATGCTGGACATAGGCCTCCCCAAGTTTGTAGGCGGGTTGGTGACCACAGGGCTAGCTTTGTCGCACCGAAGACGCTGCTGCCCGTCTTCGGCCTGTGTATTTTAAAGCTAGTAGTGGATGGTTATCCCGCCATCGGTCGGCTTTTTAAGTTCCAAGGTGGTAGTAGAATTGTGTTACCCCTTAGTCGACTCTTACGACACCCACGCGAAGAGAGGGGGTGACTATATTCTTTACTGCCGCAACCACACAGCAAGATCCTGTGATTCGTTATAGATAGAAAACTAAAGTTTATATTTTTATTCGAGCTTCGCGTTTTTCAAGTAAAATCACTTTCCCATTCCCATCTTAAGTTAAAGTTATTGTAAAATAGGAACAGATAATGTTTATAAAAACTACCTACACTCTTAAAAAAATAAGACGTAAAAATAGAGCTTCAAAGTTTGTACGGTACTCTATAACTTTTAAAATTAATTAAAACAAGGAAAATATAGAAATGACAATATTACGAGTACTTTGAATTTTAGTCAAAAAAAGAATTAGAATGGTGTCAGTTTAATTTTAAATTATTCATATAGTAGGGGAGACGTAGAACATCGACCTTCACCGATCTGATAACTCGATGAGACATATTTTTTATCAAATATAATTTATAAACAAATATGCCTATGATAACTTGCCTATCGAAAACTGGTCAACGCTATTTTTAATTTAGTTGATTTTAATTAATTTTTTTTTTCATCACCTTCACTCATATTATAACCGAATGAGTTTTATATCAATTGATAGTTTTTAACACACAGAATATGCCTAGGTAGGCTTGCCTACTTATTTTTGGTCATGGCTACCTGGCAAGTAGATGTGTACAGGTAGGTCAATATATACCTACCTATATTCGATACTACATCGATCTGTTCGAATCGAAATTGATATCATAGGTAAGATATAGTAATTACAAAACCAATCATATAGGCTTGCCTGCAAAAACTAAAAAAAAAATAGCCTTGACTATATTTGATAAAAAATATGTCTCATCGAGTTATCAGATCGGTGAAGGTCGCTCTTCCACGTCTCTTAGACCAATATAAGTAAATGAAATTGAATTAGGAATATAATTCTTCATCTTATATTATTTTAAACGTATGTATAATCTAGTTATGGACTAGAACATCTTCTAATATAAGCTAGTTACAACGCTGAGTATTTTTGCGTAGTATACCGTTTTTTTCACCTTTGTGTCGATAATTTTTTCAATTTTTAACCGACTTCCAAAAAAGGAAAGGGAAAGGAAGGGTTCTCAATTCGACTGTATTTTTTTTCTTTTTTTTATGTATGTTCGCTCAGAACTTTTGACTGGGTTGACCGATTTCGATCAATTTTATTTTATTTGAAAGGTTTTGCGTGTCATGTGGTCCCATTTCAATTTAATTGAGATCTGACAAGTACTTTTAGAGTTATACCTAATAATGCGTATTTACTTGACTACTTTTTCGTCGACCTACTTTGTATTATACCGCATAACTTTTTACTCGGTGTACCGATTTTGATGATTCTTACTTTAATCGAAAGCTAATACTTGTCATGTAGTCTTGTTTAAATTAGATCGATATCTGATTACAACTTTTTGAATAATCTTTAATAGCGCGTATTTACCTGACTATTTTTTCGTCTTATTACGTTGTATTACTTTTCGATGTCATTGAAGTCGGTTTTTTTTCGTTTGCGAGCAAACACAATTATTTCTCTCTACTGGACTTGAAAATTTAAAAATTCGTATTTTGTTTCAACATTCTTATTAATTACATACTATATAGAATGGATTTAAGGAAATAGGAATGAAACTTTGGGTGTGAAAATACATTTTTTTTTTTAATTTTAACTACATATTTTAATTATAAGGTTTAAGTTTGAGAAAGACTGATCAAAATACAGCTGTTGTTAGATGATTATCAAAGTACCCTATGATGGTATCTCAAGCTGTTCAGCATAAAATCAACAAAAGCAATTCGGTTCTCGACACAGTATTATCTTAACCGAAAGTCTAGTAAAGGGTTGTTTTTAGAACTCTGTTTCCCAAAATAACAAACATTCCGCTTAAATAGTTCTGAGGGCTCAAAGGAATTAAGCTCAGGTGAGACGTGTTATCCACATAAATACCCGACACTCTGTTTATTACAAAACCGAATGATTAATTTATGATTGTAGTTGAACAACCAAGCAATTCATTTTCATCATTGTAAATACAGGATTTTCACTTGTCCTCGTTAAAAAAATATCTAGAAATCTTCTTTTTGAGCACTTGATAAGTTTTGGTCAATATTTGAGAGCATGGCTCAAAAAAGAAAATTGAAAAAAAATAATTTATATTTAAAGTTATTTTAGACGTTTCGTTTCATAATTTTTCGTGTTTTTTGTTTTACATGTACCCATGATTTTGCATAGTAATCTAACGCAGAGAAAAAAAATAATCACACTTTAATCTATGACATTAACATTCTATACCCATGACGACACAGGCTACGCACGATCGCACGACACACGAACTCGATTAACAAGAACGATATTCGTGCATCGCATACTTCTATGTTCAAACGTATTACAATTCAAAGCTAAGTTAAACACGTGCTCAGTTCTAGTGCAAAGGTGTGCGTAAAAGGCTTAAGTGAGGTTACACGAAGCGTTATATTTCAAAGGTTTTTAGCGTTTATTTTTATAACTTAATACTTGATTTTACGCTAATTCATATCAGTTGTTACCATCAAAATTACATTGTAAAAGATCTATAGGATTATAATAATCATATTTACAAAAGTAATAATTTTTCGTAGAATTTTTTATCAATTTCCTAATAAACATGTCTTTTAATATTGTTTTGTAAATTTCCAAAAAAAAATCAGCGCTAATAGGTTGATGCAAAGAACAGTATACATTTAAATTAGAATCAATTAGATTTGAAGATTGTCGATTTCAAATAACGATGAAAATGAACTTTTACGATATAAATTGAATATTTAATGACATTTTAGTTAAGGCTCGTTTATGAATTAGCAAACAGAAGATAAATTTTATCTTAACAAGTGTGCCGCGGTCCTTATCAACTAAGTTTCGTGATAACATTGTTGCAGGCGAGGTATGTGGGCTCTTCCTGCAGGTCGTTTGAAGTATTTTAGTAACGATCCTTGAATTATACTTTAAACTGCGCTTTTGTATTTTTCCGCAAGAAGAAAATTAAATTGCCAAAATGTGCAGTACAATTTTGAGTTTCTTTTGTTGTTTTCAACTAGGACTTTTGTTACTTAATTTAATGTTAAGAGTTTAATTTTAATTATTTCTTAGTTTTTGTAGTTTTAGTATAACTTCTTTACGCATGCTTGACTTGGGTAGTAATGAAATAATGAATGCGTGACGAGAGCGTTACGAAAAGTGTGATCGGGCAAGGCG
Organism: Melitaea athalia; assembly: GCA_905220545.2. Classification (NCBI taxonomy): domain Eukaryota; kingdom Metazoa; phylum Arthropoda; class Insecta; order Lepidoptera; family Nymphalidae; genus Melitaea; species Melitaea athalia. The sequence goes on from HG992176.1 coordinate 19,742,422, forward strand.
AATGGAGCAAGAGAATGAGGTGCGAGAACACATTTTCTTTCTCTCTTTCTCTCATAGAAAGTTACCTACGTTTCGTATATCTAAGACACAGTGCGGACCTCTTACTAAAGAAGTTTTGCTTAAGTCACATCCGTGATATAAGAGTGCAATACACTAACTTAACAGAAATTAAGGTGGACTTATAACTGATAGTAATTTCTTACAGACAACATCAGTCTATAAAGGATACAATACTTATGTGTTGTTCGTGTGCTTGTTTAACAATCTCGTTCGATCTGCCCAATTAGCATTATTTTTCTACCAGCCTAATAAACCTTTTCGAAACCGCCGGTGGCTACGTGAACGTACAACAGACGCGTTAGTTTTTTGAAAACATATTGTTATGATATTGTACAATGTTATATTTTTACGCCTTACTGAAATATAGAAAAAATGGTAATGAAATAAATCAGAGGGAAATTTGAAATTAATAAGATGACAAATTTTTTCGAAGATAAAAATAATAATAATAATCTTTATTGTTATACTACTGAAAGATACAAACAAAAGATAACAACAATTAGATACAAACAATTAGAGTAAGGTGTACAAAGGCGGTCTTATCGCTATAAGAGCGATTTCTTCCAGACAACCTTTGGGTTTAGGACAAGATATAGAGCGGTTAGGAAGTGTACAAGTAATTGTTATAAAATTTAGAATAAATTACAATAGAATATAAAACTGTACATATGTACCTACACATACATAAATATAATATATACACACAAACACATTCAATTCATACACATTTATATCATCCAAAGATGAAAAGGCAATCATAACGGATTTAGTGACAAATAGTGAGCTTTAAGATACTTTTTGAAGCTAAAGAGTGATTGGGCTTGCCTTATAGAGAAAAGAACAGAGTATAACAGTTTTCACAGAAAAGAAGTTAGCATAGAAGGAACAAGTGTGATATAGAGTCTCAAAGAAACGTGAAGTATTCTTTGAGGTAGTGGGTGTGTGATGAAACAGTACACAATATAACAACAAGAGGATACGAGTATTCCTGCAAAGTTGATTCGGGAACCACTAGGACTATTTACGAAAATAAGAGACATGCTCATATTTACGGAGACCAAATATAAACCGTATGCAAAAATTCTGGAGTCGCTCAAGCTTATTTAGCTGCTCCTCTTTGAGTTCAAGATAACAGGTATCAGAATAATCGATAAAATTGGTAAATGAAGTGACTGTGTTAACCTAATTTTAGTGGACAGTGGAAGGAAATATTGAAAGCCTTCGAAGTAATTCGACGGATGCGAATAACTTTCGGCCCAACTCTCTCAGTTGAGGTACTCAAGAGAAGCTATCGAAAATTACCCTGAAATTTTTTACCTTGTCATTGCGGTAAACTAATAGCGGTGTGATTAAAAATGACAGGTGGCATGTGTGACCAATCCATTCGACCAATAGTTTTGGACTAACGATAATAGTAACTTGACACTTTGAGCTGATCAATGAGCTGCACCAATTGAGAATATTGTTTATATCACTATTTAACCTCTGAGTACATGTTGGTAAGTCAATCAGCTCTGCGAGAAAGCGAATCTGCAGATCGTCTGCGTATAGGTGGTAGGTAGAAGATGTTATGTATATTTAAATTTGAAGATTTAAATTAGAAGAAATTATTTTTAATCAAAAATAAACATTGTTTTTTATTATATATTAAATAAAACAACTTATTATAATAAAACAACTTTTTCAGATTTTATCGCGGTTTATAACATTTATATTTTACAACAACCATGGTCACGGGAAGATTGTTTATATTAAACATTTTTTAATCCAGCCAAATGATAATTAATGTTTCACTGTGTCGTGTCCATAATATATAGGTACTTCATAAGATGACCCGGCATCCGACGTCCAACGACAAGATAAATTTCAAACACGTCAAGTTCTGGCCGCATGAATCATTTTGTCTTGATTTATAGCCTTTAATCGGTCTAAATTAATAAGGTATATTATTCGAAAGGATTCAACATCCTATCTACGTAACTCTTACGTTCTCACATTAATATGAGCTAAGTTCGCTGTTAGTAGACAGAGGGGAATTGGTACCTAAAATGTTTACAGAGATCGTTAATGTACTCCAGCATTATCTTCGAATCACTTCAGCTTGTAATATCCCACGGTGGGGAGACGCACAAGGACTAACAACTAGACCGGAAATAAATATTTGTATAAACACAAATATTCACTCCGAGCGGTAATCGAACCCGCGACCGTGGTCGGTGTTTAGGCGCCGCCGACACGGCACACGCACCATTACACCAGAGCGATCTATTGAAACAGGATATTACCAGTAACAATTGAATCCAATCTTAGCATCTAGACACACATACGACCTTGAACCGCCATGCTGGATCTTAAAGGTTCGTTTGCACTAGACTAGTAACTTGGTCGAGCTTCGTGTACTATAATAATTAAGCTTGTTGCTATGAAATAATATCATAGAATATTATTTTTGTTTCTTTAAGGTGTTAGGGAGCCGCTACCAATACCATACCATACTATGTTATGTAATACGGTAACGCTTACTGATTCACTAACTCAAGAAATCCTACTTTTTTGTATTCGTAAGAGATCTGAGTGATTTTTGAACAATACCGAGTATTTTAGGTTTTAAATAAGATAGTAATTATAGGCCAATATATTTAACAGCCTAGTGCGAATACACCTTTAGCTGTCGATGATTGCATATCCATAAATGTATTTTAAAACGTCACCTCACAACTAACTACATTTATTAAAACGAAACAAAAAACCCAATTGAAGTCAAACTTAAAGAACCACTCAATTATATCATCTTGCTATTGCTAATCAGGTGATTCCAGGGGATATTTCTTGCAGCAGAGCATTTTATTTTAAAACATTTTATGTACTTTTAATAAAACTACGTCAGAGTTCTTGCCGTTCTTAATAAGGAATCTTAATAGTGTCAAATCTTCTATATCTTCTATATATATAAAAGAGTTACCCACCCATTGACTCATCACGATATCTCTGGAACCATAAGGCGTAGAGACTTGAATTTTGGTAGGAATATTCCTTTCGCCGAGTAGAGGTCAGCTAAGAACGGGTTTTGCGATATTCCACCCCTAAGGGGGTTAAACGGGGGCTGGAAGTTTGTATGAAAGTCCTATGTTTTTGAAGTAAGAGACTTGAAATTCAAAATGTATGCTCTATAGATGGTGTGGAGGTGTACTAATAATGTATTTTTAGAAATCAACCCTTTTTGGGGCTGAAACGGGGGGTGGTAGTTTTATGTGAGGGAGATGAAAACTTAAGTATAATTATGTAAGTATATTATTTGCATCACAAAAATAATTAACGCCCAACGAAGTGGGCACGGGTCGGCTAGTACATATATAAAAGAGATTTCCAACCATATATTGACTCATCACGATATCTCTGGAACCATAAGGCGTATGGACTTGAAAGGTAGGAATATTCCTTTCGCAGAGTAGATGTCAGCTAAGCACGGGTTTTACGAAATTCCACCCACAAGAGGGAGTTGCGGGGGTTAATAACATATAATGGCAAAACAACGTTTGCGGGGTCAGCTAGTATACTAATAAGATCGAGACACGCGGCAGCGTGTCAAGCCAAGTTCAAGCAAAAGAACTGGCGACTCAGCGCCGTGTGTATATTTACACGAACCATTTCGAGCGACTTTTGACCCCTCCATAACTCAAAACCTATTCAACAGAAACAGATCAAATTACGTATATTTATTTATATCTATAAGGACAACTAGAACCCCAAATTTCATTAACCTAGTTGAATCGGTTACAAAAATATGAAGGTTCAAAAGTCGCAAATTTTCCACTGACTGACTGACTCATCAAAAACCTAACCCACTTCCAGATGACCTAGGAAGTCGAAATTTGGCATCTAGCTAGGTAATTACGTGTAAGCGCAGGAAAAAATCTGAAAACAAAAGAAAGTTAAAAAATAGAGGGGGTCCCCATACAAAAAAAAAACGTTTTTTAATTGTAGCGTCTGAACCGTTATAAGTGGATATTTGAAACTTGCACAAAATATGAATTGATACATTTGCTATATAAAACAAGTATAAAGATAAAATGAAGTCAAAAAATAAAGAGTGTCCCTATACAAAAAACTTGTAATTATTCATCCGATTGCTTTCAAAATCGATATCTGCGGACATGGTTGGTCTCAGATAATGAATCTGATAACAGAATGAGAAAAAGTAGCCGGCCATCTTGAACTTTTTAGTTATTCGACCGATTGCTTTCAAAATCGATATCTGAGGAACCGGTTGGACTCCGACATCGAATCCGTTAACAGAATGAGCAAGAAAAATGAATAAATTTCAAATAAATATCTCTACAAAAAGTAATGATATCCCACCAAACACATAAATGTGAAAAATGACAGCCAAGTTCAATAATAAGAATATGTTGTTTGTGGACTTCGCCGAAAAAAGTATTGAGATCTAAATGAGCGCCAAGTTCTACAGAAAATATTAAATTAAGCTAAAGATTTCACTTGGCTAGTTTTTACCTAAAAACAACATTAAAAAGCTATTAGCCAAATAAAAGATGAATTATTAGTGAAAACTGGCAAAGTGAAATCTTTAGCTTAATTTAATATTTTCTGTAGAACTTGGCGCTCATTTAGATTAATAATAACGGTAATTTTACAATTCCAATTAAACTAATGTTACTATTTGACTACTTCTTTATGTCTTAGAAATTGTAATGTAAATACATATTGTTATGTACTATATAGTTTAATCTAATGTTTCCCGATTGTATCCTGTGTATGACGTTTTAAATTATCTCCGATAATTATCTTGTAGTAATTAATTTGTTTACTGTACACAAAAGCAATAAAAAATTAAACAGGCTAATTTGAAGTCTTCAAAAGTAATACAAAGGATAGATGCCGCAGTTTTTCACTTAGCCTTTTGAAGAAAACTTTTATATTAGACGATTGAAGTTCGCCGCAGTCGTAACTCGTAACAATTCTTCATTGAGATTTCTTTCAACTACATTCTTAATAGCCGCTGAAGGAACCAAATTGCCACATTTATTGAACGTTTTGATGATTTCTCTAAACTTGTTCGTTTCGACTTTAGTTAGAGAAAATTTTTTAAGTACAAAAATGTTTTGTTTTAAGGATGACTGACGCTATGAAAAATTGTAATGCAGTAAAAAACACAGAAAGTGCATTAACTAAATGTATTACTATAACAAAGTTTTATTTAACAGTAAACTTCATTCATTGTGATCAAATCCGGAACAAACATGAGGACTGCGGAAAACCGGGATGTCTGGCGCGAACTTGGGGAGGCCTATGTCCAGCAGTGGACTGCAATAGGCTGAACTAATGATGATGATGATGATGATGATAGAAATATAATTCAAAAATAGTTTCCAAAGCTTCGTTTACTAGACTGACAGCGCAATGACGTCTCACAGAGATCCGCACTGTCTAGCTAATGGCTGAATTCCGAATGATTTCAGCATACTGATCACTGAATGTGGCCGTATTTATACACTTCACTACACATACGTACATTGCACGTTACGTATTTCAAAAGAAAAAAAATTGACGAACTATCGTTATTGCGCCGACAAGTTAATAAAAATTAATTGCCGAAATCTATGTACATGTATAACTTCCGAATGACTGCATCAACTGGATATGTTGATTTTTTTTAAGGACAAGATTTAAACTTATACGTACGAAAATATATTTAAAAAAATTAAAATATTCACAAAAATAAATATGCAGGTATAAAGTTCGGCTAGTAGTTAATAAAAATAAAGTTTCAAAGTATTATTAATTAGGTCTACGTTGACATATTTTAGCAAACTTCGACATGATTTAAGGTAGCAATTAATAAGTTTCTTGTCAGGTCCTCTCGAAACAAAAACAGTTTTCTAAATTCTGGTAAATTAACGTGGAAGTTAGAACTGACGAAGCAGATTTTCAAATCTCAACTTGATTATTTTTTTTTTAATTAATCAATAATTTATTTCATGTCTTATTACGATGAGTCAATATGTAAGGGCCTATGCAAACGCGCGTGTGACGCGATACAATCGCGATGCAAACGCGCGTTTGTATCGATACAGACGCGCCGTCGACGCGCGTTTGAATCGATACAAACGCCAACAAACTGCTCTGTAGGATAAAAACGCGCCGTCGACGCGCGTGTCACGCGATACAGACGCGATGCAAACGCGCGTGTGTCGCGATACAAACTAACTAGCTTAAAAAACGTGGTTTGCATAGGCCCTAACTATTAGATTTCATAACAATACTAGCTAACCAGCCAAATGTTGTTTGGCCGCTAAACACTATTAAAAAAATAGGAGTTGGTGGTAGAAGAGTGAAAATTTGAAATTGTAAGTAGTTTTCAATGCTAAATCATAATAAAATAAAAATATGACAAAAAAATTAAGAAAAAAATTAGGGGTCACCCTTATCATCAATAATCTGAAAAATAGATGTTAGCCGACTCTCAGACACAAAATATCATCTCATAAAAATCGGTGCAGCCGTTTCGGAGAAGTTAGCTAACAAACACCGCGACACGAGAATTTTATACATTAGATTGCTCTTTACTATACATAATCCCGAGCCCCGTAACTCGTTAAATAAATGAAAGCATAAGTCACACCGAGAAATCATTTCATACTGCCAGACCATAATTTATTTTAGTAGTGTATTTAGTACAGTTATTTTTGACTACTATAAGCAGATATATTTTTGTCATATTGTTTACTAGCTGCTGCCCGCGACGTCGTCTGCGTGCGTTCACTGCTCGTTCCCCGTAGGTGATAGCGTGATAATATGTGGCTTATGTTCTGACCCGACTTCTTAATAATATTCGAGCCAAATTTGAAGTAAATCCATGCAGTACTTTTTGAGTTTATCCCGGACATACATTTGAAGAAATAAAGGTTCACTGCTCTTTCCCCGTAGGTGATAGCGTGATAATATATAGCCTATGTTCTGACCCGACTTCTTAACAATATTCGTGCCAAATTTGAAGTAAATCCATGCAGTACTTTTTAAGTTTATCCCGGACATACATACAGACAAACAGACAAACAGACAAAAATTCTAAAAACTATATTTTTGGCTTCGGTATCGATTGTAGATCACACCCCAAGTATTCTTTTAAAAAAATATTCAATGTACAGTTTTGACTTTTCTACCATTTTATTATATGTATAGATTATTCTACGAACATGTCTGTGTTTGGATTATAACATTCAAACTGTTAGAGTTTAGATTAACACCAGATCAATTTCGGTTTTATATTCGTAAAAGCAATATCAGGAAGAAGATTAACTGGAAAGATGAAATAAGCAAAAACATATTACATTAGAGATAAATATATAATAAATATTTGAACCATAAATACTTACAAATATTTAGGAATACAATCTTCAAGGTTATAATAATTTCAAAATACAAAGGGATTTAACTTTTTTTCCAATCATGACATATTGTGAGTTGTGACAATGATATAATGTAAAATTGAAATAACTTAATATTGACATTATAAGATTTATTTAATTTAATATTTAATTATATGTTTGTTACTTTGTCTTATAGTTAGCTTTCTCTATATTATTATAAAATTTTGCTCATGCTGTAACTAACTTGTGATGATGAATGATTGTAGGTATACTGAATGAATGTGGATGAATGTTGGGTATATCCAATATAATGTAATCTTTATAATAATTCTTTGTCTGTGTTTGAAATTGATTTATTTTGTTGTATTTTCTTTGTTTTACGTAAATTATTTTTGTATGCCTTTCATTGTATGGACCATCGTCTGAAATAAACTATTATTATTAACTTAAAAAATAAAACAAAAAGTTGTGAAGCAACAATAAACTTCATTTATGAATATTTTAGTCAAAGGTGGCTAAATATGGTTACGTTTTATACATCTATTTATGCTTGTGAAAAGAAGTATTTAACGCCAAAATATTCTTGTAGATTAAAGGGATCTTACTTAACAAAATAGAAAATTTAATGAATAGAGTTAATTTTGAATACATTTTTTTTTTAAAAAATTTGTAGTTTTTTTTAAACTATTTTACTACGACTAAAGACCTATGGAATGTAATGAACCGGTAAATGCTATCCAAAGAAAGCGTTAGTTATCGCAAATGTAATGGCAAAGTTGACTCACTGTTTTTATCCAAATGGACAATGACAGAAGCGTTTAAAATATCATTATATTATGTCATGTATTGTGAAATGTATGCAAGTGGTGATATTTGTAAAATGTGTACTAGCAATTGTTAAGATTTAGGAGCGATAACTAATTATTTTTAAAAAGATGAAATTGTTTTATGTACTGTGTATATATGGATTTTTTTTCGGACAGATACTATGCCGAAACAACTTCGAGAAGGAAGCTGATAGGAGGATTCGGTTGGGCTGTGCGGCGTTCGGGCTGTGCTTGGGGTCTCTAAGATATGATTAGAAAGTAACCGACATAACCACAGAGTTAGCAAGTTGTAGTGGCAGTGGGCTGGTCACCTGTGTCGCAGGACAGATGGCCGCTAGAGCAAACGTGTAATGGAGTGGAGACTGCATGTTGGCAAACGCAGTGTAGGACGCCCTTCGGCGCGCTAGGAAAAAACGGGACGGTTACCTCGCTCCATTAAACGAGGTTCAAAATCTTATGAAAAATACCAATCCAACTCCTACGTCCTTTTTAACCTTGTACCGTAAAAACAAAACATTTTTTTCTGACAGAAATTATCTCACTCCCAATCAATGGGTTCTCTTTCCATCAAAAGAGTAACTGAATTTAGATAAGAATAATGCGACAATATTCCTAAAATTTGTAAAGCACAATTTCAACTTAACAGACATCAATAATATCCCAAGATATCTCATCTACATATCAAACGTCCACTTCGACGTATTTATGATCAAACACAAATTACATCAAACTCAAAACAGATCTAATGAATATTTAGAAATATGAAACAGGACAGGCTTAGTTTGTTAATATTCCAGTAGAGTTTACTTTAGAGGTCCAAATTCTTAGAGAAACTTCTAAATTTTCAATATTATTTTAGGTCTCGACAGCCCTTTAAAAATGTAAATTTAGTGTTCCCAACCTGCTATAAACGAGAGACGCGGGTCCGTCCTTTCGTGTGAAAATTTGAAAGCTCTATTGGAAAACAATTTTGTTACGATATTTCATTGAGGGCGTATTTCTTCGAGGTTTATTTAAATTCCTAGTCATGTTTACTAAACAACGTTCGGTTCATCGCCAAACATCAATATAAAGTTTGAATATTTGGAGACGATCTTGACCTATCTGGTGCAAGGCAGCTTGCCAACGAACATTGGATAGGCGCTCTACGTGCACTAGAGTTAGAACCAAAAAAAATACACAACGTCACTGAAAAATATGTACAAATAAAAATTTACTTTTACGTTGCATCGTAAGTAACTTACGTCTTTTGTATTTAACTGTTACAATCTGACTCATATAGAAAAACAGACCTTTCTAATTTAATCTTACGAATACCTAAATTATTTTTAATCCTTTTTTTTAATTAAATAAACCTTCTGTCTTTTTTAATACGAACATTATATTCACTGTTACAAAAAAAAGCGTGCGTACAAAGTGCACACGTCAGAAGTGAAACTTCTTCGGCAAACTAATTGAAAAAAAACTAATAAAAAAAAAAGAAAAAGCCGACGTCACGCGGTGTTCTCAGGCGGTCACCCATCCAAGTACTGACCGTCCCTGACGCTGCCGCGTTAGCGGTCGCTCAAATTTTACCCCTCATGCGCCTAAAGACGTTTCACTTTTTAAAAAAAAATATGTGATGTTATTTTACTGTCGGAAATTGTACGTAACTTCTTTAAAGTAATTTAATAAAGACCCTCATTTATTAAAAGCTCGGAACCAACTCAAAATTAAGTATTTAAATTACCTTACAAAATTTAGGCGTTAAGATAAAAAAGTTAATGTTATTTGACGGTTTCAGATTCATTTGTCGTCGTTTAGTTTTTTGTCACAAAGCCTATTTTTCATTCTTGTTATCTAGCAGTGCTAATAAGAATTTCAACTTTACTACTATTTTTAAATACGCATAGTTCAGTAGCATACACATATTTTTATATGTGCCTAGCTGTGTGTGTCTGCGTTTCTTTCATAATTCAATTAAGTATGTGTCTGCAACACGTACCACAATTAATATTATCTAAAATTATCCTTCTAAAAAAAACTTTAAATAACTCTGCTGAACCAGGGACACGGATTTTATAATTATTATGAATGTATATTAGAACTTCTAATATAATTATTATGAATGTATATTAGAACTTCTAATATAATTATTATGAATGTATATTAGAACCGATCTCCGATCAATAAGATCAACCCTTCGCTTTATACTACCTCTAGGGCCTGGGGTAAGAAAATAGAGAGCGGCTGATTTTATTCATAGAATGTATTGGTGTAATTTAAAAACTTTAAATTGAAAAGATTTATCATGAAAATCAGACTACATTATACTAAGTCAGACATTTTTTCTTTTTGGTCAATAGTATACAGTTTGAAATATATTTTCTTTCAATTGATTTTTAGTTATTTTAAAATAACCATCTATTTATGTATCAACTTTTTTTGGGAAAAAATAAGACCACTACTTACAAAAGTTTTATTTCAAAAGTCATCATACAAAATATTCTTTTGAAATATAGCTTTATCAACAAACGGTGAAAATATAAATCATTACTTAAAAATAAATAGCCTATCATCTTTTAAAATAAAGAACAATTAATACAAGAATCTGCCTAAACACAATATTAATTTCTAAAAGAATTTCCAGTGTCATTATTTTACTATGTGCTGAATGAGGTACGTAAAGCGTTTTTGAATATTTAGCACCTCCCTTCAAAATGAATGCACTTGACGTAGTGTATAGATTTATAACGGTGGTATCGGTGACTGATTGATCGTTTCACCCCCGAGTCTTGTATGGTCGATAGTAAGTTACTCGGCTTGGTGAGTATAAGAAAAATAACGTGAAACTTTGAAAGAACGATAAAAAGATTTTATTTTTATTTTTGAATTTTCTATTTTTATTTTAGAAGAATAGAGAGAAATTAATATTTTTATCATTAGAATTATAATTTGTCTGTAATATGAAATATCTTTTTATATAAAATAACTTTTAAGAGTAGTATAATGATCCATTTTATTATATTCTGACATGCACATAAAATATAAAAAATGTGCAGTTTTAAATTACGAAACGTTACTAAAACTTACAATTACTTTTTTTATTTTAATCTCAGTCCATCATTACAATAAAATTTCATATCAAACCTCAAATTTGCTATATTAAATCGTATTCGCTAATACCGCTGTCAATATTGTCATCTTTCATGGCATGATATGAGTAGGATAAACGCTGTATCATGTCCAAGGACGAGGTGAATTTATACGTAAATGATTTTACCAAAAAAATAAAACTAACATGTCAAATAATAATATCATCACTTTCAAATAAAAGAACTGTATAAGTGTTCAACAAATAAAGCTGATACTTGCAGCAGTAAAATTCAATTGCTAATCAAATTTGTTACTTGATAAATAGATAGATTATATAGATAAATTAGTTTTTAATATATAATTTCAATACGATACAACCCTATACTCGTGTATATGAGTATACTGACATGACGTTCGTATTCAGCGCGACTTCCTGGACGGCGGCATGCGTGCTAGCTGGCGATCCCCCCTGGAAATTGCAGGCGGAGATCCTCGCCGAAACGTATCATTTCGTGGCGCCGAGGAGATCCCGGGGGGAGCCCCCGACGTGGGAGGAGGTCGCACGCATGCGGAGGCAGGCGCAGGACACCCTGTTGCGGAGGTGGACGGAGGACCTGGCCCCGCCGGTCCCCGGGCAGTGGACGGTGCACGCGGTCAGGGCCGGTCCTTCAGAAGTGGGTGAGGCGGCGGTTCGGCCCGCTGACCTTCCGTTTGGTGCAGGTGCTTTCCGGACACGGATGCTTCGGTAAGTATCTGCACCAAATCACAAGACGGGACGCGACTCCAGCCTGCCACGAGTGTAGGGCGCCAGAGGATACGGCGCTCCACACCCTGGAGGTGTGCGCCGCGTGGGAATCACAGTGGTGCGCGCTTTCGGCGGTCATCGGGCTGGATCTCTCGCTGCTGAGCGTCGTAAAAGCCATGCTCGACAGTGAGAGATCGTGGCAGGCGGCGGTCTCCTTCTGCGTCATTACCTCTTCCCGAAGCGGGCCAGGGAGAGTGACGCCTTCGCTGACCCGCTCCGGCGCAGACGTACGGGGGCAAGGAGGAGGCGGTTTGCCCACCTCCTCCCCCCCTCGTAATAGTGGGGTCGCCGGCTGACAGTCGGGGGACTTCGGCCGGCGGACGACGTGACCTCACAGGTCTGCGGGGTGGCCTTGTTGTGAGCGAGGCCACCCCAACTTTGTGCCGTGTGCCTACCGCCGGGGCGAGGTGGCGACTGCTAGCGCGACCCCATCTCGCCCCACCCAGGCGGACGACGGCTCACACGTGGTGGCTTTTTCTCTGGTGCCCCCGCACCGAAGGGTATCCATGATGGATTTACCCCACGTAAAAAAAAGGTATCCAGTGCGTCTCCAAATTCGATGTACTAGTACATTCTTGTAGTTTATCTATAATACTCGTATTTTAGAATACTAGATTTAAATTATTCGTTGAGCTTGTGCATGTGGTAAACGGGCCGCAATTGACGAACAAGGTATTACGATCACGATTCAGCCTGTAATATCCCACTGTTGGACATAAGCCTCTTCCCCATGTAGGAGAAGGATCGGAGCTTAATCCACCATGTTGCTCCAACGCGGGTTGGCGGATATATTAATTTAGGGAAATTGTTATTTATTGTAATATTTAATAAAGCCGAGGATAAAGTAGGTAGGTAATGTCTACCGAGACATTATAACTTATTACTTAATAATTATTTTGACTAAGTTAAGGCTGCTAATAACACTGGGTACATTACGTAAGCTTGTAATGTACCTAGTGTTAAGATATAATATTTTATTTTTTATTGTTTGATTTTTTGCTGCCTTAACTTTTGTTATTTTTGTTTAGTTTATATAAATGATTTTATTTTATTTTTTGACTTTCGTTAAGTGTGTGACATGCACCTTATGACGAAATAAATGATTTTGATTTGATTTTGATTTGATTTATTCCCTACTATGAGTAACGATCGCTATCAGGTGTACATGATAACAACCGGGACCAACGGCTTAACGTGCTCTCCGAGGCACGGTGGGGAGGCCCACAAGGACTGCACAAACACCCAACAACAAACAAGGTATTACATCATACTCATAATCATTGGACTGAACGACTTGAATATGACTCAAGTATCTAATACCTCTATCTGTACAGTAGAATCAAGAAGAAATTATATACTTGTAGCTAAACATATCTAGAAATAAGTACACTAATTTTTGAAAATGCCATACTTAACTTAGGTATTATGTACTTGTAAATAATTCTGAAATTCCAACATAATTCGTGGTCCGATTGAGTGCTATCGATATAACCTTTACACGTTTACCGAACCGAGTATTGTTTAATGAATGAAGTATAAATACAAAGCAAACAAATGTTTAACGATTATTTACCATTATTTTCTTTTCATTACTCAATTGTGTGAATAATTCGACCTGCACGAATTTTAATACCCTTTCTAATTAAAAACAATCGCACAATTCGAATTAACTGTTTTGTGTAAATTGACTATTACCAAAGCACGTACAACAAAATTATTTCGATTTTATTAAAATTTAACAATTTTGGGTAATATTATATGTACATACATTGGTCCTATTATTATTTTTCAATTTGCCCGTTCGCGCAGTTAGCTTTATGCTCCGGAGCTTATAAGCTCGATTTTTACCTCGAGTCTAAGTGAAATGTATATTGTTACAACACAAGCATTAAGTTGTTTAGCCTGTGAACAGACGACTGTGTGTGTATGTTAAATTTATTTATTTATATTGGACTTACTAGGTCAGACCTTACACGGAGTCTAACAAACCCTAAGAAAAACTCCTATCTTTGTAACTCCTATTTTTTTATGGCGGTTTCATTTTGTAACATAGTGAGTAAGTTGGTAACATTGCCGAATCGCGTTATTTTAACAATTTAGTGTTCACGTCACAAGCCAAGAACATAGTATAAGTTCTGCACCTCGTGTCTTATTTAACTGGCTTATTGTTTAAAAAAAAATTTTAATTCGATATTTCAAAATTGTTTACTCAGATTAATAAACAAAAGGTTTTGTTTATTAATCTGAGATTGTTTAAAACAACATTATTGACGTAAAACTTTTTTACGGATGAAACGTCACGAAGATGAGTGCAACGTTTTTGTCGAACAACAGAGCTACCTAGCGTGTACTATAGAAACTACAAAGGCTATTACATTAATATCGATAGTATTACATTGCAAACTAACTAGATGGTTCTGGAACGGAAATCTAAAGCTTTAGATTTGTATATTAATTAAACGAGACTTAAAAATTAGTTTGCTATAGAAGTTTCATTTCTGACATCTGTAATTTGTACGCATGCGCTTTTTTTAATTCTGATGAGATTACTGACACAAAACCAAAAAAAAAAAAAACTTTTAACCAAATATCTTTGTAAACATTTTTTAAAATCATATCAAAAATGTTCGATCCAGCGGGAAAAAAAATTACTCATGTGTGGGTTTAACACAAAAATAAAAAATAAAACGAATTAAATGTCTTTGTATTTAACCTCGTCGACATTGCTGTAGTTAGCTAAAATTTTCATGTGTAACAATCGCAAATGTACGACCGCCATTATTGACTGTCGAAATTCAAGTAGCTGTTCAGTTGAGAGCCGTAAGTGCTCTCACTCGTAATTTTATTACAGCGGAGTAATGTATAGACTTACCTGCAACTCTATTTTCACAAATTACTATCATTATTTCCAAAAATATCACTAAAATTATTCGTGGTTTCATTTGCTTTAAGTATGTCAGGCTTAAAATTAAGTTCTATTATCACATTAATTATTAATACCTAATAGGAACCTCTACGCAAGTAAAGTGATTAATTAATTGCAATTAATTTTGTACAGTGTTCACTAAAAAGATTCTACATATTATATTTAATACTAGCTTCTGCGCGCGACTTCGTCGGCGTGGACTCCTCTCCTATTGGTCTTAGCGTGATGATACATAGCCTATAGCCTTCCTCGATAAATGGGCTATCTAAGAGTGAAAGAATTTTTCAAATCGGCCCAGTAGTTCCAGAGATTACCGCGTTCAAACAAACAAACAATCAAACAAACAAACTCTTCAGCTTTATATATTAGTATAGATTACATAATGTATGTTTGTCCTGATATACAAATCTGCAAAGAATCGTAATGAACGTTATTATACATGAGGAGGATAAAATGTTTAATATAGAAATTTAACTTAGTACAATGGAATAATTGTATTACAAATGCTATTACGGTTTCAAAGACGTAACTTGTATATGAAGATTACTTATATAAACATACATACAGAAGTCGGTTTTAAAACTATGCTTTCGAAGTGTACGTATACAATTTAGTTTAAAGACGGAAGTTTTACTATTAGAATTATGTTAGCGTACTATGTATTTGAACGTTGAAAACTAATAAAGATATATTGCAATTTCAAACAAACATGAAATTCAGTAATTAATATGCTTGTCCACGAGATAACTTAAAATTGTTTGCGCATAATAATCTATCATTAGGAATGTTGGACTATTTTCAAACAATATATAAACTTTTGATGTCACTGGTAGTCACAGAACATTGACCATCTGTAATATCTTTTTAAATCGATTAAAATAATAACTTCATCTCTATTTCCAGTTCATAGTTTAAATAGGTCATCTGCATGGATCATTCACGCCTTCAAATGATTATTATAATAAATTACTTACAATTTAAGTTTTAATATTAATTTAACTTTCCTTAATAATAAAAGTGTTAAGGAATGAAGTTTTGCATTTAAGATGGTTGGACTGAACATTGACCCATCTCATCATTCATGTCAACATGCAGTAAAGTAAATATATAAGTAAATATTTACCTTATAATAATAAGGTTCTGGATCACGTTATTAATAATTATTATGTCGTCGTTCTCAAAGCCAATTACTAGATATAGCCTTCTACATGGACGTTAAATCTCGCGCTAATCTATTGATATACGTAATCGAACGACTCTTTACGACTATCAAGTTTGTTTGTTCATACGAGTAGAAGTTTGCCAATGTAGCGATCCCTACTGTATTATCACAATACCAGCGTCATCGATGTGACTTCGGCTTTTCGAGTAGTTGAACTGTTATTCCAGTTCTTTGTAGGTACTACTTGTTATTAATTTGACTACATGGTAATATTCCTAGAATAGGTCACTCAAGATTTAAACTGTCAACTTACTATGTGTAGTTTTATCTTGAAACGATAAAATTCGTCAACAAGAATCCTCTTAATATATATACGTCATAAAAAAACAATAAACGTAAAATTTTAGGACCTATGCGTTTATATGTCATAAATTACTATATTGATAAATGTTATAGCTCGTAACTTCTCTGTACGATTTATCATGTGAGACAAAAAATTTACGACTCGAAGTACCTAAGTTTGATTGATTCATATCGTGTCGTTTATATATGTTGTTTATTCACAACTTAAGAATTAAATATTAACAGATTACATATTTATAATTCACAACTCAAGAACTAAATATTAACAGATAGTTATGAAACAAATCATGTCCGCGTGGAATTGTGCCAAGAATGCTGGCAGCATTTCCCCGTTGAATCGCTATGCCGATTCTCTGGGCAAAAAATGCATCAGCCCTCTTGTCACCAGTCAGTGGAGACAATAAGGCGAGGAGTTATATCTTTAAAAAAAGATTATCATTGTTACTTCAAGGGCCAAGTGTTTTGACTGGAAACGGCTCAAAGATGTAATTTGTTATGATTATTATTTTGTGCTTGACGCCGCGTTGGCGCAGCGGTCACAGCACTGGATTGCGATTGGCTGTTGCGCGGGAGGTTGCGGGTTCGATCCCCGCACACGACAACATTTATATTGGCCATACAGATGTTTGCCGTGGTCTGGGTGTTCGTGTAGTCCTTGTGGGTCTCTCCACCGTGCCTCGGAGAGCACGTTAAGCCGTCGGTCCCGGTTGTTATCATGTTCACCTGATAACGATCGTTACTCATAGTAGGGAATATATCCGCCAACACGCATTGGAGCAGTGTGGTGGATTAAGCTCCGATCCTTCTCCTACATGGGGAAGAGGCCTATGCCCAACAGTGGGATATTACAGACTGAATCGTGTTTACCTCAATTATTTATTTTACAAATTGAATAATTGAGGTAAACACTACATTGAGCTATCACTATGAAGTTATAATAACGAAATCGAGTATCTTTTGTGATATTTTAGAGGCCCAAAAGTCTAATACTGTGCTATCCTGAAGTCCTGAACATTTGGTAACACTTGTGGATAATTCACCAATACCAGGTCAAAACCTCTTATTATTTAAAAAAAATAGGTTGAAACGTAATCCGCCACGTTGCTGGTTATGGGATCAAGCCATTTATTGTACTTTAATTTTATTTTATAAGGCGGTGTATTAAATTCAAAAGAAATAAATTAATTATTAATCGTAACGAGCATCTCTACAATTTTAAAAGAACGTTAAATAAAAGAGACTTGTCTTTACTTCAAATAAACATCAATTTTATAGTAATAAGAAAAAATTAATAAGAATGACTAATCACTGTAGACTAACTTTCGTTTAATTGAATTTGTTCAAAAATTAAACCAAGTAACGATCAAATCTTTTAAATTAATTAATACTAACTTATGATTGTTTTATGTAATGAATGTGATATGTACGTTTCAGCCTGTAATATCCCACTGCTGGGCATAGGCGACTTTCCCCATGTAGGAGAAGGCTCAGAGCTCACCACGCTGCTCCAATGCGGGTTGGCCCTATTATGAGTAACAATCGCTATCAGGTGTACATGATAACAACCCGGACCGCCGCGCCGCCGCCGTACTTATTGTATGTACATTCCAAATAAAATTATATTATTCATTACAAATAAATTTCACTTAAAATATATGAATATTAATTTTATAATTTACTTTATTAAATTATTCAAGTGAAACATTGTGTGCAAATGTTTGTTGTTTTTTTTTTTGTATGAAAATATAGAATTCAGGGAACGGATAGCTCAGTTGTTTTTACAATCCACTCGCTTGGAAGCGGAACAAGTTGGTTCCCCTTTGCAAAATTAAAATAGAACTTTAGGTACTTTGCGTTTCACAGTAGATCAGCTGATGATCTAATAAAATAACTTATTTTATAAATAATAAAAATAAAATTTTTGAGTAAATATGTATGTAATTTTTAATATAGTAATATATACACAGCTTTTGAAATTTCCCTTTCAGGAATGAGAAAAAGAAAAGATAAGAGAAGTTATCCTAGAAGTAAATTTTTCCCAGCTGTGGGATGTATTATTTAAAAAATACAACTAAAATAGCTCATTACTTATTATTAATATATATACATATATACATATAATCACGCCTCTTTCCCGTAGGGGTAGGCAGAGACCACTTCTTTCCACTTGCTACGATCCTTACATACTTGTTTCGCTTCATCCACTTTCATTATTCCTTTCATACACGTTCTACGGTTTAGGGTACTCTTGACCTGGCCTTTTTTCAAGACGTCTCTGATCTGGTCTTGAAAAGTCCGCCTAGGTCTACCCCTTCCAACACTTCCATTCACACTCGCCTTATACACTTTTTTCGTCAATCGTTATTCATTCATTCTCTCGACATGGCCAAACCATCTCAGCATACCTTTCTCAATTTTTGTCACTACATCTTCTTTCAGACCACAACGTTTCCTTATCTCACTATTTTTTATCCTGTCACTCAGTTTAACTCCTATCATACTTCTTAACGCTCTCATCTCAACTGCATTTATTCTGCTTTCATGTTTCTTCTGCCATACCCAACTTTCACTTCCATACATAAGTGTCGGAACCAACACCCCCCTATGCACAGCCAAACGAGCCTTATTAGACACATTCCGACTGCTCATAAAGGAGTGCAAAGCTCCATTCACCATGTTTCCTGCATTCACTCTTCTTTCAATATCACTCTCACACTTTCCATCTCTTGTAAACTTTGAACCCAGATACACAAACCCATTCACCTGTTCTACTTGTTCATCTCCAATCACGATATTGCAGTCTGTCACTGCCTCATTTCTTTCAAACACCATCATTATTATTATTATTATCATAATTATTATTATTATTATTATTATTATCATCATAATTATGTACATTATTATTAATGTACATAATTATGCTGTATGCTCACGCAAACAGTTGCTAGCAACATTATTGTTGCTAGCGAAATTTCTCAGTTAGAGATTTCAATTTTTTGGGCAAAAATAATTATAATATAAATAATTTTAACCCTCAGTAACACACGGGAAAAACACTGTCTAAAAACGCCGAATAAGTTGTAGAGAGAACAGAACATTAGATTTATAGTCTCCCTACCATTTCATCTCGAACGAAATAAAACGTACGCGAAAGGGTTTGCGGACAGAACAATAATGTATCAGCAACATATGTTTGTGTAAACCAAACACATGTTTGTATTGGCATTTGTATTTCTATCGTGTTTCCGAGACCCCGATATATTTCACTACATTTCATAACATTGGAGTCCGATGAGCGTGTGTTTATTTAATGGTTCACTTTTTTATATATGGTCCAAATGATTACAGCTTTTACCAATTACGGATATAGATTTATTCCAAATATAATCCTGGCAATACGATTCCGTCGACTAATTAGCTGAGGTTGGGCACAGCAGGAACTATCCTGCTCAAAATCTGGAATAGCCCGACTGAGGATCTACCTCGACCTTACAGAAGATCACAACTAAATAATATTGCTTTCAAAGAGTGTTATGTTCCTGTGGTGAATAACGTGACCCGAGCTACAGGGGGGATTGGGAGTAGGGTCGGCAACGCGCTTGTGATGCATCTGGTGTTGCAAGCGTCTTTAACTACAGTAATAGCGTACCATCAGGTGAGCCGTACGCTTATTTACCGAAAGAATAGTGCACAACGCCGCTAAAGAAGTTTTCACTTCAATAACTACATACTATACATTATACTTATACATCATTCTTCAGATTTCAGATATAAAATTAAATGAATTTGATACTTTTATATAGTAGAAGATCCGAACTAGAGATGAACTACAGCCATCTGATTAATAGATGAAAATTATTTTATACTAGCTGACCCGGCAAACTTCGTACCTACCATCTAACAGTCGATTTCTAGACAACCATTATCGTTGACATAATAAAAATATTATTTTATTTTAACATTTAGTAAGCAAAGCCATACCAAATCGTACCAGCTTTTATAGCCACTAGAAAACTAACAACGTCATTAAAAAAATATTAAATTTTTAAAGATAAATGCCTTGTGCTATGATATTTTTTTTCTGATACTAACTCAAAGAACACTTTAAAATTAAGGAAACAAAATTTTCAATCACATTTTTCATTAAATTTGGTACGAAATTAAAGTGAAACATTGGTTTTTATGAAAACATTTTCTCTTCACTTTCGATTTCGTTACTTGTAAATAATTGGATGTCGTCTGATGTTGATTTCCATTTACGAATTTTATTGAACTGTTATAAAATTGTAGGAATCACCTCCAAAGAAAAGTCTAAGGTAAATAAAGAGGAAGAAATGATGATTTGATGACAGACATTAAAAAGCGATGAATGCCGTATTTATACGATCATACTTACGTTGCGGACTAATCTATACTAATAAATGGACGGTCGGTTTTTTTTTCGGCTATACTGCAAAAACTACTAAACCGATCGGAATAATAATTTTACCATCGTGCATCATGTTGCATCGTGTTTCGAAGAAGGTTTTAGTATATGATAATTATGTTGGTGATTACTTATCGTGTAAAAATATGGACGGACAGAGATATTCGCTAGTATTATCTATAGTACCCACATAATATATATGGAAACCAAAATTATTATTATAGGTGTAAAAACCATTTGATGTCATCGGGTGGCATCTTGTTCGTGCCATTGCCAAATTTCCTTCAAGGACAGCGGTTATAAGTCAGTTACAAAATGTCCTTAACGACGGAGTCATTAAAATGTGACATCTAGCCATGTCTAGATTCTAAAGTCAAAAAGGTAAAATAAAGTCTCAAATCTTTATAAACATCAAGAAAAATATTGAACATATTATAATTTTTTTTAAATTAAGTAGAACGAAAAAGAAAATTCTTAACTTGAAATTTATGAATGTAAACAATAAAGTTTTAAAATTAAATTTTCTACTCTCAAACGTACGAACACAATTTCATTATTGTGATACTGAATGGTCTGTTTCTAAATAGAATTACGAGCATCCGAGGTTGACTGAACATTACTTTATTTGATCTAAGATAT